>CM045734.1:49338563-49393563 GCA_024760905.1 Plotosus lineatus
ACGAGGTTAGACAAGAATCTCCATGGACTATGATGTTTGCAGATGACATTGTGATCTGTCGTGAGAGCAGAGACCAAGTGGAGGAAAATCTAGAGAGGTGGAGGTATGCCCTGGAAAGGAGGGGATTGAAGGTTAGTCTTAGTAAGACAGAGTACATGTGTGTGAACGACAAGGACCCAAGAGGAACTTTGAGGTTACAGGGGGCAGAGATAAAGAAGGTGGAGGATTTTAAGTACTTAGGCTCAACAATCCAGAGCAATGGAGAGTGTGGAAAAGAGGTGAAGAAGTGCGTGCAGGCAGGTTGGAATGGATGGAAAAAAGTGTCCGGTGTGATGTGTGATAGGAGAGTATCGGCAAGAATGAAGGGAAAAGTGTACAAGACGGTGATGAGGCCAGCAATGTAGTATGGTTTAGAGACAGTGGCCCTGGGGAAAAGACAGGAGTCAGAGTTGGAGGTAGCAGAGATGAAAATGTTGAGGTTCTCTTTGGGAGTAACGAGGATGGATAGGATCAGAAATGAGCACATCAGAGGGACAGCACATGTTTGATGTTTTGGAGACAAAGTCAGAGAGGCTAGATTGAGATGGTTTGGACATGTACAGAGGAGGGATAGTGAGTATATTTGTCGTAGGATGCTGAGGTTGGAACTACCAGGCAAAAGGCCCAGAGGAAGACCAAAGAGAAGATTTATGGATGCGGTGAAGGCGGACATGAAGGTCGTTGGAGTAAGAGTAGAAGATGCAGAGGATAGGGAGAGATGGAGGCAGATCATTTGCTGTGGCGACCCCTGAAGGGAAAAGCCGAAAGGAAAAGAAGAAGAAGATATATATATATATATATATATATATATATATATATATATATATATATATATATATATATACATATACATACATACATACATACATACATACATATATATATATATATATATATATATATATATATATATATATATATATATATATGATTTTCTGAGTAGATCTTCCGTAGGAGAGTGCTCAATACTTTTAATAATTAAATTTTAAATTTAATTAAAAAAAAAAAAAATAATAATTTTAGAGCAAATAAACAAAAATAAAACAAAAATAAAAGGACAGGACAAAGACTTTCTATTGAAACTCCATTTATCACTACAGATCTGTTTCGAGGGGTGGTGAAACCATCCTCTCTCTTCAGGTGATTATATTATATATATAGAAATATATATATACACACACACATACATATATATATACTGTATATATATATATATATATATACATACATATATATAGACTGTATATATATATATATATATATATATATATATATATATATATATATATATATATATATATATATATATATATATATATATATATATATATATATATATATATATATATAGTATATACACACACACACACACACATATATATATATATATTATATATATACTGTACATGATAGTAATATAGTTTAACGGTGGGGTCGGTTGTATAGTGTGCCTCTGGTACCAGTAAAAAAAAATATACTGGGAAGGTAACCTGCAATGGACTAGTGTCCCATCCAGGTGGAGTTGAACGCTACAGAAACCGGGAATAAGCACCAGCCTGATGAACCACTAGATTCGGGTGCAAAAAGCCCAACAGACTACCAATACTGTACATTATACTTTAAAGAGTTGCCCTTCTAAAATGGCGGCGCAGTTAACGTGTCTCGTTTCACTTTTCCCTAGTCCGACGTACATCCAACGTCTGATATGATTGGTCCAAAAAACAGGCCACGTGATCTCAAGCGGGCGTTACATTTCCAATGCTGCGTGATGTCGCACTGTGTGTGAGAAGAAAACCATCGGTTCAGGATTAGTATTGGTGTTCATGCTTCAGTGATTATCCGGCTAGCTAACTGCATCATCTAACGTAAGTTGGCCCTGCACCTAAAAATGAATAATATATAAACTGTACACTGATCTCGCTTTCTGAAAACCCGGAAGTGAGTCCAGGTCGTGTGGTAAAAGTCACCCATCGTGATAAAGAGTGTATCTACCATCATGTACTAACGACCGTTTGATTTCCAGGCCTCATGACCCACGTTTTCGCCGTGAGCTCGCTGAAGCTCATGCCTGATTCATACGATTAAGATTCGCTGATGATCTGAAGATTTTCTTATGGTTTTTACGTGAATATATGTAGAAAATAAACGAATCATCAGTGATTTTATTTCATTTCTGTATGGTAATTCCATTAGCGGCAATGCTTCTTAATTATTTTCTGTGACGCCCCCTCCAGGAAGAAAAAAAATCCCCCAGCGCCCCGCGCGACTATAAATAGTGTTGTCTGCACTTCCTGTTCCTTTTTGTTTGCTCGGGGTTTTTTCCATACACCATAGTCAATGAGAGCGCTACTGCCAACTACCGGAGTGGATACGCAATTACATTTAATTCTAGTACACTATAGCAAAAAGCATGTTTCCCAGGGTTACAGGCACCCCTTGGCATCGGGTCCCACTATTTGAGAGATGCTGTATATATATATATGTGTGTGTGTGTGTGTGTGTGTACAGTGCTTCTCAATTATTTTCTGTCGTGCCCCCCCCATGAAGAGGAAAACATTTCATGACCCCCCCCCATACAAATAGTGTTATTTGTCTAAAAATTATAAGTAATCCTCTGCATAACACTGTATCCTTATTAACATTATGGAAAACAAAAAAAGGAAGAAATATTGATCCAACAAAGAATAACTTTATTAACAAATTTTTAGTTTTAAAACAAAAATATTTAACGTGCATCAATTTGCCTGAAATTAAAAAAGTATTTTTATTTAAACTGTAAACATTTTTGACCAATTATTTGAACCATTTGATACTGAAAAGTAAAATTAAATAAAATCATTAAATAATAATAAATTCAAATTGATCAGCAATATTAACTCGGGAGCACAATATATAAAACACTTTAACCTACAAAACAAAAATGAATAAACAATTTGTATTATTTTTATTTTTTATTTTTGTCAAAATGATTAAGTCCAGATTAAGGGTACATTGAGCACGTTTCGCAGTGCACAGCTTTTCGAAGCGGGGTTTAAAGCACGATACTGCAACTCTCAGTTCCTGCTCAATGCTGAACTGGGACCTGGACTTATTTTCACAGCAGTGATGTCACCCAACATGACAGAGACCATGTCTGCTGCAGGTAGGATCAGTTCCTCTGCTATGCTGTGGAGTTTTCTGTGCTGAGCAATTTGGTACTCCACCATATATGATGCTAACAGAGCTCGCTGGTTTGCTGGAATAGCATTCACAAAGCGGGATGGTTGTTGGCAATACTCGGCACGTTTTTTGCTGAAAAAAAACTCATGCGGCTCTTCAGCGTGATCGGGGTGTAGTGTCTTTAAGTGATGCCTTAATTTATTTGGCTTCATGCTGACCGCTGCCAATGTTTTCAGACACAGTAAACACAGCAGTTTTTCCTCGTTTCGCACTGGAGTCACAGTGAAGCCGAGTGCTACATCTGCTTCATTGTACTTCCTCGACTTAACTTTCGGGAGACTTTCGTTTCTCTGATTGTCTCCATCTCTCTCCGCCACTCTTTTCATCCCTGTTAAAAATTTCCATGGTGGGTTTATTAACTTCACTTCTTTTTTTTACATCTGGGCACACTCGGACAGTGAGGAAGCCACTGCCTCCTGCTGTAGTGGATGTACAATTACACTTTATTCTAATACAGCAAAAAAAGCATGTTCCTTGGGGGGGGGGGGTCACCCCCCCCCCCCCCCCGGCATCACACCACATCCCACTATTTGAGAACCATTGATATATACAGGGATCCCTGGTTACTTCGCACTATATTCATGTGATTTCAGTGCATCTCGTTTTTAAAAATTAAAAAAAAAATGTTAATTGAATTGAAATTAAGGAAGAATAGGGGAATGTTCCTGGCATCATAGAAGGGCTAGAAGATTCTATGATGCCAGGAACATTCAGCTGGACCCAAAAATGCAGGACACAGAGTAGAGATGGAAATGGATGCGCTTGATTGTTCACAGGGAAGGCACTAGAGCATGGGAACATCGTAGTCACTGTGAGAGATGCGGAGAAACACGGAAGTCAAACTAAAGTGGGAACTAGTGGAGCACGGAGTTGAGAGCCAGAGAGATCACGGGGAAGAGGGTCAATCTTCTTGCACCGGGAGGAGCGCTCTGCTCGTCTTTATAGCCTGTGATTAAGTGGAATCAGGTGTGTTTGTTTAGCACTCCACCCGTGTGTGACAGCCATGCCCCTCTTCAACGTGGAGAGAGAGAGAGAGCTGTCAAAACCAGAGTCTCTCACAACACAGACCATAACATAGTGTACTGTTTTCAATAATTTTTTCACTTAATTTGCGGACCTATGGTATGAGTTACGGTACTGTGAACTTCCGTTCAAAAGACGACAGAACGGATTAAGACCATTTACATTATTTGAAATGGGAAAAGCGGATTCAGAATTCGACCAAATCGTAATTCAACCAGCCGTCTGGAACGAATTATGGTTGACTACAGAGGCTCCACTGTACATCTAATTTGATCCACAAACGAGCAACTGTAGCAGAACCACTGTAACTCTTAATGCTGGTTATGATAGAAACGAGTCAGAACATGCAGTACATTGCAGCTTACTTTGTATGTGGGCTGCCTTGCTCATGACCAGTTAGGAGCTGTAAATATTCTGGCTGGTTGGTGTATATCATACAGTCAGACTTGTTGCTGTCAGCATGTTTTGCCCTGCGATGGCCTGCCAAGCTGTCTAGGGTGTCCTCTGCCCTCGCCCCGAGTTGGCTGAGATGGGCGCCAGTCTTCCCACAACCCTATTTAGGATTGAGTGGTTCAGAAAATGAATGAATTTCCGAAATGAATGTTGCCTTATTTGTAAATCTGTGAATTAATCAGACGTGACATCTATCACAAAGTTTTCTATTTCACTTTTTTCTCTATCGCAGTCAGTATGTTAGCAAATCTCCCCCTACATACCTCAAGTTCACAATCAGATATCGTTAGTTTTCAGAGAATTTTGAAGTAAAGTTTGATGAAATATCATGAGTCTTTTTCTTATAACATCTATCATGTTTTCATTAAAAAAAAAACCCTGAAGACTATAATGATGCCCATACACAAGGCTTGGAACTCGAATTTCAGTGTCAGTCTGTGAGTAAAACTCTGCTTTATGGAAGATGCGTGTGCTGAGTCATGGTTCAGAGGTGACAGTACAACCTGCTTCACTTTTTCTTTCTTTTTTTTCTCCAGTGTCTTGGTTAGGTATCAACAAGGAGACAGTGATTTTCCTGCTTGTCAACCATGACTTTAATATGCAGTGACTCGGGTGTGAGCTGTCGTCCGTCTCTAGGACATACTGCCCGCCCAACTGCCTTTCTATAACTGATCCTTTTGTGTCTCAGAACATTTCTGATTTCCTCATAATTGGCAACATGTGCTTTGGATTGGTTATCCCGGTCGACATGCTGGAGTCATGGGGCAGCTGGGTAATCGTGTAGTGTACAGCATGCACTGTGGGACTTCGCATCAATTTTGACATGGGCCTTGTTTTTGTGAGGACTTTTGGGAGAAACTTGTGCTACATGTTGTCCTTCCTTACTTGTATTGTAGTAAAATAGTTTTGCGTTTCAATATCACGTCTGTCTATCGGAATTGATTGAGTCCGAGCGAACACACCACTTCTATCATTGGCTGAAAGCTCTTCAACACCACCCTTCTGCTTCACTAAAGCTCTCCTTGTTGCAAGTAAGGACCCTCTGTGTTGTAAATAAATGACCCTGTTTGACTGAAAGCATGTTGGTTCTGCTAACAAGTGCCGCGCCTTAGTATGCACCTGAAGGGGAAACATTTTAAAAATGGCAGTAATTACTGGGCACTTTAAATGCATTTCAGTGAAGGAAAATGAAAATGGCAGAGATTAGTATAAAGTCTGTTTTGGGGGTTTACGACAAGCCATTTTATCCTGACATCTAAGTTACTTTATTTTTTTACCCCATGCAGATTTCAATCTGAATAAAAAAATACCAAAATTAACATATTTACCATTCCTTTAAACAGCTTTAATGTATTAGCATTTAATCGTAAAAATATTGTTCGATATAAAGCTATATTAGTAATATTAGGAGGCAAAAAGGTCTTTGGTTTGAGTCCCAGGCTCAGGTGTTTGTGTGGAGTTTGCATGTGTTTCCTCAGGATACTTTGGTTTCCTCTGACAGTCCAAAGCCATGAGCAGTGGTATTGGTTTAGGCACTGGTGTACTGAACCCAAAGTTGGCGTTTCAAGTTTCGGTACCACCAATCTGACACTGCTGGGGTCTTGAGCAAGGCCCGTAACCCTTTTCTGCCCAGTATAAATCGGTTAAACAAACTGTAAGGCACTATGAGTAGTGGATAACGGCCTTCGCTCACTGCGGCTGAGATCTCTGCAACGCTTGGATGAAGCGTGTGAGTATTAGTATTATTGTCAGTCGTTGTAGTGGTGGGGATGGTGGTGGTGCCGGTAGTATAATCATCCCATGATGCACTGGGCCGCTACTGTAGTTTCCTATGCATTGTATGGTTTTGTCTGAGAGGGTTGCAAACCCACTGCAGACCTTGTTCATTAGGATAACCATTTATTCACACGCCCACTCGGGCTCAGGGGCATTTTTGAAAAGCCAGTTAGCCTAACGTGCATGTTTATTGGCTGTTGGAGAAAACCGGAGCCCCATAAGGGAACTCCCTCAAACATGGGGAGAACTCCGTCGCCAACTCTGGGGCTTGAACCTGGGTGCTTCTTGCTATGTAGCGGAATTGCTAAACATTAGACCACCGTGCTCCTTTTCAGGTGATATACTGCATAGCTTAAATTTTTACCTCTGCAATGGAAGTCATATTTTGTCAGCATTGGATTGTTTGTCTGTTTACCAGCAAACCTGACAGAAACAGTTCTGAAATGATGGTGATCCATTTTTTGGAGAGATAGAGTATTACCCAAGTAATATTCCATTAGATGTTGGTGGGGATCCTGGATGAAGGCAGGGTACACCATATACAGCTCGCTAGACCATCGCACGGCTAGTACATACAATCTCACTCACTTAGGGTTAATCAAAAATATCCAGTAAGCCAAATTGGTTTTGGACTGTCGGAGGAAATTGGAGTCTCTGAAGGAATCCCATGCCAGCTTGGGCAGGAGATACAAAGTCCACATCAGAAATACCTTTACTGAGCCCAGAACTCAGGACCTTCTTGCTGTGAGGTGGACGAGGGAATCACTACGCCACCATGCCACTCTGTTTCTTATATACACAAAGGGAAATCCTTATAACTGGGTAGATGAGTGTTTCTAACAACCAGCAGATGAGATTTCAGTATGTTTGAGAGTATGTTCAGAGATGTTTGAGTGATGGAGTATGAAGTTCAGCCAGCTGTGCAGCAAGTCAACAAGATATTCCTCACATGAGGCATCTTAACATGCATCTGCAGTACCTGTTTTATTTTTAAGTCTAAACCCACTATTTTCTTTGATTATTGATGTCCGACTCCATCACACTTGTGGTTCGTGCCGTGCTCGGACTTGCCTGATTCCTCCTCATGTTCTGCCTGGAGATTGAGTCCCAAAAACAGCTAGTGGCCAAGTGAGACATTTTGTTTCATTGGATCATCTGGCCTGGTTACTATTCGGTACTGATTTTGTACCTAAAAACAGCTGCTATACATATCACTTATTCCTAATGTGATCATGTGTATCATCCTTTCAACGCTTTAACTTGATTGTATTTGGAAAATGACTGGTTTTGAGTCTCTTCGCTTGGCGTAAACCACAAGGTGACGCACTTTTTATGCGCCATGCCATCTTTGATTTTTCTTTGCCTTTCATGCCTTGTTTACTCATGAGGGATCGAACCTTACCTTATTATTATTATTATTATTATTACCAGCTCTGTAAAAATAAAATTGAGCTGCCTATTTTTTGAAGCTGAGTTTTTTAAACTCACCATATGGGGGCAATGTTGGCTTACAGATTCCAGTAACAGCCTCATGGTTCTGTTCCCCAGCATGCCCAAACCAAAAGAGGATTTGTCCTCCACGACCGGCAGTGATTCGGACAGTGAGGCCGAAACAAAGGTAAGGATCTTTTTAAAAAAATGTATTCATCATATTTGCTCTTTCTTCTCTCTCTCATTTATATATAATGTGTGTGTATATATGTATATGCGTATATATATATATATATATATATATATATATATATATATATATATATATATATGTGTGTGTGTGTGTATATATATATATATATATATATATATATATATATATATATATATATATATATATATATATACACATACAATGTGTGTGTGTGTGTGTGTGTGTGTGTGTGTGTGTGTGTGTGTGCATGTATATGTGTATATGTATATGTGTAAATAAATATAAAAACAGATTTAGCTGTGCTGTTACTTCCTGGTTGGATTAACATTATGAAGGACATCATCACATGAAAACAATACATTTGAATCTTAAAATCTAAATTTAATATTGGTCACAGCTATTTAATGAGATGTGTGAAACACCTTTCACAGGCCAAGAGGAAGAAGGTGACCAAAGTGGAGAAGCCTGCAAAAAGACAGAAGGGTGGAGAGAGCTCCAAGCCTGGTGGCTCCTCGAAGAGTGATGATAATGCTGGTGACAACATGTTTCAGGTTTAGATCATCTTCATCCTTCCCACGTGTACACATTTTATATCTTCAAACACAGGGCTAGTGAAATCTGTAAATCTTCAGGGGCCCCTCAAGGAGGCTCTTTACAGCTTTTGGTAGCCTGAAAAAAATTATCTTGAATAATAATTAAAAAACTAAAAAGTATTATTCATGGAGCAAGTTGAGTACAGTAAAAGGAAATGAATCGAGACCATACCTCAAGCAAGAACCCCCTCAGTGAAATCTCTACAGAGCTTCCACTGAGGAACTAAAGAGTCTTCATAAACGATTTAAACAGGACCCACGGACGACGACTTCTTTTCCTTTCGGCTTTTTACCTTTTCTCGGGAGTTGCCACAGCGAATCATCTGATTCGCACATTTGATTTGGCATAGGTTTTTATGTCGGATGCCCTTCCTGTCACAACCCTTTAGCAAGGGACAGAAACACGCTGACGGCGTTGCAGCTCCTCTTTACCAAAGTCAGCAATGGTTCTTTTACATGAACCTCTCACCATAGACAGTGAGAGACATGGCCCGCCTTTGATAACCCAGTTAGCTGCACTGGGGGGGGGGACAGTGACAACCCTGTGGGGACTCGAATCCCCAGCCTTAGGATCAGCGATCCTGCGCCCTATCCACTAGACCACCACTGCCCCCAAACAGGACCCGAGGACGATAACTGTAAATATGACCAGAGGGAGCTTGATCCACGGATTAGCTTTGGATCCACGGAGGCAACATGGTGTCGGCACAATTTGAGGGCTGGTTTGGACTAAAAAATAGCACGTCTATCACGTAACCAACGTCTACGAGCAATGGGTAATGGCGAAGGCCAGGTTACAGTGTGGTACTGAAACATATGGGCTGTACACAATCCACCATCAGAAAGCTGATTAACCGCCACAGCATGTCAGGGTCAGTTGATGAAAAGTCGCGTCTGGGGCGAGAGAGAGTGACGATGTATTCAGCTGGAACACCTGCAGTGCTAGTGTCGCTGCGGTGTATCATCGTTGTACCAACGCAAATTACCGCCTGTATCAATGCATATGGAGGCTGGGTTGGGTGTAAATGAAACCATATATAGAAAATTAAACAGTAAAACCATATAATAAAATGTGAAATTGCTTGAATCTTAGTGATGTGTCCGTTTCAGATTGGGAGGATGCGATATGTGAGTGTCAGAGATTTCAGAGGAAAGGTGTTGATTGACATAAGAGAATACTGGACAGACCAATCAGGTGAAATGAAACCTGGCAAAAAAGGTTTGTGGAATGAATATGTGCATTTATTTTTATATACATTCATGTTAACTGGCTTCTTGTACAAATTTTTTAAGAACATGTTTTTGAAATTTAAGAATTTGAATTCAATAATAAAAATACAAAATTTCCGATAATCCAGAGGATAGAATGAAGCTTGTTCCACTGCCTCAGACAACATATGTTGAACACACCAGTTACTATATGATCAGAAGACATGGAATAATACACACACACACTATTCGCGGTTTTGCGGTTTGAGTATTCGCTGACTGCTGAGCAACCGGAACATGATTCAAATTCAGCCAATGGCTGTCCTCCTTTCTCCTGATTGGTTGAGCTGATGTCCTGCCCCTTTTTTCTCATTCGCGCACAAGTTGTCAATGACCTTCTTTTTTTGTGTGTGTTTTAATTACCAGTTAAGCTCTATGATACCACTCAAACGCTATGCGTCTTCTCTGACTAAGCGATAGAAAATGCTGGATGTCTCTTCTGAAGAAATGAGACTTTCTCCTGAGAAACGACGGTTTTCTCTCAACTGTTGTATTAAAATCTTTTTCAATTATTATTCCAGTACAGTACCTAAGTTCATGTTTGTGTGAGATTTTATGTTCTGTAAAATGTTTAACAAACGATTCCAAAAGGATAAACTTTATTACAGTACTCTTCATGTCCTTTTACATTGAAGTTGGAGTGACGTCTCCAAGATGGCGCTGCCCAGAGGGCGACGTCGCGGAGTTCTCAGAGTCAAATTGTTTCTTTGTTCATTTTAATTTGTTTTGTTTGTTCATGTTTTGCACTATGCTCATCTACGACCAGTCGACTACTACAGCTATAAGATCGGAGTATCTTCGGGCGTGTATAACTAAGCAGAGCTAACATGCTATTAGCAGAGCTAACATGCTATGGTAGGCAGCTCAATGCAAGCCGCATCCCAGCTAACAAAGAAGCCCAGGCGGGAAGGGGCCGAACGACGACTCCGGCGCTTGGGATTGCAGGGGATGAAGGCCGTGTAGCCGGTTGGTATAATCGCTTTATCGGGTATACGCTCCTTGAGCCATGTTTCACAGAAACACAGTCCTGTAGATCCCTCTGCGCTGCAATCTGAGCATGAAGCTCGTCCATCTTGTTTCGCAGGGACTAAACATTTTCAAGCAGTATGGCCAGAAGTGCTAACCAAGTGCTGGAGAATCTGAGAACTCCGCCTGGGCTTATGGTTAGCATTGAGCTCCCATAGCATAGCAGCTCAAGATAGTAGTTGTTGCGTGCTTAGTTGCCCGAAGCTGAAGCTGCTCATAGCTGTAGAAGGGTCGATCGATCATAGACGAGCAGAGTGTAAAACATGAACAAACAAATAAAACTAATTAAAACGAACAAAGAAACAATTTGACTCTGAGAACTCCGCGACGTTGCCCTCTAGTCAGCGCCATCTTGGAGACGTTACTCCAAGTTCAATGTAAAAGGCCATGAAGCGTAATAAAGTTTATCCTTTTGGTATCGTTTGTTAAACATGCTACAGAACATAAAATCTCACGCACAAACATTCTCAGAATTAACTGAGGTACTGTACTGGAATAATAATTGAAAAAGACTTTAAAACGAGTGCTTCACAACAGTATATGCTGTATAATGTTTATATATTTTATCATCAGTAAAAATAAGAGCAAAAATGTAAGTTTTTTTTAATGGTGACTATATTTTACTACATTAATACTGTATTAATGAGTAAGACTGTCTATAGAATGTGTTTAAGGAGCATATTTTAGCGCATGTAATAGATACATAGTATTTTACTTCCGGCTGCTCATTCACGCATGTGACGTGATGCATGGGGTTTTACTTCCAGGTACAGAACTCGCGGATTATCTCGATTCACGGGACTGCTCGGAATCGAACCCACGCGAATGTCGAGGGCCTACTGTGTGTGTGTATATACATACATACATACAGGATCCCTCGCTACTTTGTGCTTCAATTCATGTGGCTTCTGTCCCTTGCCTTTTTTTTTTAATAAATATTCATCAAATTAAAAAATAAGGAAATTAAGGAGGAATAGGGGGAAAATTTAAGGAAAATGCTACAAAACAAGCACAATTATGCAATAAACCAAAACAAACACAAACAAAAGACAACCCAAAACCCTCCTACTACTTGGATTTTTATGTGAGGCGTACATCTGTGTGCGTGCTCGTGCATCTGTATGTGTGTATTTATATTTTGTTTACATCTTATGGTCAGTTCCATGATGAGAAGGACACAGGAGAAAAAAAATAAAACTTCAGCTTTCAACTAGAAAATAATTGAGATGGTTAGTTATGATCTTAAGGGTCATGGATTTACTAAGTTTGGTTTGTTTCATTACTTCAAACTTTTTTAGCCACATGACATGTACAATAAAATAAACTTGTAAAACGTTAAGAAATTACTAGCTTTTCAACTATTGTATTGTATTGTAGTAAATTTATATAGCGCTTTATCCATACTGAATATTCTGCTCAAAGCGCTCTTTGGTGTTTTTTTTGTGCTCCGGGCACCTGTCGCCACTGTGCAGCGCCAGTTATTGTGTTGTTCTATCCTTTGATGTTGAGCGCCAAGCAGGAAGCAACAACTACCATGTTTTAACTTCTTATAGTATGATGCGGCCGGATTCGAACTCGGACCTTCTGGAGGATAAAGCGGACGCTCTACTAACTGAGCTAAATCCCCGGTATAACTAGGCCTGGAAAGTAGATTTTATGTCCTTTTCAGTGAGTCTTTAATTGATTGCATAGCATAAGTCCCCCTTTCATTGTAAACAAAGCAGAGAATCAGATATTTGAACTCTTTCCAAAATTTTTTTCCAATAAATTCATCATAAAATATGTAATGTTAGTAACGAAAATGACTTGTATTTGGTGCTGCTTGCTGATCCTTTGAAGTTATAAGTTGCCTTTTAATTTTTTCCTACTACAAACTAGTTGGTATAGATTGAATACCAATATCACCCTTTAGCATCTAGTGATACATCTTTCCATGTGGTGAAACTGTAACGTCAGTAACGCGTAACGTCAGTAACGCACATTTTGACAGATAAAAATGAATTGACAGTCAATTTCGGAAAGGAAGTATTTTGTGAATTAGTAGACATGTATGCTTTTAAATGATATCGCTATCAGTTTCCACCTCTTCCTAGTTGGAGGAGAAATTTCAAATAAAGTTGACTAGATTTTTGCCATGTCTTTTTTTCGTGACGTCAGTAACACATGTAATGACAGTCCTGGCTCCATACATTAGAATTGATGAGGAAAATTTGATAATGCTAATTATGATTCCCGATGCGAGTGAAAAGAAGAAGCGGGCTCATGGCATGCGGTTGAGTGATATCGCAAAGGAATATGGCCGAAACCTGTCGATCATCGGTACAGTATTGAAACAGAAGGAGGCCTTAAAAGGTATACTTTTATTATTTTTAAAGGGTTCAGGGGGTAGGGTAGTATTGGGGGCCTTGGTACGAATCAGGCCTTTTACATGTAAAACGTTTTTACAGGCTCAACTTACGAAAAAAATCAGGTTCCGAAACCACTTCTGGAACAAATTAATTTCGTAAGGTGAGGTACCACTGTGTGTGTGTGTGTGTGTGTGTGTGTGTGTGTACCGGAAGTTACTGGCACATAATTCAAATTTAGCCAATTGCTGAGAGCTTTTGTTTCTCCCTCCTGCTGATTGGTTGCAGATGATGTGTATACTTTTTTTTTTCTCTCCTTCGCGCAAATGTTATAAATGTGATTTCTTGAATTGCGAATTCATGGTTTTTTTTCGTGTGTTAAGCCCTATGATGTCACTCAAACGCCCTTCATCTTGTCTAGCTTCTGGTAAGGAGCCTAAGCGCTTTATTCATTAATAAATATTATCACAGTGCAAAATTAAAAGGTTTTTACTGAATCATTACTACATTTTACTGCATTATTACTGTATTAAAGAGTAACAATGTTTATAGAATGTGTTTAACAAGCATATTTTAGTGCATGTAATATCATACATAGGGTTTTAAAACCGTGTCAATAATTCACGGATTTTCAGGATTCGCGGGAAAGGGCGGAACGCAACCACCACGAATAACGGGGGGTCTACTGTACATTGTATTAGACATATATTGTCTGAAGGAGTGGAATAAGCTTCATTTTGTATTCTAGATTGTAGGAAATTTTGCCTTTTTATTATTGTATTCAAATTCTTGGAAAATTTCAAAAACATGTTCTTGCCAGTAGTACACAAACGCCAGTTACCATGGACCTCACAAGTTAGCTTCAGGCCTGTCGCCCAATAAAGTCATGTTCTGTGAAAGGAAAACAAATTCTAAGGTTTTTAATGCCAATACTTGTATTTTATACTTTGCTGCTTTTTTTTTTTTTAAATTAAAACATAAGGTTATAGCATTTTGATGCAAAAACTATTTTCAAAGAATATTCAATGTCATTCAGTTATGATTGATATTAAGTGTAATTAATTGCTCTCAGGTATCTCGCTGAACCCAGAGCAGTGGAACCAACTGAAGGAACAAATGTCAGACATTGACGACGCAGTCAGAAGATTATAAAACCTGTCTGTATTTTGAGGTGAAGGACGGGTTGGGTCAAGTGTTTTTAGGGATGTTGTTCTTTCGCATCTGGAGATGGGGGTGAAGGAAAAATTGTGTTTTTTTTTTATTATTATTATTATTACTATTAGTAGTAGTAGTATTATCATTTGGCTTGTTCATTTTGTCAAGAGATGCACCGATCCAAATCCTTTCTATTTTTGATGTATGGATATGAGTTCTCTAGTACTGTCAGACCATACCCAACACCGGCCAGTGATCCAAGTTTTTGCAAACTTCTCTTGCTAGGTTATGCAAGACATTAGAGACATGTTGATGTACACAATCAGTGTGTCAGTCAGTACAACAAGCCCATGTGGCATAAGATGCGTCAGTGGATCAGACCAGAAAACATCAGCTTGGTCCCCAGTGTTTGAAGTCCATTGAGGAGTGAGAACATTACCGGGTTGGTGTATCTGGTGGTTCTAGCTTACTTGAAATAGAGTTTCAGTGTTTTTTGTCCCTCCTTTTGCTTATATATTCAGAATTGTTATTTGTAATAGATGGTTGGAAGTCCAAAACAAATTAAAAACTGCTTTGGGAATAAACATGTCACTTGTTCTTTATATTTTGTGTATGTAATGAAGGGGACATGCGTATAGGTTTGGGTGCGCTCTCAATCAACCATGCTTATCATTTTAAGTTTGGACCCTTTTTATGGTGCTCTGTTTCAATTATGTGCCGCATAAATGGCAACCATTGACCATTGGTGTTGAACCAGAACATTTCAGATACATGATGGTCAGCTTTATGTAGAATTTTTTGCTATTTGTTTTAAGATTTCACTGCTGAAGGATGAATCGAAATGAAAATTTGGCTGTTTGTATAGCACAGTGTATTCAGTGCTCAAGCCTCAGTCTCCGTGTGTGCGTGTGTGTGTGTGTGTGTGTGTGTGTGTGTGTGAGATTTTGCTTGCCTTCGCGTGGGAGCAGGAATTATAATTGTCCATACACCCACTCAGACATAGACCAGACTCCAGCGCAACAAGAGCCCTTTCACAGAACTGTTCAGAAGAGCCATCTTGCATCAATTGCATTTGCTGACCAAAATTAAATCAGGCTTGTAGATCACACTAGCCACTGTTTTGCCAGCCCCAGGTTTTGCGACAACATGGTTTATGATGTTGCGTGCAAAGGTTGATATTACTTAGGATCATGTTGGGTCTGTCTGCAGTATGCAAATATTATCTTTTTTTTTTTTTTTTTTTTTAAATTATTATTATTATTTAAGCCCTGTATGACTCGGGCTCCAGTGTAACGGAGTCATCATCAGCTTTATAATTTATATCACTGGTTAGGAGAGCATGCATGATAATTTTAAAGAAAATCTAAGTACGTATTGCTTGAAAATCATGATCAAGTTTATAAGCTTGAGTAAAGCATTGAGCGTTAAATATTGATTGATTGCTCCCAACAAATTTTTCATATACAGTATATTTTAATGTCGTTATGTATGTTGTTTCCATTTAGGGAATTGAGGCAGGATTGAAAAATAGGATGCTTATTACATTTCTCCACGTCACCACTGGTAACCCAGATGGCAGTTACTATGGAGATGTTTTGTCGCCATGGAGGTCTAACGCACTTCCAGAGAAGAGGAGGTGATTATCATTAAGGCTATTGTCCATTATTCACAATACTGTACCTGTGAACTGGGAGACCATCCTGTTATCACCAAATGCTGCAAAACACACATCAACTGAACTGTGAAACATAAAGCTGTGTTGTGTGAAAGGCAGACAAAGGCTTATTCGACATGCATTTTGCAAATTTTTGCAAACATTAGTACAAAATATTGAGAATATTGCTTGTTATTGGGTTTTTTTTTTTATTGTTAGCACATCCACCCCACAGCAAGAAGGTACGGGGTTTGGTCAGTCCTTGTGTTCTGTGTAGTGTTGGCATGTTTTTCCTGTGCCTGCTTGTTTTCTTCGGGAACTCAAGTTTCCTCCCATCGTGGTGTAGTGGTTAGTTAGGGTGCTGGGTTCATAATCGGGAGGTTGTGTGTTCGAATCCCAGTTTAGACCCCCACTGTGCTAAGATCCCTGGGCAAGGTTTTAACCACAAGTGTGCCTCTGGTCACCAAGCAGTATAAATGGGTACCAGAAAAAAATACTGGGAAGGTAACCTGCGATGGGCTAGCATTTCATCCAGGGGGAGTTGTACTCCTAGTTGCTTCATGTTATGGAAACCGGGGATCAGCACCGGCCTGATGAGCCACTATGGCTTGGGTGTAAAAAAGCCCAACAGACTTTACCTACCTACCTATGAACGTGAGTGGTTGCACGTTTGTTTGCTTGGTGGTAGCGTAGTGAGCAGTTCAGGGTGTACCCTACCGTTCGCTCGCGTTGGCTGAGCTAGGCGCTATCCTCCCTCTAACCCCTGTAGGTTAAGCAGTTTGGAAAATGAGTGGGTTTGAGTTGGGTGAATAAAATTGCTTCTTCAAAGAACAGGGCAAGATGAACGCAAGTCAATCGCTAGATGGCGCTGATGGTCCGTTTTTGACTAAGCAACAAAATTGGTAGAATTACATAAAATATTCCTAAGAAAAGGTTTTTTCATGGCATTATATTATTTCTGAGCCTTTTATGTTTTATGTAACATCTTGCAGTGATAGATGTTTCTGATTAAGAAATAAAAATCCAAACAGTTTTCCTTTTTTTTTTTTTTTTTTTTTCTCTACACAACAACCTCATTTAATTTGATGATAACCGGCCTTGTGTCTTCCATACTACCTTTGAATTTTCTTATTTCCAGTGAACGTAGAAGTTGAGTTTTGTTCCATGAAAAACACGACCCTGTCCTAATAGTCAATTCCCTTGCATGATAACTGCTCACCATAGACCATTAAAAAAAAAAAAAAAGGGAATTTGTTTAAAACCCCTTGGATGTAATACAAACGCACAGCACATGCTGCCATTTCTTTGATTTTTAATACCAGCTCAAAGTGATTCATGATGAATACAATATCTAAATGGATTATATGAGTAATTGTCCTTCAGAGTCACAGCTGTAGAATCATTCAGTGGAACAAGGGCTTGTTCAAATGATGGATGTTAAAAGTTGTGCTGTGGTCTGCACGCATTTTAGTGGAAAAAATGTCCTCCATCCCATACACGCACGCGAGGCATGTCCTCCCCCATCCGCCCACTGAAAGGCACGCTCCCTGACTGCTGTAAGTGGTTTGGAGTGCCTGTGCAACCTGCACCTGGAAACAAGGCGATGTAGGCTGAGATTTGGCTGCTCAGGAAACACTGCGTTTCTTCCCCTTGCATTACTTTATACTTTGAAGGTTTTATGATGGATTGAGGGAAGAGTATCCTGGAAAAGAAGGGGTGAAAGTGGGTGTGCTCAGCTAGCTCAGGTCACCAACGCTTCTGTAGTCCAACATCTGCTTCCATTTGAAGCGTCTACAATAAGCCCAGCGACTGAACATCAGCGGCTGTGGTTCTTCGCCTGACGCTTGTGTCACCGGCGTCTGGGGTGTTGTGTTGCAGGTCTTAGCACGTCAGATTCTCTTTCGCATTTACCTCAAGAAAATAGAAATAGAGCAATAAATGTAGCTCATCGGTGGATTATTATAAGACAGTTAGTGGTTTGAAAGGGCAGGGAGTGAATAAAACCAAAGGAAATGTCCTCAGCTCACTTTATGTTGAATGATTCTGTCCCTGATGTTTAAGTCCGTGGTGGCTAATATAACGGATCCTGTTTCTTGGAAGGAATGCGCTCTTCCATGGAGATGTGAAATTCATATTGATTATAGGACGTCTTCAGTTTCCTGTCCGTGACGGGGATGATATTGGCTGAAACCTGCCTTGGCTGTAAAGTGCAGCCAAAATCTTTTTAATTATCTTCACAATGGCTGGTTCAATTTAACTTCTCCAGATGGCTGCTTGTTTCTAGTTGGGGACAATTCAGCACAGGTCACCTGCTCGATTCAAGAATTTTATAGGAGTTAGAAACGATGAGATTAAAATAAATAAATTGTGTATATATTCATTTACAGCATTTGTCAGACACTGTTATCCAGAGCGACTTACAATTATTCATTTTATACAGCTGAGCACTTTAGGGTTAAGGGCCTTGCTCAAGGGCCCAACAGTGATGATAGTGGGGGGAATGAACCGCTGACTTTTTGGATCAGTAACCCATAACCTTAACCACTAAACCACCACTGCCCTGATCGGCATTCATTCATTCATCTTCTAAGCCAGTGGTCTCCATCCTTTTTTTGCACCAGGAACCAGTTTTATGTTTGAAAATGTTTCCGCGGATCGGTTAGAGTCTACTCTGCGTTTTTTTTTTTTTTTTTTTTTTTTTTTTGGGGGTGTGTGTCCACCACAGAGAACCCCGCCTCACAAAGATAGGTGGTTGGAAACGGAAGAAGGACTTTCAGTGCTTCTGTGGCAATGTCAACGACAGTCGTTTTCCCAAATCACATCCAATTTGTACCGTAAAAAATTTTGTTTGTCGACAGCTATCAAACGATCCACGGACTGGTACCGGTCCATGGACCGGGGGTTGGGGACCCCTGTTCTAAGTCATTTCATCGTAGGTAAGGTCATTGGGAGGCTGGAGCCCATCTCAATTGATTCTTGGCGAGGGCGGGGTACACCCTGGACAGCTCACCAGGCCATCGCTGGGCCAACACTCACACCTAGGGCTGATTTGGAACAGACAATTAGCCGATTGTGGGAGGAAACTAGAGAACCTGGAGGAAACCTATGCAAGGATGGGAAAGCATGCGAATGCCATACAGAAACATCCAAGCTGGGAATCGAACCAGGTCCTCCTGCTGTGAGGTGTGTGTGTGTGTGTGTGTGTGTGTGTGTATAAAATTCAATTTTTACTTTTTACTGAAATTATAAAAACAGGCAGCAAAAAATCTCTATCTGTAATCATGAGCTTAACCTTTTTTAAACCTGGCTTTTCGTTGTGCAAGTTGCAAAGAATCTGCAGGTGTGAGACCGTGTTGGCTCGGCTTTGGTTAAAAAAGTAGTATAAATCAAAATAAATGTAAGACTATAAATTTTTAGGACACGTCAACAGGTTCAGGGTTACATTGTCATTCTCATTACTACATACCTTTCTTATTAGTTTGACTGAATAATGTATTGAAAAATTTAAACCCCCCCTGCCTTCTCAGCCTATTATTCAGTTATTCATTGTAAATCATATTTTTCAGTAATGTCTATGAATTATTCAGTAACGGCACTGAAAGTTATGTAATTACAGGACGATGGAATGCAACTCTGGATCTGCGGACAAATCCTGGCAGTATCAGAAGTAATGGTAATCTTGAAGATTTAACTGGCCCAGCATACACAGCACTTTCATTAGTTCAGCGTTGTGTCTGCAGCCACTAATCCTGCCATAACTACCACCACCTGTCTTAAAGTTGGGTGGAACATGTGCTGATTTGTGGAAGCCTCGGCCACAGTGTGGCCTTTCGCACCAGGAGGGTTTCGGTGTCAGCGTACTATCGAGCCGCCGGGCAAGGTGAGCAACAGCAGGGGCTCGGCGCTGCCCGCGACTGTTGACATTGGCTGGGGTGCACTGAGGAATGCAGCAGGCCTTGTTGATGACTGTTTCCTCCCGTCTCTGCTGGGGCTGAGCCACTTCATTGCGCCAGCTGTGAGAACCCACTGAGCCAAGTCTCCTTGAGGTCAGCTGGAGGTGCCCTTGACCTGCCCTATTGTCTACACTTACAAGTATCTCATAAATATGCCTGTGGTTGAGCAGTGATCCAAAAAAAAAAATATATATATATATATATATAAATAAATAATGCTTGATTTGCCTGGTTTGTCACAGCCAGGTTCAGAGTTAGGAAAGAATAGCAAGTCTGCCTGTGGTCGCCGGGGTCTCCCTCCTAATGAGCTGGATTTTCTTTACCTTTGGCTCAACAGAGCATGCGGTATAACAATATGAAGCAGCCCAGCTGCCTGGGGTGATGTAGCCCAGAAGGTCAGAGCATATCCTCAGTGCCTCATACAGTCGAATTCTTATGTGGCAAAGCATTATGCAATACGCTGCACAATGCATTCCAAACGAGCCCCGAGCCAGTTTCTTAAATCTCTGAGGACTTAATTAAGATTGTAAGTGAAATTTTTATTCTCACTATCTCACTGTTTCACTCAAAGTGTGTGAGCTTTGTTTGCCGACACGCACATCGGATATAACGGTTGTGGTCTCGTAGTAGCATTCGCAGTGGAACGTCTTATCAAAGGAACATTCTTCGCAGAAATAATTTGATTGCAATTTACTAAATAAACCGTGCAGACATTGAGCGCTAACCTACGTCACACACCCCTCACTTAAGCAACCACAATGGAAACTACATCCAACCATACGATTCCAGGTAACAATGGAAGAAAATTGCTTGATTAATGGAGGAAAGTTGAAATTGGGCCGTCGTAAAGTACCCATGGTCGTGTTTCCCTTGTTTGTGCTCTTCGAGGTTTTGTCTAACCACAGCAGAATGGAGGGTTTTCCACTCCGAATACACTGGGCTTCGTCAAGATCTTTGGAGCCAGTGATTTTTAGATATATGAAAATAACCTTGACTAATATGTCTGATAATGCTGTTGAGCGCCATTGGTTATAATGACATAAGCTAACTGAACATGTCGACGGCACCTTTACATCCACAGGCAACTTAATTTCTTGGAGAATACTTCTTAGAGTGTTGTTTAAATAGGATATCTGAAGATCTGTAGTAATTACAATTGATCTAGATTGGACAAACGTTTGGTGTCTTCAGGATATTTGCATGGTTGCCATGATAAACGCTTAATGACGACAACTTACGCAATCCACACTCATTCATTAGTTGAAACACTTAATCTTACTGGGGTCATGGGGAGGCTGGAGCCTATCTCAGTCGACTGTTGGCGGAGGCAGAGTACACCCGTCCACATCTCAG
Organism: Plotosus lineatus; assembly: GCA_024760905.1. Classification (NCBI taxonomy): domain Eukaryota; kingdom Metazoa; phylum Chordata; class Actinopteri; order Siluriformes; family Plotosidae; genus Plotosus; species Plotosus lineatus. The sequence continues at coordinate 49,360,067 of CM045734.1, forward strand.
CAGTCCATTGTAGAGTTTGGTTGAAACAAAAACCTGCAGCCACATGGCCCTTTGTGGAATGAGTTTGACATCGATACACTAATATCTTTTTGTGTGCTCTACACTACAAAGACTATGACAAAGGACAAGTTATTATCTTTTTGAAAATGTAAAAAAAATAAATAAATAAAAAAAATTACAAATGTACTTTTAGATTTTTATTTGTGGAGGTTTCAGGTGCTTTCTTTGCCTGTGGGCGGGGTGTCCTCAGGGTACTTTGCTCTCCTCCACAATCTGAAGACTTACACAGACTAATTTGCTGTTCCTCATTGCCCTTTGAATTTTAGTGTGAAGAGAATTGTGTGTGAGTGTTGGCCCTGCAATGGACTGGTGAGCTGTTTGGACCATACCTTTCCTTCATCCAGGCTTGGCTGAGATAAACTCCAACATCCCCATGACCCCTTTAGGCTTGGGGAGTTCAGCAGTTGAATAGATTGAGGGATTTTTTAAAAATTGGTTTCAGACTTGTTTTCATGAGTGTTTTATTGTAATTTTGAAAGAATTGATTCATCTTGTGTGGGTTTTATTTATTTATTTTTATTTTTTTAGTGTTAGCTTTACTGTACTGCACATTGCTGCCACCTTCTGGAACTAGCCTGTCATTGTCTTATCTTCATTTGCAAAGTGGTATAGCAACCACAGTACAAATTGGGGGGGGGGGGGGGAAACACAAAGCTTACATTTACCTGTAATTCAATTTTGGTTTAGTTCATGTTGTATTTCTCGTTGTAGTTTGTTTACCTTTTATGATATTTTAATTTTTAATATTTTCTTAACGGTCATTTTATTTATATGAAAAGAAAACTTCACTGCTAGTTTTTAATTTTGATGTTATTCTTAGTCGACATTAACCTATATTAACCTTGGCCAGAAGCAGTAATGCTTTTCTCCACTGTATATCCAAACCCATCAATTTTTCTCACCAGCATATGTAAACATTTAGAATCGTTGGCCTCGAGATGTTTTCTCAGTTTAAAAAAAACAAAAACAAAACAAAACAGATTGTTCGCTTAGATTTCTGATCCCTGAACCGAGACCTGTGTCTATTTCTTTAACTTAGACCTCACACCACTGTCTACCCACCATCTTCCCACCATTTGTCATAGGAACAGAATGCAGACAGAACCAGACAATGGAAAGCAGAAATATACAGAATGATCTGGGGTTTGCACAGTAAAGGGAAAAGAAAGAATCAGGGAATCTCTGACGTAAAAATGTCTACCACACGTGCAATGTCAACAGGTAGTGTTTCTTTTTTGACAGAAGTACGTCAGAGCCTGCCGTTGGGAGGATGTTTAAACAGAGATCAGTTTGACTTTTCGTAGGCCTGCTTAATACTATTTACTGTCGGAACCGTAGCCGTTCCTGACATTCCTTGTCAGGGAAAACTATCTCTGTGTTTTGGAGTTTGTGATGTTTTAATCTTCATTACTGGGTGTAAGATGAGTTTTCAGCTCATGGGTAATGATAGGGAAAGGCATGTGGTTATAGGCTGGAGTACGTCTGGACCTGCAGATGGGTTTAAGGGGTTAAAAAGGCGGTAGTTGGAATGCAAACATGTTAGAGCTCTTAGTGACCAGGTGTTCAATGTGATTTCAATTTCTTGATTGTATTATGCAGTGCTTGCTGTCTCTCCGCGGTTTAATCATTTGTTGTACTGTTTTTACTGAACAGTTGATCGCCACAATTCAATTCATTCAATTCAAAGTATGTACTGAAGGTATGGAGGTATGGAAAGTAACCAAGTGCAGTGCATATGCTCTCTGTCCTGTACCATTGCCCGGAGAAATGAATTAGAAGTGAGAAAAAAATGCACACAGTCACACTCCCTTGCTCGCCATTAAATCATTCATTCAGTATTAGCCCCCAGGCGAACATCACTTCTCTAATTAATGCACAAGCCTAATTTACAATGTTATTCTACAGTTCACATTTCCATCTCATTTAAGAGGTTTAATAAATGGAATATTTTGGATTTAAACAAACACCGAATGACGTGGAAGGTATTTTTTTTTTTTTTAATGTGCCCTCCTGGGAGCAGAGGCTGTGTTTGCACTCTGGAGGTAAAATGAAGTTTAATGGAATGTCTGCAGCACAATTTGGAGTAATAACATCTGCCTGTATCATTATTTTGTTCCGAAAATCATTACTTTTATGGTGTCACATTCTTCTTTTTATTTGCTCCACGGTGGACATATAGAATAGTTCAGAGCCATTTTCTCCCCTCGTTCAGACGCGTATTAACTCAAAGATGACGATGCACAAGACGAAATGTCACGTTGGCTTTGACTCAAAAACCTTATTTTTAATAAGTGCTATTATAACCAATTCGGACACAGTTTTCCACAATGACGGTATTATTCTCACACGTTTCTCAAAGGTAAAGCACAGACCTCTATACAACACCATCAAGGGCCATCCTCAGGAATAAAAAAAGAGGCATAGATAGATCAGAAGTGCACACGAGCCTTTGGTGGAATCCTGGTTAATGCGAGTTACCTTGACTCCCAGGCCTAAGGGCACCATACCCCATCAGCCCACCCCTTCCTTCTGCCAATGTGGACTCTGGGTGCTATTAACCTGTCCATGAGAGTTTGTTTTTATGTGCCTATGGGTTTGCTGCCATGGCCGCTTTTAAAAGGTAAGAGGAATGTTGCCAAATGAGTTGCACCACATTGACGATTGCTCCGGGAGGAAAAGGAAAGAAACAACAGGGGATGTCTGCCATACAATAAGGCAAAACATCGAGCTCTGCGAGGGGGCAAATCCAAATATGCACTCTGTAAGTCTTAAATATTTCAAAACACGAAACTCAATCTTTTCAAACATCTCGTGTGCCGTCTCCTTGATACCCGTCTTTAGATGTTTGCATTCCGTTCACATCAGGGAACAACCGTGGAAGGGACATACCAGCTGCCCTGGGTGACAATTTTACTAGCTACGACAAAAAAGTAAATATTCACATGTAAGTTATACGATAACATTATAAGGCCCATAAATGTGTAAAGCAAAACATCCAATAGACGTGGTGGTGATGTCGGGAGAAACGAATTTGTAATTCCAGTTGCCGTGAACTGCAGTTGTGTGACTTTTATAGGATTATATCACAGATGGAATCCACATATGTTCAGGATGTTTCAAAGAGCGATGTTGCAGGCAAAAAAAAAAATTATAAAATAAAATACACAAAAATTAAATCTCAGCAACTTGCTTCTCAATCCAAAATTTTTATTCAAATGTCTCCTGAGCTGTACAACTATTAACAGCTGTATGACTCAGTGGATTGGATTTTTAATCCCCATTTATTCACTACACTTGACTGTTTTTATGTGATATTCAGCCACACGGTCCCTTGTTCTGTATGACATGTTTCGTGGTATAACAACAAGAGAACACCTCATGAGTGCCTCTATCATCAGCATGCTGGATATGTATGGATGTCGGCGCACAGCCATGTAATGCGATGGGAAAAAGGTCAGTGAGAATGAAATCTTTCCAGAATGGTTCTGCACTTACAGTGACCCAGAATGTAATGTTGCGGCATTCTGTTTGGTCTCATAATGTTCATCAACTCAACTTTGAGATTTTAAAATCTAGCTGCTCATCTAGTACCGAATGTAGGCGCTTGTCGCAAATGACGTCTGGTGCTTGTGAGACAAAGCGCGGCTTATTTGGACTTCCGATCTTTCAAGTGAGCATGTGCGCGTTCAATACCTGTTTAGTACTCAACCGTCAATTGCTCACTTGAAAGATCGGAAGTCCGGATAAGCTGCGCTTTGTCTCACAAGCACCATACGTCATTTGTGACAAGCGCCTACATTCGGTGGAGCGTCTCACATATCACCAGCAAAACAAGCATTTATCGCACTCTCACGTATTTGCCGAATTGCTTAATCCTACTAGAATTGTTCGGGATAGTTGGTGAAAGTGGTGTCTGCCCTGAACAGATAACCAGCCCATTTGTACTCGTACTCACATCTAGGCACAATTTGAAACATCCAATCAGCTTAATGTGCATGTCATTGGGCTGTGGGAGGAAACCGGAGTACCTAGAGGAACCAGGGCATGCACAGGGAGAACATGTAAACTCTGCACACAAACGCCTGAACACGGGACTCAAACCCAAGACCTTCTTGCTGTGAGGTGGATATGCTAACTACGATGCAACAATGCTGCCCTAGTATTTAATCACAACCCCCTTAGCTACAGTGAGCAGACAATATCAAATGTGAATGGCGTTTCTGACTTGTCCAGATGTTTTCTTCAAGGTTGTCACATTTCTGGTCTGCAACAGAACAGAACAGATGGGAAATGCTATAATGATGGGAGAAAACTAAAGGGAATGTGTGGAATAACAATATTTTGAACGCCACATATGGTATCAGTAAGTCTGTGATGCGAACAGAATTCAAAAACACAATATTTTAAAGATGTAAGAAAGTCCACACTCAAATGTTCATTCATTCATTCATTTTCAGAACCGCTTAATCCTAATTAGGGTCACGGGGAGGCTGGCGCCCATCTCAGCCAACTCTGGGCGAGGGGAGAGTACACCCTGGACAGCTGACCAGGTCATTGCAGGACAGAAACATGCTGATGTCTATGCAGCTACTTTTGTCAAAAGTCAGCAATGGTTCTTTTACATGATCCTCCCACCACAGACAGTGAGAGACATGTCCGGCCATGTAGCTGCACTGGGGGGGGACTGCAATGACAACCGTTGACAGTTGGGCTTGAATACCCAACCGAAGGATCGGTAATCCAGCACCTTACCACCAGGCCAAAACTGCCCTTGTCCAAAGTACTTGTCTATACAGTGTTTATTAAGGGGACATTCAGCAGTCTTTGCCTATATCATCATCATCATCATCATCTTCCACTTAATCTGGGGTCGGGTCGCGAGGGCATCAGCCTAAGCAATGAGATCCAGACATCCCCCTCCCCAGCCACTCCCTCCAGCTCTTCCGGGGGAAACCAAGGAGTTCTCAGACCAGCCAAAAGACATAATCCCTCCAGTATGTTTGAGGTCGACCCCGGGGTCTCTTCCCGGTTGGACATGCCCGAAACATCACACCAGGGAGGTGTTCATGAGGCATTCTAACCAGATACCCGATCCACCTCAACTGCCTCCTCTCAATGCAGAGGAGCTCTTCCCGGATGACTGAGCTTTTCACCTTATCTCTAAGGGAGGGTCCTGCTACCCGGCGAAGGAAGCTCATTTCAGCCATTTGTATCCGCGATCTGGTTCTTTCAGTCACTACCCAAAGTTTGGGACAACACATGAGGATTGGAACGTAGATTGACTGGTAAATTGAGAACTTTGCCTTGTGGCTCAGCTCCCTCTTAACCACGATGGAAAGGTACAGGCTCTGCTTTACTGCACTCCCAGAGCACTCCTCACAAGATAACAAGAGGGACACACTCAAAAGCCTTCTCCAAATCTACAAAACATTTGTGGACAGATTGTTCAAACTCCCATCACCCCATCGAGGATACTACAGAGTGTAGAGAGTTGGTCAAGAGTGCCGCGGCCAGGACAAAAATCACTTTGTTCCTCCTGAATCCGATGTTCAACTATCGGTCGGATCCTCCCCTCCGGGACCCATGCACAGACTTTCCCAGGTAGGCTGAGGAGTGTGATTCCACAATAATAACTACCATCTCTAGTTTCCAATTCAGAGGTACAGCCCCCGATGACCACACGGTGTTGCAGAGACGTGTCAAACAAGACAATCCTACAACATCCAGTGCCCTGAGATATTCAGGATGTATCTCATTCACCCCCAGAGCCCAACCACCGAGGAGCTTTTTGAATACCTCATTGACTTCAGCTCAAGTGATGGACGGAGCCCTACCCAAATCCCAAGGGTCTTCGTCCTCCACAATGGGTGTGACTGAGGAGGTCCTCGAAGTATTCCTTCCACCTCCTATTTAGGTTATTTTCTTCAACACCACATCCTCCTTAAGTAAAAAAAGCAATCACCAAAGATGACAGCAGACTTTCTGGTGACCAGCAACATATAATAAGAATTTACAGTGCTTGTAATTATTTTATTTCTCTTGCACACAGAGATTTCTCTAGATTCTCTCAATCTTTTGATGATTTCATGTACACTAGATGAAAACATGTAATGCGGAGGGACATTAATCTGAATTTGTTCCACAGTTTGGGGAGTTTTCTGCAGATTGCTGAACCTCTGCCCAAATTCCCTTCTTATATATTCAATCATGTTATTATCCTGTTGTGAATTAACCAAATTACCTGCAAAACGTTCCTCCAGATGTTTAATTGTATATCTCACCTACTTTTCCAGCCTTTTGTTGCTCCGTCTCAACTTTTTCCAGGTATATTTCTGTCATCAAAATTAAAAAGAACAAAAAGTTTTTCATGAAACAGTAAAATAGTAGGGGCAGTGGTGGTCTAGTGGTAGAGGGCGCTGGATCGCTGATCCAAAGGTTGGGGGTTCGAGTCCCACTCTCCACAAGGTTGTCACTGTCCCCCCTAGTGGAGCTAACTGGGTTATCAAAGGCCAGCCATGTCTCTCACTGTCTATGGTGTGAGGCATGTAAAAGAACCATTGCTAACTTTCGACAAGAGTAGGCTGCAAAGCCGTCAGCGTGTTTCCGCCCTGCGATGGCCTGGCGAGCTGTCCAGGGTGTACTCTGCCCTCGCCCGAAGTTGGCTGGGATGGGCACCAGCCTCCCTGCGACCCAAATTAGGATTAAGCGGGTACAGAAAATGAACCGAGTAAAATAGTACTATCAACATTGTGGGTGGTGGAGGCCCGGTGATAAGGTGCTGGATTACCGATCCTAAGGTTGGGGGTTCAAGCCCCACTGTCAACGGCTGGCACTGCTGTCCCTCCAGTGCAGCTAACCGGGCTAACAAAAGCAGGCCATGTCTCTCACTGTCTTTGGTGAGTGAGTTTCTGCTCTGCGAAGGTCTGGCGAGTTGTCCAGGGTGCCCTTGCCCAGAGTTGGCTGAGATGGGCACCAGCCTCCCTGCGACCCTAACTAGGATTAAGTGGTTCAGAAAATGAATGAATGGCAACATTGTCAATGTATGATATGTTTTCTATGTTCTTCTATGAAAAAAATCCTTGGGTTTGTAATATGAATGTTGCTATATATAATAATAAACATAATATACTATAAACTGTACCATTAGTAATTTACCAAATGTTTTAACAGTTGTTAATAAACTCGAGCTAGGACTGTTATCATGACTGTCTAAATCCAAGGGTGATACATTTGTTAAAACATCCCATTCCTACAAACACTCAGAAATCTGTGATGCATGCTTGCTTGCTCCCATATTAGATAACAAACCAAATTTGTTTAGACAGTTCAAGATACTGTATAAATATTTTGCGATCACATTTTCTCTGGAGGGCAACCATATAAAAGGCGATGTCAGCTGCCAAGCCGCTACACTGAAGATACGGAAATTTTATTTCATGTGTTGACATGCTTCAGACTGCAGTGAAGAAATTAGAGGGACACATTTAACACTTCTGATTTGCAGTATAATGAGGGTGTGAATTGGAAAGTATAGGTCCCATAATTCCATCACACAGTACAACTAAAAAAATAACATTTTTACTGCAACAAATAGATGCCATTAACATGTGCATGTTGGATTTAAATTCCAACATAAATAATGTACAATGAAAAGATTATAAAATAAGGCTTATGTGGAATATAGCATTGAAGTGATACGGTGGTTAGCATGACCCTCACAGCAAGAAGGTTCCAGGTACGAAGGAAAACATCCAGGCATTCACTTACTCATTCATTTCGGAACCACTTGTACCACTCCTATTGGGGAGGCTGGAGCTGATACTGGTTGAAGGTGGGGTACACCCTGAACAGCTTGCCATACCATCGCAGGGCCAACACATACAACCATTCCCACTCACATTCATGCACGCACAAAGAGAACATGCAAAGTCTACACAGAAATTCACAAACAAGAGACTCGGACCCAAGACCTTTTTGCTGTGAAATGGATACGCTAACCACTAACACCACGCTAGCCAGACATCAGAGCATTTGTACTAATGAATGCAAAAATAGGAAGCAAAGAGTTGCTGAACACTTCAGGGCATCAGGAAAAACTATTTGCTGCACAGTATGTGAAGAAGGACTGTACACCTACCGTTATCCAACCCCAGTGGTTACTGTCAGTGAGATTAATCAAGGATGATTCCATCAGAACTCCTAGAAGGACTCTGGAGTCAACCAGAATTCAGTTCAGTTCATTTTCTGTAACCCACGTAATCCTAATTAGGATCGCGGGGAGGCTGGCGCCCATCCCAGCTGACTCCAGGTGAGGGCAGAGTACACCCTGGACAGCTCGCCAGGCCATCGCAGGGCGGAAACACGCTGACGGCTTTACAGCCTAGTCTTGTCAAAAGTCAGCAATGGTTCTTTTACATGTCTCACACCATAGACAGTGAGAGACATGGCCAGCCTTTGATAACCCAGTTAGCTGCACTGGGGGGACAGTGACACCCTTGTGGGGAGTGGGACTCGAACCCCCAACTTTGGATCAGCGATCCAGTGCCCTATACCACTAGACTACCACTGCCCCAACCAGAATTCAAGCTGGCTAATACGTTCTGAATTTATAAAAGATTGACCTCCAGTACCCCTGTGACCCCACAGTGCTCTTATCCTGTAAGATGTGTTGATGTGGACTATGTCTCACCAAGAGAGCCTTCCGCCCAACTGGACGTCCTCTGTTATGAATATCCTGCATGTCCAGTGAACAAGTAGAAAGAAGACACAAGGGTATGTTTTAGTATCTAGCCTCCTGCTCATAAACGGTGTGTGCTGCTTTGGTGTTGTAAGATCTTTTCCGAGTTCACACCAAGACAAAGTACTGTAATGGGAATGATGAGAGATTGTTTTGTGAGGACACACACGAACCAGTAATCAATATGTCCTGATTCCAGTAGCCATCAGGGAACACAAGGCTATCTTGAAAACACCCTTTGGTTGGACTTTGAATTTGAATGTCTATCCTTAGGAGACAAGCCTGAGTGCACATCTGTATTCTGGATCAAGAGGAAAATAACGTATACAACGTGTTAGTCAGGAGATGATAACCAATCTGGTTGCATGGCAGGATTTATATCTATTACCCTTTACTTACAAAAAGGCGGAAAGGGATTCTGTCCAACCAAATGTGAGGCGCTCCACCGAATGTTGGCGCTTGTCGCAAATGACGTATGGTGCTTGTGAGACAAAGCGCGGCTTATCCGGACTTCCGATCTTTCAAGTGCGCAAGTGAAGGTTGAGTAATAAACAAGTACTAACATTCGGTAGGGCGCCTCACATATAAGGTCTACAATTCTATAAAAACAACACCCTCCCCTTTCTAGACAGGCAGCTCTGTCTTACTGGAAGACAAAACTATGGTATAGTGTCCTGAAGACACGACATGACCAGTTTGGTTATCCTGGCTTTGTAATTCCAAAACCTCTACTCTGCTATCTCGGATTTTATTGTCGCATGTATGACTCCCAGATTCTGAATCGCACAAATTCCGTCCATCCACCCATCTCAGCCATTCGCGCCACTGCTGACGGGTAGCCTCCACAATCTACTCCACATCTTTCGATCTTGCGCTCTCTGCATCCACATGCTGTCGGCCTTCGCCTCCATCTCATCGCTCCATCTCCTCTTCGGTCTACCTTTTGCTCTGTTCCCCGCTCTTGGTTGCCACTCAGTTGTTTTCATTGCCCATCTGTTATTTTCCATCCGAGTGAGATATCCTGCCCACTGGCCTTTAGAGAGTTCAGCTTTCTCAATGATGTCCACCACTTTGGTTCTTGATCCTATAACCTCATTCCTGATCTTGTCTTTCCGAGTGATGTTCAGCATTGCTCTTTCCATTCTTCTCTGCATCACAGCAAGTTTGTGCTTCTGATGATTTGTTAGCAACCACGTCTCAGCTCCATAGGTCATTGCTGGTAGTATAACCATGTCCATAATCTTTTTCTTTAGACTCACGGGCATCCTCTTATCCTTTAGGAAGTTGCTGTACTGGCCGAATCTTTTCCAATCGCACGAATTGGTCAGTATAAATGGCACCAAACAGACCTGGTGACATGTACAGGTAGCTTAGAATGGGTGAGTTACCTTACGGGGTGTGGTAAGTGTAGGGGGTGTTAACATTCTCAGATTTCAGGGTCTGCTCCAATAGCAGCAAGTTCTTAGTGGTAAAGTACATTATAAAGTAATGGTAAAGTCTTTGGGGCTTTTTACACCCAAGCCTAGTGGCTCATCAGGCCGGTGCTTATCCCAGGTTTCCATAGCGTGAAGCAACCAGAAGTTCAACAGCTCCTGGATGGGACGCTAATCCATCGCAGGTTACCTTCCCAGTATATTTTTACTGGTACCCATTTATACTGCTGGGTGAACATAGGCACACTTGTGGTTAAGACCTTGCCCAGGGATCTTAGCATAGTGGGGGTCTAACTGGGATTTGAACACACAACCTCCCGATCATGAGCCCAGCACCCTAACCACTACGCCACTGCCCCCATTTTAAAGTGATAAGTGCAGTATTTTTAGATATGAAGGAGGGGATCCCTGTGACTCTTATCATTGCTACAAGATGCTAAAAGGATAGCTCTATTTTGTGTTCATCTCGTCTAAGATGTGAGAATGAAAACACAATGGATACCCGAAAGATTTACACCCTCTGTTCTCTTGTTGGAACAACTTTAGCCTTGATCGCATCATGGCATCGTTTCTTGGACAACATCATCAACATCACAAGATTTATCTCCATCAAGAGTTGATCTAATTTTTTACAGACGTCTTTAATTGATGAGGGGAAAATCAAACCACTCCATAAAGTCTTTTCCAGCACATTTCCAAGACTTTCAATAGGGTTCAGGTCAGGACTCTGTGGTGCCAGTTCATGTGTGAAAATGATTCGTCATGCTCCCTGAACCACTCTTTCATTGTTTTTCATATCCATGATATCAAGGACGAAAGAATCTATTGATGGGACAACCTGCTCATTAAGTAAATTTAGGTCGAAAGGAATAGAAAGAAAGAAGAAAGGTTGCCAGGTGTCTTCATTTTATTGTCATATAATGGTTGCTGAGCCTCGACCTGACCAGATGAAATAACAAAGCAATGGAGATTACACGTTACAATCAAGGCTTAACACGGTCCAAAAAAATTATTGGAATGCAGGGAATTTCTTTCGGCCAGGCAATGTATGTGCTTATATAACTTTGTTATAAGATCCTGATTGGCATACCCAAGCAGCTATAGAAGTACCCTGCTGTTACACATTCCCCTTGGAAGTGTGAAATTTGCTAGTTATACAGGTATACCTCACCCAACGTCGTTAATTGGTTCCAGGAGAGACGACTTAAGTCGAAAAATGACTTAAATTGAATTAGCTTGTCTCTATGCTAGCTTAGGCTAGGCCATGCCAAATTTACTTGTCTAGACTAAACAGAAAATAACCATTGCTAGTTCTGTACTTTATCCATGAATGCAATTTTCGATATGGTTAATAATGTTGCGACTGGAGCATATGCATCGGACCCAAAGATGCAGGAGACCATGTAAGAAGATTCAATGATTTTATTTTGCACTATGGAAAATATAAATCACTGGAAATAATTAATTGATGAAAACTGGTCGAGCACGAAGCAGGATACCAGGAGTCAGAGAGATAGCAGGGAAACAGAATTACTGGGAAGGACAATCTTCTGACGTCAGAGGGAAGCGTGCCGCTCCTATTTATAGCTGATTGTTGATTGCTGAATGGAAACAGGTGCGCTCTCTGGACCTCGCCTGCAGGTAGCAGCCACGCCTCTCTCCATTAATTGCAATGAATGAAGAGAGAGTTAACGCCTCCAGCCAGCACAGACCACAACAAATAAGATTTATTTTATTAAACTTTATTTATTAAACTTTATTTTTGTTTATTTAAACAAAAATTTTCTCTACTTTTTTGAAAACTGACGTATAATCGAGAACGACTTAGCTTGAACCGACTGAAGCCGAGATATACCTGTACTCTTAACTAATGGTTCTTTGTGGGTTTGTGAAAGGTTCTTCCTTGTAAAGGTTCTAATAGGAAACTCTTTCTCTTATGAGACATTCAGCCGGTTTCTGCATAAAACATTTAAGAGTTCCTTAACAGGAACAAATTGAAGAATTCTTAAAGGAAATTGGTCACCCTAACCTTGAATGAGTGCTGAATACATCAAACTATACCTTAGTTGACTGCAGCAGGCACTTACCACAATGAATTACCTACACAGACTTCCATAGATCCTGAAAAAATTACACATTTTAAATGTATTCCCCATGTAACACCACTCATCCAAGGCCACACCCCTTCCATATTATGGTAATGGACTGAAGATATTGCACATGTGGACGCATTAGACCCAGGCTGCACCTGGAACCCGTAACAATCAGAGGAGTACAGGTAGAGATTATGTAGACATACTAATACCTGGGCATGCAGCTCGATGACAAGCTGGAAAGGTCGAATAATACTGACGCTCTGTGCAAGAAAGAACAGAGTCGTCTGTACTTCTTCAGAAGGGTCACATCCTTCAACATCTGCACAAAAATGCAGCAGATGTTCTACCAGTCTGTGGTGTCAAACATCCTCCTTTATCTGGTGGTCTGTTGGGGGTGGGGGCATTAAAAATAAGGACGCTTCATGACTGGACAAACTGGTGAAGAAGGTGGACTCTGTAGTTGGGACGGAACTAGACGGTGTAACATCTGTGGCAGAGTGGTGGGCGCTGAGTTGACGCCTGTCAATTAGAGACAATCCACTGCATCCACTGAATGCCATCATCACAGAGGAGCAGCAACTGCGACAGGCTGCTGTCATTGCCCTGCTCTACTGAGAGACTGGGGAGATCATTCCTCCCCCCATATCATCAGACTTATTAACTCTAGCATGGGAGAGACGCTAACACACACACACACACACACACACACACACACACACACACACACACACACACACACACACGAGCACACACACACCTGCCTTGCACTGCACGACTCACCGCACACTATCCACCTTAAACTGCACAGTTTAATGAAGTATATATGTATGTATGTATGGGTCTATCTATCTATCTATCTATCTATCTATCTATCTATCTATCTATCTATCTATCTATCTAGCTATCTATCTAGCTATCTATCTATCTATCTATCTATCTATCTATCTATCTATCTATCTATCAAAGCACCCAAGTCTTAAAAACATTTCAGATATACCTTTTATACAAGCTATCAATTTAATCAACAAACATTCTTGAATTTCATGACTAAATGCCTTTAAATGTTCTAAATATACATAAATTTTTTTTTACAATAGAGTGTATTATTTAGTAATAATAATACACTCTATTGTAAAAAAAAAAAATTATGTACAGACGAGGTGAGACAAGAATCTCCATGGACTATGATGTTTGCAGATGACATTGTGATCTGTAGTGAGAGCAGAGAACAAGTGCAGGAAAATCTAGAGAGGTGGAGGTATGCCCTGGAAAGGAGGGGAATGAAGGTTAGCCTCAGAAAATCAGAATACATGTGTGTGAATGAGAAGGACCCAGGAGGAACGGTGATGTTACAGGGAGCAGAGATAACGAAGGTGGAGGATTTTAAGTACTTAGGCTCAACAATCCAGAGCAATGGAGAGTGTGGAAAAGAGGTGAAGAAGCATGTGCAGGCAGGTTGGAATGGTTGGAGAAAAGTGTCCGGTGTGATGTGCGATAGGAGAGTGTCAGCAAGAATGAAGGGAAAAGTGTACAAGACGGTGGTGAGGCCAGCGATGTTGTATGGCTTAGAAACTGGCGCTGAGGAAAAGACAGGAGGCAGAGCTGGAGGTAGCGGAGATGAAAATGTTGAGGTTCTCTCTGGGAGTAACGAGGATGGATAGGATCAGGAATGAGTACATCAGAGGGACAGCACATGTAAGATGTTTTGGAGACAAAGTCAGAGAGGCTAGATTGAGATGGTTTGGACATGTACAGAGGAGGGATAGTGAGTATATTGGCAGTAGGATGCTGAGGTTGGAACTACCAGGCAGAAGGCCTCGAGGAAGACCAAAGAAGAGATTTATGGATGTGGTGAAGGAAGACATGAAGGTCATTGGAGTCAGAAAAGAAGATGCGGAGGACGGTGATGTGGAGGCGGATGATTTGCTGTGGCGACCCCTGAAGGGAGCAGCCGAAAGTAAAAGAAGAAGAAGAAGAAGAAGAGTGTATTATTTAGTATACAGGGATCCCTCACTTTCCACGGTTAATGGGGACCGAGACCCCATCCCCCACCCCAATGATCGCTGAATTCCGCGAAGTAGGATCGAACCCCCCCCCATGACTGATGTATGTGTATATAATATCAACAAATACATATTCAATGCTATAAATGCTTATAATAACAATTAAACATTCAAAAATAATGCATAAGATGTAAATAAAGTATAAATGCACACACATACAGACACGTGCGTGCACACACAGACTTGCACCTCATATAAAAATGTAAGTACCTTTGTTGAATTGTTTTTTGTTTTTGTTGGTTTGGGTTTTTTTTTTTTGTTTTTTTTGCATAATTGGACGTATTTTGCAGCATTTTCCTTAACTTTCCCCCTATTTTTAAAAATTTCCTTATTTTTTAATTTTTCAATAAATATTTTTGAAAAACCCACGATGCAATGAAGCCGCAGAAACTGAAGCAGAACGTAGTGAGGGATCACTGTATACTCTTACATGAAATGGACTTTGGAGTAATTTCGAAGGGCTAGAACTTGGAAACATTCCTGAAATCTCAAAAGCCTTTAATATTAAACTGAGCATTCTGCCCTCTACATTGATGAACGAGGTGGAGAGGGTGGACTGCGTCAAGTTTCTTGGAGTCCACATCGCTTTTGACTTCACCTGCACCACAAACATCTCTCACCAGGTGGGGAAAGCACAACAAAGGATATACTTCCTCAGGAAGCTTCGAGAAGCCCACATTCCCCAACCCCTCCTGACAAACATTTACTGCTTCACCACTGAAAGCCTCCTGACCAACTACTGGGTAGTGTGGTTCAGTAGCTGTGCTGCAGAGGACAGGAAGGCCTTGCAGCGGGTGGAGAGGACGGCAGGGCGGTGACTTCAGAGGATAATTCCAATGAAATTAACAGAGGCTTCACAAACCCTTGACACCCCACCCCCTTTTCTCCAAGCTCCACTTTGGAGAAAGGGACAGGACACGAAAAACAAAAACTAATAGACTCAGGAAGAGCTTTTACCCACAAACTGTTAAATGTGTAACCCCACCACCGTCACACGCACTGACCGAAAGAACATTATTCAGACAATCTTCCTGGACAGGACAACACTACCTCCAACAGCAATACTCATGTTTAAGTGCAAAATTCATATTTAAATTTCAAGTGCCCCAGTGCAGCTAACTGGGTTATCAGAGGCCGGCCATGTCTCTCACTGTCTATGGTGTGAGGCTCATGTAAAAGAACCATTGCTGACTTTCGACAAGAGTAGATACATAGCCGCCAGTGTGTTTCAACCCTGCAATGGTCTGGCGAATTGTCCAGGGTGTACTGTGCCCTCGTCTAGAGTCGGCTGAGATGGGCACTAGCCTCACCGCGACCAAAATTAGGATTAAGCAGTTCAGAAAATGAATAAATGAATGAGTTTCAAGTGCAATTCTCATGTTTAGAGCAGATCTTGAACATCATAAAACATTGTAGCACTGTGCAACTTATCATTAAAATCTCTACCTTTTACTCGGTGTATATCAAGCACCTTTTACATATCATGCACCCTTCTGTGTATGTGTGAATACAGTGATCCCTCGCTTCAGTTTCTGCAGCTTCAGTGCATCACGGGTTTTTCAAAAATATTCATCAAAAAATAAAAAAAATCGGAAATTAAGGAAAAATAGGGGAAAAGTTAAGGAAAATACTGCAAAACAAGGCCAAAAACCCCAAACAAACAAACAAACAAACAAACAAAAAACAACTCAACAAAACTATTTACATTTTTATGTGAGGTGTGAATCTATGTGTGTGCGTGTGCGTGTGAGTGCATCTGTATGTGTGTGTGTATTTATATTTTATTTACATCTTATGCATTATTTTTGAATGTTTAATTGTTATTATAAGCATTAATAGCATTGATATGTAATTTATTGATATTATATACACATAATACATGTACGTATACATCATTCAGGATTCAGGGGGGGTCGATCCTACTTTGGGGAAATCGGCGGTCACCGGGGGGGTCTCGATCACCATTAACTGCAGAAAATGAGGGATCCCTGTATGTTATTTATATTTATATATCCTTACTCTTTAGTAATTTCATGTTTTGCATACAAGATGTTTTGCATATTTCACAAGATGTTTTGAATACTGTTTTATATATATATATAGGCGGCACGGTGGCGTAGTGGTTAGCACGTCCGCCTCACAGCAAGTAGGCCTGGGTTCGATTCCCGGCCTGGGCGTTTCTGTGTGGAGTTTGCATGTTCTCCCCGTGCTTGTGCGGGTTTCCTCCGGGTGCTCCGGTTTCCTCCCGCAATCCAAAGACGTGCACTGTAGATTAATTGGCCGTTCTAAATTGACCGTAGATTCTTTCCTGCAGCGGCACTGGAACCCAGTCGTATCGGCACTTGCCCTTCCATTGGATCCTTCCGGTGGCGCCGAGACAGGGGGGGACTTGCTGCTTGGGTAACAGCCTGTCCCTCATTACTCTCCCTACCCAGGCTCTGTGCACTGGGGAGTATCACCAGCCGGGATACCAGCCAGAGCGCAGCCATAGTCCTTCGGGACTGACGGAGGCCTACCATATATATATATATATATATAGGATTTTCTGAGTAGATCCTTCCGTAGGAGAGTGCTCAATACTTTTTGGTAGAGCAAATAAACAAAAATAAAAGGACAGGACAAAGACTTTCTATTGAAACTCCATTTATCACTACAGATCTGTTTCGAGGGGTGGTGAAACCATCCTCTCTCTTCAGGTGATTATAGAAGAATATATATATATATATATACTGTACATATACACAGGGATCCCTCGCTGCTTCAGTGTATCCCATTTTTAAAAAAAATATTAATCGAAATAAAAAATAAGAAAATTAAGGAAGAAAAGGGGAAAGGTCAAAGAAAATGCCACAAAAACAAGGCCAATTATGCAAAATAAACCCCTAAACAAGTACAAAACAAAAAACAACCCAAAATCTCCCATCAAAACTTCATTTTGTGTGTGTGTGTGTCTATATGTGTACAAATAGGTATGTGTGTATATATGCGTATGTAGGTATACGCACATGTATAGCTCAGTGTAGCCCCTTTGTTGTGTTTTGTACACTTTCTTTTTATAACTGCTGCTGAACAAAGAGCCATTAAATGAATTTTTATCGTTCATGCATCAGTTAACAATTAAGATCTCTTACCGCTTATCAATCAGAGGCACAAAAGTGAATAATTCAAATGATTTTTCACTCAGAGTGTTTAAGAGGTTAATCCAGCACTCAGATCATTTGTGAGAAAAAACTGCTGGGAAATGACATGTCCAAATACTGAGGGGGAAAAAAAAGAGTGTTCCGCTCTTGACTCTGAGCAAACACATCCATATATCATGGCAACGCATTGTTTGTTTGACCCCCATGTAAAAATGATCCTACCAACTGTAGATGAAGCATTTTTTTTTCTTTATAGAAGTTAGGCAAGCAAAACTAAATTATGTCCCATTTACATTCATTGTTACTTGACACTATGTTGTCATAACAGAAATTACATTTCAAATTACGTTACAGAAACTCATCGGAACTATTTCCGCTGTACTGACTTGACCTTTGTCCTGGGGCATCATTTCTTTGTAAAATAAAGAAACATTAATGATTTATTTCTATTTTGCATTTTCTCTTGTTTGGGAACAAATGCAAAGTGGTAAACTCGCTCAAAAAAGAAATGAGAGCTCGACAAATATCATCTTGGTAATGCGTCTTTGTTTTTCCTGTATTTCACCAAAGCCTTTGTTTTCGTATTTACCCATTACACAAGATTAGTTGTCCGAGGTCACAGTCTGAATGGAGAGGGGTGAAAGAATGACACGGACACAATGAAATGCCTGGAGTACTGCCTGGAGTATTGGTGGCCTTTCCAGGAACCAATGAGCAGTCAAGCGTTTGTTGACATTTCCCACACTTATGCTTTGTGCATGTGCTGGTTACTGCTTGTTCCACAAAGGTGCTAAATCCAGACAAAGACCTCAGTTGACATTACCTGAATACTGACATAGGTTTTTGGGCCTTTAAAAGATTGCCGATGAATATGGATTTCTCTGCTCAAGGCCTTCAAACTTGACAGTGTGAACTGAAACTCATTGCTGGAAAACAAACTCCCTCCAGTGCAGCTAACTGGGTTATCAAAGGCGGGCCATGTCTCTCACTGTCTATGGCAGGGGTGTCAAACTCGTGCCAGAAAGGGCCATGTGGCTGCAGGTTTTTGTTTCAACCAAGCAGCAGCACACCTGACTTTGCTCATTTAATCAACTGAGTTGAGTGTTCAGGCAGTTGATTGGTCAGTCTCTGTACAGAGCACACAGACTGACCAATCAGCGGCCTGAAGACTCAGATGAGTTGATTAAATGAGCAAAGTCAGGTGTGCTGCTGCTTGGTTGAAACAAAAACCTGCAGCCACATGGCCCTTTCTGGCACGAGTTTGACACCCCTGGTCTATGGTGAGAGGTTCATGTAAAAGAACCATTGCTGACCTTCATAAAGAGTAGGTAGCATAGCCATCAGCGTGTTTCTGCCTTGCGACGGCATGGCGAGCTGTCCATGGTGCACTCTGCTCTCATCCAGAGTCGGCGGAGATGGGCGCCAGCCTCCCCGCGACGCTTCAGAAGCATACAAACTAGGGTTTTGTACTTGTTTTCATACATGGAGGAATTAATTACAGGTGGAAGGAGCAGTTTCTAACCTTTGAGAATAACTGCAGATTTTAATGAGGTATCTTTCCTTAAACCAGCAAGGAAAAACTTGATATGGCAGAAGTTTCGGCTCAATATCACTTGGAAAGAATTGTTACAGACCAGCTGTTACTCATACGTTTTTTTCTTCAATTGGAAAAACATCACTTCTGCACACAAGCATTCAAAGATTTTATGACATCAACCAGCATTGGAATGAAAGTATTATCAAATGAACAGGCAACAGGCAAGTTTTAAATCTTGATGATTAACTCTGTTGTCAGCATATCCATGGCAACAGCATCATTGTTCTATGATGAACCATTAGAGAAAACAAATTGGATTAAAATTAAATTTTCATAGTTAACCACACAGTTCTGCTTTTAGATAACTACGACACTTTGCATGAAAATACTTCATATAATACATCACACATAACCTTCACTGAAAAAAAAAAAACCCGAAACAAAAACAAGTAATACATTTTTATTCGCGATACATAAAACATGCCACATACTGTACTGACATGGTTTCAGTAAAATTTTGAAGATGCAAGTATGATCAACTTTTTTTTCTAAGCACGTGTTAAGACGCTCAAATCTACACATCTTGATAAATGAGGTACTTTTCTCTTGAAGTCCTCAGATTTGGACAAATATAACAAACAAACACAAACTGCTATTACCCTGGTTTCCGTGATCTGGTATATCCACAAACATTCACTATGAAAACAAACATTTTCGGCTTGCCCTGCGGACGTTGTCTACTGCTGAAGAAGATTGAGAATGTGTCTGATAAGCGTGCTGTCTCTCTCTTTGAAACCTAGAAGTATGAGTCCGTGGTGAGTACCAGCATCCCCCACATACCACAGGATAAGAAGCATGAAATGGATGATGAAGCAAAACGGTTTCTTTTACTTTACGCAACTCGGTATGTTATTGCAACTTCGAAAGGTTACTCATCGGACATAGGGACAACTGCAAACAAAATACAAAATGGTTCCAGTCATCTTTTTATTTGTACAAAGGCACTGGTGGCCTGCTGGTAAAGGTGCTGGATCATTGATCCCAAGGTTGGAGGTTCAAGCCCCACTCTCAACGGCTGCAGCTAACTGGGTTATCAAAGGCCGGCCATGTCTCTCACTGTCTATGGTGTGAGGCTGTAAAAGAACCATTGCTGACTTTCGTCAATAGTAGCAGCATAGGCGTCAACATGTTTATGCCCTGCAATGACCTTGCAAGCTGTCCAGGGTGTATTTTGCCCTTGTCTGGTGTCGGCTGAGATGGGTGCCAGTCTCCCATTGACCCTAATTTGGAATAAGTGGTTAAGAAAATGAATGTTTATTTGTACAGGGACAGTATTCATTTTCTGTAACCGCTTAATCCTAATCAGGGTCATGGTGAGGCTGGTACCCATCCCAGCTGACTCCAGGCGAGGGCAGAGTACAGCCTGGACAGCTCGCCAAGCCATTGCAGCATCGCAGGGCAGATACACACTGACGGCTATTTAGTCGACTCTTGTCAAAAGTCAGCAATGGTTCTTTTACAGTCTCACACCATAGACAGTCAGAGAGACATGGCCGGCCTTTGATAACCAAGTTAGCTGCACTGGGGGGACAGTGGCAACACAGCAAAATAATTGCACCACAGTTAGATAATAGCAAATTTACGTCTGAAGAGTTCAGGCACAAAACCCGCTAAACGCCATCACAAAAAAAAAAAAATTTGAGATGGTGCTGCCAAATGGTATGGCTTTTGCCTATGAGTACAAGCTTATCAAATCAAATTAGTTGCAAAACCCACTATATATCCTATACATTACTGACCTGAAAACATCGTTTTATTTATTTATTTTTTTTATCAACATCTGCTAAACGCCATTCACATAATTTACCAGAATCCACAACATCCATTCCACCAATCAAAATTGCGCATCAGATCATGTGACGCTCAATATGGCGGCACCAATGGTTAGCTGCTGAAGTGGGGGGTCAATTTTGCGGTTTTCTCGCTAATTTTGCAGCAGAAACATGGAGGGCTTCGATGAAATGGATGAGCCTGTGATGGTTTCAAATTGGTAAACGTAAACGCCGCAGGCCGAAAAGTTCTGCCCGTTATATGGAGTTGAGGTCTAAGCGAGTGTCCATGCCGGCCCTAAAGCGAGGGGGTTAAAAAGGACTGTTAGCCTCTGAAGTGGTCTCTCTTGACATTGTTTTGCAGTTGAGACATTGTGTCTATTCTTGTCTGATGATAACAGCACCATTTTGTAATGCTTTTAGACAATTTCTTGTTGTTTGGCCATTCATTTGGATTTAGAGGTTTCTGCAAAAAAAAAAAAAAAAAAGAATCCAATATGGATTTAGCGGGTTTTGCAACCAAACATAACTGGCTGTTGAAAGTATTTCGTTAAATAAAGATAAGATTTTTGAAATTCTGACTTTTTATTCAATGAGACATTCGCATCTATCAGTTCAGTTCATTTTCTGTAACCGCTTCATCCTAATTAGGGTCACGGGGAGGCTGGTGCCCATCCCAGCCAACTCAGGGCGAGGGCAGAGTACACCCTGGACAGCTCGCCAGGCCATCGCAGGGCGGAAACACGCCGACGGCTTTGCAGCTACTCTTTTTACAAAAGTCAGCAATGGTTCTTTTACATGCCTCACACCATAGACAGTGAGAGACATGGCCGGCCTTTGATAACCCAGTTAGCTGCACTGGGGGGGACAGTGACAACCTTGTGGAGAATGGGACTCGAACCCCCAACCTTTGGATCAGCGATCCAGCGCCTTATACCACTAGACCACCACTGCCCCAATTGTCCCTGGGCAGTTGAACAATAAGTAAAACAAAATACACCAGCTAGACTACCTAAACCAGCACAAGAAATAAAAGGCAGTGGTGGACCGGTGGTAAGATGCTAGATTACAGATCCTCAGGTTTACCGCACTGTCAACGATTGTCACTATTGACCCATCAGTGCAGCTAACTGGGTTATTACAGGCCGGACATGTCACTCACTGTCTATGGCGAGAGACATGTAAAAGAACGACTACTGACTTTAATCACGAGTAGCTGCATATCCGTCAGCGTATTTCTGCCTTGAGATGGCCCGACAAGCTGTCCAGGGTGCACTCTTCCCTCTAACAGAGTTGGCTGAGATAGGCGCCAGCCTCTCTGTGACCCTAATTATAATTAAATGTTTAAGAAAATGAATGAATCAACATAAAAGTACACGATTGAAAACATTACATTATTTAAAGCAAGACAAGAAACAATGGAAACAAAATAAAAGTCCATGAATATAGGTATTACAATACAAAACGGCAAACAGCTGTCTTACTAATAGCTTTATACAGGTTTTTTAACCAAAAAAACATATTTACCATCCACCCTAATCAATCTAAAAGAACTTTATATGAACAATTATACAAACAATAGAAAAAAAAAATGAAGAATTTTGATATACATATATGCAACCTATAAACATTATATAATGGTAACTTGTAATATAAACTGAAATTGGAGCCAAAGTAATGTGATCTTAGTGAAATTACAAGAGGATATCTTCTCAACCAGTAGCAAAATAATTCATAATGAATAGGAGTGTGAAGGCTGGATGAATGATATATACGTGGTTGGAAAACGAATGGGGAATGGAGGTTGGATTTTAAAACAAAAATGCCCTGCGGGTGGACATTACCTTTCACTTCATGGGCCACGTTTTAAAAGATATGCTCGGTCCCAAGATGGAGACCAAAAATGCTGCTGATCAGTAATGGCATTTTCAATTTATAGCTTTAAGCCTTGGTGCCTATATTGGATACTGGTCTGGTCTGGTCCCTTCCGAGCCAGAGGACAACTCAGCATCATGGAGGTTTTCTTGGCCAGGATAGTGCAGTGGTTTTCCATTGCCTTCTGCACGTTGCGAACCTACAGGCAATTTAGAACAGCCAATTAGCCTACCTGGGTAATGTTTTTGGACTATGGGAGGAAACTGGAGTACCCAGAGGAAACCCATGCGAGCACAGAGAGAACATGCAAACTCCGCACAGAAACACCCAGGCCAGGAATCGAACCCAGGCCTTCTTGCTGTCAGGCGGACATGCTAACCACTACGCCACCGTGCCGCCCATATTGGATACTGCACCGTAAAAAATATAGACAGACTTGTGTAGTTGAACAGCTCCAACATCAACACCAAAAATGGTTATGATTGGAAATGGCATTTTTAAGCTGGTATGAGGAGTGCAAATTCACGATGGCAGCTGCAGTGTCCGTAGTAGACATCGGACTGTGACGAAAATTAAACAGACTTTTGTAGTTATCCAGTCCCTACACTCACACCAAAATTGATGATGATTGGTAATGGTGTTTTTGAGCTAGACTGTGGAATACAAATTTACATGATGGCAGCTACAGTGGGCTTATTGGATATCGGATTGTGAGATAAATTGACAGGGTTACACAGTCCCAATATCCACGCCATAAATGGTGATGATCTGTAACTTATTAGGTAATGTGTGCATTGGGGTGAAGGGAGCTCTGGATCGAGATAGTACCCTTGTCTGCCCGCAGCTGTACCTTCTCTCGTAGGGTGGATGGACAACCAGTTCTCAACCATCTCCCAAAGCCCTCCCATGCTGGCTTCAAGCACCACACTCTGGTAAACCGTCTCAGCTGACAGGCCAAACCACGTGAGGGACATGGAGTAAACCTTCAAATCCGGAGTGGGGACCCGCAGGCGGTTTAGTGCTACAAGTAACACCATTCCCGCATCTCCTACAGCCAAACTGATGCCAAATGTCATGCTTCACATTCCTTTGGACCCCGTCAGCAAGGCAGAGAGGGGGATCCTGACGATTGGACCACCCAGGATGTCCATATTCTGGCCCAGGCTTCGTGCCCTGAAGAGGATACTCCAGCTCCACTGTAAAGCATGGCAATGGTGGCCTGGTGGTAAAGGTGGTAGAACACTGATCCCAAGGTTGGTGGTCCAAGCTCCACTCTCAACAGGTTGTCACTGCCCCCCCCCACCAGTGCCGCTAACTGGGTTATCAAAGGCCGGCCATGTCTCTCACTGTCTGTGGTGTGCGGCATGTAAAAGAACCTTTGCTGACTTCCGACAAGAGTAGTCTACATAGCTGTCAGTGTGTTTCTGCCCTGCGATGGCCTGGCAAGCTGTCCAGAGTGTACTCTGCCTTCGCCTGGATTACCACGGAGATCCGTGGCACGAACCCTATCGTCTCTTGAGACAAAAGGATGTGCACTGCAACTATAGATGGTCAGCCATTGTGCATGATAAAAATCCCCATTCAGCAGAGGGGGGGGGAAAAACTGTTGTCCTCCGGTGAAAAATGGCTCCAGTTAGGGAGCTAAAAAAATTCCTGATTTTCCAAACGGAAAAAAAATGTTTGAATATAAATTCATCCTCACTGCATAAATATCATTAAAATAAAAATTTAATTAAAATTTGGCAATGCTAGATGCAACCCGCAACCCCAATACCGTATTCCTTATGCCAATACCTCAGAGACTTCATACAACCCATAATTTTGTAATATATCAGCTATCATCACAGCACGGAAATCTGGAATGCCATTGAGAACAATATGTTTATTTCAGGGGCAGTGGTGGTTTGGAGCTAAGGTGCTGAATAACTGAACCCAAGGTTGGGGGTTCAAGCCCCACTTTGACCAGGTTGTCACTGCAAACACCCCCTCCCCCCCAGTGCATCTAACTGGGTTAGCAAAGGCCAGCCATGTCTCTCACTGTCTATGGTGTGTGGCATGTAAAAGAACCATTGCTGTCTTTCAACAAGAGTAGGCTGCATAGCCATCAGTGTGTTTATGGCCTGGTGGGCTGTCCAGGGTGTACTCTGCCCTCATCTGGAGTTGGCTGGGATGGGCACCAGCCTCCCGGTGACTCTAATTATGATTAAGCGGTTCAGAAAATGAATGTTAATTTCAGTTCCAAATAAAAACACACTTTACAGCAACTCATGTAAAAAAGGATCTATTAGAAAAAAAAGCTTTAAAGAATCCTAATGTATAGCTTTCAGCGGAACTGAAGCACGACAGCATTACATTAAAACAACGTTCTTTCCTCAATAAAGTCCGTGTGAGCCCGATATGATTTTCAGTTTGGTTACCAAACAACAAATTTTCAAGGTTCAGCCAAACCATCTCAGCACCTGTAGTGTAGCCTGATTTCATTTGAGGAAATCATAGGCAGAGCCCTCTCTTTCCCAGCATCGTTTACATTTCCAATCCGCCATAAAAAATACGGATAACACTATGTTGGCCAACATAATAACTGGGTGCTACCTTACTCAAAAGCTTATTATTATTATTATTATTATTATTATTATTATTATTATTATTATTATTATTATTATTAGAGTATCCCTGAGTTACTTCCTGAGTTACTTACATCTCCGCCTGTTTCATTATTCTTTCAGACATTTCAGTAAATCCAGCTGTGCACTGCACTTGTATCACTTGCTACGGTTCAAACCAGAATGTGTACTTGGCCTCTGTGCGAGACGGTGATGGTAAGCTTTGATCCCCCCCACCCCCCTCACCCCCCGACTCTTTTTTTTGTATTACATCCCCAAGTTCAAAGGAACCGAGCAATAAAAATTGCAAACATGTGGTCACAACTTACATGATGAGGTAAGGGCAAGACTTTGGCCAGCAATCGCTTTGCTAACATGCCACTTGAAGGCTGAACGCTGAAACAGAACGCCATTTGGAACACAGAAAAAGTAGGGTATTAACAAGTGTGGTATTAATGTCCGAGTATCAAGCGGTGTCGGATATTTTATAGACTTGGAGAGTGACAAACTGGCCTGTATCAAACACAGACATATGCATTTCTGTGGATTTCATTGAGAACTGAAAACGAAGCCCAGCTTGGATATTTTACACACCAAGCACAGTCTTTACCAGAACCGAGTAAATGATCAGCAATGAGCATTAACTTGCTACACATGATGCCGTAAACAGATTGTTTTTAACTAATCACTGAGGATACAAATTAATCCCACATGCTGATAATCAGTATTATAAAGTGCATTTCTCTCGAGGCCGTTTATAAATGCAAATCATGGACATCTGGAGCTGATCTGACCCTCAGATAATCCCACTCTAACACTTCTCTCATTCGTATGTGATCTGTTGTTGCTTAAGAGTCAGTAAACAGCCCATCTAAATGAAGAATGTTTGAAACCAAGCCATCGTGTTATCAGGAATCACGTGCATTTCGTCTTCTTTCTAAATCATCCAGTTTTCACCAGGCAGACATCAGCGCATTCCTTTTTATGAGACTCAGTAGATGTTCCATAGCACCCTGCAGTTTTAAAGGGGAAATATTTACTATATGTTCTGGCTCTGCATCTGTGTCACACATGAGCAAATTTGATAGCAATCACAGAAATAGAAAAATAGGGTCAGAAATAAAGTGGTAAATTATTACGGTTAGTTGACAACTTTTGTGTGAGTTCACAAAAAATCCATGTGTCAGAATCATTCTATGCATAAAAACTCATGGAAAGTAATTCAAGATGGCATTTATCAGGCTCACTAGTCACCTATTGGTTCAATATACTGTAAACCAGGGGTTGGGAACAGGGGTCGTGAGCCAGATGTGGCTCTTTTGATGACTGTGTCTGGCTCGCAGATAAATCAGGTGGCCTTTCTTAACAGAATAATGAATACATAATTTCACTTTCATTTAAATAAAAATACAAAAAAAGCCATCAAATAAAACAAAAACATGAATAAATCTCAAGCATTTAAATCTATACATCTATTTTCAATGCCTCGTCACTGTGGCGCGCAGTGGAGATCCAATCCTTTCTGGACACCAGTATGCGGGTGGGTCCGATACCTTGAAACTCTAATTTTATTGGATTATAACAACAGCCACAGACTGCGCATGTTGTTTTTGAGTAAAGAGGTAAATTTCCCTCATTTTGATCAGCTCATTTGCATGAAGCCAAGCACAGCTGGCAGGCAAACACAAATGGACAGACATGGAAAAATTTCAACCTACAGACCAGCTGATTGCCAAAACTTGGGACGCACTTTCTGTCACATAAAAACTGCAGCGTGTGAGTTCTGTCGTATTGACCATGTTTGGCTCTACATATGCACACGAGCAGTCCTTCTCACACCTGAAAAGCATCAAGACCAACCTGCAGTCATGTGTAATAGATGGAAGCCTAAACACCTGCATGAAGCTGAACTTCACCACGTATCAACCAGACTACAAAGCCATCAGCAAAACCATGTAGCACCAGAAGTCGCAGTAATAGTAAGAAGTACTTTTCTTATTAATGAATAACTTTATGACAATGCCGTTTAAAATAAATTCAGAGTCTTATTATACTCTAAGAATTGGTGTTCTTTTTCGATTTAGAGAGAGGAACTGTAGTATTGCATGAGGAAGTCTGGAGTGGCAGAGAAGTATGTTAGAGTGGTGCAGGACATGTATGAGAGATGTAAGACAGTGGTGCGGTGTGCTGTCGGTGTGACAGAAGAGTTCAAGGTGGAGGTGAGACTGCATCAAGGGTCAGCTCTGAGCCCCTTCTTGTTTGCTATGGTGATGGACAGGCTGACAGACGAGGTTAGACAAGAATCTCCATGGACTATGATGTTTGCAGATGACATTGTGATCTGTAGTGAGAGCAGAGAACAAGTGCAGGAAAATCTAGAGAGGTGGAGGTATGCCCTGGAAATGAGAGGAGTGAAGGTTAGCCTCAGTAAAACAGAATACATGTGTGTGGACGACAAGGACCCAAGAGGAACGGTGAGGTTACAGGGGCAGAGATAAAGAAGATGGAGGATTTTTTAAAGTACTTAGGCTCAACAATCCAGAGCAATGGAGAGTGTGGAAAAGAGGTGAAGAAGTGTGTGCAGGCAGATTGGAATGGTTGGAGAAAAGTATCCGGTGTGATGTGTGATAGGAAGGTATCGGCAAGAATGAAAGGAAAAGTGTACAAGACGGTGATGAGGCCAGCGATGTTGTATGGTTTAGAAACAGTGGCCCTGGGGAAAAGACAGGAGGCAGAGCTGGATGTAGCAGAGATGAAAATGTTGAGGTTCTCTTTGGGAGTAACGAGGATGGATAGGATCAGGAATGAGTACATCAGAGGGACAGCACATATTAGAGGTTTTGTAGACAAAGTCAGAGAGCCTAGATTGAGATGGTTTGGACATGTACAGAGGAGGGATAGTGAGTATATTGGTAGTAGGATGCTGAGGTTGGAACAACCAGGCAAAAGGTCTAGAGGAAGACCAAAGAGAAGATTTATGGATGTGGTGAAGGAGGACATGAAGGTAGTTGGAGTAAGAGTAGAAGATACAGAGGATAGGGTGAGATGCAGGCGGATGGTTTGCTGTGGTGACCCCCTGAAGGGAAAAGCCGAAAGGAAAAGAAGAAGAATATATATATATATATATATATATGGCTCTCAGATGACTACATTTTAAAATATGTCTTTTTTTTTTGTCTCTGAGTCAAAAAGGTTCCTGACCCCTGCTGTAAACAGTGAGAAGTCTGTACAGTTATGTTTCTTAAGAAACCCCATTCAAGTTGCTCTGTTAAGAAAAGCTCATTAAATAATAATGATAAAGTGGAAGTTAAGGGTGGAATGATAATCTGTGAACTGACAATTGCTTTTCTTATTGTCCAAAAAAAGAAAAGAAAAAGTCCACAGGGCAAAGCACACAATTCAACCATACCGAATTGTATCCTTGGGAACAGACAGGGCAGTGAAGGAACTCGGCAAAGTAACAGTCACCTACTGCGTGATTACACAAGCTATTATGTCACAAACAGTGACAACCGTGTTCACATTTCAGTTGCAATACTTTTCCTAACATTAAATAATGAAGTCATCTCATGCTAATGATGAGGTCATCTACTTATGATGGTTGATGGTTTAATTCAATACTTCATCCAACTGGTTTAGCCTTTAGTAGGGTCACTGGAGCCCAGCTGACTTCGGGTGAAGGCAGTTTACACCCTGAACAGCTTGTCAGACCAATACAGTGCAACATAGCCATCCAACCAATCACACTCACATTCATATTAAGGAAAAACAAAATCGAGACTATCCGATTAGCATAATGTGCATGTCTTTAGACATTAGGAGAAAACCGGATCACATAGAGGAAGCCCACACAGGCACAGGAAACCCCGCAAACTCACCCTGTACAGGGTATACAGTATACATGCTCCAGTGTCAGCAGAAATACTTTACACACCAATAGGCATCAGATAATCAATGAATATAACTGACTCTATACCTGGTACAGACCACTAAAAACACCACTACAAGTATTTTGCATTTATAACTTTTTTGTAAAAATAAACCTAATGTAGTCATGATTTCATTAATTAACATTAACAATCGTACACTGAGAGGACTGAGCATTGTGTTTACACAGGATGGTTTTCTAATCTTAATTCAATCTCTCATTAAAACGTTTGGGTAAGTAATAGAAATATATAAATAATAGATTTTTAATTGATATAAAGCTTATTTTAGATAGATTAGCGTGCAAGCAGATTCAAGTCGACAGAGCTGATGCCTTGGCTTTCTCCGATAACACCTTTGAAAAAAAAAAAAAAAATGGAAGCGCACAATCATATCAAACCTGAATTTCATCAGATTGGAAAAAAGAACTAACATCGAGTCCCTGGAGGAAAATAATTATTCTACAAGGTTCCCCTTGCAATGCTGTGTGTATTTGTGTATACAATACAGTATACAGTATCATATATGAAATAAGTGTGCAACCGGTGGTGCAGTGGTTAAGGTGCTGCACTCATGATCGGGAGGTTGTGTGTTCAAATCCCAGTTAGACCCCCACTGTGCTAAAACCTCTGGGAAAGGTCTTATCCACAAGTGTTCCTCTGTTGTATGAATGGGTACCAGTTAAAAAAAATAAAAAAATCACCAGGGAGGTAACCTGTGATGGAGTAGTATCCCATCCATGAGGAATTCAACTCCTGGTTGCTTCATGCTACAGAAACTGGGAATAAGCACTGGTCTGATGAGCCATTAGGCTCGGGTGTAAAAAACCCGACACACTTTATCTTTACTATTTGAAATAAATGTTTTACAGAGAAATGCCTATTTATCAGTAAAGAACGCAATATATTCCACAAAAGTTTTTGAAAAAACTCTGCAAGGAGCCTGAACCACAAGCTCTTGAGTTTATCTACCGTCCTTGCCACCATTATTCTATTTTAAAATTATTTTTTAAAAATTATTTTCCCATTCATGCAAAGTTTTTTCTCCGAAAGCTACAGCACAAAGGAAAATCTATTTCAGAAAAAGAATGAGAAAAACAATAATTTTAAAATAATGTTTAGAAATTTATTTAGTTCATAAAAATAAATATCATAGACAAAACCTTTTTTTCAAAAGTATCCAAAAGAGGACAGTTGTGGCCCGGTGGTAAGGTGCTGGATCACTGATCCTAAGGTTGGGGGTTCAAGTGTCACTCCCCACAAGGTTCACTGCCCCCCCACCCCCTACCCCCCACCTTCGTGCAGCTAACTGGGTTATCAAAGGTCGGCCATGTCTGTCACTGTCTATGGTGAGAGGTTCATGTAAAAGAACCATTGCTGACTTTCGGCAAGAGTAGCTGTATAGCTGTCACTGAGTTTCTGCCCCATGATGGCCTGGCGAGCTGTCAAGGGTGTACTCTGCCCTTGTGCATGTTTTCAGTTCATTTGTAATTGTAAATCTGACTCTAAAAGAGTCAGTGCTTTAGCAGATGTCAACCTCACTGCATGACACTGCATTAACCTGGATTTGAGCTTGTGAGCTCCAGGTTAATATCACACACCTTGTCGAAGTGCCACGCAGGAGCCCATAACTGCATAACTTACAAAGTACTAAATATTGACTGTGTTTCACTTACTGCTTTGTTTACTGCTCTTTATCCTCTTCTTTATGCAGAGGAATCATAATTGATATACCATAACTCATTGATTGATGAACTGGTGCCAGCAACTAGGATCTTGTGCAACTTAAATTATTTCATGGAGCTTCATACCAGTTAATTTTTTCACACTGTCAGTGTATCGAGTCTTTTGTCTACCCCTAGATCTTTTGCCAAATACCATACCAGTTAGTATATCTTTTTGCTAGATGGCCGATGTATCTCAGTGTCATCTTTTTACGCAGGAGTTTAGCAATCTTATGATATTGCCAATTTTGCATGGGACAGTTTTGTTTGTTCTTTTTTCTATCCAGCATAATTGTAGCATCGTCTATCAAAGAATAATTTAAAAAATACTGCTCCTTACAGTAGTTTTTAAATGTAGAAATCTTTAATTTCATTATTGACCTACACTGCATTGCAGGGCAGGGAATGTATTCACCAACATCTGTTTATTGTGTTGTCTGTTAGCAAGTTTATGCAAAAAACTACTGAAAACATTTTCACAAAAGTTGGTGGAAAGATGAGGGATGGGCCTGGCAAGTATCCATACCAATTTGGAGCAGATTTGGATCATGGTCTGGAGCCAGGAATTTATTAAATCCTTTTCACCAGAATTTATTACAGTTTTCCTTTCTTTTAGCAGGACTATGGAAAAATAACTGATTTAATTTTCATCAAACTTTGTGCAGGAGTGGGACTTGTCTGCAAAGAACCTATTCAATTTTGGAGTCGGTCTATGCATATGATGCTATTGAAAAATCTCAAGATTTCAAAGAAATCTCTATCTTTACTGTGTGGGAGAATGTTCTACTGACACCCAATAGGGGGAGACATTTCATTATAAATATGGAAAGTTATAATAATCTGTGCCTTGTGATCGTACCTTTCACTCAATGAGTACAACTATAGCATTTATGGCAAAACATCCTTACTCTTTAGTAATTTCATGTTTTGCACACAGGATGTTTTGCATATTTCACAATATGTTTTGAATACTGTTTTATATGTGTGTATATATATGTATATATATATATATATATATATATATATATATATATATATATATATATATATATATATATATATATATATATATATGTATATACAGTCGGCCCCCTACTTAAAAAACACCCTGGGTATGAAAATTCCAGGTTACGAAAAACATTTTCCTAAGTTTTCGTCCCCGGGATACGAAAACAACCTCCTCTTACGAAAACCGCCAGATGCGCCGTTCAAAATTCAAACGTGCCAATCAAAATTTCAAACGATGAGCGAGTTGCTCTCTCATTGGCTGTTTCCCAACATCCCACCCCGCTGGCCTCCCTTTGGCTAGGAGGGATGACACAGCGAATGTGACACATACTTCCTGTACTATACTTCCTGTTTGTCACATGTGTGAAGGAGAGTTGACTGTTGGCTTGTTTTGAGATTGATCATGCAGCATTATATTTCATTATTGCCAAAACCCCTCTACAATCGGGACGATATTGATCCAGAAGGAGACCAGAAGGAGAGAGAGAGACCATGTGTGTGTGTGTGTGTGTGTGTGTGTGTGTGTGTGTGTGTGTGTGTGTGTGTGTGTGTGTGTGTGTGTGTGTGAGATAGAGATAGAGATGGAAGGAGGCTTAACTCTAGTTTTTTGTTTAGTTTTTTAAGTTGTTTAATTCAGTAAATGTTTAATAAATGTGGACCTCCGATCCCTCAAGGAATGAAGTTAAAGTTGAGTTTGGACCTTCGATCTGTCAAGCAGGGAATGCGCTTTGAATTCCATATCTTAAAATGCTTTGGGTCCTGCTTGTGGGCATGGCCCGCAGCACCACAATAAACATTTAATGTGTATACAATACACATTTAATGCGTGCTGTATTGTGTGTGTGTGAGAGAGAGACAGATAGAGAGAGACAGATGTGTGTGTGTGTGTGTGTGTTAATAAAAAATGTTTAATAATGGTTTAATTAATAAATATGTTAATAAAATGGTTTAATATGTTAATAAAATATTTAAATGATTTAATAAATAATTTTCTTTTACTTTTAACACATATTTCATACAAAATTGATGTACTTTTATCATTTTTAAAGGGTTTATGGGGTAGTCTTGGGAGCCTTGGAACGAATCAGGTGTTTTACATGTAAAACGTGCCCCCTACTTACGAAACTCCCGCGTTATGAAAAAAGGCTCTGAAACGGATGAATTTTGTAAGTAGGGGGCCAACTGTGTATATATGTATAGTGGTACCTCACCTTATGAAAGTCCCAACAAACGAAAAATCCAGGTTACGAAACTCATTTTCTGAAAATTTCTGTCTCTGGATACGAAACAAATTCATGTTATAAAAGCGGCATCTGAAAAATTCAAACAATGCGCAAGTTGTTCTCCCATTGGCTATCTCCCAACATCCCGCCCCATCGGCCTCCCATTGGCTATCTCCCAACATGCCGCCCCGCTGGCCTCACATTGACTAGGAGGGATGACGCAGGTCCCTCCTAATGGCTATT
>CM045734.1:49396063-49416063 GCA_024760905.1 Plotosus lineatus
AGAAAACTAAACAGGTGGTCCAGGGTGTGGACTGAAAATTAGAATTTCAGGGCAAGATGGGAAAGCAGTTTCCCGCAGAACTATAGAGATTTTTGGATTAGGAAACACACATTGGTGCTCCACTGGTGCTGGAAAGGAAAAATAAAGTTCTGAACTCGATAGACAGGACTGAGCAGTAGCAGCCCAGCATAATTAATTGATAATATAAATAATGAGATTTTCCACTGTAGCAAGTTTATTGTAAATGATACTGACAGTGCAGGCGTTGCGGATGGGTGAAGTAACTGAGCTCGGTTGAAAGTCTGTCAGGTGGCAATTAAAATTAGACGGCTAGACAAGCTGAGACACCCTTGTCTGGCAGGAACTGGGGCCTGAGTCTGGTTATTGTGCTGCCAAATGGTCTCATTACTGATGAAGTGTGACCACTTGACATTCTGCAGATGCCTCAGGGTGTTCAATTTAAAGAAATCAAATTCATGTGTATAATGTTTTGCTGCTCAGACCAGGACCGACCAAACCATTTCTGATTTACAGAGCTGAGACCCAACTTTATAGAAACATATACAACATATACTGTAATGTGTGTTTCTTTTCATGTGTTACTTCCTAAAATACAAATAAACAAATTCCCTGCTAACATTAACGGATAGCACACTATTTATTAACAAATACAATGGTTTTTTGGCAGACGTAAGCGAGTTAATCTGAGTCAAATGCTTATAAATACAATAATATAATTAGGTCCAATTCAGGTCGTAATTACAATAATTGCTGGTAAGGACTGATGAACATTTTAAAAATATATTCTTCTGTTGGGGTCGTGGTGGTTCAGTGGTTAATGTGCTGGCTTACTGATTCAATAACCAGCGGTTCAAGCCCCACTATTACCGTGTTGTCAGTGCTGCCCCCCCCCCCGCCCCCACTACAGCAAACTGAGATATCAAAGCCCACCTATGTCTCTCACTGTCTGTGGAGAGAGGCATGTAAAAGAACTATTGCTATAGTTCAAAAACAGTGGGCCACTGGATTCCCTCAGTGTGTTTCTGCCCAGTGATGGCATGCCAAACTGTCCAGGGTGTACCTCCTCCTTGTTGAGAGTCGGCCGAGATGAGCGCCAGCCTCTCCATGTTCTATAATTAAGATTAAGGGGTTCGGCACAGGTTTCCTCTGGGTACTCTGGTTTCTTCCCACATTAAAAAGGCTCTTCGACTGTTCCAAATTGTCCCTAGGTGTGAGTCTGAGTGATTGCGTGTGGGTGTGTTTTGGACCTGCAGTGGTCTGGCAAGCTGTTCAGAGTGCACCCCGCTTTCGCTTAATGTCAGCTGAGATAGGCTCCAGCCTCCCTGAAATCCTAGTACAATTAACTGGCTCAGCAAATAAGGGCACGAGTGAATAAAAACTATACTGTGCTTCTTAATATAGAATAAATATGTATAATTTATACACCTATTGACATAAATAATGTTCTTTTATGAGTCTGTATAAGTTTGTCTAGTTCACTGGTTTACTTCTACCAACTAAGAACAAGTCAGTAGGTGGACTGTGACTTTAAATATCCATGAGTGAAAATGAGAATGCAAATGGTGTGTGTGTGTGTGTGTGTGTGTGTGTGTGTGCGTGTGCGCGCGTGTGTGTGCGCGTGTGTGTGCGTGTGTGTGTGTGTGTGTGTGTGTGTGTGTGTGTGTGTGTGTGTGTGTGTGTGTGTGTGTAGGTTCATAAAGCACTGATATGTACTGATATCCATTCTCGGAAGATTTTCCACCTCATGATAGTTACTATAGTTAGATGAGTAAACTAGAGTTGCACTCATTGAGCATATATATATATATATATATATATATATATATATATATATATATATATATACACACACAGTGGTACCTCACTTTACGAAAGTCTCACCAAACAAAAAATGCAAATTACGAAATGCATTTTCCTAAAATTTTTGTCTCTGGATATGAAACAAGTTCATGTTATGAAAGCGCCATCTTAAAAATTCAAACGCATCATTCAAGCATTAAAAGGTGCCATTCAAACATTCAAACATTCAAACCATACACGAGCTGCTCTCCCATCAATGACGTACAAACATCCCGCCCCGCTGGACTCCCATTAGCTAGGAGGGATGACGCAGCTACCTCCCATTGCCTATCTCCCAACATCCCGCCCTGCTGGCCTCCCATTGGCTAGGAGGGATGACGCAGCTTCCTCTTATTGGCTATCTCCCAACATCCCGCTCCGTTGACCTCCCATTGGCTAGGAGGGATGACGCAGCTCCCTTCCATTGGCTATTATGGAGCTGCATCCACCACGATGCTTATTTCATGCTTTATTTCTTGACTCAGGTTTTAACCTTCCATAAACATTTGTAAGATTATAACTCTCCTAAGACATGGTCAACACATGCGCGCACACAAATGCGCATGCACACAGGTGCGTGTGATTCCCGTTGCGAGTGAGAAGAAGAAATGGGCTCGAATGATATTGCAAAGGAATATGGTCAAACCCGTGTACCATCGGTACGATATTGAAGCAGAAGGAGGTCTTAAAAGGCATGCTTTTATAATTTTTAAAGGGTTTGTGGGGTAGTATTGGGAGCCTTGGAACGAATCAGATGTTTTACATGTAAAATGTGGTTCAATTTACGAAAAATGCAAGTTACAAAAAAAGCTCTGGACGGATTAATTTTGTAAAGTGAGGTACCACTGTATATGGATGGTGCTCTATGCTCTGTGCTCATCTTACAATATGTTCTATATGTGAATGTGACCAAGACGGCTGGGGTTTGACCTTGCAAATTAATTTGGGCCAATTACCTTTGAACTCGAGTGACCTTGAAAGGTCAAACCCCAGCCATCTTACAATATGTTCTATATGTGAATGTGACCTAGTTTGACCTTTCAAGGTCACCCGAGTTCAAAGGTAATTGGCCAAAATTAATTTGAATTATGAACAAGTACCATTATTATCTATTTTCCAAAATATTGTTATCCTTCTACTATAGTCTAGTTTACCCCATACTAATTATTGCTGCATTGTCTGGTCCATCACTTATTCGTCAAGCTTAAACAGGATCTTTTTATTACAGAAGTGTACCTTATTTCTAAGACGAGCTTCCATACACCTACCTCGCCTGTATTTAACAACCTCAGTTTTCTGTATTATTTTTAATGGGAATTCTCTTGCCGTTGGCAAATTCATGTATTCCAACCATCACAGGCTTCTTTCCCAGAGTTTTAATAATCTTTTTGTAATTGGTTCTTAAATTGATGCCTAAAATACTCAACATGCCACTTAATATCATCCTCAGCACTGACGGACTAACATGAAACTGTCCACCCTTCTTTATGATGGACCTTAATTCCTAATTTTATGAAAAACTCTGCATCATTTTTGTCAATCAAAAGATCTTAATCAGTTTCTAACTGGAGGAATCATTACACAACCATTTTGTGACTTTTTGGTTTACAGTATTAGTATTTTCTACATATTTAAAAAAAAAATATTTTCCCATTCATGTAACTTTATTGTCTACGAAAGCTACAGCACCAAGGAAAATCTATATTAGAAAAAAGAATAAGAAAAAAGTTTCTTTCTTTCACACTGAGAAAAAAAAATTTAAAAAATGCTTAGAAATTTATTTAGTTCATAAAAATAAACTTTATAGACAAACCCCCCCCTCAAAAAAAAAAAAAAAAATCCAAAAGAGGGGCAGTGGTGGCTCGGTGGTCAAGGTGCTGGATTGGTGATCCTAAGGTTCGGGTTCAAATCTCAGTGTCAGTGGTTGTCACTGCTGTCCCTCCAATGCACTAACTGGGTTATCAAAGGCCGGCCATGTCTCTCACTGTCTATGGTGAGAGGCTGTAAAAAAATAACATTGCTGACTTCATCAAGAGCGTGTTTCCGCCGTGCGATGGCCTGGCGAGCTGTCGAGGGTGGATCCTGCCCTCACCCAGAGTCAGCTGAGATGGGCACCAGCCTCCCCGTGCCCGTAATTAGGATTAAACAGTTCAGAAAATGAATGAATATCTAAAAGAATGCAGAAAAGAAACAAATAATAATGTAATAAATGATCTGTCTTCCTTTCGGCTTTTTCCCTTTTACTCGGGAGTCGCCACAGCGAACCATTTGATTCGCACATTTGACTTGGCAGAGGTTTTTACGTCGGATGCCCTTCCTGTCACAACCCTTTCAGCAAGGGACAGAAACACGCTGACGACTTTGCAGCTACTCTTTACGAAAGTCAGCAATGGTTCTTTTACATGAACCTCTCACCATAGACAGTGAGAGACATGGCCCGCCTTTGATAACCCAGTTAGCCGCACTGGGGGGGTTGGGGGGGGGGAGGGCAGTGACAACCTTGTGGAGAATGGGACTCGAACCCCCAACCTTTGGATCAGCGATCCAGCACCCTATACCACTAGACCACCACTGCCCCTAATGTAATAAATGATATATGAGAAAAAAATAAAACAATTTTTTTATTTATTTCTATTATCATTATTATTATTTATGACTGTGGTCAACTTTGAAATAAAAATTTAAAATAAATGGTATAAATCTGTGCACAGATGTGATCAGGAGTTTGTTCACAGACCAACTGGCAACCAAACAAACACACAAGAGTACACAAATGCCGGCGAAGAAAATACCTTCACCAAAACAACGATGGATGAAAACAATGAGAATCGACAGTCAAAAGTATAAAAATTTGATAAATCATATATACCGGTACTTCAGCTCAAGTTTATCTCTTTTCTACCACGACTGAGTTATTTTGGTGTCTTATTTTTATTATACTTATGAATTTTTACTTCTCTACTGCCATGTAAGCAAAAAGATTTAAGAGTTCCTGCAGGTTTCGAATGGAACTTCAGACATAAGAGGAATTCAGCACCATCTGTAATCACCAACTTTTCCTGGAACATTTCTGAAGCTGGAGAGCACTCAGAGACACATTAATCCTCAAAACGTTGAGGTGTTTGCAATCTGACTGCATGTGTAAAAACCAAGCAGAGGTTTCAAATTAAACATGAGGACTCCTGGTATGGATATGTGTAGTAATACCCATGTGTTTCAGCTTTTTTTGATTTTTCGGCTGACCTGCAAATTGAATTTCCCTGCACAATATCCTGGCGAGAAATTGGGACCAAACAATAGACAGTATGTTCTATCAATTTATGTAATTGCCAAAATTCACAGTTAAATGTGTGTGTGTGTGTGTGTGTGTGTGTGTGGAGATTATATATGCCATTCTATAAGTACAGCAGTCAATACTGCCATCTTATACACAGTTATAAACCTGTGTGCAGGTAACTGGTGTAGCCATAATTGTATGTATTATTCGAATCAATGAACTGTACATCTACTATCTACTATGCTCACACTTATAATGATGTCGTTGTTATCGAGATTTAAGAAACATACCATAGTGCCGTTTTGGCGTTTACTACATTTATATAGTCGCGCATAAAATAGCAACAACTGAAAAATTCTTTTAATTAGATGTCAAGATTAAGCATATTATGAGAAGAACTTTTGCGATAAACATAAAACTGGTAATAATCACAGCAGTAGCTCTTAGCAGCTGCAATTCTCTGACATATACATGAGAGGTTATCCAGAGCAGCAGGAAAGAACAGCAGACTTTTACATCCACAGAAGATTCACTGCAGGAAGAAGGTGAATTTATTTGTTCATTCATCGTTACTGATCTCTTTATTGTGTTCCTTGTCATATTCCTGGGTGTGAGGCAAAAGTACGCACACACACACACACACACACACACACACACACACACACACACACACACACACACACACACACACACTTTCATAGCATAGCCAATACACATAAAGTACCACCATCTATTTGGAGTCAGCGATGGGGAAAACAATCCTTTCTTTTATGCTAATGACAACAAGCCGTCATGTGGGGGCAGTGGTGGTCTAGTGGTATAGGGCGCTGGATCGCTGATCCAAAGGTTGGGGGTTCGAGTCCCACTCTCCACAAGGTTGTCACTGTCCCCCCCAGTGCAGCTAACTGGGTTATCAAAGGCGGGCCATGTCTCTCACTGTCTATGGTGAGAGGTTCATGTAAAAGAACCATTGCTGACTTTCGTAAAGAGTAGCTGCAAAGCCGTCAGCGTGTTTCTGTCCCTTGCTAAAAAGGGTTGTGACAGGAAGGGCATCCGACGTAAAAACCTCTGCCAAATCCAACGTGCGAATCAGATGATTCACTGTGGCGACTCCCGAGAAAAGGGGAAAAAGCTGAAAGGAAAGCCGACACATTAAAATATTTTATTCATATAGGACTTTGGAGATTTAGTTTCCTTTTCATGATTGTGAGATCATACATTCGGAGCAAGCTTGTAATACATTTAAAGTCACGCAAGACAGAAAGGAAAATGTGCTCGACTCTGGAAGATTATTTCAAAAGTGCAACATTGACATCTTAACTGCACTCACATGGCTGAACTTCAGGTGGACAACCTGGCTATTGTATATTAGTATAAACTACACCGATGGTGTATGATTGAGACACAAGTGTCCCTCTGTCCAGCCAGCAGTAGAAATACATACCAGTAAAAATTACTGGTACGATAACCTGCGATAAGGGGGCAGTGGTGGTCCGGTGATAGGGTGCTTGATAACTGATACCAAGGTCAGGGGTTCAAGCTCCACTGTCAGCCCATTCTCACTGCTGTCCCCCCAGTGCAGCTAACTGGGTTATTAGAGGCTGTAAAAAAAAACAAAACAATGCTGACATTTATAAAGAGTTGCTGAACAGCTGTCAGCATGTTTCTGCCCCGCGATGAACCTAGAAGCTGTACAGGCCCAGAGTCGGCTGAGATGGGGCCTGCCTCCCTGCGACCCTATGTGAATTAATAAATGGATAACCTGCGATGATATCGATGGGCAGAGATAAAGAAGGTGGAGGATTTTAAGTACTTAGGCTCAACAATCCAGAGCAATGGAGAGTGTGGAAAAGAGGTGAAGAAGCGCGTGCAGGCAGGTTGGAATGGATGGAGAAAAGTGTCCGGTGTGATGTGTGATAGGAGAGTATCGGCAAGAATGAAGGGAAAAGTGTACAAGACGGTGATGAGGCCAGCAATGTTGTATGGTTTAGAGACAGTGGCCCTGGGGAAAAGACAGGAGTCAGAGTTGGAGGTAGCAGAGATGAAAATGTTGAGGTTCTCTTTGGGAGTAACGAGGATGGATAGGCTCAGAAATGAGTACATCAGAGGGACAGCACATGTTAGATGTTTTGGAGACAAAGTCAGAGAGGCTAGATTGAGATGGTTTGGACATGTACAGAGGAGGGATAGTGAGTATATTGGTCGTAGGATGCTGAGGTTGGAACTACCAGGCAAAAGGCCCAGAGGAAGACCAAAGAGAAGATTTATGGATGCAGTGAAGGCGGACATGAAGGTCGTTGGAGTAAGAGTAGAAGATGCAGAGGATAGGGAGAGATGGAGGCAGATCATTTGCTGTGGCGACCCCTGAAGGGAACAGCCGAAAGGAAAAGAAGAAGAACCTG
Organism: Plotosus lineatus; assembly: GCA_024760905.1. Classification (NCBI taxonomy): domain Eukaryota; kingdom Metazoa; phylum Chordata; class Actinopteri; order Siluriformes; family Plotosidae; genus Plotosus; species Plotosus lineatus. The sequence continues at coordinate 49,403,603 of CM045734.1, forward strand.
CGATGTACTAGCATGCCATCCTGGAGGAGTTGAACTTCTACTTGCTTCATGCTATAGAAACTAGGGATAAGCTCTGGTTCTGATGAGCCACTAGGTTCGGGTGTAAAAGCCCAGCAGACTTTACCTTTTTTTTATACTAAATGGGGAACAGCGGAATCTGATTGGTCTGCTATCTGGGGATTCAAAACATAATCCTGAGTGGATAATGCCTGAATCAAATATAACAGACACTTGCAGATCCTTAAGGTCACTTGGAGTGGCCAGTGTCATCATTGTCAACTTTAAAAATGGAAAAATAACCATAGAATCACATTGTGATTGATTTTCTTGTGTTTTATATACTAATGTATATATACTGTAATTTTATATACTAATGTATATATACTGTAATTTTATATACTAATGTATATAATGTATATACTATATATATATATATATGTATGTATGTATGTATGTATGTATGTATGTATATATATATATATATATATATATATATATATATATATATATATATATCTCAGGAAGAAGCAATGCAAGCTCAGCGTTTCTTTTCAAGCCTTTCAAATTTCTCAGGCCTCTTGAGGACTAAAAAGCAATGTTTTCTGAATGCTTTGTTTTCCCACGGCATTCTTCTTTTTCTTAGGCAAGAACAATGAAGATAAGTTTTCTGATTAATACAGCTGGATGATGCTGATTTACAGACTTCACAAGTTATCTAGTTTATTGGTGGCTGTTTGAATATAAACACATCTTAGGAGCAACACTGCAAAAAAACAACAACAACAAAAAACCCCCAACAACATTAGTAGTCAACTTTCAAGTCAATTGTTCAGGAAATATTCATTCTTTCATTCATTTTCTGAACTGCTTGATCCTAATTAGGGTCTCAGGGATGCTGGTGCCCATCTGAGCAGACTCAACGGCGAGGGCAGAGTACACCCAGGACACCTCACCAGGCCATCGCAGAGAAGAAACATGCTGACGGCTATGCAGCTACTCTTGACGGAAGTCAGCAATGGTTCTTTTATACATGTCTCTCAACATAGACAGTGAGAGACATGGCCGGCCTTTGGTAACCCAGTCAGCGTGCACTGGGGGGGGCAGCAGGGATAACTGTTGACAGTGCAGCTTGAAGCCCTAACCTTGGGCTCGGTAATCCAGCCCATTAATAAGATATTTTTAATGTTAATTCCTTAATAAATTAACCTGAAACAATAAGGCATACAGAATTATAACGGGTATAAACTTGGATGCTGCTCGATGCCATAAATCATATATTTTTCTATATTTTTGTATAATAGTTGTGTGAGGAAAAACAATATCTATGAAACTGAAGATGAAATCCGTGTAATACTTTATTGCAAAGGCTACATGGGTATAAGAAATACATTATTAAGTAAATATTTGAAGTAATCCTTATCACAATACAGTTTTATTAATATTATGTCATCAGCTGATGTTAATGCAATGCGTAACCTATGCTTATTTTTTATCCATGTGAAGAAAATCAGAAATTCAACCCGTCTACAACAATAGTTCATGCTTTAATTTATTCATTTTGTCTGTATTTTGGGCTAATGGCCTTTTATTGAATAAAATGTCTGTCTGTCTGTAATAGTTGTGTAACATCACATAAAATGTTTATTCATAATTTTTTACTAATATATAACAGCTTTTGTTATGGTACAATCACAGGATTTCTCCTGCCCTTGAAGAGGAAGTGAGATTGTGGAGGAACTAATGGATTGTTGGTTCAGTGCACATAATAATACAAAGGAAACCTGGGTGTTGAGGATGAAGTCTAAAGTTGGCGTAGTTCCGAGTGTTTTGCTTCCGATATTAATGGTAACAAGCTGGCCTCACAGTGCTGCACTGATTGGTCCTCAGACCATGTTTTCAGGAAGCAATCGAGATAAGATTCTTGAATGGAGCTCTCTTCCGTTTCCTCATGCACACACTTTACCTCTAAAAGCTGGAAGAAGTGTTGCCTTTCGAATGGACTGACATTATGATCGAAAAAATTGTCCAATTTTTTTAATCAACTTTTACCATAAGCAATTTATATAAACAGCAGTGGTGGCCTAGTGGTAAAGGTGCTAGATTGCTGATACTAAGGTTGGGGGTTCAAGCCCCACTCTGTCCCCCCAGTGCAGCGAACTGGGTTATTAAAGGTCGGCCATGTCTCTCACTGTCTATGGTGAGAGGCTGTAAAAGAACCATTGCTGACTTTTGACAAGAGTAGCTGCATAGCCACCAGTATGTTTCCACCCTGTGATGGCATGGTAGGCTGTCCAGGGTGTACTCTGCCCTTGCCCAGAGTCGGTTGGGATGGGCGCCAGCCTCCCCGCGACCCTAATTAGGATCAAGCGGTTACAGAAAATGAATGATGAATTTATATAAACTTGCTTTGATTTTATTGTCATCTATTATCATAATGCAAAAGATAGATTTCAAACAAAATTGCTAATTAATTTATTAATTAATTAACAGAAACCCAGTTGCATGGAGTGGGGCTGGTGGCGTAGTGTAGTGGTTAGGGTGCTGCGCTCATGATCGGGAGGTTGTGAGTTCAAATCCCACTGAGACCCTCACTGTGCTAAGACCCCTGGGCAAGGTCTCAACCACAAGTGTGCCTCTGTTCACCCAGCAGTGTAAATGGGTACCAGTAAAAATATACTGGGAAGGTAACCTGTGATGGACTAGCGTCCCATTCAGGGGGAGTTGAACTCCTGGTCGCTTCACGCTACAGAATCCGGGGATAAGCACCGGCCTGATGAGCCACGAGGCTCGGGTGTAAAAACCCAACAGACTTTACCTTACCATGGTAGCGTAGTGGTTAACGTGTCCGCCTCACAGCTAGAAGGCCTGGGTGTGCTTCCTTTGCTCAGGTGTTTCTGTGTAGAGTTTGCATGTCCACCTCGTGCTTGCATGGGCTTCCTACAAGTACAGTACTCTGGTTTTCTGTCACAGTTCAAAAACATGCACAGTGGGCGAACTGGCTGTTCCAGATCATCCTTTGGTGTACCCTGACCTTGCCCAGAACTGGCTGAGGTGGCATCCGGAATCAATATCCTCTCTTCGACCCTAATTAGGATTATGCGACTTAGAAAATGACTGAATGAACAAAAGCCTAAATTTGAGCTTTACTGTTCTATTTCACCTGTTCAGGTTGTACCCCATCATCGCCCAGAGCCAGGTGAGATGGGCTCAGCCTCCCTTGTCGCAGGACTAAGTAGTGAGTGCGTGAGTGTTGCTATTTCAACAGTGGCGTAACAGTTAGCATGTCCGCCTCAAAGCAAGAGGGCCTGGGTTTGAGTTCTAGACTTGGCGAGGCATTTCTGTGTGGAGTTTGCATCGATCCTCATGCTTGCGTCGGTTTCTCTTCAGGTATTCCAGTTTCCTCCGACAATCCAGAGACGTACTAACATCAGGCTAACAGGCTAACAGGCTAACATCAGGCTAACAGGCTAACAGGCTAACATCAGGCTAACTGGCTGATGCAAATTGCCTCCAGTTCTCCAGTTATGTATATGAGTCTGAATGGCTGTGTGTTGTGTGAGTGTGTGTTGGCCTGCAATTCCATGGACTGGTGAGCTGTTCAGGGTATACCTCACCTTCGCCCAGAGTAGGTTGAGATAGACTCCAGCCTTCCTGTGTTCCTAGTAGGATTAAGCCATTTGAGAAATGAATGAATGAATGTATTTCCTATTAGGAAAACTTTATACATAGTTGTACCAGGATTATCATGATCCTTAATAATTGAAGTCAGTTGTTAATTTTGTACAGAAGACAAACCTGTACTTAACCGTCTCTATTTTAAAATTAAAGTGCTTTCAGACCTCTTTATTTTTCCCTTTTAACAAACTATACCTAACAATTTTGTTGAGACGAAAATTTGGTGGGAAACATCCTGGGATTGATTGTAGCATGATCTGGAAAGGAATGCTGTGCATATTTTCTTTTTGCCTTTATTTTTCCTTTGTCTCAACATCTGTACAAATGTCACAGCTGTAAGGAAATTTGTTTCGCCCGTACAGGTGCCTTTCACAGCAGTGAATTAAAAAAAATAAAAAAATCCAGTCGGTGTGAGGGTAAATAGACAGACCTAAAAGTGAAAGCAGAAAGCTGCCTGTTTAAAAGTCACTAAAATTTAACTTGAGATCCTGATTAAAGTTGTAAAGGATTTTATTAATGGTTCCAAATAGAAAATACGCCTGACTTGGAACAGATGGTGCCAGATGGGGTTGATAAATTTGTTGAAGAACTTTTGGGGGTTTATAGGGGGTGGGGTTGGGGGTAGTAGGTTCAGGGAGTAATCTGGACTCCTATATATTCTGGAAAGACTCCATATCTTGGGATAGAGTTATCTGTTGATAAAGTTAACACAGCAAAATACACGTGATTAAAATCAAAACAACGAGACTTCACGCCGTTTAATTGCAATCCACACATGCATAAGTGAGGGCAGTGGTGGTCCGGTGGGAAAGGTGCTGGATCCTAAGTTTGCTGGTTCGAGCCCCACTCTCCACAAGGTTGTCACTGTCCCCCCACCAGTACCAGTGCAGCTAACTGGGTTATCAAAGGCCGGCCATGTCTCTCACTGTCTGGTGAGAGCAAAGAACCATTGCTGACTTTCGACAAGAGTAGCTACAAAGCCGTCAACATGTTTTTGCCCTGAGATGGCCTGGCGAGCTGTCCAGGGTGTACTCTGCCCTTGCCCAGAGTCGGCTGGGATGGGCACCACCAGCCTCCATGTGACCCTAATTAGGAATAAGTGGTGAAGGAGGGCATGAAGGTCGTTGGTGTAAGAGAAGAAGATGCAGAGGACAGGGTGAAATGGAGGCAGATGACTTGCTGTGGCGAGCGCTGAATGGAACAGCCGAAAAGAAAAGAAGAAGAAGATGATGAACATGCATAAGTGCAAGCTGGAAAACAATCCTTCATTCACCCCCCCCCCCCCCAAATCTCTTTATCCAACTACGGTCATGGATAAGCTATCTAAGCCATCTCTGGGTGAGGGAGGGGTACACCCTGAACAGCTTGCCAATCCATCACTGGGACAACCAATCACACATAAGCATTCACACTTACACCTAGGGGCAATTTAGAACAGCCAGAAAGGTCCTAGGTGCAAGTCCCAAGCTTTTCTGTATGTTTTCCATTGTGTGTATTTCTTCTGGTACTCCAGTTTCCTCCCAGAGTCCAAAAACATGCATATTTGCCTAATTGCTGGTTCACATTGGCCCTACTTGTTAGTGTGTGTGTGTGTGTGTATTTGTTGTCCCTGCAGTGGTCTGGCAAGCAGTTCAGAGTGTACCCCGCCTTTGCCCTGATTCGGCTCATATAGGCTCCAGCCTCTATGAGACCCGAGTAGGATAAAGCGATTCAGCAAATAAATGAATAAAAGAATGAATGTTAATCGGTTATCCCCAGGCTTTATGTGGATCAAGTTTGAAAGTGGCCTCCTGGCGTACTCTCAGCACCGTGTACCAGGCTAATTCTGGAGCTGGAGCCACACTGCAGTGAGAGGCAATTCTCTAACCAGCTGATTGGGGCAGTGGGAGCTTAGTGCTTAATATGATAGGTTTCAAATCTGAAGATCAGCAGTTCAATGTCCATTGTCACCACTGTTGGGCCCTTGAGCAAGGCCCTTAGGCTTGAAGTCAACAAGCTCAGTTGTATTAAAAAAACCCCACACAATTGTAAGTCAGTCTGTATAAGAGCGCCTGCGAAATGCTATAAATGTAAATGTCATTGTCTCCCTGTCCTCACCGGCTTACCCCAGGGTCACGTTTCTTTATGAGTACATGGCAGACCGAAGTAGACAGAATGTTCACTCCACTCAATGACACAGAATCAGAACGGAGTGTCTAAAAGCTGCCAGCTTTCTTTTTTTTTTTTTTTTTTTTTTTTTAACTGCACTGGATCCACACTCCAACTGGAGACCACAACGTTAGGAGTTCAGTGACCAGCTAATTTCCCCAGTTTACCAGAGTTCTCTGAGATCGTTTTCCAACAAGCATAAGAGGCCCAAGACGACAGAATGTTCTGGTGAATCAATGGCATAGCATGAAAGGGACTCAGAATGGAGAAGTTGAACATGTATAGTCAGAAATAATGTTTCAAACACTACACTGCCTGAACTGTAGTCAACCACCCAAACCCCAACCGCTTTAATTTTTTTTTTTTTTTAAATAATTTTATTTTTTGGATATAATGCATTGATTTACATAGGCCCACAGTTGAGTTGTACTTCAGGATGTAGATCCACGCCTATGTTTTTTGAAGATAATTGGGTGTATTATCTTGGGTCAGATATACTGGTTAAACAGGGATTTTGGTATCTCCATACATCAAATCCAATGAAAAGCTGATTTACAGACAGGGATCTTAACACGCAAACTCATTTTGGACTTCTTTTCTAAGTCCCAATTGAAACATAAAAAATGGGAACATTCCACTCTCCTATTTTAGGGTTAGCATTGAATGGATTATTGCCACATTAAAATTAGTAATTAGTGAACTACTCATTGTACCAGAAATCTTCACGAGAAATGGTCTTTTTCTTGACATTTGTCTGGTTTGGAGATAAAATCATATGGCACAATCGGAAACTGACTTACATTTACTTAAATTACCAATGAGATGTTGGGTAAGTGGACAGTGATGGCCTGGTGATAAAGTGCTGAGTCACTGATCCCAAGGTTCAGGGTTCAAGCCCCACTATCAACAGGTTGTCAATGCCCTCCCAATCGAGCTGACTGGGTTATCAAAGGTCGGCGATGTCTCTCACCATCTGTGATAAAAGAACCATTGCTAACTTTCATCAAGAATAGGCTGCAGAGGCATCAGCATGTTTCTGCCCTGTGATGGCCTGGAGAGCTGTCCAGTGAGTACTCTGCCCTCACCGAGAGCCGACTTGAGATGGATTTCAGTCTCCCCGTGAGCCCATTTAGAAATTAAGTCATTCAGAAAATGAATGAAGGAATGAATATCTCATTAATGATCAAGAACAAGATGTGCTTGAGTCCTGAGCTCGGTGAGGTCATTTCCGTGAGATGTTTAGATGGTCTCCTTGTGTTTGCATGGGTTTCCTCTGGGTACCCCAGTTTTACCCAGAGTCCATGCACATTAAACTAATTGGTTATTTTGAATTGCTACTGAGGCAGTGGTGGCCTAGTGGTATACGGTGCTAGATCGCTGATTCTAAGGATGGGGGTTCGAGTCCTACTCTCCACAAAGTTGTCATTGTCTCCTCAGTGCAGCTAACTGGGTTATTAAAGGCTGGAAATGTGTCTCACTGTCTATGATGAGAGGTTCATGTAAAAGAACCATTGCTGACTTTTGGCAAGAGTAGGCTGCAAAGCCGTCAGCGTATTTCTGCCCTGTGATGGTCTGGCGAGCTATACAGGGTGTACTCTGCCCTTGCCCGGAGTCGACTGGGATGGGCGCCAGCCTCCCCATGACCCTAATTAGGATTAAGCGGTTACAGAAAATGAACTGAACAAATTGCTCCTTGCTAGAGTGTGAATGGTCGCACGTTTGTTGGCCCTGCGATAGCTCTCGCCCAGAGTTGACTGAGATGGGCACCAGCCTCTCCATGACCATAAATAGTATTAGGTGATTCAGAAAATGAATGAATGAATAAATAAAGGCAATTATTTACTCATTATAGTGGATCCTCACCTTACGAAATTAATCTGTTCCAGAGGTGGTTTCATAACCTTAATTTTTCGTAAGTAGAACCGCATTTTACATGTAGTACATGTGATTTGTTCCAAGGCCCCTCCATACTACCCCCTAAACCCTTTAAAATTACAAAAGTATACCTTTTAAGGTACTCACTTTGTGTTGACCATGTCTTCTTAGCAAAGTTATAATCTTACAAATGTTTATGCAATGTTAAAAGCCTGAGCCAAAATATAAAGTTGCAATGAGCACACTCAAAAACTCATGAAACAACAGTACCTCTGTCCTTTACATGAAAAAAGCATCATGGGTATTATGGAGATACAGCTCCATAATAGCCAAAGGGAGGGAGCTGCGTCATCCCTCCTCGCCAATGGGAGGCCAGCAGGTCGGGATGTTGGGAGATAGCCAATGGGAGGCCAGCGGGGCGGGATGTTTGGAGATAGCCAATGGGAGGCCAGCGAGGCGAGATGTTGGGAGATCAACATGGGAGAGCATGGAATAAGTGAACAACTTGTGCGTTGTTTGAATTTTTGAGGTGGTGCTTTCGTAACGTGAACTTGTTTCGTATCCAGAGACAAAAAATTTAGGAAAATGTTTTTCGTAACCTGGATTTTTCGTTTGTTGGGACTATCGTAAACTGAGGTTCTACTGTATTTGTGTGTCAGGCAAAATGGATTGGTAATCTATTATGTGCTTGTCTAATGCCTGTTTAGTCATGTGATACTGATAAATAAAGACTTATCTTAACTTACCTAATGTTGGCATCTTGATAGCCTGTTTCGGCAGGCGTGTGATGTGTGCCCTCAATATCCTTACTGGTTTTATTATAGATCCAGCTCTCCATTTCTTATAGAGCTTAGCAATATGGTAGTGTTCATGATTACCTTTACTAGGCATGGGTTGGTTCAGTTACTGGGGAGTACCAGTAAAGCGACTGTATGACCTCAGTATTGTATGCCAATGTAATGTATCAATAATTGCCTTGACTTCTATATATACTTGGTGCGTTGAACCTACTAATTTCTGGGCTCCATTAATTACTTTATGATAAAACTTTGAAGATTAAGCATGTTGGTTAACACTCTATTTCAACATATTTATTGCATGGTCTGGTAATAAAGTCACTTTGATGAGTTGGTGGCGACACGATTCTGGAATAGCCCTGGCATTGACTGGATCCAAGATGCCTGCTTAAAGACAAATCCCTCAACTTTTTTATAGGTTTCTGTGTCCAGTACTCAGTCTAAGTTGAACGCAATATTTTTTATTGGAACATTTTACTTGAAAATTAATGGTGTGTACATTTATACAAATATACAAATACTGCATCAAACATCATTGTACATCTTTGTTGTTGTGAACTCTCAGCATGTGTGAACATGCATACAAAGAGGTGTAGATGTTTCACACTGCCCCTGGCTAGCATTTAATGTTCCCTGCAGTTCAGTGAGTTGAGACTTGACTCCTGCTTGCATAAACTGACTACTTTGGCTGTAGCCATCTGTGACCAACACCAGCTAAATTGACTGTGCTTAAATTCATATATTGTGGAGGGTGTTGAATAACTTGCTGTATATTTATTTAATGCAAAGTCAATGAGATATGACAACCATTTATTTCATTTAGGAACTTTCTTTACTACGTTATTTCTTTCTATATATTTAAAAAATATATAATTCAGGGAAGCGTAGAGCCTTTTCCTTCTCTTTTTATTCCCAGCCAATTTCGGCTATTTCCAGGTCTGAGTCTTTTATGTTCTCCACCACACAGCAGCTCAACCAGTCTGGCTGTTGAAAGCTGAATATGTTTTCCAGCCCTTGTGAAGGCTAATGCCAAATGTTTTGGATGAGAATATACTCTAAAAACTTAGGTTCTGCACAAATACTTGACTTATTCTTCTTTGTTGACATGGACTCTACATTCATTTCTGTATGTAAACTGCACTCTACTGTTTATATACACACTACCATAAAAAGGTTATGATTACACCATGCAATCAGCTCCCATTGTTGCTTCAGTTGGTCAGGTCAAGTTAAAGGTGATCCGACAAATGTCAATATGTGACATTTTTAGTCGAGGCAATGTACATATAATAGTATATTGTACTTTATTTGTATATAATGAGATTTCCTTTTGGCTTTTTTCCTTTTTTTCAGGGGTCGCCACAGCAAATGATTTTTACGTCAAATGCCTTTCCTGACACAACCCTTTAACAAGGGACAGAAATACACGGACGGCTTTGCAGCCAACGCTTTAGGAACGTCAGCAATGGTTCTTTTACATACCTCTCACCATAGACAGTGAGAGACATGGCCCGCCTTGGATAACTCAGTTAGCTGCACTGAGGGTGGGGTGCGGGGGTGACAACCCTGTGGAGAGTGGGACTCGAACCCCCCAACCTTAGGATCAGTGCTCCAGCACCCTATACCACCAGGCCACCACTGCCCACACTTTATTTGTAGAGCGTATTCTGTATTAACCTCTTGAGTCCCCATTGTCCTCATATGAGAACATCATATTTTCATGACAGTGTTATTCGTATGTCCTTGTAAAATTTTCATATGAAAGCCATTTGGTATTACTCTGTGGCCAAACTTGTAGTTTGAAAATATTGAAAAAGTTCAATAGTTATTGGGCGCTGCGATGGCCTGGCGAGCTGATCATGGTGTACCCTGCCCTCGCCCAGAGTAGGCTGAGATGGGCACCCGTGACCCTAATTAGGATTAAGCGGTCCACAAAATGAATGAATGAATGAATGAGTTATTGGTTGGTAAAGGACTGAAGCAATGTGATGAAATGAGAAAAGACATATAGCCTACATTTTTGGGATTCAGGAGGATAACAACCATAGAGACAAAGTCAGAGAGGCTAGATTGAGATGGTTTGGACATGTACAGAGGAGGGATAGTGAGTATATTGGCAGTAGGATGCTGAGGTTGGAACTACCAGGCAGAAGGCCTCGAGGAAAACCGAAGAAGAGATTTATGGATGTGGTGAAGGAAGACATGAAGGTCGTTGGAGTCAGAAAAGAAGATGCGGAGGACAGGGTGAGGTGGAGGCGGATGATTTGCTGTGGCGACCCCTGAAGGGAGCAGCCGAAAGTAAAAGAAGAAGAAGAAGAAGAAGGAGGATAACAACCATGTTTGCAAAAATGATATTACGCTCTAAACAGATGATGTCACTGAGGATAAAGGTCAAATGAAACCTTTGTCTGCAGTGTCCAACTTTTGTTTGTTCTTCTGGGACACACAGTAACTCAAGACTAATACATCCATGTACAACGTGCAGTGACATCTGTCATATGCTTTAGATTATCATGACAGTTAGTGTTATGACAATTGCCATGTTACTAAAGAAATTAATTATTTTAATGGTTGTCACTTTGACTTTATTTTTGATGGGGCAGCATACGGTTGTGCTACACTCTATGTTTGTATAGTTGTCTTGAGATGTCCACATCTCAAATTTATTGGTTGGCAACCATAAGGCTGGGTGTGGCTACTGATGTCTCCTGGCTTATTTTAGATGTCTAGATGTCCAAAGTATGGCAGTATATTTGACCATCGCTTGTGTTTAATTAAATTAATTCTTTGTAGGCATTATCTTTCATAAACTAAGGAACTACCTCTTGCTGTGCTATACTATGCCTATGCCATCATGTCATCAAGCTTAGACAGATACAGGTCAATCACTTCAGTTACGACATATAATATTCACATCTTCTTCTTCTTTTCCTTTCGGCTTTTCCCTTCAGGGGTCGCAAACCAGCCATCGCCATCTCACCCTATTCTCTACATCTTCTACTCTTACTCCAACTACCTTCATGTCCTCCTTCACCACATCCATGAATCGTCTCTTTGGTCTTCCTCTCGGCCTTCTGCCTGGTAGTTCCAACCTCAGCATCCTACTACCAATATACTCACTATCCCTCCTCTGTACATGTCCAAACCATCTCAATCTAGCCTCTCTGACTTTGTCTCCAAAACCTCTAACATGTGCTGTTCCTCTGATGTATTCGTTCCTGATCCTATCCATCCTCGTTACTCCCAAAGAGAACCTCAACATTTTCATCTCTGCTACCTCCAGCTCAGCCTCCTGTCTTTTCCCCAGAGCCACTGTTACTAAACCATACAACGTCGCTGGCCTCAACACCGTCTTGTACACTTTTCCTTTCATTCTCGCAGATACCTTCCTAATACATCACACTGGATACTTTTCTCCAACCATTCCAACCTGCTTGCACATGTTTCTTCACCTCTTTCCAACACTCTACATTGCTCTGGATTGTTGAGCCTAAGTACTTAAAAAATCCTCCACCTTCTTTATCTCTGCTCCTGTAACCTCACCGTTCCTCTTGGGCCTTGTCGTTCACACACATGTATTCTGTTTTACTGAGGCTAATCTTCATTCCTCTCCTTTCCAGGGCATACCTCCACCTCTCTAGATTTTCGTGCACTTGTTCTCTGCTCTCACTACAGATCACAATGTCATCTGCAAACATCATAGTCCATGGAGATTCTTGTCTAACCTCATCTGTCAGCCTGTCCATCACAATAGCAAACAAGAAGGGGCTCAGAACTGACCCTTGATGCAGTCCCACCTCCACCTTGAACTCTTCTGTCACACCGACAGCACACTTCACCACTGTCTTACATCTCTCATACATGTCCTGCACCACTCTAACATACTTCTCTGCCACTCCAGACTTCCTTATGCAATACCACAGTTCCTCTCTCGGCACCCTGTCATATGCTTTCGTGTAGTGCTTT
>CM045734.1:49421063-49468563 GCA_024760905.1 Plotosus lineatus
GATACCACATGTGATAAAGACTACTCTTACACCATCAGAGCAGGCCGCAAGAATTAGAACCACATTGCATCTGAAACCATCTTTCCCAGGGCTCTCACAAATCCAGCCCAAATGTTAAACATGACATGCCATCACTGTTGCACTTCTGAGCGCATACAGTTGTCTTGAATTTTGTGGAAGCATCTCACGGAATGGCACCTCCCTTTGGCAGTGATGTAGATGTATTTGAGTGGGGAAAATCTACTGGTACAAAAGATAAAGCAAGAAATGACTAATGCCTGATTGAATATAAAGGGGTGGATATGCTTAGTGGCTTTGTGGTAGAGAAGTGGAAAACAATAGTGTCTTTGGTGCACAAAAGTCTGAAACGTATTTGCGTATGAGTTGGGTATGACATGGAGGAAATGAGTAATTCAAGGGAGTTAATATGTGTAGATGTAAAAATAAAGCAAACAATTCAACCCAAATGAGACACTCACTGGGGGGGCTCATATCACTGGAAATGGACATATGTACTGTGGGTTATGTGTGGGGCCGGTGGTGTAGTGGTTATGGTGATGCGCTCATGGTCGGGAGGTTCTGTGTTCAAATCCCAGTTAGACCCCCACTGTGCTAAAACCCCTGGGCAAGGTCTTAACCACAAGTGTGCCTCTGTTCACCCAGCAGTATACATGGGTACCAGTAAAAAAATCAAAGCGGGAGATCGACAGACGGATCGCTGCAGCCTCTGCTGTTAAATGGAGCCTGTACCGGTCTGTCGTGGTGAAGGAGCTGAGCTGCAAGGCAAAGCGCTCAATTTACCAGTTGATCTACGTTCCAAGCCTCACCTATGGTCACAAGCTTTGGGTAATGACTGAAAGAACAAGATCACAGATACAAGCGGCTGAAATGAGCTTCCTTTGCCATGTGGCGGGGTTCTCCCATAGAGATAAGGTGAGAAGCTCTACCATCCGGGGACAGCTCGGAGTAGATCTGCTGCTCCTCCGCATTGAGAAGGGCCAGTTGGGGTGGCTCGGGCATCTTGTCAGAATGCTTCCCTGACGCCTCCCTGGTGTGGTGTTTCGGGCATGTCCAACCGGGAAGAGACCCCGGGGTCAACCTAGAACATGCTGGAGGGACTGTCTCTCGGCTTGTCTAGGACCGCCTCGGTGTCCTCCTAGAAGAGCATGAGGAAGTGGCTGGGGAGAGGGACGTCTAGACCTCTTTGCTTAGGTTGCTGCCCCCGCGACCCGACCCTGGACTTAGCGGAAGAAATTGAGATGAGACGAGATAAAAAATAAAATAAAATACTGGGAAGGTAACCTGTGATGGACTAGCGTCCCATCCAGGAGGAGTTGAACTCCTGGTTGCTTGATGTTACGGAAACCAGGAATGAGCCACTAGGCTCATGTGTAAAAAGCCCACCAGACTTACCTTACTGTGGATTATTTGTCGTAATGGAATGAAAGGATAATTTTTACCATGTTTTAAAATCAAGTGAAAAACAAAACACCATTGACGTATTTGAAAATATTTTATTTATTTATTTTTATTCAAAATCTACACCGCTGCACACTCTTCAAGGAGTGCATACAATGTCGATGGCATTGTTGCTCCAGTTGGTCCGGTGAAGGCTCAGCAACATTAATGTGGCAATAAAATGAAGCATCTGATGAGCTGAATGTACTGAATCAGCAGGACTCATCAGGACATAGACTTTTTCTTTCATGATAGCACAGATATAAAATAAAACTCAAATAATGAAAGAGTGTGTCAGAAAGCATGAGGAGTCAGTTTCACATATGTATTGGCACCCTAGAGTCCTGCCCTTAACCCTATTGAAAGTTTTGGGGATGTGCTGGAGAAGACATCATAGACTGGTTCAATATTTCCCCGCTCAATTCAAGACGTCGGTGAGAAATGAACCCGACACTGTCTGGAAATAAATGTTATGTTGTTTCAGTTTTTGAAACAATGCCATGATGATTACTTGCTGTAAGCAAGCCTAAAGGCGGAACAACAACATATTCATGCGTGCAACCATTACAAGTGAAATCTTCACTCATGAAACTGTTGCCTGTGATCTTCAATCCACCTCTTATAACCCATAGATGAGCTCTACTAAAACTTTGAATACAATCCTACTAGGGCTACGGGATGCTGATGCCTAACTCAGCCTGACACTGGGTGATGGTGGGGTACACCCTGAACAGCTGGACAGACCGTCACAGTAATGTAATTAGACCACAGTTCCTGTCTTTGGACTGTGAGAAGATACAGGAGTCTGTCTTCCTTTCGGCTTTTTCCCTTTTACTCGGGAGTCGCCACAGCGAATCGTCTGATTCGCACGTTTTTGATTTGGCAGAGGTTTTTACGTCGGATGCCCTTCCTGTCACAACCCTTTTAGCAAGGGACAGAAACACGCTGACGGCTCTGCAGCCTACTCTTTACGAAAGTCAGCAATGGTTCTTTTACATGCCTCTCACCATAGACAGTGAGAGACATGGCCCGCCTTTGATCACCCAGTTAGCCGCACTGGGGGGGACAGTGACAACATTGTGGAGAGTGGGACTCGAACCCCCAACCTTTGGATCAGCGATCCAGCATCCTATACCACTAGACCACCACTGCCCCGGGAAGATACTGGAGTATCCAGAGGAAATCCACACGAGAACATACAACCTTCAGTCAGAACTGCCCAAGCCTGGGAATCAAACACGGGACCTTCTTGCTGTGAAGTGGATGTGCTAACCAATGTACCACTGTGCTATCCAAACACCAACCAGTGCACAATTTTTTTTCAGGACTCATCACACCAGAACTATCCATTAAAGGGCAATAAAACACTCACCTTCTGTTGCTGGTGTGGAATATAGTACATAATTTACATACTCAAAATCCATGTAATCATCTCACAAGTCATTGGTGACACTACTCACTCACACACTCATTTGCCGAACTGCTTATTTCTACCAGGCTCACAAAGTGGCTGAAGCCCATCCTAGCCAACATTGGCAAGAATGTTGCATGCTCTGACCAACTCACCAGACCATCGCAGGGCATACAACAACCATTCACACTCACACCCACACTCGTACCTATGGTTAATTTGGAAGAGCAAGAGGAAAGCCATGCAAGTACAGCAAGAACATGCAAGCTCCACAAAGAAACGTCCAACCTCAGGACTCGAACCCAGGAACTTCTCTATCTATGAGGCACACATGCTAATTCAATTCATTTCAATTCAATTCAGTTTTATTTGTGTAGCACTTTGTACTTTTGACGCTGTCACAAAGCAGCTTTACACAGTAAAACAGTGAAAGTAGGAGCCGGCGGCAATGGGTGACTCGGAACAACTCCCTCAGCAGTTGCAAGGAAGAAACCTTAAGAGGAACCAGGACCAAAAGGGAAACCCATCCTCATTTGGGTGAAATTCAGAATCAGTACACCAATATGCTGCCCTCATTCATGTGAGGTTTAAATAATTTGTTTCTATGCCTCTGAACACAAATGGTTAATCCATTACATCGCATGGTTTTATAAGCTATAAGGCTAAGCTAAGAGCTCGGTACTTTAAGGATACCACACATTATTAGTTTCTACTATCACCGCACCTTATATGGGAATACAGGGATCCCTCACTTTCCGCGGTTAATGGGGACTGAGACCCCCCCCCCCCTGCAACCGCTGATTTCTGAAAAGTAGGATCGACCCCCCTGACTGAAGTAGACGTACATGTACTATGTGTTTATAATATCAATAAATACATATTCAATGCTATAAATGCTTGTAATAACAGTTAAACATCAAAAATAATGCATGAGATGTAAATAAAATATAAATACACACATACAGATGCACGCACACACACACACACAGATGCGCACGTCACAAAAATGTAAGTAGTTTTGTTGGGGGGTTTTGGGTTGGTTTTTTTTTTTAATTAAAATTTTTTTTTTTTCATAATTGGCCTTGTTTTGAGGCATTTTCCTTAACATTCCCCCTATTTTTTGTTAATTTCATTTTTTATTTTTCAGTGAATATTTTTGAAAAACTCACGATGCACTGAAGCCGCAGAAAGTGAAGCACGAAGTAACGAGGGATCACTGTAGTTACAATGTTTGAATGAGAGTCTGAGCGATAACTAGACATTGAGTCCTCAGTTTCTGTGTGGAGTTTGCATGTTCTCCTGTACCTGCACATGTTTACTCTGGGTACTCCAGTTTCCTCCCAAAGTCTAAAAACACGGACATTAGACTAATAAATTGCCCCTACTTGAGAGTGTGATTCTGAATGGTTGTGTGTATTGGCCCTATGATCGACTAGCAAGCTGTCAACGGTGTTCCTCTCATTTAAGCAGTCAACTGAGATGGGACGAGTAACAATTAAAGAAAAGCTACCCAACAACTGGCAGAGGTTCTTTAGAGACGAAACAAGCACAACAAATATTTACTGCAAAAATATTATGCAAAACAAATGTTTTTAGTACTTTGAGAAATTGAATAGAACTGCATGCAGTCAAACCGTTAGTTTGGAAAGAGTTTCTTCTTAAAACCAGAAGAGGCAGACACTTGAATCTTTGTGCATGCCAGGCATGTAACAGCAGAAAGACCCAATTCTATTTTGATAAAAGCAAGTGCCACAGATGTTCTTGTTGTTACTATAAATGTTTTTGCCAATTCGTCATAGTCGAGGTCTGGAAAGACTTTGAATTGAATTTGGCGAAGGTAAGAACCTTAAATGGATTCCAATTCATGATATGAATCATTTGATTGGTCAGGAAAATGTGCAGGAATCTTGTTTTGCATGCTTTTACTGGATGTAATCTCATTTTAAAGATAAAGACAAATTAATTCATTCATTTTCTGTAACTGCTTAATTCTAATTAGGGTCATGGGGAGGCTGGTGCCCATCTCAGCTGACTCCAGAATACACCCTGGACAGCTTGCCAGGCCATCGCAGGGCAGAAACACACCGACGGCTATGCAGCTACACTTGATGAAAGTCAGCAAAGGTTTTTCTTTACATCCCTCTCACCATAGACAGCGAGAGACATGGTTGGCCTTTGATTACCCAGTTAGCTGCACTGGGAAGACAGTTGGGGCTTGAACCCCAAACCGTAGGTTCAGTGATCCAGCACCTTTCCCACCAGGCTACCACTGCCCAATAAAGACAATGAGATCTTTATCTTTTATTTTCTTCTCTTTACTTTACTTTTAAAGGTAAAGGCAATTATTAAAACAAAAATTGGCATGAGAAACATGGGATGTGTGTCCAGATGTATTTGCTGTTTGCAAAGCTCAGTAAGTAGCCCTGAAAATAACAAGCAAACAAACAAACAAAAACAAAACAAAAGAAACTGTAAATAAAATTTAAAAAATTTTAACAACTAAGCGTGACGTAGTGATATCCTCCTCATAACAAGCAAGTTCTGGGTTTGAGTACCAGGCTCAGTGAGAACATTTCTTTGTGGACTTTACAGGTTCTTCCTGTGCTTTCGTGGATTTCATCTGAGTGATCACATTACCATCTAGTTCAGGAGTCGGGAACCTTTTTGACTAAGAGAGCCAAAAAAAATACATATTTGAAAATCTTATCCTCTGAGTGCCATATATATATATATATATATATATATATATATATATATATATACATATATGTATATATATATGTATATATATATATATATATATATATATATATATATATATATATATATATATATATATATGTATATATATATATATATATATATATATATATATATATATATATATATATATATATATATATATATATATATATATATATATATATATATATATATATATATATATATATATATATATATATATATATATATATATATATATATATATATATATATATATATATATATATATATATATATATATATATATATATATATATATATATATATATATATATATATATATATATATATATATATATGTATATATATATATATATATATATATATATATATATATATATATGTATATATATATATATATATATATATATATATATATATATATATATATATATATATATATATATATGTATATATGTATGTATATATATATATATATGTATATATGTATGTATATATATATATATATGTATATATGTATGTATATATATATATATGTATATATGTATGTATATATATATATGTATATATATATATGTGTGTCAGGAAGGGCATCCGACGTAAAACCAATGCCAATTACTTAAAATGCAAATCAAAAGTATTACCTCCATACCGGATCGGTCGAGGCCCGGGTTAACAACGACCGCCATCAGTGCTGTCAATCAACAGGGTGCTGATGGAAATTGGACTACTGTTGGTCGAAGACATCGAAGAAGGAGAGGTGGGAGGCGTGTCCGTGAGGCAGAGAGAGAAGAGGAAAGGCCTGAGTCTAGGACTGAGAGTGGGGACTTTGAATGTTGGAACTATGCACAGAAAAGGTAGAGAGCTGGTTGACATGATGCAGAGGAGGAAGGTGGACATACTGTGTGTTCAGGAGACCAGGTGGAAAGGTAGCAAAGCTAAAAGCTTAGGAGCAGGGTTTAAGCTATTTTATCACGGTGTGGATGGGAAGAGAAATGGAGTCGAGTCATCTTGAAGGAGGAGTTTGTCAGGAATGTTCTAAAAGTGAAAAGAGTGTCAGACAGAGTGATGAATCTCAAGTTAGAAATTGAAGGTGTAATGCTCAATGTTGTTAGTGCTTATGCCCCACAGGCAGGATGTGAGCTAGAAGAGAAGGAGAGATTCTGGAGTGACTTAGATGAAGTGATGCAGAGTACCCCCAGAGGTGAAAGAGTGGTCATAGGTGCAGACTTCAATGGACATGTTGGGGCAGGCAACAGAGGGACGAGGAAGTGATGGGCAGGTTTGGTATCCAGGACAGGAGCATGAAGGACAGATGTTGATAGATTTTGCAAAAGGATGGAAATGGCTGTGGTGAATACTTTCTTTGAGAAGAAACAGGAGCATAGGGTGACTTATGAAAGCGGAGGTAGGCGCACACAGGTAGACTACATCTTGTGTAGGCGATGTAATTTGAAGGAAGTCAGTGACTGCAAAGTCATCGTGGGTGAGAGTGTTGCTAAACAGCATAGGATGGTGGTGTGCAGGATGACTCTGATGGTGAGAAAGGTGAAAAAGGCAAAGGCAGAGCAGAAGACAAGGTGGTGGAAGCTGAAAAAGGAAGAGTGTCGTGTTGTCTTCAAAGAGGAGTTGAAACAGGCTTTGGGTGGCCAGGAAGGGCTCCCAAATGACTGGACAACCACAGCAAATGTGATCAGGGACACAGGTAGGAGAGTACTTGGTGTGTCCTCTGGAAGGAAAGTAGATAAGGAGACTTGGTGGTGGAATGAGGAAGTGCAGGAGTGTGTACAAAGGAAGAGGTTAGCCAAGAAGAAGTGGGACATTGAGAGGACCGAAGAGAGTAAACAGGAGTACAGGGAGACACAGCATAAGGCGAAAGTAGCAGTGGCTAAGGCCAAACAGAGGGCATATGATGACTTGTATGATAGGTTGGATAGTAAAGAGGAGAAAATGATCTATACAGGTTGGCACAGCAGAGAAATAGAGATGGGAAGGACGTGCAGCAAGTTAGATTGATAAAGGACAGAGAGGAACTCTATTGACTAATGACAGAAGTGTGCTGGGAAGATGGAAAGAGTACTTTGAAGAGCTGATGAATGAGGAAAATGAGAGAGAAAAAGAGTAGAAGAGGTAACCATTGAGGAGCAGGATGTAGCAAAGATCAGTAAGGGTGAAGTGAGAAGGGCATTGAAGAGGATGAAGAATGGAAAGGCAGTTGGTCCTGATGATATACCTGTGGAGGTATGGAAGTGTCTAGGAGAGGTAGCAGTAGATTTTCT
The DNA here is from genome assembly GCA_024760905.1 of Plotosus lineatus. NCBI lineage: Eukaryota > Metazoa > Chordata > Actinopteri > Siluriformes > Plotosidae > Plotosus > Plotosus lineatus. The sequence goes on from CM045734.1 coordinate 49,428,957, forward strand.
GACAAGAACATTCAACACGGTACTAGAGAGTGAGCAGATGCCAGAGGAGTGGAGGAGAAGTGTGCTGGTGCCCATTTTTAAGAACAAGGGAGACGTGCAGAGTTGCAGCAACTACAGAGGGATAAAGTTGATGAGCCATACGATGAAGTTATGGGAAAGAATAGTGGAAGCTAGACTAAGGGCAGAGGTCAGCATTTGTGAACAACAGTTTGGTTTCATGCCAAGAAAGAGCACCACAGATGCAATGTTTGCCTTGAGGATGTTAATAGAGAAGTACAGAGAAGGTCAGAGGGAGCTACATTGTGCCTTTGTAGATCTGGAAAAAGCATATGACAGGGTGCCAAGAGAAGAACTGTGGTATTGCATGAGGAAGTCTGGAGTGGCAGAGAAGTATGTTAGAGTGGTGCAGGACATGTATGAGAGATGTAAGACAGTGGTGAGGTGTGCTGTCGGTGTGACCAGCAATTCAAGGTTGAGGTGGGACTGCATCAAGGGTCAGCTCTGAGCCCCTTCTTGTTTGCTATGGTAATGGACAGGCTGACAGACGAGGTGAGACAAGAATCTCCATGGACTATGATGTTTGCAGATGACATCGTGATCTGTAGTGAGAGCAGAGAACAAGTGCAGGAAAATCTAGAGAGGTGGAGGTATGCCCTGGAAAGGAGAGGAATGAAGGTTAGCCTCAGAAAATCAGAATACATGTGTGTGAATGAGAAGGACCCAGGAGGAACGGTGATGTTACAGGGAGCAGAGATAACGAAGGTGGAGGATTTTAAGTACTTAGGCTCAACAATCCAGAGCAATGGAGAGTGTGGAAAAGAGGTGAAGAAGCGTGTGCAGGCAGGCTGGAATGGTTGGAGAAAAGTATCCGGTGTGATGTGCGATAGGAGAGTGTCAGCAAGAATGAAGGGAAAAGTGTACAAGATGGTGGTGAGGCCAGCGATGTTGTATGGCTTAGAAACAGTGGCGCTGAGGAAAAGGCAGGAGGCAGAGCTGGAGGTAGCGGAGATGAAAATGTTGAGGTTCTCCTGGGAGTAACGAGGATGGATAGGATCAGAAATGAGTATATCAGAGGGACAGCCCACGTAAGATGTTTTGGAGACAAAGTCAGAGAGGCGAGATTGAGATGGTTTGGACATGTACAGAGGAGGGATAGTGAGTATATTGGCAGTAGGATGCTGAGGTTGGAACTACCAGGCAGAAGGCCTCGAGGAAGACCGAAGAAGAGATTTATGGATGTGGTGAAGGAAGACATGAAGGTCGTTGGAGTCAGAAAAGAAGATCTGGAGGACAGGGTGAGGTGGAGGCGGATGATTTGCTGTGGCGACCCCTGAAGGGAGCAGCCGAAAGTAAAAGAAGAAGAAGAAGAAGAAGATATATATATGTATATATATATATATATATATATATATATATATATATATATATATATATATATATATATATATATATAAAAATACTGAATACAACTAAATTGAAAAAGAAGACCAACAATTTGAGAGTAAAATAAGACTCTGAATTTATTTTATTTGAAGTTATTTATTAATAAGAAAAATACTTCTTAGTATTAATGCGACTTCTGGTGCTGCATGGTTTTGCTGATGGCTTTGTAGTCTGGTTGATACGTGGTGAGGTTCAGCTTCATGCAGATGTTTAGGCTTCCATCTATTAAACGTGACCGCAGGTTGGTCTTGATGTTTATCAGGTGTGAGAAGGACTGCTCGCTTGATTATGTAGAGCCACACATGGTCAACACGACAGGACTCACACGCTGCAGTGTTTATGTGACAGGAAGCGCGTCCCAAGTTTTGGCAATCAGCTGGTCTGCGGGTTGAAGTTTTTCCATGTCTGTCCATTTGTGTTTGTTTGCTAGCTCTGCTTGGCTTTGTGCAAATGAACTGATCAAAAACGAGGGAAATTTACCTCTTTACTCAAAAACAACAAGTCTGTGGCTGTTGTTATAATCCAATAAAATGAGAGTTTCAAGGTATTAGACCCGCCCGCATACTGGTGTACAGAAAGGATTGGCTCGCCGCTGCGCTCCACAGTGATGTGGCATTGAAAATAGATGTATAGATTTATATGCGTGTGATTTATTCATCTGTTTTTGTTTTATTTGATGGCTTTTTTTGTATTTTTATTTAAAAGACAGTGATTTATGTATTCGTTATTCTGTTAAGAAAGGCCACATGATTTATCTGAGAACCAGATACAGTCATCAAAAGAGCCACATCTAGCTTGCGAGCCATAGGTTCCTGACCCCTGTTCTAGAGTCTAACACCATGCACATTAAACTAATTGTCTGTTCCAAATTTCCCATGGGTGTAAGTTGAAGTTGTCACTGCAATGGACTGGTGAGCTACTCAGGGTTTACGCTGACTTTGCCCAGATTTGTTTGAGATAGGCCTTCCCATGATTAGCGAAGTAATAAGCACTTCATCATATAAATGAATCTTCTTTTCCTTTCGACTTTTTCCCTTTTTCAGGGGTCACCACAGCAAATCATCTGATTCGCATGTTTGATTTGGCATAGGTTTTTATGTCGGATGCCATATAAATGAATGAATTAATCAATTCACTAATTAATGTAACAAAAGAATGTAAGTGATATTAAATTCAAAACATAGTGTCAGGAGTTTGTGGCAGTGGTGGTGGAGGTGGCAGTGGTGGTGTAGTGGTATGGATCGCTGATCCAAAGGTTGGGGGTTCAAGTCCCACTCTCCACAAGGTTGTCACTGTCACCCCAGTGCAGCTAACTGGGTTATCAAAGGCGGGCCATGTCTCTCACTGTCTATGGTGAGAGGCATGTAAAAGAACCATTGCTGACTTTCGTAAAGAGTAGCTGCAAAGCTGTCAGCGTGTTTCTGTCCCTTGCGAAAAGGGTTGTGACAGGAAGGGCATCCGACATAAAAACCTCTGCCAAATCAAACGTGTGAATCAGATGATTCACTGTGGCCTCACATGTCAAACAGGTTTGCTCTTCTCAGTCAAACACCTGTTAAGAAACCTGAAAGAGCTCTGGTTATAGGAGCCTCTATTTTAAGGGGCGTGAAATTAACCAGCATTGCTTGTTAGTTGTATTCCAGGGGCCAGAGTTCCAGACATAGTAGGTTATCTTAGGTTCTTAGGTGAGCGCAGGTTCTCCAAGATAGTAATACATGGTGGAGTTAATGACATATGCCTTTGTTAGTCAGAGGTTACTAATATCCCCATTTCACTGGAGTGTGGCAGACTCGCGGAAAGCAAAAATGTAGTCATCCTCCAACGTTCCTCAGTCGTTCCCTCATATTCCATGTCCTTCCATATGATTCCGAATGTGTTCCTCTGCTTCTGGCAGACCAAAATCTTCCGCGAATGTGCTTTTGAACATGTTCAAAAGCACATTCACGGAAAAGTTTTCCCTTTGGTTCCGCAGTCCTTCTGCAAACATTCTGCCATTTCCGCTAACGGTCCGTGATCTTTCCTTTTATACCACAAGTGTTCCATAACTGTTCCGCAAGTCTCCTCCCCATTCCGGATGGTCAAAAGTGGCCATGGAACGTTTGCATTTATCTACGGATCCCTATAGAATACTCACGGAAGGCCACATACATACAGAACAATATAGAAACACTGCAAAACTTCCGTAGACAGTACACAGAACAAAGCGGAATGTTTGTGGAATACATACGGAATGTTTGCAGAATACATGCGAATAGCACGGAAGATTTGCGGAACACTCACGGAAGTCACTTCCACTATAAATACAGGTGCGCAAGACAATGAGCCATTCATTTCGAGAGACGCCACGATGCCGAAAGCCAAGCGCAAGACATCCACCAAGAGGCTATGGTCTCCAATGTCGGAAACCCCACTTGAAGAGCCTTCTCAGGAAGCCGAGGTTGACATCAAGCTGAATGTCGCTTACGCCAATATTGCCGCTGAAAACAAGAAGGCACGCGTCTACATAAAGCTCACCGACGATGAGGAGCAGGCCATGGTGGAGTTTATCCAGGCGAACGAGTGCTTGTACAACAAGAAACTCCGGTCCTTGACTGACAAAGCACACAAGGCCAAGCTCTTGGCTGATCAGGGCTCGTGCATCGACGAGCAGCTGAAACAATGGTTTCATAGCGTGCAGACAAGGCTGGGAAAGCTTAGACAGTGGAAGTCGGGGCAAGCTGACCTGAACATGTTGCAAAGGGACCAGTGGATATACGACAGCTTTAGCTTCCTATGTTCACACATTGTCGAGGTACAACGGAGGAACCTGGTCTCTCTCAAGGCAAAGATTGCTGCTGCAGCTGGCTCTGGCAGTTCCATGCCCACCATCGCTGGAGAACCACCACTGCCATCAACGCCGGAAGGGTTACAGAGCAATGGACATATTGATCTCCAGCTGGCAGAAAAGGCAAAACACGTCAGCCCTCTCGACGCAATGCCTGCCACTGCAGCATCCAGGCTTGGCAACCTTGGCAAGGTCTGGAGCCCCAAAGTCCAGCCTTCACAACAGAGCTGAACAGCTGGTGAACCAGAGAAGGGAGATACGGACGGCCGATGAGTTCGAGAAAGTGAGTTTCACCAGTAGAGCGGCAGCTGTGCTACATAATCTACCTAAACCTTTGTACCGGCATGCCAAATTGAAAATCCAAGAACTGTGAACGAATGCTTGGACAGAGCTGAAGCCTTGGAGATGCAGCCGCAGGAACAACCACCTCTTACGCAGCAGCGGTCACAGCAGCTCCAGCTTCCTCAGCAGCATTTGCAGCAACACCACCAGCAGCTTCGAACACCACCTCTGCACCACCAGTAGCACCAACAGCATTACTGACCGTGCCTGTTTTGGGACCTCAAGACGCAAGATGTGCAACACCACCGTGCCCACAACAATCAACGTCGTCTGCAGGAGAGCAGCAATCACAATCCAGCAGACCAGTCAGTTGCTCTCTGGTTACATGCACATCGACGTCTGTAACCACCCCTGCGGCTAGAGAGACAAGTGGAAGTGAGCCCAGCATGTTCAACCTTTCCAGTGTGCTTAAGCAGTGTTGCGATGACTTATACCCCCATTTCACTGGCGCGTTGAATGCAAGGATCATGGCGAAATGGCATTTTTCTGTTTTCCTGTTCCTGTAATAAAGTTTTGAAGTTATAATCACTGTGGTTTGGACTTGTGTGCATGGTTTTTTGTTTGGAATGATTTAGTGAAGGTGCAAATTAAAGGAACATATTGACATTATTGATATTAAACATATTAACATATGTTTACTTTTAAATTTATTGTAAATTATAAACATATTGTAAATTATAAACATATTGTAAATTACAAACATAAGTTAATTTTTTTATTTATTGGGCATTATAAACATATTGTAAAATATAAACATATAGTACTTTATAAACATCTTGTAAATTATAAACATATAGTACATTATAGACATATTGTAAATTATAGACATATTGGAAATTACAAACATAAATCTTACATTTATTGTACATTGAAAACACATTATAAATGATAAAAATATAGTAATTTATAAACATCTTGTAAATTATAATCATATGTAAAATTTTAAATTTATTACAAATTATAAACATGTAAATTATAAACATATTGACATATTGATATGAAAAATTTAAAAAGACTTTAATACAAAAAAGAGTCAATAACAACAAACAATTATCTCAACAACAACAGAAACCAGCATGTAGGTCAATTAAAGTACCCATTGTCCATTGTTACACTGCATTTTTTGGAGTCTGAAATGATCTATTGAAGGTGCAAATAATAGGAACATATCAGCAAAATGAGATTCCTTGGTCGAATCTGTGTATTTATAGAAGGAATCAGGAGCAAATCCTTTGATCTTTGCCGAGAGCAAGAGAGCAGACAAACAGGCTAATCCGAACGTCTGCTTGCTGCACATAGTCGTCACTCAAGGTCAAGTTCAATGCTACAGAAACTGTGTCTGATTCCCGAACTAAACAAAAATTTCAAAACAGTGTTCGTTTTAGTAATCTTATTCACATAAATTTTAATCATACTGCATCTACAACATGCATTTTTGATCTAAAGAATGGGTCGTTAAATGTTAGATCTCTTACATCTAAGACATTCATTCATTCATTTTCTGAACCGTTTAATCCTAATTAAGGTTATGGGGAGGCTGGTGCCCATCTCAGTCAACTCTCGGTGAGGGCAGAGTACACCCTGACAGCTTGCCAGGCATTGCAGGGAGATGGTGGCTTACTGTAGACAATGTGAGACATAGCCAGCCTTTGATAACCCAGTTAGCAGTGAAAAGCCACTGACAGTGGGGCTGGAAGGCTGGAACCCCCAACCTTGGGATTGGCAATCCAGTACACTACCACTGGGAAACCACTGTCCCTCTAAAGTGCTTATTGCTAATGAAATCATTACTGATCAGGAGTTTAGTGTAATGCATATATCAGAAACATGGATTAAACCCAATGAGTATATAGCATTATCAAACCTCTGATTAAAAAATCTGATCTTGACCCATATCAGCTGTTCAACTATAGACCAATATGAAACCTCCCTTTTATATCTAAGATCTTAGAAAAAACTGTAGTGCAGCAGATATGTTCATGTCTTTGTATGAATAGTATTTATGAAATGTATCAGCCAGGATTTAGGCCTCATCATAGCACAGAGACAGCACTGGTTAAGGTGGTAAATGAGCATCCTCTGACCACGGCTATGTCTTCCTGGTTGTGTTACTTGACCTTAGTGCAGCCTTTGACACTATTGATCATACAATTCTCCTTGACAGGTGAGAAAATGTTTCTGGAGTTAAGGGAACGGCCCACTCCTGGTTTAAATCTTATTTATCTGACCCTTATCAGTTTGTAGATGTAAATGTTGATTTTTCCATACATTCTTATGTTAAATTTGGTGTTCCTCAAGGTTATGTCCTCGGCCCATGTGTTTTTTTTTATTATTTATTTTCATGCTAATTTTGGATAATATCATTCATGATCACAGTATTAGCTTTCATTGTTATGCTGATTATGATCATCTTCATCAAGGTCTGTAGCCGTTTGGCTGTAGGTGGGCTTTGCTGTCTTCCACCAAACATTTCCAACTTTCTCTGTTGGCTGCATACTTTGTAACAATGGAGGACGCAGTCGTTTTTCTCCCGGGCCTCAGCTGATCCGGTATGTGGTTTCTTTCTGGTGTAAACATGCGAAGTGTTTCAATAAGTAAAATTCCCTGGTAGTGCCCAACTCTTCTCCAGGTATGGATGGCCATTAGCTCTTGAGTGAGCTCATCTGCCCTTTGACAGGTTTTGTCCTTGACAAATACATGAGTGAAAGGGCAAGCTCCACAAAGGGTTTTACTCCACGTATACTTTCTTCTTCAGAATAATGTCCAGATATTTGAGAGTACTGAACTGGTTTCAAATTACCTTTTTGATATTCTCTTATTTCTAGGCTCCAACTGTACCATATCACTCATGCATTTTATGGTTTTCTTTGCAAGAACTGTAAAAATGATTATGGCCAGTAATAAAGACCTCTCTCTATAGGCTCTATGTGGTGGGGGGAGTGAGGACCACCTTCCCTTCCTCCACCTTCATGGCTGAAATGCCCTTGAGCATGGCACCTAACCTCCAACTGCTCTCTGGCTTCCCCAATGTGTGCCACTGCTCAAAGTGTGTGCTCACTTCGTATGGGTTAAATGTAGAGGTAATAATTTCTCTTGCGAGATTAATACAGTGTATATATACAGTTGCACTCAAAATAATAGCAGTCAGACATCACTAATCAGATCAGTTAGTGTTTTTGGTAGAAATTATATTTCAACATGAAAAATAATTTATCAGCAGGTGTAGTAGAGGAATAGAAACCCAACAGACACAACAGCCATGACATGCTGCTGCTGCTTCTGTGTAATTGAATCACTAATTGGAAGGGGCGTGTTTAAAATAATAGCAGTATGGCGTTCAATTAGTGACATCATTCATTCTTTGAAAAACAGTTGTCAATTATAGTCCTTATTTAAGGAAGGAAGGAAGGCAACAAATTTTGTACCTGCTGGTTATAGAACATTTCTCTCTGAAATTCTGAGGAAAATGGGTCTTTCCAGACATTGTTCAGAAGAACAGCGTACCTTGATTAAAAAGGTCGATTGTAGGGGAAACAAAAGAAGGGCAGAAAATGAGACGCTGCTAAATTAAAATAATCACAAATGCTTTTAAATGGCAACCAAACCCTGAAGGCCATGGAAGAAAGTGAAAAATTACCATTCGAATGATCAAAGAAGAACTAAAATGGCAAGAACTCGGGCCACAATCATCTCTAGGAAGATTAAAGAAGGTCTAAAGTTACCTGTGAGTCCCGTTACAATTAGAAGATGCCTATGTGAAGCCAACCGATAGGCAAGATGCCCCCCACAAAGTTCCACTGTTGAAAAGAAGATATGTGAAAGGACTTACAAAAACATGCTGTAGAGGTTACAACTTGCCAAAGAGCACATTGACTGGCCCAAAGAGAAATGGCGCAACATTTTGTGGACTGATGAAAGTAAGATTGGGGGTTTTATTGGGTCTAGTGAATGGAGACAGTTTGGTGATTACTGTACGTGACAGGGAAGTGAATGTTTGCCATCCCTCCCTCATGGGAGAGCTCGGCCAATTAGCTCCCATGGACTTCCGATCATGAATACCTGTGGTACCAACCTGGATTCAACCTTAACTTGCAATCTCCGGATTGACCTTAATGTGTTTCTCATGACATTTTGGCATATGTTTTCCAGGTGATTCTCACTGTACCTAGGGGTTTATTAGGTCTGCAATTGAATGCTAGTTTGTATGCAACACTAATCATATGAACCATGTACAACAGACAGGGTTCCCTGATATTCTGATCCATTAAGACTCTGGCAAGAGATTTCTAGGGACAGATGAATGTATAGAAGCGTTATTAATCTCATCTCATTTTCTTCACGACTTTATCCTGTTAAGTTAGTGGGGAGGCTGGATCCCATCCCAGTTGATTCTGCAGGGCCAACACCAACACACAGCCATCAATAATGTATCTCATGTCTTTGGACATGCAAGCACAGGAAGATGTAATCTTTCCACAGAAAGACTATCCCATGGCATGGGGTTCAAATTCAGAAAATTCTTGTTGTGGGGCAGAAGTTGTAAACAGTACTACCACGCCACCGTATCACCCCGAAAGTGGTATTTACTTTTAAAAAAATGTGCTATATATCACTTTCGTATTTGTTGTAACATCTTGACATGTATTATTTGTGCAATGCTCACAAGGAAGTAGTGCATTTAGGACGTTTAAGTATTGCATCCCAATGGTTATCCAGGGTTCATAAAACCACAGTATCATATACAGTAATATTCGTCTTTCTCTCAAAATGTCAAACCCCTCCCCCCCCCAAAAAAAATAAAAATCAAAAAGGCAGAAATCATCACCAGGGTGATGGATTGTCTGCTGGACATTTTATATTGTGTACTAAGCTCTGCTGTTGGGCTGGTGGCGTAGCGATTAGTGTGCTGCGCTCATGGTCGGGAAGTTGTGTGTTCACATCCCAGTTAGACCCCTTCTGTATTAAGATCCCTCTATTCATCCAGCAGTATAAATGGGTACCAGTAAAAATATACAGTAATCCCCCTTATTTCGCGGGTAATGGGGACCGGCTTCCCCGCGAAATGCGAAAAACCGCGAAATGACTTCTGCCACTTCTTAAGGACACCCACCCACCTATATATTATATAAAATTTATATGAAGGTTAATTTTAAAGTGTTCTATGCATGTTAATATCATACAGGCAACGTGTATTCAGATATAAATATATTATACACCTTATAATGACAATAAATATATATATAAATTCTGTATAACAAACCTGATAAATAACAAATCCACGGCCATGTCGAGATGGAGAATCACAGGCGCTTGGTTTGGGGCTCCTCAGCATCTCCACAGCCTTTGCTTTAGTACATATCATGTTAGTGTCCAAACTCACAGGCGTTTAACCCTCTCCCTCTCTCCAACTGCATGTGTTGGTGAGGGGCGTGGCTGATACCTGCAGGCAAAATCCAGAGAGCACGCCTGAAGCCGCTCTGCCATCGACCAGTTTCTGTGTTATACTCTCCCAGTGATTTTGGTTTTTGTTTTCCCCTCACCACTACGGTGAACACGATTTTTCCCGCACCCCAGTGCTTCCTCTGAGCTCAATAAAAGTTATATTCCTCCTCATGAGGGAGGAAAGGTGTGTTGGATGCTGGGAAATATAATCTCCAATCAGCTGGCTGGATTCACAGCCAATCAGAGAACACTCAAGTCAGGCAGGAGAACAGAGCATGTTGGGTAGCGTAGTTGAATGTAGTGCACATGAATTTTGAATAATCTCTCTCTCGCTCTGTCTTTCTTTCATTTTTTAATTTTCCGATGGGAAATCCCACGATATTGCAGGGACGCGAAGTAGGAAACGCGAAGTGGCAGGGGATTACTGTACTGGGAAAGTAACCTGTGATGGACTAGCATCCCATCCAGGAGGAATTGCACTCCTAGTCACTTCATGCTATGAAAACCAGGGCTAAGCATCGGCCTGATGAGCCACTATGGCTCGGGTGTAAAAAGCCCAAAAAGGACTTTACCTTACTAAAATTGGAGCAAATAAAATGACATTTTGCTTACCCTCTCTCACTTTCTCGATATCTTTCTCATTTTTTTATGAGCATAGAAATATAAAAATACACATACTATTCTTCAAGTAGATAACAACACTTGGATATATCCAAATAAAATGTTTAAAATACTGTATTCACATTTGATGGTTCAGTTCATTTTCTGTAACCGCTTCGTCCTAATTAGGGTCACGGGGAGGCTGGTGCCCATCCCAGCCAACTCAGGGCGAGGGCAGAGTACACCCTGGACAGCTCGCCAGGCCATCGCAGGGCGGAAACACGCTGACGGCTTTGCAGCCTACTCTTGTCGAAAGTCAGCAATGGTTCTTTTACATGCCTCACACCATAGACAGTGACAGACATGGCCGGCCTTTGATAACCCAGTTAGCTGCACTGGAGGGGACAGTGACAACCTTGTGGAGAGTGGGACTCGAACCCCCAGCCTTTGGATCAGTGATCTGGCGCCTTATACCACTAGACCACCACTGCCCCGTACATTTGATGGTAACTAAGTAAACAATTCAATATTAATAAAAATTATCAAATAAAATAAAATTATGCCTTTTATTGTAAATCTCCTTAATTGAACTTGAGCAAAATGTATGCAGGCTAACTAAACAACATTCATTCGAAAAAATAAAGTACTGTATTATATATGACTGAAAATAACAGAAGTAGTGGCCCTATTTCAATGCCTGGACTTGTATCTAATTAAGGGTGGGACAGAGTTGTGTTAACATGCTATAAATATTAATAATTGAGAGCAATGAAGGGTATGGCCATAATTGAATTGAAATATCTTGGACACTCCCAAGTCGCTCCCATACAGTTTTAATAAAATCCAAACCACGATCATGGCGGGAATGTGTCAGGTAAAACTTCTACACTGGCGAGATCTCAGAACCTCAATCTTCAAAACACAGCCTGGCAATAAAACAGGGTGGAACAGACACATTTTTAAAGACTGAGTGTTTTTGTGGATTTACATCCCATAATACAGCTTTCTGCCTTAGATGTTAGAGCAAGGTCTTTTCCCCTAGGCTTCACTCAGAAGTATTTCAGAGGGAAGAAGGAGTTCTCCTTGGAGAAAATGGTTCCATTGAATGATTTGAGGGAAATAGAGTTTGACGTTGAAGTTGTAGTACACATGAGGTTTCTGGTGGCGTGGCATGTATAGTCCCAAGAATTAAGACCAGGTTGCTCTGGTTCCCTTGTTCTTTTTCCGAGAATGTTTTTCTTTGACCAGTAAACGGTTTTAGTGTTAAAATATGAAAACAAAATGAGGATATAACCTGCAGAAACTGTCATGATCTCTGCTTTGTTCACAGATATGTTTTTACAAGTTTCTAATGTTTTAAGACAGATAGAATAAGGTTTGACAGCAGAGTGGCGTCGTGGGTAGAACGTCTACCTTACAGCAAGATTCAAGAGTCTTTATTGCCATTATATTAATACATAATGAAATTTCCTATGAGGCTCTCTGCATTAAAAGGTGCAAAACAAGTTAAAAAGATGCAAACGAGACAAAAAAAAAAATGCAATCAACGCTGCCAAGTGCGGAATATCAACTCAAGTAATTCTGAACACTAAACTTTAAACAAAAATATGAAACAGAAATGTAAACTTGGGGGCAGTGGTGGTCTAGTGGTATAGGGCACTGGATCGCTGATCCAAAGGTTGGGGGTTTGAGTCCCATTCTGCACTCTGTCACTGTCCCCCCCCCCAGTGGAGCCAACTGGGTTATCAAAGGCCGGCCATGTCTCTCACTGTCTATGGTGTGAGGCATGTAAAAGAACCATTGCTGACTTTCGACAAGAGTAGGCTGCAAAGCCGTCAGCGTGTTTTCGCCCTGCGATGGCCTGGCGAGCTGTCCAGGGTGTACTCTGCCCTCGCCCGAAGTTGGCTGGGATGGGCGCCAGCCTCCCTGTGACCCAAGTTAGGATTAAGCGGGTACAGAAAATGAAATGAAATGTAAACTTGGTACATATGAATGAGAACTGAATACTGAACTGTGCAATATGTATAGTATGTAGTGAAATGGAATAAATAAATAAATTAATTAATAGTAGTAGCAGCAGAAAGGTGCATAGACTCCAATATAAATGTTCAAAGAGCATAAACTAAAAAGTAAATAATGTTAGTGTGACAGTTCAATACAGTCGCAGAGTTTGGGAATTCTGTTCTTTTATAAAGAACTGATGTCTGTGTTAGAGATTGTGTGAATGAGTATGTGTCAGTGGAGAAGGGTTGTGTGTGTGTGTGTGTGTGTGTGTGTGATTGCAAGGGCTAGTGGTGATAGCTTTACCTTCCTGGGGTAAAATCTGTTTCTGAGTCTTGTTTTGCTGGTCTTGATGTTTCTGTACCACTTTCTCAAAGGAAGTGGTACAAAAAGACCATTTTCCAGGTGTACGGGATCCGTTGCAATGTGGCTGGCCTTCTTCTGGCCCCAGACAGCATATATTGTGTCCAAATGTGCTAAATGGCTGCCTACAATCCCCTGCGCAGTTCTCACCAAACTTGACCAAGTCCTTTCTGTCCTTAGCAGTGCCGCCATACTACACCACTCTAGAGGTTCTTGAGCAGCTGAGAGGAGCATCCAGTATGCTTCAGGTTCTTGAGGAAGAGAAGTCATTGTTGGACCTTGTTCACCAGGTGTGTGGTGTTAATAGACCAAGACAGGTCAGATAAAATGTACATGTTCAGGAACTTAATATCGTCCGATCCCTCCCCATGAATACAAACAGGAGTGTTCTCTGTTTTCCTGGTCCTCCTATAGTCCACCATGACCTCCTTGGTCTTTCTGGCATTCAGAATGAGGTTATTAGTTGAACACCAGTTTATCAGGTGTTGAATCTCCTCTCTGTAGTAGGTCTCATCATTGTCTCATATGAGTCCTACCATGGTGGTGTCGTCTGCAAACTCTACAAGCATGGTTGTGGAATGGATAGCAGAGCAGTTGTGTGTAAAGAGGCTGAAGAGGGTTGGGCTGAACACACAGCCCTGTGGTTTTCCACTGTTCAGGATAAGTGTGGATGATGTAGGGTTTCCTATCCTCGCCACCTGAGGTCGGTTGATGAGAAAGTCCTTGATCCAGTAACACAAAGTGGCTGACCGTCCCAAGTTGTAGAGAATCAGTACCAGCTTCTCTGGGAGAACAGTTTTGAAAGCTGAATTAAAGTCCACAAATAGCATCCCGACATCAGCATGCAGGTGCTCCAGGTGAGTCATTGCTTATACATATACATATACATATCTATATATATACATATATAAAAACTGAATGCAACAACGTAGAAGTGCCAAATTTCAATACTTTATTCTGAATAGAACATAGATGACAGGGTTAAAATTTTACACTGAGAAAATGTATCATTTTAAGGGAAAATATGTTGATTTTGTTTGATATGTTTATTTGATATGTTGAGTTGGGAGCCGGTGGTGTAGTGGTTAGAGTGTTGGGCTCATGATCAGGAGGTTGTGAGTTCAAATCCCACTGAGACCCTCACTGTGCTAAGACCCCTTGGCAAGGTCTCAACCACAAGTGTGCCTCTGTTCACCCAGCGGTATAAATGGGTACCAGTAAAAATATACTGATAAAGTAACCTGAGATGGACTAGCATCCCATTCAGGATTCCTGATTGCCTCATGCTACGGAAACCGGGGATAAGCACCGGCCTGATGAGCTGCTAGGCTCGGGAATAAAAACCCAATCAGTTAATCAATCAAAAAAAAAATGTTGATTTTAAATTTCATGGTGTCAATAAATCTCAAAAAAAGTTGGGACAAGGCCATTTTCACCACTGTGAGGTGTCCCCTCTTCTTACAACAGTCTGCAAATGTCTGGGGACCAAGGAGACAAGTTTCTCAAGTTTAGAAATGGGAATGCTGTCCCATTCTTGTTTAATACAGGCCTCGAACTGTTCAATTGTCTGGGGCCTTCTTTGTTGCACCTTCCTCTTTATGATGCACCAAATGTTCTCTATAGGTGAAAGGTCTGGACTGCAGGCCGGCCATCTCAATACCTGGACCCTTTTCCGATGCAGCCATTATGTTGTAATTAATACTGCATGTGGCCTATATGGTGGCTGCATGTGGCCTATTAATGCTGCATATGTCCACATAGAAACGTCCAGGCTGCGAATGGAATCCAGGCCTTCTTGCTCTGAGGTTGACATGCTAACCATTACACCACCACGGCCCACGGCTGCCTCTAATGTTTGCTTATGTGACAAATTTATGATTTTTAAATGTATTTTTTATTCAGATAATTGACAACAGCTGCTCACTCACTCACTCTCACTCACTCATTTACAGAACCGCTTAATCCTACTCGGGTTACGAGAGGGTTGAAGTCTATCTCAGCCAATATTGGGCTAAGACAGGGTACACCCTGAACAGCTCGTCCAACCACCACAGGGCAACATTCACAACCATTCCTACACTTACACTCTCACCTGGGGGCAGTTTGAAACAGCCAGTTAGGCAACTGGCAACTGGCCTGGGTTAGAGGCAACCCAGGAAGAACATGCAGACTCCACACGGAAATAGCAGTCAAAGCCAGGGCTTTTGCTGTGAAGTGGATGTTGCTGTGACATATGAACTACAGTGGTACCTCACCTTACGATAGTCCCAGCAAACAAAAAATCCAGGTTACAAAAAACATTTTCCAAAATTTTTTGTCTCTGTATACGAAACAATTTCTCCTTACGAAACACGCCAAACGCACCATTCAAACATTCAAACACGCCATTCAAACATTCAAACAATGCACGAGCTGCTCTCCCATTGGCTATCTTTCAACATCCCACCCCGTTGGCTTCCTATTGGCTAGGAGGGATGACGCAGCTTTCTCCCATTGGCTATTATGGAGCTGCATCTCCCATAATGCTTTTTGTGTAAAGGACAGAGTTACTGTTGTTTCATGAGTTTTTTGAGCGTGCTCATTGCTTTATTTTTTGACTCAGGCTTTTAACCTTCCATAAACATTTGTAAGATTTTCACTCTGCTAAGAACACATGGTCAACACACGCGCGCACACACACACACACACACACACACACACACACACACACACACACACACACACACACACACACACATACACACACATGCGCGTGCACACACAGGCACACTCGGGTGTGATTTCCGGTGCGAGTGAAAAGAAGAAGCGGGCTCGTGGCATGCGGTTGAGTGATATCACAAAGGAATATGGCCAAATCCGTCTACCATCGGTACGATATTGAAGCAGAAGGAGGCCTTAAAAGGTATGCGTTTATAATTTTTAAAGGGTTTAGGGGGTAGTATTGGGGGCCTTGAAACGAATCACACGTTTTACATGTAAAATGCGGTTCAACTTACGAAAAATCCAGGATAAGAAAAAGGCTCTGGAACGGATTAATTTCGTAAGGTGAGGTACCACTGTATAAGCAAACGTAAAATCTTAATTAGGTTGCATTTTAAGGATGTTATAAAGAGAAATTGCAGCAAATGATATACAGTAATTTAAGGAGTTTATTACATACTGACGAGGTTTTCTGCACTATTCTGCCACTGCATGGGACGGACTACACAGAAGACTGAACGAGTTGAACAGGACTCATGAGAAAGGAAACCCCACATTAAGAAGGAAGGAAGACTCAAATTGCACTAAGAGTTGTGAAAAAATGTGTGTGAATTTCAAACAGGGAACATGGGGAACAAAATCAGAACAGATAAGCAATCTCTGACGTCTGCTAAAAGGATACATTAAGGCCACACAGGTTGGGACCTGAAGGGGGAGAGTTTAAAAGGCATAGGGAGAGAACCAGTGACAGTGTTCATGCAGAAGCTAGTTGAGAGTGTTGCAATGTTTGTAACCACACTGATGCTAATCTACCAATCACGGACAACATCCCGTCTAGATGATAATATTTACTCAAGTTCACATGCGATTGTGCAATAAAGCAAAGCAAGGCATTCTTCCTTTCCTAAACATTGCTGATTCCTGAAAAGTTGCCCCTTTGAAAAATGTTATATAAAGGCAACTAAAAGCCACAATTGATGTCATCAATATTAAAAATTATTCCTAATTAGGATGTAACAAAGCAAAAAAGCAAAACAATATGAGGAATAACTAAATGATAAGGATCAAGATAAAATCCTAAACCCTCTAACAGCCAACTCAAAAAAATTCCGTTCTGAACAAATTATTGTCAGTTTACCGCAAATCACGAGTCCTCACCTCTCACACGGGGCCAGTTGAGGTAAAGATGGGGGTCACAGGAGCGTTTCCTCCAAATATTTATTCGGTACAATGTATAATATATATTATGCCTGTAAACCTGATGGAAGTGAATATTAATCATATAAAATTGTCAGATTATTATAAGACAGCATGTTGGAGTAATGAGTACCATGTCTGCCTCACAGCAAAAACTTCCCAGGCTTGGCGAGAGTGTTTCTGTGTGGAGTTTTCATCGTCTCACTTTGCTTGCATGGGTTTCCTCCAGGTATTCTGGGTCTTCTCCTCCATTCCAAACACATTAGACTAATTGGTTATTTCAAATTTCCCCATGAGTGAGTGTGAATGGTTGGGTGTGTGTTTGCCCCTCATTTGTCCGTACAGAGTGTCCCCGGTATCTACTGAAATAGGCTCCAGCCTCATTGTGACCCTGGTAGGATTAAGCAGCTTGGCAAATAATTGAGTGAGGGAATATTATTAGTTGGAGATAATGCAAAGTGATAAGATAAAAAACGAAAACACTACCAACCCTACCAAGCGAAACTTATTCTTCTGGTAAACATGATATCCACCACATGTCTCAATCAGAGACTGTGCTTAGGCTCCAGAACATTTAGTCCTATTAGGGTCTTGGGGAAGCTGGAGCCTATCTCAGCCAACTCGTTCCGAAATAAGGGTTCATCCTGAATGGCTTGCCAGGCTAATAAGCACACTTACACTCACTGACACCTCAAGGCAATTTTGTTTCCTCGGCATAGATTTTCTGAAGATTGTTGATCACGCATGCCGACCATACCTACTGAATGTACAACAGCGAAAATGAACCATTATCCTGCAGTTCCATAAACTTGATGTACAGTTGAAAATACAGTACAGTGATCCCTCGCTGCTTCATGCTTCAGTTTCTGCAGCTTCAGTGCATCGCGGGTTTTTCAAAAATATTCATTGAAAAATTTTAAAAATAAGGAAAGTCAGGGAAAATAAGGAAAAAGTTAAGGAAATGCTGCAAAACAAGGCCAATTATGCAAAAAAAAAAAAAAACCCAAACAACAACAACAACAAAAAACAACAACAACCAAAAACAAAAACAAACAAACAAAAAACAACCCAAAACCCCCCAACAAAACTACTGACATTTTTATGAGGTGCGCATCTGTGTCTGTGCGTGCGTCTGTATTTGTGTGTATTTATATTTTATTTACATCTTATGCATTATTTTTGAATGTTTAATTGTTATTATAAGCATTTATAGTGTTGAGTATGTATTTATTGATATTGTATACACATATACAGTACATGTACGTATATGTCAGTCAGGGGGGTCGATCCTACTTCGCGGAAATCGGCAGTCGCGGGGGGAAGGGGGGGTGTTGGTCCCCATTAACTGTGGAAAGTGAGGGATCCCTGTATTCCTATTTCGTTTAAAAAGAATAATAATAATTATTACAAAGTACAAGGTTTAACATTTTGAAGTTCTGTGATGACTGATAATGTTCAAGTAACAAACTAAAGCCTATAACAAAGTGTCACTCCTATGAAAGTGCACTTGTTTTCAGATTCCCATATGACCCGCAGCAGCCCTGGCATGGCCTTGTCACTTGCACCTGTGTCCTACTAGATAATGAGTGTCTGTCTATATATAGTCCATAATTTGTTTTGTCTGCATTGAAGTCCTGCGTGTGTTTATTTGAATTTCCGAGCCGGTGCATTGTTTCACAAGTTTTCCTTGATGTAGTGTTTGTTCTGGGATTTGGATTTGCCTGTGGTCTGGTTAAGTTTAGAGATCTGTCTGTGATTACTCTGTCATCCTGTGTTTTGTTCCAACCTTCCAAAGCTAACCACAAATAATGGAAAGGTCCCAATAAAGCCATGTCACAACTGCAACCTGCTAGCTGTCACTTCTTCAGGTTCCAGATGGGTCATTCCTGGTGTTTGGCTGCCTCTGTACCTCCAAATAAAACATGCAGACAGTTCCTTAAAAATTCTTGTTTCGTGAAAAACATTGTCGATCTTCAACGCATCATAGCAAAGCTAATGTTATGCATTGTAGACTTTGCCAAAAAAGATTTGAATGGAAAGCATCACCATCATATAACACTGGTAAAAATATACCCCTCCCCCCTCCCCATACCAGTCTGAGTTATCCTCAAGCCAATCCCAGTTCACTTCGGCCTGGGTGAAGAAGCTGGGTGCACCCAGAAGGGGTCACTAGTCTATTGGAGAGTGAACACAGACACAAACAATCATGAGTACTTTAGAATAGCTTGTTCATTTTCTGTAACCACTTAATCCTAATTAGAGTCACAGGAAAGCTGGCACCCATGAGGGCAGAGAACACCCTAGACAGCTCACCAGGCCATCGCAGGGCAGACACATGCTGACGGCTATGCAGCCTACACTTGTCGAAAGTCAGCAATGGTACTTTTACAGCCTCACACCATAAACAGTGAGAGAAATGGCCGGCCTTTGATAACCCACTTAGCTGCATGGGGGGGCGGGGGACCCGCTGAGAATAGGGCTTGAACCCCCAACTTTAGGATCAGTGATCCAGCACCGTTACCACTAAGCCACCACTGCCCTTTAAAATAACTAGCTGACTAAATTTGCTAGATTTTGACGGTCGGAAGAATCTGGATAAAATGGAGGAAACCCATACAAGCACAGGGAGAACATGCCACCTGCACTCAGAAACACATATAGACAGGATTTAAACCCAGAACCTTCTTGCTAACCACTGAACCATCTGTTAAAAAACATTTAAAACGAATAATTATTTCTTCTTCTTCTTCTTCTTCTTTTCCTTTTGGCTTTTTCCCTTAATCAGGGGTCGCTACAGCAAATCATCTGATTCGCACATTGGATTTGGTAAAGGTTTTTACGTCGGATGCTCTTCCTGACACAACCCTTTCGCAAGCGACAGAAACACGCTGACGGCTTTGCAGCTACTCTTTACAAAAGTCAGCAATGGTTCTTTTTACATGAACCTCTCACCACAGACAGAGAGAGACATGGCCCGCCTTTGATAACCCAGTTAGCTGCACTGGGAGGACAGTGACAACCTCGTGGAGAGTGGGACTTGAGCCCACAACCCTAGGATCCTCGATCCAGCGCCCTATACCAGTAGGCCAAAACAAATCATCATTTAACATAACTAAGTAAATTTATGCATGTTTATCTACATTCATTAATTAATTTGATGAACCGCTGAATTCTACTCGCGTCCTGGGAAGGCCTGTCTCAACTCACTTTGGGTGAAGATGTCGCACACCGTAAAAGGGCTTTTCAGGGCACACGCACACAGACACATTCACAGACATATCTCGGGGCAATTTTGGAACAGTCTAATGTGTACGTCTAACGTATACGTATTGTGGCGTAGTGGTTAGGATGCTGGGCTCATTATCAGGAGGTTGTGTGTTCATATCCCAGTTAGTCCCTGACTGTGCTAAGACCCCTGTGAAAGGTCTTAATTACAAGTGTGACTATGTCTACCCAGCAGTATAAATGGGTACCAGTAAAATTATACTGGGAAGGTAACATGTAATGGATTAGTGTCCCATCCAGGAGGAGTTGACCTCCTGGTAGCTTCATGCTATGAAAATTGGGAAGAAGGAGCAGCCTGATGAGTCACTAGGCTTGGGTGTAAAAAAAAAAAAAAAAAAAAAAAAAAAAAAGGTATGTCTTTGGACTTTTGGGAGGAAACTGGAGTACCCAGACAATTATATTGAAAACATTCAAACTCCACGCTCTTGAAGAGGCCATGACTTGAACCCTGGACCTTCTTACTATGAGACTGATGTGATAACCATGCCGCCATTATTTTATGTACATTTCTAATATCATTTCACATATTTTTCTATTGAGACGAAATCAAATGTCAATCAAATTGTTTTGAAGTTATCATGCTATAAATATTCACTTCGCCATGTTTTGATCCAAACTTTTGATTCTGATACGTCATTGTCTTGTTAAATGTGCATAGCACAGTGGACATGATATCAGAATGCATTGTCTCGGTCTAATTGTGAGCCATTTTTAGATTTTTATTGTACTAGATATCTGGAGCTGTCTGGAAGTAGACCAAGCTTGAGATATTCCAGCTCTGGCTACATTTGTTCTTTTCACTTTTCTTGATGTCCTCAAGGTCTTCTTTTATCTCTCATTACTTTCAATGTTCATTATCTTCTTTCCTGTCAGCCTCTCCGACCACAATTTCTATCTCATGCTACAGTTACAAGCGCTGACGGAAAATCTGCATTAAAACGACATAACATTTTTCAGAACTTAAATTTCCCACTTTGGTGATACGTAAAGGCTTTGTTTGCTGTTCTCAGGTTACTGTCCACCTAGATTTCTGTTCTTTTTCAGTAGAAATACTTTTATACACTTTGGCATGGTGTTGTAGTGGCTAACACGACTGCTTTCCAGCAAGAGGGTTCTGGGTTCAAATCCTGAGCTCGCCAAGGGTGTTTCTGTGTGGAGCTTGCATGATCTCCCAGCGCTTGTGCTGGTTTTCCTCTGGGTACTCTGGTTTCCTCTCACAGTCCAAAGATATGCACACGAGGCTAATTGGTTGTTTCAAACTGCCCCTAAGTGTGTTAATGGTTTCGTGTGTGTGTGTGTGTGTGTATGATGGCCTTGCGATGGACTGGTGAGCTGTTCAGTGTGTACCCCTCCTTTGCACAGAGTTGGCTGAGATAGGCTTCAGCTTTCTCATGACACTAGTAGGATTCAGTGATTCAACAAATGGATAAATAAATAAATGTTTTGTGCAAAGCTCTCATATCCTGGAATTTGTCACTTTTTCCTGTGAGACAACACCGTCCTTTTTGTCTCTGACAGCATGGTCTGCTGAGACACAGTAATAACCGACTTTATGTGCAACTTTGTTAGGTGTTAGGTGAGACAACAGGGTGGATATTCTGACATAAAGTTTGCTATTACACATGTTATGAGCCAGACCAAGCAATTGTAAAAGTGTTTTTTTTTTCTTTTTTTTTTTTAAACCTAATACCTACTTTGCTACAGTGAGCCTTCCATATGGAAAATTACATTTATTTTGATGGGACATGGGTAGGGATGCCCTGTAAGACGTATTAGAGGACACATGACACACTGTCTGGAGAGAATGGGGCAATCTTCAGCACTGTTTGTACTGACTGTTGTGTAGTATGTTATAAATGAGCTGAAACTTCCCCCGGTGGATCTTCCAATCCCCAGCTTCAGGCTTGCGTTAGTAGACTAGTCTACAGTATACAGCTCTCAAGAAAGAATCCCCACAACCCGAATTTCACTCACTTCAGCAGTGTTTCTGATTTATTCATAGTCTTGTTGTTGGTCTGCACTCGTACATGCAACCCTGTTGTTCCTTTCAATTTTTATTGTACACTTCCTCAAACTTATTTGTGACAATTTCCCTTTCTGCACATACTACAGAAGTATAATATAAATATAAATATATTTATAAATTCTAATATCATCCAAAAATTGATTTATTACAGTAATTCAGTTCAAAAGTGAAACTCTGAACAGGTATACCTCACCCAACTTCGTTAATTGGTTCCAGGAGAGACGACTTAAGTCGAAAAATGACTTAAATCAAATTAGCTTGTTTCTGGGCTAGCCTAGGCTAGGCTACACCAAATTTACTTGTCTAGGCTAAACCGAAAATAACCATTCCCAGTTCTGTACTTTATTCATGAATGCAATTTTCAATAATATATGGTTAACAAGAATATATTTTTTTAAACTTTATTGAGTAAACTTTATTTTTATTTATTTATTTTTTCCATATATTTTTTTGAAAACCGACGTATAATCACCAGCCGGGATACCAGCTAGAGTGCAGCTCCATAGCCTTTCGAGACTGACGGAGGCCTACCAACAATTACACATAGAGTGATGTACTGTCTGTCTTCCTTTCGGCTTTTTCCCTTTTACTTGGGAGTCGCCACAGCGAATCATCTGATTCGCACGTTTGATTTGGCAGAGGTTTTTACGTCGGATGCCCTTCCTGTCACAACCCTTTTTAGCAAGGGACAGAAACACGCTGACGACTTTGCAGCTACTCTTTACGAAAGTCAGCAATGGTTCTTTTACATGCCTCACACCATAGACAGTGAGAGACATGGCCCGCCTTTGATAACCCAGTTAGATGCACTGGGGAGGGGACAGTGACAACCTTGTGGAGAGTGGGACTTGAACCCCCAACTTTTGGATCAGTGATCCAGCGCCCTATACCACTAGACCACCACTGCCCCCCCAGAGTGATGTACAGACGCTACATTTACGAACATCCGTTTTACGAACATTCGGACTTACGAACAGGGCTGAACAGAGTGGCTATTCTGTGTAGTGCATCACTATACAGAGAGAGAGAGAGAGAGAGAGAGAGAGAGAGCGAGAGAGTATATACAAGTATGTTTGCTTGATAATTTATGGTGCATTTTAGGTTTGCACCTTGTACCAATAAATGATAAATTCAATAAAATGAAATAAGATGAATATGCAGAGAGAGAGAGAGAGAGAGAGAGAGAGAGAGAGAGAGATTGTATGCAGCTTATTGTTTATGAAAAATCCAGTTTCTCAGAAAATTACAATTTTATTAAAAAGTTTTAATCTTGTAGACTCATGTGTCACACTCTGATCAGATAATTAACTCTAAACACTTGTAAAGGTTTCCTGGGCCTTTAAATGACCCATCAGTCTGAATCAGTGGACCACACAATCTTGGGGAAGACTATGTATTTCACAGTTGTCCAGAAGATGATCATTGACACCCTGCACATGGAGGGTAAGACACGCATCAGAGTTAACCGCAGACTTTTGAGGATTGTGCAACAAAAAAATTCAAGAATTTGATTGAGATTCACAAGGAGTGGACGATTGTTGGCGTCAGTGTTTCTGGCCACTCTTAAACCAGAGCCAATGTCAGAAGCATCTTACCCAGGTGAAAGAATAAAAGAACTGAATTGTTGCTCAGTTGTGCAAAGTTCTTTTTTCAGGTAAAAGTAAATTTTGGGGCAGTGGTGGCCTAGTGGGGGCAGTGGTAGCCTAGTGGTATAGGGCGCTGGATCGCTGATCCAAAGGTTGGAGGTTTGAATCCCACTTTCCACAAGGTTGTCACTGTCCCCCCCAGTGCAGCTAACTGGGTTATCAAAGGCCGGGCCATGTCTCTCACTGTCTTTGGTGGGAGGTTCATGTAAAAGGACCATTGCTAACTTTCAACAAGAGCAGCTGCAAAGCTGTCAGCGTGTTTCTGCCCTGCGATGGTCTGGCAAACTGTCCAGGATGTACTCTGGCCTCACCCGGAGTCGGCTGGGATGGGTGCCAGCCTCATCGCGACCCTAATTAGGACTAAGCAGTTACAGAAAATGAACTAAAGTAAATTTTGCACTTCTTTTGGTCCCAGAGTCTGGACGAGGAGAGAACAGACAAAGAATCCAAGTTGCTTGAGGTCCAGTGTAAGTGTTAACTTTCCCAGTCAGTGGTGATTTGGGGAACCATGTCATTCGCTGGTGTTGGTCCACTGTGTTTTCAGAGTTTCAATGTCAGTGCAGTCTATCGAGAAGTTTTAGAGCACTTCCCGCTTCCCTCTGTTGACTAGCTTTATGGAGATGCTTATTTCATTCTCCAGCAGGACTTAGTACCTGCTTACATTGCCAAAAGTACCAATTCCTGGTTCGGGGATGGTGATATACCTGTAATTGATTGACAAGCCATCCCACCTGATCTAAACCCCATAGAAAATCTACGGAGTATTGTGAAGAGGAAGAAGTTGGACACAAGACCCTTCTTCTTTTCCTTTTGCCTTTTTCCCTTTTTCAGGGGTCGCCATAGCGAATCATCTGATTCGCATGTTTGTATTTGACATAGGTTTTTACGTCGGCTGCCCTTCCTGACACAACCCTTTTAGCAGGGGACAGAAATACGCTGACGGCTATGCAGCTACTCTTTACAAAAGTCAGCAATGATTCTTTTAAATGAACCTCTCACCATAGACAGTGAGAGACATGACCGGCCTTTGATAACCCAATTAGCTGCACTGGGGGTGGGGTGGACAGGACAGTGACAACCTTGTGGAGAGTGGGACTCAAACCCCCAACCTTAGGATCAGCAATCCAGAACCCTTTTACCACCAGGCCACCACTGCCCAGGAGTTGGACACAAGACCCAACGATACGCAATAAACGAAGGCCGCCATCAGAGAAACCTTGGCTTCAATAACACTTCAGTGATGCCACAGACTGATTGCCTCGACGCATGTTCCATTGTTTTAGTAATTTATTCAAAGGGAGCTCCAACCAGGTATTGATTGCTGCACGTGTTCATACTTTTAAGTCCAACGTTTCTGTATTAAAATTTTTTTTTTTTTTTTTTTTTTTACTGGGCTTGAGTAATGTTCTATTTTCTGTGATACAGGATTTTGCTTTTTCATCAGCTGTCAATTAGAGTCATCAAAATTAAAAGAAATAAACACTTGAACTGTATCAACCTGAGTGTAATGAATTTATATAACATATAGAGTTTCACTTTTTCAACTGAATTAAGTGAAATAAATCAAATTTTGGATGATACCAATAATTTATTGCAATTCACTCGTAGATCACCTAAAACAATACTGCAAAGGTGCCAGTGTTTTCTGAGTTAAAGCCTCAGGGCGCATAGACATTGCTTTACAACATGACTGCAAGTTCTTGAGCATTCCACCAAACACTGAAATGGTCTGAGGTACATCAATGACAGATTTACTCCTGGCTGCTGCTGTCAGCATACCTGCCGGAACAAGGAGAAAGTCTGCATGTGGGTGAATGGTGCCTACTCGCACTTCTTTGGCTGTGCTCATAATCAAGACAGCTCTGTCTTCCGTCAAATATGCTTGCAAGCCCTCCAGTCATGCTTCGTACTGATGAACTGCCCACTCTACAGAGGTGTCAAATGACACTTCTCATGGTTGACTATGAAGCCTTGAGCTTCCTCATGTGAAATCTGCAGTATGGCTTGTCACAGGGGTTCTCATAAGGGTGATCTGTGAGTCTCTTCGACTCTCTCGAAAACAGGGGTTGGAAACCTTTTTGACTAAGAGAGTCAAAAATGAACACATATTTAAAAATCTAATCTTCTGAGAGCCATATATATATATTTAATACTGAATACAACTAAATGGAAAAAGAAGACCAACAATTTGAGAGTATAATAAGACTGAATTTATTTTAAACAACATTGTTGGAATTAAGTTATTTATTAATAAGAAAAGTACTTTTTACTATTAATGCGACTTCTGGTGCTGCATGGTGTTGCGAATGGCTTTGTAGTCTGGTTGATACATGGTGAGGTTCAGTTTCATGCAGGCGTTTAGGCTTCCGTCTGTTAAACGTGACCGCAGGTTGGTCTTGATGCTTTTCAGGTGTGAGAAGAACTGCTCGCGTGCGCATGTGGAGTCAAACATGGTCAATACGGCAAGACTCACACGCGGCAGTGTTTATGTGACAGGAAGCGCGTCCCAAGTTTTGGCAATCAGCTGCTTCTGCGGGTTGACGTTTTTCATGTCTGCCTATTTGTGATTTGCTTGCCATCTCTGCTTGGCTTCGTGCAAATGAGAGGATCAAAAATGAGGGAAATTTACCTCTTTACCCAAAAACAACTCATGCAAGCTGTTGCATATAATGCAATAAAATTAATGTTTCAAGGTATCGGACCCACCCACACACTGGAGTACAGAAAGGATTGTCTCTCCGCTGCACGCCACAGCGACAAGTGACATTGAAAATAGATGTATAGATTAAAATGCATGAGCTTTATTTATCAGTTTTTGTTTTATTTGATAGTCTTTTCCTGTATTTTTATTTAAATGACAACAAAATTATGTATTAGTTATTCTGATAATAAAGGCCACCTAATTTGTCTGAGAGCCAGATGCAGTCATCAAAAGAGCCACATCTGGCTCGTAAGCCATAGGTTCCCGACCTCTGCTCTAAAATATCTGGAGGGAAAAAACCCTGCTGAGAATCTGTGGTCTGTGTGTTATGTTTATCTCCTTAGTCACTAATTATCCACATTTATTTTCTCAATCCTACAAGGGTCACAGAGAGGCTGCAACCCATCTCAGCTGACTCTGCGTGAAAGCGAGTTACCCTGAACAGATCCCCAGCCCATAGCATATCCAACACAGACAACCATTCAGACTCACACTGGGCTAATTTGAAACAGGGAATTTGCATAATATGCATATATTCGGACTGTAGGAAAGAACCAGAGGACCAGGATGAAACCTGCACAAGCACAGGGGGTGCATGCAAATTCAACACAAAAACACCCTTGCCAAGCCCAGGACTCAAACGCAGGACTTTCCTGCTTTGAGGCAGATGTGTTAACCACTACGCTATGTATTGTTCAATATCCAAACAAAGACTCTGGAATACTGTATATGATTTTTAAACGCATACATTTACATTTTAGATATGTGACATTTGGCAGCTGCCAATCCTTATCCCGAGTGACTTATATTTTGATGATGATTTCCTTTCGGCTTTTTCCCTTTTGGGATTGGCATAGGTTTTTACATTGGATGCCCTTCCTGACACAACCCTTTTTAGCAAGGGACCGAAACACGCTGACGGCTTTGCAGCTACTCTTTACGAAAGTCAGCAATCTCATTTATATCGTCAAGCAACTGAGGGTAATTTTTTGCTTAGGGGCCCAACAGTGATAGCTTGGTGCTGCTCCAACCTTCTTACCTTCATGCTTGTGTGAGTTTCTTCTGGGTGCTCTAGTTTCCTCCCGTAGTCTAAAAACTGCATATCAGGCTAACCGGATACACTCGATTACACCTGGGTTTGTATTTGAATGTGAACAGTTGTGTGTGTGTGTGTATGTGTTGACCCTGTGACGGTCTGGCAAGCTTTGGAAAATGAAATGAAATAAAATAAAAGATGGTCAGTCATGGCAAAAATATTTTTCTGATGCCCTGCAACAGCTACAAAATTCCAAGCAGTCAAAAAAAAAAAATCAATATTTTTATTCTTTCTTCTAATTTTCATCGACCAGCTATAACATTAACACCACCCAGCCGGTCTGCAGCAATGTAGCCTGATATACAGGACACACGGCCTGTTCTAACTGCCCTCTATCATAACCAGTAATAACGGTTTCAGCAGTTTGTGCTACATGCTTCCCATGTGTCTCAATGAGTCTCAGAAACCCGTGATATTCCTGCCAGTTTAATAGTTCTCCTTCATTGCAACACCTTTGGTAGGTGTTGACCACTGCAGCATAAGGAACACCCTTCAAGACCTGACATTTTGGAGATTAATAGACTCAGGCAGTTAGCCATAAAAAACCTGTATTAGCATAAACATTGGACTACAGCTACAGGTTTTAAACAGATGAGACATCTGTTTTGAACTTCAAGCTGTCAACAATCCTGTCCAATTAGCTTTAAATATTCTGTTTTGACTTCTGTTTATCCAGCCACTTTTACACTTCACTAATTAGACTGAGCAGAGGAAATGAACAAAGTAATAAAACTGGCATAATTAAAAATGGCAGTGGTGGCCTGGTGGTAAAGTTGAGGGTCCACGCCCCACTCTCTCCGGGTTGTCACTGTCCCCCCAGTGCAGCTAAGTGGGTTATCAAAGGCCGGCCATGTCTCTCACTGTCTATGGTGAGAGTCATGTAAAAGAACCATTGCTGACTTTTGTTAAGACTAGCTGCATAGCCGTCAGCGTATTCCTGCCCTGTGATGGCCAGTGAGCTGTTCAGGAGGGATTCTGCCCTCACTAAGAGGGAGCAGATACATGTAATGACCAGTGATTCCAGAAGAATGTCAACACACCAGCAACCAGTATAATAATTAAAAAAAAAAATTATGTAACTATAAAATTTTAATTTACTTGGCTGAGTCTGCATCCAGACTCTGGTCCACCAGGTGATGACTCCTGCTCTGCAACAGGCCACTTTCAGTTCTAGTCTTTCAGGTTATAAACCCTGATATTCTTTTCTGATGTGTTACAAAATGTAATGTAAATCTTATTTGTTTTTTATGGATCATTACTCTAGCACCTTGCTCTCACTGTTTGTGTATTGTTAGCTTCTGCACACAGGATGACTCTGGCGCTACAGGAATGGGTTTCATCCATTCGTCTGTCTGTCATACTTCAGTTTCAGGAAATTTTCTTGCGGTGCGCTGAAGCTCGAGCTTTCAGACTTGGGGCTCCTGTTTACTACTAGGAATGCTAGGCTGTGTTTGGGTGTCAGTGACCTTGACCTACCTGTTTAGTTTACAGAGGCAAAACTGTATACAGTGATAAAAAAGCTGTGTGTTTGTACTATTCCCAGCAATGGAATTACATCCCATTGAAGTGGAATCATTAATTTATTCCTGCTCTTCCCAGACATGGCTCTGGATCCACCTTGACCCTAATAATAGGCAAGGGCAGAGTACACCCTGGACAGCTTGCCAGGCCATCGCAGGGCAAAAACATGCTGATGGGATTCTTTTATGAACGACAGCAATGATTCATTTACATGACTCTCGCCACAGACAGTGAGAGACATTAGCTGGGCTTTGATTGACCAGTTAGCTGCACTGGTACATCTCGGTGGTAGTGGGGCCTGAACCCCTGACCTTCGGATCAGAAAGCCAGCACCCTTCCACCAGGCCACTAATATACTGAAATCTAAAATGAAAAAGAACAACAATGGGCTTTGTCTCTTCAATTCCAGGTCAGGCCTTTGTGTATGTGTGTGTATATATATATATATATATATATATATATATATATATATATATATATATATATATATATAACACAGCCTCTTTAATTAATAATCTGTTCTACTATACTTCCTTTCAGTTCAGACCAGCGCAGCAATTACTTTTCTCTCCTTACCAGGTTCTTGGAGCCGGTGGTATAGTGATTAGGGTGTTGGTCTCATGATCAGGAGGTTGTGTGTCCAAATCCCAGTTAGACCCCCACTATGCTAAGACCCCTAGGCAAAGTCTTAACCACAACTGTGCCTCTATTCACTCAGCAGTATAAATGGGTACCAGTAAAAAATATACTGGGAAGGTAACCTGCCATGGACTAGTGTCCCATCCAGGATGAGTTCAAGTCCTCGTCGCTTCATGCTATGGAAACTGAGAATAAGCACCGGTCTGCTGAGCCATTTTCGCTTGGGTGTAAAAAGCTTAAAAGACTTTACCTTACCAAGTTATCACATTGTGACAGTAGCTTCATGTGGGATAATGGCATCGCACTCACCAACTTCTGCATTATCAGTGTTTTAGAAAAATAGCAAACTAAAGAAAAATGATGTTTAAAGGTCAAACTTGTTTTGAATCTATACCATCACACAATGTTGATGCAAATGCTCATCAAGATGCTATATTTATCCATTCATCTTCTGAACTGCTTAATCCTAATTAGGGCCACAGGGAGGCTGGCACCCATCTCAGCCACTCTACATAAGGGCAGAGTACACCCTGGACAGCTCATGGTGGCAGCTATGCAACCCCTCTTGTCAAAAGTCAGCAATTGTTCTTTTACAGTCTCTCACCACAGACAGTGAGAGACATGGCCAGCCTTTGATAACCCAGTTAGCTGCACTGGGTGAGCAGTGACAACCCGTTGACAGTGGGGCTTGAACCCCCAACCTTTGGATCAGTGATCCAGCACCTTACCACCAGGTCATCACTGCTATGCTATGTTTCTTGATAATTATTCCTTTTTTTTGTATTCTGGAGTTACTGCAATCCCTTAGCAACATCACTACAAGTTTGTCAAAGACATGGAGACATAGACATAGAGTAGGAGAAGAAAATGCAAAGGATCGGGTGAGATGGAGGCAGATGATTCGCTGTAGCAAGTCCTGAAGGGAAAAGCTGAAAGGAAAAGAAGAAGAAGATAGGTGTAGATGTAAGTGTGAGTGGTTGTGTGTTCGTTGCCTTGTGATAGTCTGGTGTGCTGTTCATGGTGGACTTCTCTGCATTTAATGTTAGCTGGGGATTGGTGCAAGCCACCTCAGGACTCTAGTGGGTCTGAGCAATTCACCAAATGTGCATAATATGCACAATACGTATTTCTTTGATCTGGTGATGCAATTATGTTAAAATTCAGACATGCTCATTAAAAAAAAGAGAGATTTGTGAGTGTCCAGTGATTTCAAGCACAGTACAGTTCAGAGCAATGCTGGTAAAATAACTACAAAACACAAGGGTTTTTATTGTTTTTTTTTTATTATTATTTGAGAAACATGAAATGATTCCAGCAGCAGTTATGCAGTGTTAACTTGAGACATTCCAAACATTTCTCTAGTGTACAGCTCGGGAATTACCATGCTGAAGAAATATTTTCACACTAAGACCTCATACTGTCTGTCAAATTTTTCAAGCATTGTTCCAGATGCTGTCTTTCCACTGTGCTGAAATGTAGCATGCATTGTGAGCATACTCTGAGAATATTGTTATCGAGTCAGGTGGCGTTCAGATTGTACTATACATGCTGTATTAATTGAATTCGAAAAATGTATTTGATGCAGATCTTTGTTTGCTAAGCCAATCAGTTGACTCTGGGAGAAAAATGATGCTGTGAATTAGGCGCTAGAATAATAAAAATAGAATAATATAAAAATAAAAATAATAATTTGCTACAAGTGATACGTCTTGAATGCTCTGCTTGGATTACCTTTAGCGTTGATTACAGCTCGTAATAACCATGGCACTGTTTCGACAAACCTAAGCAGCAGCACAAAACAGTTCTTGAACTGAGGCCAGGAAAATCTTCGACAACACACGCCAAACACTTTCAATAGGGTTAATGTTAGGACTCTGTGGTGCCAGTTCATGTGTGGCAATGATTCCTCATGCTCCCTGAACCACTCTTTCACTGTTTGAGCCCCAACTTTATATTCATTCATTCCATCAGGGAAGAAAAAAGAAATCCATTGAT
This sequence comes from Plotosus lineatus, assembly GCA_024760905.1. Classification (NCBI taxonomy): domain Eukaryota; kingdom Metazoa; phylum Chordata; class Actinopteri; order Siluriformes; family Plotosidae; genus Plotosus; species Plotosus lineatus. The sequence goes on from CM045734.1 coordinate 49,460,778, forward strand.
GGGATAATATAGTCATTCAGCACATTAAGGTTGTCAGCTGACTTTATTTTATTGCCAAATTAATGTTGCTTAACCTCGTAAAGAACAACTGGAGCAACGATGCCATAGAGATTACTTTTTGTAATCAAGGGTAAAAACAGTCCAAAAAAAAAAAACTAGAGTGCATCACATTTTTTTGGTCTGGTAGTAAATTTCTACTTGATACACAACATCCTTCTATTAAAAGTATGTTAGAATAAAACTATTTAACTATTTGAAGTAATTGTACTTATGAGCACATTTCATGTAAAATGAACCTTCAGAGCCAATTTTTTAAAAATAATCGTGTTGACATGCTTCTGGCATCACGAGCCCTTGCATGTATCCTCTTTCTCTTAGTGAGGCCAGAATCCCTCCTGGACAGCTCACCGGCCATCACAGGGCAGGAACACACTGACGGCTATGCAGCTACACACTTTACAAAAGTCAGCAATGGTTCTTTTACACGAACCGCTCACCATAGACAGTGGGAGACATGGCCGGCCTTTGATAATCCAGTTAACTGCACTGGGAGGGACAACCCATGGAGAGTGGGGCTTGAACCCCACAACCTTAGGATCAGTGATCCAGCACCCTATACCACCATGCCACCATTGCCCCAGAATTATTATTTTTTTTTACATTGATTTTAAAATGAAATAACCTACTTCACTACTCTGGAGGATGATTTAATTAACTTGAAAACATAAAACTTCCCCCAGTGCAGCCAACTGGGTTATCAAAGGCCGGCCATGTCTCTCACTGTCTATGGTGTGAGGCATGTAAAAGAACCATTGCTGACTTTCGACAAGAGTAGGCTGCAAAGCCGTCAGCGTGTTTCCGCCCTGCGATGGCCTGGCGAGCTGTCCAGGGTGTACTCTGCCCTCGCCCTGAGTTGGCTGGGATGGGCACCAGCCTCCCCGCGACCCTAATTAGGATGAAGCGGTTGCAGAAAATGAACTGAACATAAAACTTGAAAACATAAAACTTGAAAACAGAGTTATTGCCCTTTGATGATCATGTGACCTGGCAGCCATCTTAAGAATCACAGCATGTTGACAGTCGAGAAGTCTGTGCTGATAGCCTGTATATAAAGGTTCATGATTTCTGATTCTGAACATTGCAGGTAGGTAAAAGTTTCTTAAAATGATTATTCACATCAATTCCTTACTGTATTAGTTTCTTCTATTGGGAATATTGTGCAGAATCAGTACTTCACATTGTCACCGTGTACAAAACATCGTTCTTAAGATAACCGCACAGATAAGTCACGACAGTATTTTGTGAGAAAATCATTTGTTGTGAAGTACTTATTGATTAAAGTTGGACTCATTTCAAGGGTTTTTTCCCCACATTTCTCTTTCCTGTTGCAATTGTGTCCCATCAGTTACCCAATGTCCCCCAGTGCAGCTAACTGGGTTATCAAAGGCCGGCCATGTCTCTCACTGTCTATGGTGTGAGGCGTGTAAAAGAACCATTGCTGACTTTCGACAAGAGTAGGCTGCAAAGTCGTCAGCGTGTTTCCGCCCTGCGATGGCCTGACGAGCTGTCCAGGGTGTACTCTGCCCTCGCCCTGAGTTGGCTGGGATGGGCACCAGCCTCCGCGTGACCCTAATTAGGATGAAGCGGTTACAGAAAATGAACTGAACAGTTACCCAATGTATTGACGCTTGTGATTTACTATTAGAAACTATGTTCATGATGTCATGTGGCCTTATTTAGTTAAATTAATTTCGTACTTCAGAAAAATCACATTATTTTTAATAATAGGGGAAAAAACCTAGGAATGTTTTCTGTCAGTTACCATTTTAGTTCTTCACTTATGACCGTGATCTCATCACATTTTTTTTTTTTTGAAATAGCTGTTCATTTATGATGGCTTTTCATTGTTATGTTATTAAAATTTGAAATAATTCATGCCTTTATTTTAAATGGAGAAGCCATGTCCAAATGTCCTCAGTTTCTGTATAGTGTGGCTATAAGAAATTATTTGGTGCAATAATAATATGGTGGTTCCCAGATTTATGTGGAGTTTCTATATGTTGTGCCATGCCATGTGGCTGCAACCCCTAATGTTGCAGATGAACTTCAACTCACAGCTTCATCACACAATTTCTCTTCAGACAGATTACCTGAATTTCACCTGTTTACAATCACACCACTCCCTTTAAATGACCTACGTTCTCATCACAAATATGTATGTAATGAATCCAAGCCTTTCTCTGCTTGTACTGATTAATGTTTGGACCACAGCTTGCTTCCCGTTTACTGATTTAGTCTAAACTAGTCTAGTTTATGTCTGCTTGCTGATCACTTGACACATTTTGCCTGTTGCACATTTCTACGTGTATTGTCTCACCCTGTATTGTAGGTAATAAAACTAGAAAACCAACACTTGCGTCTGTCTGCCTGCCTGCTTCTTGACGCATATGAAAAAGTGGCACTTTGCCACCTCAGGAATAAACATTAACAAATTCAGCAGATTCTGGACAATGTGGTTTCTCTTGACGTTGCTGAGTTCAGCAATTCCATGCTGCAAAACCTCATGTTTGTTGAAAGCAGAATGCAAATGTCGGAAGCAGGCTGAGAAGAATTCTTCCAAAATGCCAGGAATAGAAAGAAGGAGAGAACGCAGTGGTGGCCTAGTGGTGAAGGTGCTGGATCACTGATCCTACAGTTGGAGGTTCAAGCCCCACTCACCACAGGTTGTCACTGTCCGAATCCCCCCCAGTGCAGCTAATTGGGTTATCAAAGGTGGGCCATGTCTATCACTGTCTATGGTGTGAGGTTCATGTAAAAGAACCATTGCTGACTTTCCACAAGAGTAGGCTGCAAAGCCGTCAGTGTGTTTCGGCTCTGCGATGGCCTGACGAGTTGTCCAGCGTGTACCATGCTCTTGCCTGGAGTCGACTGGGTGGGTGCCAGCCTCCCCGTGACCTTAATTAGGATTAAGCGGTTACAGAAAATGAGCATTATGCGGAAGAAGGAGAGAAAAGTTTATGCAAATGAGAGACCATCTTGCTGGTTCTGATGATCTGCAGTGATGGACTGACTATACTAGTTGCTGCTGGATACCGTCCTCTGTCAGGGATATGGAATGTGTCATACCAGAATTTCGATGGAGCAGGGAGTCTCTTGGACTTTCTCCATCTCTGATTAGAAAGTGGTGGGAAGTCCATCCATTCGTATATCATTTATCAGGGTGAGGGTGGAAGCTGGAGCCGCTCCTAGCTGATGCCAGACAGCTTCAAACCAATTTTAGAGTTGGTGTGAAGCTTTGTACATGAAAATTTACATGTTTAGCCGCTATATGCAAATGAGATGTGATGGTGGCAAGAGATATGGCTTTATTAAATGGTTTTGAAGTAGTCTTCCAATTTGTCTTAATATTTTAGTTTTACCATGGAGAACAGGAACTGTGCAGCCTGATCACTGTGCCGTGTGGAACAAGAGGACCAAAGAACAAGAACTTTTAAAATGGTTATGGAAATGATGCGGTGAGAGAGCATGTTAAAGAAAAAAGCTATAACTGACCTTTCCCTTCATACTTACTTTGTCAAATCCCATTGGTTGACAACCCCAATTCCAACTAGTGATGCTGTGGAAACCTCTACCTCTATTCAGGAAAAGGTTCAGTAATTCATTCATTAAGCAGAAACCAAGTTGGCTGATTAATTACTAATTGTAGAGTTATGGAAGTTGACCAGAAACTCAGACCTTCTTTGACGAATATATACAGCAACTATCAAACAATATCTACCACCATAATTGGTGTATTAATTGAATAAATGCACTGTACCATACATAAACCACCTGTGCTTGAACACTAGGAAGACGAAGGAGATGGTGGTCGACTTCAGAAGAAGCACTCTAACACACACACACACACACACACACACACACACACACACACACTCACTATTGAACGTCCAGGGACAGGACATTGAGACAGTGGACAATTTCAAATACCTGGGCGTTCACCTTAACAATTAACTGGACTGGTCCCACAACACCAACGCCCTGTACAAGAAGGGCCAGAGTCGCCTCCACCTTCTGAGGAGACTTGGGTCCTTCGGAGTATGCAGACCTCTGCTCAGGACTTTTTATGACTCTGTGGTAGCCTCTGCAATCCTCTACGCTGCCATCTGCTGGGCCCCGGGCAGCACAGAGCGGGAAAGAAAGAGACTGAACAAGCTGGTCAGGAGGGCCAGCGCTGTCCTCGGCTGCCCACTGGACTCTGTGGAGGAGGTGAGTGAGAGGAGGATGGTAGCAAAGCTCACATCCATCATGGTCAACAGCTCTCACCCACTGCACCAGACTGTAGAGAAGCTGAGTAGCTCCTTCAGTGGACGACTGAGACATCCTCAGTGCAGGAAGGAGCGCTACCGCAGGTCGTTCATTCCCACCGCTGTCAGACTGTACAACGCCACTTTGTAACTGTCTGTGAAAATACCGGTTATGTGCAATAAAAACCCCGTGCACTTTAATCAACCACATCTACCCCACTGACTGTGAACCATATCAACCCATCTACTCTGCATTCAGATACATATACACTTGAATATAGGCCAGTCTACAAAGTTGTTCCCTTCTTTTCTTTTATTGTTTATTAATTTATACTATTTATGTATCTATTTATTTATATAATATATATGTATGTGTGTATGTTTGTATATGTATCTATTTTTGCACCCCCTACTGATGGTACCTCAAGAGCCTGTAACAGTGAATTTCTCCATTGTGAGATTAATAAAGCTGTATCTATCTGTATCTATCTATCTATCTATCTATCTATCTATCTATCTATCTATCTATCTATCTATCTATCTATCTAAACTTCTCACAAATGTCCTATTTGTCCATAAACAGTGCTGTGACTTGGGGTACATGGAGTGTTGAAGCGCAACTTTCGGATTTATCCGCTAGACTTAGAAGGCAGTCGTATTGTAAGCCCTGCTAAATCCAAACGCCTATCACACTCAAGCAAGACTCCACCTCCGTCATTAGGACAGGTGCACCCTGGGTAGCTTGGCCTTGCGGCAGAGTGAGCCAACGGAGTCACTGGCGACTAGGAAGTGAAGTAACCTCTTTCTCCTAGTTATTTTAAGCGATTTTATAACAGTGCTTTAAAAGGTAATGAAATCGAGTCTTCATAGATGGCGAAGACCGATTTCCTGCGACTGCTGGATACCCGATTCCAGCAAAAGCGCCCCAAGGTTGTCCACGACGCCACAGGGGAAACATGATGATGATGAGTGCTGTGACTTGTACAAAAATCTACAAAATCTAAAAAAGCTTGCTTTGTATTCTCAGAGAAATTCTTTGGAATACAGGGATCCATCCCTCGCTAGTTCGTGCTTTAGTTCCTGCGGCTTCAGTGCATCGCGGGTTTTTCAAAAATATTCATCAAAAAATAAGGAAATTAAGGAAAAATCGGGAAAAAGTTAAGGAAAATGCCGCAGAACAAGGTCAATTTTGGAAAAAAAACCCAACAACTTCAAACAAACAAAAACAAAAAAACAACCCAACTAAACTACTTACATTTTTATGAGAGGTGTGCATCTGTGTGTGTGCGCGCACGCGTCTGTATGTGCATGTATTTATATTTTATTTTCATCTTATGCATTATTTTTGAATGTTCAATTGTTATTATAAGCATTTATAGTGTTGAATATGTATTTATTGATATTATATACACATATACATGTACATATACATCAGTCAGGGGGGGTCAATCCTATTTCGTGGAAATTGGCGGTTGCGAGGGGTGGGGGTGTCTCGGTCCCCATTAACCGCGGAAAGTGAGGGATCCCTGTACTTAAATCAGCCTTGGAGACTTCTTATTTTGCTTCAAGTGTCACATTTGCATCAGATTCTCGACCAGGCTTCATTTCCCAGGATTCACAGCAGCCTGCAGACATGGCCACCATGGACTGCATGCCCCTTCTTCTCTCAAACATCGTCACCCGACTACTAATTATACAAACATGTTCCTAATCACACACTGTCTATATAAACAGACTCTGAACTTTCACTCTATACAAGGTATCGCTCACTGTATCTCAGAACCTGACCTGCCATCCTGGTTATGCAGTATTATTGTGTCTGGTAAGTGGTTCTTTCTTTCTTTTTTCCTTTTTTTATTGCTGCCTCTTACTTTGGTTTACTTATAACCTGATTTCTTATTTATTTCCCCATTTTCTCCCTAATTCAGTTGTATTCAATTCCTACCCGTCAAGTATTACCTTCACTATCACATGATCCCCCACCAACCAGGGTTATGAACCTAGCACAAGTGCACTTCAGGCATGAAGGTGGAGGAAGGGAAGTTGTAACTTACTCCCACACCCCCATCTATTATTCCTGCTGATACAGGACTTGACCCAGCGACTTTTAAGCCCCAAAAGCTGCTTTGCTTAACCATTGGGTGTGAGCTCCAGAATTGCAAATTTTATGGGGTGTTCCTGGTATGAGGTGGTTAGTACCTACAAAAAAAATCATCCAAGAAAGGACAACCAGTAAACCTCAGAGTATCATGGGTGCCCAAGTCTCATTCATGCATGTGGGGACTGAAGCCTTATATGTCTTGTCTGGTCCCAAAGAAGAGCTACTGTAGAACAGACTGCTGAAACTCAATGCTGGTTACGATGGAACAGATTGGTCTATATTTCCAAGTTATTTTAATCCTGGAAAGATGTACCGGTGGAGCAATATTGGAGAACTTTTTTTTAAAAAGTAGAAATTTTTACATGTACAGGGAGCCCTCGCTACTTCGCGCTTCGATTAATGCGGCTTCAGTGCATTGTGGGTTTTTTTAAATAAATATTTATCCAATTAAAAAATAAGAACATTAAGGAAGAATAGGGGAAAAAGTTAAGGAAAACGCTCCAAAAACAAAGCCAATTATGCAAAAAACCCTAAACCAACACAAACAAAAAACAACCCAAAACCTCCCATCAAAACTACTTACATTGTTGCATGTGTGTGTGTGTGTGTGTGCATGCACGTGTACACGTGTGCGTGTATGTATTTGTGTTATCTTCTTCTCATACAATACTATCTGAATGTGTAAATATTTATATTTTATTTACATCTTATGTTATTTTTTACGGTTTAATTGTTATTATAAGCATTTATAGCATTGAATATGTTCATCATAATCATTTTCTGTAACCACTTAATCCTGATTTGGGTCGCGGGGAGGCTGGTGCCCATCCCAGTCAACTTCGGGCGAGGGCAGAGTACACCCTGGACAGCTCGCCAGGCCATCGCAGGGCGGAAACACTCCGACGGCTTTGCAACCTACTCTTTACGAAAGTCAGCAATGGTTCTTTTACATGCCTCACACCATAGACAGTGGTAGACATGGCCCACCTTTGATAACCCAGTTAGCTGCACTGGGGGGGGGGGCAGTGACAACCTTGTGGAGAGTGGGACTCGAACCCCCAACCTTTGCTGATCCAGCACCCTATACCACTAGACCACCACTGCCTCGCATTGAATATGTATATATTGATATTATATACACATATACATGTATGTATACGTCAATGGGGGGGGGGGGGGGGGTGATCCTACTTCGTGGATTTCAATGGTCGTATGGGGATCTCGGTCCCAATTAACCGTGAAATGTGAGGGATCCCTGTACTGTATATTTATGTCCTTTGGAAGATTCCCTTATCTGGAGCTACTTACTTAAATGTTTTGTAGTCTTGATCAGTGAATATATTCTGAGAATAGCTGAACTGGGATCTATGTGAAGAAAACC
>CM045734.1:49473563-49501063 GCA_024760905.1 Plotosus lineatus
TGACGCAACCCTCTGCATTTATCCGGGCTTGGGACCGGCGTGAGGGAGAGACACTGGTTTGTTCCCCCCCCTCACGGCTGCATTATATATATATATATATATATATATATATATATATATATATATATATATATATTTATTATTTTTTTAATTAATTTATTTTTTTTTCTATTAAAACACATCTGATTTGAACAAAATTTATGTACTTTCATTATTAATAGATTCAAAACCAGACCAAGTTTCACCCGGACCCGATCCAGGTTGCGTATTTTATGCCAATTTATATTTAACATATGAAACCCCATTTTTTTTCAAAGTGTGCTTGTGCAGAAGGTCCAGCAGGGGGATACAGTACTATGTGCCTAATTTCTTTATGGCTTGGTGGAGGTATGTCTCTCTGGCTTGGTGGAGGTATGTCTCTCAGGGGGCTCTTGTGGGTAATCTTATTACTGCAGTATATCTTGATTAGGTTGTGATATTATGCACTTCTGGTGCATTGGATGTGTTAATATTTACACAGCTTTGTACGTTCTCTGTTTGGAAAGTGAAAAATCACTTATGATACAACTAGTGGTATCTTAAATAGTTCAGACTAGACATTACATTTCTAATCCAAGAGCCGTGTTAATCTAGGTCCAAGAAACCAAGCCAGAGAATCTGTGCACTCTAAGATTGTTTGCCCACACCCTGCTTCATGTCCATGAGGAATTTCGAACCTGCTCTTTGCCACTATACTCGAGCCTTCTGAGCTTAAGCATTTACAAATACCTTTCATTCCCCTTCTTGCTTGCATTTTCTAATGATTTTGTACTGGGGTTGATTTTAAGACTTTGCGACATTTCATTTGAATTACATTCAATTTACAAGTGGTTAAAATAATTTTCTTTATTGGTCAGTATGTACTGGTAATATAAATAAGTTACAGTTCTGACTAAATTTGTTTACAAATCCATGTACACCGTTATCAAGCAAAAGGTGCTCTGAAAAGGCAAATCAACTTTTTTCTTTACAAAATTTTTTTTTTTTTTTTTTTTTGATTTTCACAAAAGGAAAAAAACCCCAATATTAAGTCAACAATGTGAAAATTAAAAATTAAAACCTCTACAAAACAAAAAAATAAACCAATAAATAACATCACAATCTTATGTTGAGCCATTTACTTACAACAGTACACAGTTGTCTTACAATAGTCTTGAATAAAGTCCTAGGATATGCTTCTGCACAAACGTTTGAGAAGTTTTCATGTGCATCTCATACTTTGACACAATAAAAAAAGTATATTTTATATGCATCTGATAGTGTACTAATGAACGTTTCCTGACATAATAAATTTAGATATATATTTTATTTATTTTTTTACCATTTACATGTGCAATATTAATTCATCTTATAAACATAGCTTTTCCAACATCATTTCAATCAGAAATTCTTTTAATGTCGAGCCACGGCTGCCCAATCACCTTACAGTCTCGCTTCTATTGTTTATATTTTTCTGCAAATTTTACAATTTGTAAAATGTGCCATTTTCAGATTTACAAATTATATCGTACTCCACACAAGGTTATGATCTTAATGTCGTAACTCAAATGATAATTTTGCAGATCAGCGCCCCTGTGCAGCACACCATCAGATCACGAGAGAAAAGTAAAATTTTCACTTCAATTCCTCTCTGTAATTTTAAGGAGGCAGGAATAAAACAGTCCATCGCCAACCAGTCACTTCCTCTCTTTAAATGTGAATCTCTGAGATGCTGCCTATTTATCACACCGTGTCTCCATCAACCTAAGATGTCAGTTGACCTGCCGAAAAATGAAACGGGTTCCTCCTTAAAGCTTAAAGCGCGCTTAAAGGCACAAAGTCTGTAGCCGAGCAAAAACAGACCAACTTGTTTTTAATGAAGCCTTATAAGCAGCTCTCTTTAATTAATACAACTTTCCTGAGTTTACAAAAGTCAACCCCCCAAAAAAAAAAAAAAAAAAAAAAAACCCAAAAAAAAAAAACAAACAAAAAACCCCCCAAAAGACATTTACAAGAACAAAACACTACAGTCTTGAAATATTTTAGGAATTCAGGGGTGGTGTTTCTTGAGTCTTTGGACATATCTGATACACACCTTTCCCCAGTATTTCCGTTTGTCTGTTAACGTGGCAGAACTTATGCTGCGGAGAAACTGGATCTGATAGAATCCTCTCGTAACTGGCGATGTTTTCCATCACAATGGTCCTGCCGTGCCCTCCTTTCAATGGTAATTTTGTAATTCTTTCTGAAAAGCAAATACATAATTCTTAAATGAATGGACTGAACCAGACTATATTGTGTCACATTTTCAAAGTTTTAAGAAAATGAGCTTGAAAGTTTGTAATTTCTATGAATTTACAGTTTAAACTGACATGGAATAAGTGTTCATCTGTTCATTTTCTGTGACCGCTTAATCCTAATTAGGGGAGGCTGATGAGCCGACGATGGATGAGGGCAGAATAGGGCAGCTCGCCAGGCCATCGTAGGGCGAAAACACGCTGACGCTACTCTTGTCGAAAGTCAACAATGGTTCTTTTACATGAACCTCTCACCATAGACAGTGAGAGACATGGCCGGCCTTTGATAACCCAGGTAGTTGCACTGGTGCCCCGGGGGCGGGGCGGGGGGGGGCAGCGACAACCCATGGAGAGTGGGGCTTGAACCCCCAACCTTCGGATCTTAGAATCTAGTACCTTTACCACCAGGCCACCACTGCCCTTGGATTAAGTGCTATCCAAAATATCACTGATGAAGCTTGAAACCAAACTGCTACCAGAGAAAAACACTCCATAAAACAAAAGGGTGAACATTTGAAAATTTAGACTCTTGAACTCAATTATCTTTATTTATTTATTTATTTATTTTCAAAAATTTGCAATAAAGTTTGAGTCCGATTTTAAAAGGTTATTCACCGTTCTTAAGAATGATGTATAATAAAACAATCGGTATTACAACATGCCAACAACCCAATGACAAGTATGAAATCTTTATTAAGATCAAGTTGCTGTGCAGCAGCAGCAGCAGCATAGAAATAGAATTTAATTAATCTATTTAAATAAATATTTAAGAATAACACTACCAAATAGAAAAACGTATAAAAACTTTGTAAGCTCTTGTACTTATAAAAATACGGTAATCAGTTTTCTATCCAACAACAATGTCGACCATTCTTTATATTTTGTGCCATTTTTAATATGCCACTCCAAGTAAATTGTTCACACTTACTTCCATGTTGAAACTCACAATGTCACCGAAAGGTTGTGGGTCAGTTTGGCAATAACGGCTTTTAAACACCAGTAGGATCTGGCAGGTCAAAGTAGACAATGACGCAATACCCCTAATATAGCGAACTCACTTTAGATAAGATACCGAGGTACTAGACTCTGGTTCTCGTTCACTCCCATAGGTTAGTAGAAAAGTCCTATACAGTCGTCCCTCTACTTACGAAAACCTCTGAATACGAAAAATCCAGGTTACGAAAAACATTTTCCTAAATTTTTCGCCCTCTGTATACGAAACAACCTGTCTTCCTTTTGGCTTTTTCCCTTTTACTCAGGAGTCGCCACAGCGAATTATCTGATTCGCAGGTTTGATTTGGCAGAGGTTTTTACGTCGGATGCCCTTCCTGTCACAACCCTTTTTAGCAAGGGACAGAAACACACTGACGACTTTGCAGCTACTCTTTACGAAAGTCAGCAATGGTTCTTTTACATGCTTCTCACCATAGACAGTGAGAGACATGGCCCGCCTTTGATAACCCAGTTAGCCGCACTGGGGGGGACAGTGACAACCTTGTGGAGTGTGGAACTCGAACCCCCAACCTTTGGATCAGCGATCCAGCGCCCTATACCACTAGACCACCACTGCCACACTGTATACGAAACAACCTGTTCTTATGAAAAGCACCAAACGTGCCATTCAAAAATTCGAATGCGCCATTCAAAAATTAAAACAATGCACGAGTTGCTCTCTCATTGGCTGTCTCCTAACATCCTGCCACGCTGGCCTCCCATTGGCCTCCCATTGGCCTCCCATTGGCCAGGAGGGAGCTGAGTCTCCATATTACTGTACCCATAAGCTTGTTTGTCACACGCGTAAAGGAGAGACGTACTGTTGGTTCATGAGTTTTGAGAGTATTGAGAGTACTGTACACATTGCAGCTTATTGGAGGAGGTCCAGATGAGCCGCGCCCCGTCATTAAAGCTCTGCATTCGGCCATGAAGCATTTTTGTGCACGGAAGTGAGCAGCGCCACAACACCTCCGATCTCGTAAGGAAGCAAGTTAATATTGAATCCGGACCTCTGATCTCTCGAGGAAGCAAGTTAATATTGAATCCGGACCTCTGATCTCTCGAGGAAGCAAGTTAATATTGAATCAGGACCTTCGCATTCGGCAGAGCGTGCACGAGAGAGAGAGAGAGAGAGAGAGAGAGAGAGAGACAGACAGAGACAGTGTTGTGTGTGTGTGTGTACTGTACTGTACTTATCTGGTTTATCTGGAAGTTAATGTGGTTCATATGCATTGATTTTTTTTCCACTGTTAAATTGCCACTATTGTTTGATTTCACCTGTATGGTCCATGGAGAATTTCCACAAACCAAAAATCTGAGTGAAAATAGATCTGCACTGCAGTCCGGTATAAAAGAAAGATGTACTTGGCAAAGCCGGGCAGTGGTGGCCTGGTGGTAAGGTGCTGGATCACTGATCCCAAGATCGTGGGGTCCAAGCCCCACTCTCAACACCCCACGCCCCCATCCCCCCCCAGTGCAGCTAACTGGGTTATCAAAGGCCGGCCATGTCTCTCACTGCCTATGATGTGAGGTTCATGTAAAAGAACCATCAAGAGTAGGCTGCATTGCCGTCAGCGTGTTTCTGCCCTGCGATGGCCTGGTGAGCTGTTAAGGGTGTACTCTGTCCTTGCCCAGACTCGGATGAAATGGGCGCCAGCTTCCCCGCGACCCAAAATAGGATTCAGCGGTTCAGAAAATGAATGAATGAATGAATGCACTTGGCAAACACATAAATACGTAATAGTATTCAGTACTATTAAAAGTCTGTTCAGGGCAATAAAAAAGGTCATGTTAACCATGTGTGAGTGTTGAATACATCACACCATCCAGAGAAGTACCAAAACAAACTTCCCTACATTCCCCAGAAAACCTCTACTGCACATGCATGTTGTCTCATGGCCCACTTCCATATGTCAGGCCCCCTTCCATATATGGTAAAAGACTCTGCTGCACATTTTTTGATTCTTTCTTATATGAAAACACTCACTTATCTACACAAGCCTTCAAAAAAAAAAACAAAAAAAAACAAGAAAACCACTCAACACTCAAAACTTTTAACTCAATCCACCCACCAGCTAAATTGACAGAATTCCATGACTGATTGCCTTTAAGTAAGATATCTTGCTTGCAGAATATCTGTACATAAGTTTATACGTTATATTAGACACATGTTTGTTAAATCAAAGCTACAACTTTATTCTGTACAAATTTCTGCTGCCGATTTTCTAGATCATGTGCTATTTTACATATTAGCTGTTGCATAATAAGCTGGCGACCATGCTGATGAATGAATTATACAGTATAGGCTACATTAAAAATGTGATCTGCGAGCCAAGACAAACAATAAATACAAAATTCCCCTTGTGTCAGCATGTAGACATAAAACAGCTTTATATGTGTTGTCTCCTGACCCTCATTGGTCTGGTGGTGATGTTTTTTTTTTTTTTTTTGGGGGGGGGGGGCGGCTTGTTTTTTTGGATTGTTTAAAGGACATCAAGTTCCAGATGCAGTGCAATTTACCACAGCCACATAATGATAAAATAAACATCCTTGTTTTTGAGAAAAGAGATGAGATAAAAGCTGTGTTGGATTATTTAGAGACCCTGTTTGTGAATCAAAATGCATCAGGACCAGTTAGTTATTTTCAGCACGATCCAATATATCTAAAGTCTGCAACATTCTTTTAATCATTCATAATGACATAATAACGACACGTGGACATGAGGTTGTAGTAACTCGTCCAGAGTATATAACTCTGATCTAGATTACTGTATCAAGAGTAATTATTATTAAAGAATTATTATTATTATTAAATAACAAATAGTATAACTCCAGTTTGACTAAGCTGCTATGTTTATAACTATGCCTTGGGCTATAAGATATAAATACTAATGTGTGCAACTTTTTTATATTCAATTATAAAATATAAATACGTACAGTCATTGCTGTACTGTAATGTAGGCATATAATCTAATAATAATAATAATAATAATAATAATACACTTAATACCCCCGCCCATTCGCGGTTCACTGGTTGCGGCCCTGCATACTCATGGATTAGCAGCAACCCCGGGAGTTACTGGCACGTGATTCAAATTTAGCCAATGGCTGAGTGCTTTTGTTTCTCCCTCCTGCTGATTGGTTGCAGATGACGTGAACACCCCTTTTTTTTTTTTTTTTTCTCTCCTTCACACAAGTCATCACCATGATTGTTTGAATTGTGAATTCACAGTTATTTTGTGTGTTTTTAATGATTATTTAAGCCCTATGATGTCACTCAAATGCCCCGCATCTTCTCTAGCTTCTGGTAAGGAGCCTAAGCCCTTTATTCATTAAACATTATCACAGTACAAAATTTAAAAAGTTTTTACTTCATCATTACTCCATTTTTCTGCATTATTATTGTATCAATGAGTAAGACTGTCTATAGAATGTGTTTAAGAAGCATATTAGTGCATGTAATATCATACATAGGGTTTTAACACCGCGTCAGTGATTCATGGATTTTCAGGATCTGCAGGAAGGGGCAGAACACAACCCCCGTGAATAACGGGGGGTTACTGTAAAGGGGTATTTCAACAAATCCTCAAAGTATAAATAATGGACTAGTGGAAGTACACTACCTAGTTTATTTTATATTTATTTGGTTTAATCTTGTACCTAAAAAAGTAGAAGGCCATAAGTAGGGCCGTTCCGAGAAGTCCGCCAACTATGATTCCAGTCACTGCTGATAAGCCTAGTCCACCTGCTTAGGACAGAAAATTAAGTTATTAGTAAGAAATATAGCATCACCTAATGATCCTGCTATATGATATAATGTAAAAGGTAATTTACATGATTGGTTAGTGGGTTCTGGTGCTCCTCGCAGAGTGAACCGTTCACTGTTAAAGCCGGGCAGGAGCTGAAAACTTCCATTTGTGCCAAAGTAGTTCATAAGAGTCTAAAAAAAATCACAACAATTCATACAACATAATACAAATCCTACAGAATAAGAGAGAAACTTATAAAAACAATATATGATATTTAACCTTCTAGACACTTTGGGGTAGCAAATTAAGTTAAATACAGTTCTCTGTAGTTGGTTTACACAGTTTATGCATTAGTGAAATGACCTGCGAGTGCTTAATGCAGCTGAGGTTGCCAGATCGTTCCTAAGTATAAAATGTTTAAAATGCAGACATTACAGTACCTCTTTAATTTAACAATATGACTTCCAGCTTTATTATATGGCATCTTCTCAAATAACACTAAATCCAGCACATGCTATCTAGTACCATAAGCATCTCTTCTTATCTAAGAGACTGTAAACTGTATAACTCAAGAGGTGCCACTCTGCATTGAGCCAAGGAGAAGTTCGAAATACAGTAAAAAATACAGAAAAAACATTCAGAGGTTTTATGAAAACCTCTGAATATGAAAAATCCAGGTTAAAACATTTTTCCTAAATTTTCGTCCTCTTTTTACGAAAACCGCCAAACGCGTCATTCAAAAATTCAGACAATGCGCGAGTTGCTCTCTCATTGGCTGTCTCTCAACATCCCGCCCCGCTGGCCTCCCATTGGCCAGGAGGGAGCTGAACTGTACCCATACTTCCTGTACCCATACTTCCTGTTTGTCACACTCGTGAAGGCGAGTTGAACAAGAATGTTGGCTCGTGAGTTTTTTTTTTTTTTTTTTTTTTTTTTTTTTTAGATTAATCATTGCGGCGTTATATTTCGTGATCCATCATGGACCCCAAGAAAGTGATTCCCGGTGACACAGAAAAGAAGAAGCGGGCTCCATTATCAATCAAAGTGAAGCAGGAGATAATTTAAAAAAAAATACAAAAGTGGGATGCAGTTGAGCAAAATCGCAAAGGAGTATGACCGAAACCCCTCTACAATCGGGATGATATTGAAGCAGAAGGAGACATTAAAAGCGGAAATACAGTGACGGAGGCGATTATTTCGGAACAATATTGAAGCAGAAGGAGGCATGAAAAGCAGAGTGCTCCGTGGGACAAGACCTTCGATCTCGCAAGGAAGCAAGTTAATATTGAATGAGGACCTCCTGATCTTTCAAACAGGTACTGTAATTCTGCTGCAAATACAACATCCCTTCTCAAAAGCTCCATCGGCTGCGTGCTGTGTGGGCGGAGCCTGCATTCGGTAAAACACACCAGAGAAAGAGTTTTGTGTGCGAGTGTGTGTGTGTGAGACAGAGAGACAGTGTTTTGTGTGCGTGTGTGTGTGTGTGTGTCTGTGTGTGTGTGTGTGTGTGTGTGTGTGTGTGTGCGCGTTAATAAAAAATGTTTAATAATGGTTTAATTAATAAATATGTTAATAAAATGGTTTAATATGTTAATAAAAAGTTTAAATTGTTTAATAAATAATTGTCTTTTACTTTAACACATATTTCATACAAAATTGGTGTACGTTTATCATTTTTAAAGGGTTTATGGGGTAGTCTTGGGAGCCTTGGAACGAATCATGCGTTTTACATGTAAAATGCACCTCTACTTACGAAAACTCCAGATTCCGAAAAAGGCTCTGGAAAGGATTAATTTCGTAAGTAGAGGGCCGGCTGTATACAAATTGCCCAATCGGCATATCTTTTGAAGACTGGGAGGAAATCCATGCAAGTACTAGAAGAACATGCAAACACCCTTCCGACTGAGGGTCTTATACCCAGGACCTTCTTGCTATGAGTCGAGAGTGCTAACAACTGGGTGGGTGATATGAAATGAACCACCAAATCAAAGATAAGAAATTGTAATGTGTACCTGGTATGTAACCTATTATACCAAGCTTTTGATTCATCACATCAATTAAATATTTCCATTAAACCCCAACAAAAAATATCTGAGGAGCACACAAGTCCAGAGTAATGTCTGATGTTTGATTACCACTGGGTGCAATTTTGGTATGAGCTCCTTATGGTTCATGTGTAACTCAACTCCATAAGGTGCTTGTGTCTTTAGAGTATGCAGCAGTCAGACTCCTCAAACTTTTAACCACCAATACTCCAAGAACCAGGTCATTTGCTGAACAACTTAATCCTACTAGGGTTGTGGGAGGCTGGAGCCTACCTCAGCTGACTCTAGGCGAAGGTGTGTACTCTATGAACAATCTGTCAGTCTATCATAGGGCCAACTCACAACTATTCCCACTCAGTCCTTGAGGAAGGTTAATTCATTTGCCAAAATACTTTATCCTACTAGCGTCGCTGGGACCCTAGCCCAGCCAACTCCAGACATAGGCTGGGTACACCTTTAAGAGCTCGCCAGTTCATTGCAAGGTCAACACACAGATTGGCACAACCTACATTTATACTTACCTCTAGGGACAATTTGGAAAAAAAATCAATCGGCCTAATGTGTGTGTCTTCGGATTGTGCAAGAAAGCCAGAGTACCTGGTGAAAACCCATGTAAACATGGAAAGAACATGCAAATTCCACACAAAAACTCCCAAGTCTCGATTCGAGGACCTTCTTTCTAATCCCAATGCCGCCATTACAAACACTTAACGATGTAATAACTTGTCATGTATTATATATTAGTGTATTTTTATGACATTTTTAATTGTGTTGTGTCCACATACCCGATAGGTATCATCAGACAGGTCTCTTACCTCATACGTTCCAGCTTCATGGTTTGTCATACTTATAACAGAGAAATCTCCATTTCTGTCACCGTTAGCATCTATAGACACTTGGCCAGCAATCCCTGTGCAATAGAATGCAAGGAATGTGAGAATTAATTAGCCAAAATATTCCGACATTCCAAGGTAAACAACGGCAATAGTTGAGAAAATTCCAGTCGGCCAATACAACAGGAAATCTCATCTGCCTCCCGTCGGTTTTGTTGGCACAGCCTGCAGAAACGGTAACTTCATCCTCGCGTCTATGTTCCCAAATTCTTGACATTTTTAAAATATTATTTCATTTAACAAGAAAACACGACCCTGCTCCTGATGATTCTCTCAGAACAAAACATTGTTATTTTATGTTATTGGTTCGGTTGAGGGAAACAGATTTGGCAGGACACAGTTCTAAGCACCTTCTCTGTAAGTGAAGCTTATGAATGAAGGAATTTTGGTGACTCTGTTTACTACTAAAATGAATTAAACATTGTGATAGAAAATTCTGGAACCTTTAACCTTATTGTCACCGACTTTTTTTTTTTTTTTTAATTTCTATTCCGTACATTTGTAGTCTGATCTGAAAATCAAGGCTCAAAGGTGAACTGTAAAATCTGCCACTGTTTACTTTGTTCCATCTGGTTTCATAACCTATTTGTTTTCCTTAACAGTCACATATTTCAGGAAACACTTCGGAATATAAATAAGTATGTGAAAGTTTACATTAAGGTCACACTTTGGCCAACTGCATACAAATACCAAGCAGATGAAATAAATTAAAATAAATAAATAAATAATGGACAGACTGCACAATGTGTTCTATTTAAATGTTTTTTTTTTCCTGTTTACCTTCAAAACTTCTGTTCCACATTCGCCGTGTGATTTCAGTTCCATTCTTCTTACTAAAACCACTATGGATCGTCTCATTTAAAGCAAGCGCATATAATAGTAAAGCATCATGGAAACCCTCCATAAACATGTTTATCTGCAATAAACAAAAGGAAATGAAAAATCGGTTAATCTTGTAATCTTCATGGCTGATAGATTGATTCTAGAGGTATGAAATGATCTTTCAAAATGTACACAAACACAAATAATTTATGATTACAATACATTAAGTACCCAGTGTTCCATAGGGAAGCATGCAAATAGTTTTACAGAACACCATTATCTTACTTCAGACTATTTAGAATAAACAGCAACATGTTCACGTATTAAAACTTCTAACTGTTAAAATTATGTTTAAATCATAATATTTGCAACTTGAATATTTACAGACTCGTTAAAGTTGCAACGATTAGTATTTACATACATTTTAGGTCTATGTTAACAGTTAAAGTTAAAGTGGGAGAAACCTAGAGTATGCAGAAGAAACTTTTGCAAGCACATGAACTACTTGCAAACTCTACACAGAAAGGACTCAGCTGGCTTTTAGGTGACAGTTCTAACCAATGCATCCCCATGCACAGTCTATATTTGGATACTAGCATTGACTCTATTAAAGGTCTGGTCTATTACATATTGTAACCTTTACCAAGAATATTTTTCGGTTAGGTTGGTGGAATGGTTTGTAGGTAACAGGATTGTTGGTGCAGGTGGTTGGTAGCAGGATTAATCACAGATCTTCACCTGCAGTAAGGATTTTTGGACAAGAAAGCCTCCATTAGATTTTAAAGATGATCCAAATCAAATTCTAGATCCAGTAATTTTTTAAGGATTGTTTAATATTTTTAGATAAGAGATTTTTGGAAGTGCTGAATTAAAGCAGGCCCAGCAGGGAGTGCTGTATGCTTTGTTTTTAATTTCTTTTGGGTTTTTTTTTTTTTTTTTTGTAATCTGCCAAGGATGGTCCCAAACCTGACTGAAAAAGGAGGAGGGTTGGGCGTGGGGTTAGCACCTCCAGTACATAAACAAGACTGTGCTCCAGGAACATTAACAAGAAATGAAACAGAAAACGTTATCCTGGAAGAGGAAGATTCATCTTGAAGACCTATGATGCATTGTGGTGAAAGCCGAGGGGAAACCACACAACCGACTACCCTTCTGTCAACCAAGAGAACCACCAT
Source organism: Plotosus lineatus (assembly GCA_024760905.1). Classification (NCBI taxonomy): domain Eukaryota; kingdom Metazoa; phylum Chordata; class Actinopteri; order Siluriformes; family Plotosidae; genus Plotosus; species Plotosus lineatus. Next base: position 49,485,556 of record CM045734.1, read on the forward strand.
AGGAACATGGAATGTTAGGACCATGTACGAGCCAGGAAAGACAGTGCAGGTAGCAGCCAAGATGAGGACTAACAACCTGACAGTGTTAGGCATCAGCGAAAGAGATGACTGATGACAGGAGATTTATTGATGCATTCTGGGCATGAAGAGAGCAACGCACCCAACATACAGGGAGTAGGCTTCATGCTGTCCAAACAGGCACAGAGGGCACTGATTGGATCATGGCAGCATCCGTCCTACCAAGAAGAGGAACATTTAAAATAAACTTCACTCAGTGATTCGCTCCAATGAACGACGGTGAAAAAGAGGATAAAGACAAATAGACAAGTTCCATATTAGACTGGAGAAGATCCTCTGGACATACCCTGACAAGGACATCACTATCCTGATGTGAGATGTCAAGGCCAATACTAGATCCAATAACGCCAGATAAGAACATGCCATGGACATTCACGCCCTAAGAGTGATGAACAAGAATGGAGAGAGATTTGTGGAACTGTGTGTGCTTAACAACCTGGTCATCAGAAGCAGCATCTTTCGTCATAAGCAGATCCACAAGAGAACATGGTTATCACCAGACAGCACGACAGAGAACAGTGACAGTGTGGACTGAGAGACCGTCTGGAAGCTCATTTGTCACTACGGCATCCCAGCCAAAATGGTCAACCTGATCCTGGAATCCAATGACCTGGATTTTGCAGACAACTTCGCTCTTCTTTCCCACAGCCAACAACAGATGCAAGAGAAGATGAAGGTTTTGGCAGCTACATCGATACAAGTTGGCCTCAGCATTCACAAGAACAAGACCAAGATCCTGAAGACTAATTCCACCAATAATGATTCTCGCCCATCTCCGTCAATTCTGAGTGAGGGCAGCGTACACCCTGGATAGCTGGCCCAGGCCAACGTAGGGCAGAAACATGCTGATGGCTATGCAGCCCACCCTTGACGAAAGACAGCAATGGTTTATTGCATGCCTCTCACCAAAGACAGTGAGAGACATGGCCGGACTTTGATAACCCAGCTGCACTGTAGGGACAGCAGTGACAACCTTTGACAGTGGGGCTTGAACCCCCAACCTTGGTATTCGTAATCCGGCACTTTACCAACACTGCTGCAATAATAAACCATTCCTCCTAAATGGAAATCCCCTGGAAGAAGTGCAGTCTTTTCCTCTACCTTGGTAGCATCATCGACCAGCAGGGCAGCACAGATGCAGATGTCAAGGCAAGGATCGGCAAAGCAAGAGCCATCTTCTTCCAGTTCAAGAACATCTGGATTTCCAGAGAGCTGTCAGTGACCATCAAGATTCAAATGTTTCACTACAACATGAAGTCAGTCTTACTGTAGGGAGCAGAAAGTTGGACGACAACAAAGACCACCATTAGGAAAGTTCAGACCTTCATCAACAACTACCTTAGAAGGATTCTCCAAATTTGCTGGCCTGACACCATCAGCAAAGACAATCTTGCTGAAGAATAAATCAGGAAGAGGAGATGGTTCTGGATAGGGCATACTATTCGCAAACCACCAACCAACATCAGGCAGGTGCTGAAGTGTAAATCCAGGGAGAGTACAAGAGAGGCTGTCCACCTTGTACCATGTCACACACATGCCATCTTGTCACACCTTGTGGTGCAACCTTGAGGCTTATAGCCACAAATATGGGTTATTCCTGGAGTCAGCGGCCCAGGACAGAAGACTCTGGAGTTTGACAGTCCATAATCTGACTGAAGTGATGAGCATTAACCAACTAACTTTGTTTTTTGTGCAAAAAGTTACATGTTTTTCATGAAATGTCTACCAGAGATGAGATTTTTTGACAAGTATTTTGGCATTGGATCTTGCAGATGATCTGGATAAAATTCTGGATCCAGGAATCTTTAAAGGTTCTTGAACACCATGAGTTAAGATGGGTTTTTTTTTTTTTTTTTGGAAATGTTACAAGGACCGGCAGGTGGTGTTACTTTGCTTTTTTATATAAAAAGAAGTTACTGGTATGTTGGCGTTTTCATGACATTTCTACGAATGGAGATTTTCAAGATGATATAGATCAAATTCTTCATTCACGAATTTTTAAATTATTATTTAACACTGTGAGATTTTAGATTTGTGTAGAGAGCTGCTGGGCTTGGCAGAGGTTTGCATTTTGGGAGCACATTCTGCTTGTAATATGCCTCCTTAATATCCTTTGAAAAAAAAAAAGCATAGTAACATCTTCAGGACCACTGATATTATGCATCTTTACAACAAACGATGCATGTAGTGTACTTTTTATTCGTATATTTTCTGAACAGCTTCATCCTAATTTGGGTCGCAGGAAGGGTTGTGGCCATGTCAGCCAACTTTAGGCAGGGGACACCTCCATGCCTCTCACCCACAGACAGTGAGAGACATGGCCAGTCTTTGGTAATCCAGTTAGCTGCACCGGAGGTGTGTGTGTGTGTGTGTGTGTGTGTGTGTGTGTGTGTGTGTGTGTGTGTGTGTGTGTGTGTTTGTGTGTGACAACCCAATCATAGTAATGTAATTACTTTAAACTGCTTCTAATAAGTGGGCAGTAGTGGTCAGGTGGTAAGGTGCTGGATTACTTATCCTAAGGTTGGGGGTTCAAGCCCCACTGTCAATGGTTGTCACTGCTGTCCCCCCAGTGCAGTTAATTGTATTGTATTGTAGTAGATTTATATAGCGCTTTATCCATACTGACTACATATTATGCTCAAAGCGCTCTTTGGTGTTTTATGTGCTCCGGGCACCTGTCGCCACTGTGCAGCGCCAGTTATTGTGTTGTTCTATCCTTTGATGCTGAGTGCCAAGCAGGAAGCAACGACTACCAAATTTTAACGTCTTATGATATGACGCGACCAGATTCAAACTCCGACCTTCCAAAGGATAAAGCGAACGCTCTACCAACTGATCTAAATCCCTGGTTAACCCAGTTAACTGGGTTATCAAAGGTCAGACATGTCTCCCACTGTCTATGGTGAGAGGCATATAAAAGAACCATTTTTAACTTTCATAAAGAATACGCAGCATATCTGTCAGCGTGATTGTGCCCTGCGATCACCTGGTGAGCTGTCCAGGGTGTACTCTGCCCTCGCCCAGAGTCAGCTGAGATGGGAACCAGCCTCCCCACAACCCTAATTAGGATTAAGCGGTTCAGAAAATGAATGAATGAATGCGTCTAATAAAAGTCTGAATCAAATATGGACAAGAGAATCAAATACCAAAGGAATAACATTTAATAGGTGTTTATGATATGATAAGGATTATTGGTCCATTCCTATGGTCCACTATGTTGTGTGTGGGCGTCCCAAGGCAAACAATACTAAAAGCCAGAGCTTAGGAGGATGGCTGTTTCAGGATTAAAGCAGCTATCAGGATTTGGGGGATCACCACGTATTCAGGTTTACCTTCGACTGCTTTAACATGAGTGAAACAGCAGGAAAGCTGATATGGTTCTAGGACTGTTTATGTACATGGTCTTTTCTGGATGTGTCAGCCACATAGACATCTCTGAGCACCAAGATAATGAAGCCCCACAATGTTTTTACAGGAAGTGCAGTTTGCAATTCAGCAACACAATATATTTGGATGGACATTCCACATTTGAAATATAGCGTAGTGAAACATAAACCCTGCTGTCATTTGAGACCAGACGCTGTTAGTAACAGTTTTAGTAACACACCATATGTGAACAACTTCTGTCTCAGTCCTCAGATTTGGGCCCAATTTGTAGCTTTTGCTTAAAAAAAAAAAATAAAAAATTGGAGAAAAATGTTCTGTCTTAATGGCCTGCCTTGTGGTAGAAAGAATGGAACCAGTCAGCCAGGTCAGATTCGCTCCCTCCTCTATTTGGACTAGACGATATCGTAGCCAAGTTTGGGAGGAAAACAATTCCACAAAAGCCTGGGAATCCTCACTGAATTGATGGTCAGGTTGCTGAGTAAAAGCCAACCGTAGAGACCACCCAGAGCTTCAGCCTGACGTGTCATAAGAAAGAGATGTTAAACCGACGGGTGACATCTATTCTGGAACACTGTTCTGACTCTCTCGCCGACGGTGGATTGATTATATATAATGTATGTATAATGTAAATGTACGTAATCTATCTGGACAAATGTATTTTTGAGAAGATAACAATGCTTCTTCTGACTATCACCCCCTCCCCCCCCCAACCGAACATTTTTCTGTAAATGATAGAAATGATAGATTCATGGTTGACACTGAAGTCTCATTAGGATGCACATGATCATCATATAAACACGGAACAGTCTTTCCAAACTTTAGTTCTTTTCTGTCTGCATTAAAAGTAAGCCAAACCAAAACTAAGCTCATTAGCCTCAGTATTTCTGTCTGTAGCTTTTCCCTTTGGGACAAGCACCAAAACGAGCAACCGCATGTCAGCTTCCTTGGTCGGTTGCAAAATTATTTAGTGTCCATTTACTGCTATGAGCGCACACAACACAGCCTTGATTTAAATGTAGCTAATAGACTATGAAGAAAAACAAGGATTACTTTTACTGCTTCAGACAAGATTGTGTAACTCCGCGTCCTCAATATGGTGACACCCTTTTTAACTGGAGCTGTATGATTGTACAATTTATGATCTATAATATATGTTGGGTGTGCAACTTCTCACAGCCATTTCAGGTCTCATGAGACTTCTAATTTCCTTAACACCCCATAAAATATGTCGAAATAAGCCAATCAAGGATGGTATAATCGTTTGTGTGGTCTGGTGAGGTGAATGGAAGTGCAGAGCGTGATTAAAGATTGGATGCGTCTCCTGAGGAGCAAAACTCTCCTAAAAATTATCGCAGTGGTTCATGCTTCGCTTGATTTTTTTGGAAGTCTTGTTAAATGTTGGTTTCATTTATTCCTTTATTCATTCTGCGAAAAACTTTATTCTACTAGGGTCATGGAGAAGCTGGAGCCGATCTCAGCCGACTCTTGGTGGAGGTGGGGTACAACCTGAACAGCTTGCCGGTCCAACACACATAACCATTTACACTCACGCCTAGGCGCAATGTGGGACAGCCATTAAGCCAACGGTTCATGTCTTTGAAAGGCAGCACTGTGGCATGGTGGGTAATTCACCTGCCACACAGCAAGAAGGCTCCGGGCTCAAGTCCCGGGCTCGGGGATTTCTGTGTGGAGTTTACACGTTCTTCCTGTGCTTGCAGGCTTTCTTACAGGTAATTACAGTGTAATCCAAACACATGCACATTATAGTAACTGGCTGTTTCCAAATTGCCCCGAAGTGTGGATGTGAGTGTAAGCTAGGATAGGCGAAAGCCTTCCGCTTCCGGTCTCGCTAATAAAAGGATTAAGTGTTTGGCCAGGAAATCAGTGATGAGTGCATTATGAATCTTTGGACTGTGTGTGTGTGTGTGTGTGTGTGTGTGTGTGTGTGTGTGTGTGTGTGTGTGTGTGTGTGTGTGTGTGTGTGGGAGGGGCTGAGTACCTGGAGGAAACCCACAGAGGCAGAGGGAGAACATGTACAGTAAACTCCACACACAACCAGAGACTTGAACCCATAATCATTTTACATTGAGATGGTGGACATGCTACGCCGCTAAACCAACTACGACAGGTATGAGCCAATTCATTTGAGCAGCCCAGTTGTATTTAAAAAAAAAAAAAAAAAGTTGAACAGTTCCGGATTAATATTAACGTCACTGCCAATCTTGAATTTGACAGACTGCAAGTGACGCACGTTCAGGAGCAGAGATTATGCTTCAAAGAAATCACCATCCTTTTGAAAAAACACATGCCAAGCCTTGTACTAATTTATGCGAGAATGTTATATATTTAAAAACAGAGATCACATTTTTTGGATTTGTTTTGTACGTATATAAATGTTGCTATACATAAAAACTGGGCATTAAAATGTACACAACACGTTCTTTCTAAATCTTTTCCCTAAAACTTTATATATTTGGTTTTTTTTTAATGTTTTTTGGGTTTTTTTTTTTTTTTTTTTTAGAAAACACTTCTGTAATAATAAAATATTACACTTGTCCAATGACTGTGTTGTAATCCAACAGACCCACCTACTGGTCATCAGGGCATACAAATATTTGCCATGTACTTGGGAACTTAAGTCATTATTTCAGAAATTTTAAGCCTGCTATGGATTGCTTTTGGTCGGGGTTTCAGCCGGATGCTTAGTTAGGTGTAAGCTCTTCATATGTAACAATGCGTGGGCGGAGACAGCGAGAAAGTTTGGTTGAAGCTGGAACATGCGTCCCTTTGTTCCTTATCTAATTCTGTTGCTGTATAAGTCCTGCAGTCGCTTATAGATAACGCGCATAGAGGCACCGTTAAAGGCCAGATGTCCTCTGAGAGACAGAAAATTTCCAAACGTTTGCAGATTCTTCCTTCAGTGTCAGGCTGCTGTTCCATGTTCTTTACTTATGATATTTTGAGATAGAGAGAGAAAAAAATCCCGTCTGAATCTGGTAAAGCGGTTCAATTTGTCACATGATTTCTTTTGTTACAGATTCACTCCCGAATATGATATTAGTTCATATATGCTCACCTTGATCCCCCAGTAAATACATAGTGCATACATGGAAAAAAATGGTGTTTTGATTTAGACAGGCAAGCATTCATTAAATTTCTCCTGCAGCTTTATATATATGTGCTGAGCACTTTGCATATGCAGCATGCATGATTTACTGAAAACAGTCTTGGCTCGCGGAAAGAACACGACCTGACTGTAAGGCGATCCAAAAAAAAAAAAAAAAAAAAAAAAAAAAGTTATCACGCCCCCCCCCCCCCCCCTAATGAATAAAGCGGTTATTCTGCAGTATAGTGAGCAATTTAGTATGCATCGACACAACACCAGACCAGGCGTAAACGGAGAGATGGAGACATGTTACATGCCTATGCTACGAGCAAAGCAGCTCGTGACACATTTGTGATCTGACAAATCAAACCTCGATTACTGAAATCTAACGACATGTTTTCCACAAACAAGATGTAATGTGGAAGGATCATACACTCACGTAATTGTGCTCGGTATACTGTAGGCTTGACATGTTTGCACTGAGAATGAGAATGCTCTTTGTTTACGTGCGGTTGGTTTTTGAAAGCATTGCACCAGCCAGCGGCTCCTAACCAATAGCCACCTCAGGGTCCTGCTGATTTGGCAAGTAAGCCAGCTGAAAGTAGTAGGGCACCCTGCTGTGCTTATTAGCCTCAGCCAGCCAATTCATCAAATATATTTTGTTTCGACATGGCAGCCCCCCATTACCCAGCCTGGGAAATCGCTGATGGTCTTTCCAAGTGCCAGGTTGAATGAACAGTGGCACGTGTGCACTCGTATTCAAACAATCAAACTTTATTCACCTCTCGAAAACACTTACAACGTTGCGGGGACTGGATCCTGGCATTGTCTTTGCATTAAATGTGTACAGTGGTACCTCACTTTACGAAATCAATCGTTCCAGCGCCTTTTTCGTAACCTGCATTTTTCGTAAGTTGAACCGATTCGTTCCATGGCTCCCAATAATACCCCATAAACCCTTTAAAAATGATAAAAGTACAATTTTGTATGAAATATGTGTTAAAAGAAAATGATTTACCTTTTTTTTTTTAATCTCTCGAACCACCCATGCAACGCTTTACAGTCCGGGGGTTGCTGGTCTGAAAAACCCTCACCTTCACCCCCACCCTCCTTGACGAGGTCCTTAAATATGGCGGTTGCTTTTCCCGAAATAATCGCCTCCGTCACTGTATCTCTGCTTTTAAAGTCTTCTTCTGTTTAAATATCGTCCCGATTGTGGCGGGGTTTCGGCCATACTCTTTTGCGATTTCACTCAACCACATCCCACTTTCATTTTTTTATCATCTCCTGTTTTACTTTTATTGATAACGGAGCCCACTTCTTCTTTTCCGTCTCACCGGGAATCACTTTATTGGGGCTCATGATTAAAAACAAAAAATAACGCTGCAATAAGCACACTCAAAAAATACCTCACAAAACTCACAAACCAACAGTACAACTCTCCTTCACGTGTGTGTCGAACAGTGGGTCAAAGGCACACGAAAAGCATTATGGGTACAGTACTGTATTATGGAGATTCAGCTCCCTCCTAGCCAATGGGAGGCCAGCGGGGCAGGGTGTTGGGAGAGAACCAATGGGAAAGCAACTTGCGCATTGTTCGAATGGAGCTTGTGAATTTTTAAGATGGCGCTTTCGTAACATGAACTTGTTTCATATCCAGAGACAAAAATTTTAGGAAAATGTGTTTTGTAACCTGAATTTTTCATTTGGTGAGACTTTCGTAAAGTGAGGTACCACTGTGTTATACTAGTCCTTCTCAAAAAAATTTGCATATTATGATAAAGTTCACTATTTTCTGTACTGTACCGATAAAAATGAAACTTTCATATATTTTAGATTCATTGCACACCAACTGAAATATTTCAGGTCTTTTATTGTTTTAATACTGATGATTTTGGCATCCAGCTCATGAAAACCCAAAATTCCTATCTCAAAAAATTAGCATATCATGTTCAGGTAGTCTAAACGAGCTATTAACCTAATCATCTGAATCAACCAATTAACTCTAAACACCTGCAAAAGATTCCTGAGGCTTTTAAAAACTCCCAGCCTGGTTCATTACTCAAAACCGCAATCATGGGTAAGACTGCCGACCTGACTGCTGTCCAGAAGGACATCATTGACACCCTCAAGCAAGAGGGTAAGACACAGAAAGAAATCTCTGAGCGAATATGCTGTTCCCAGAGTGCTCGATCAAGGCACCTCAGTGGGCCGTCTGTGGGAAGGAAAAAGTGAAAGAAGGGCCGATTCCAGTCCTTGGGGGACCTGTGGAAGCAGTGGACTGAGTCTGGAGTAGAAACATCCAGAGCCACCGTGCACAGGTGTGTGCAGGAAATGGGCTGCAGGTGCCGCATTCCCCAGGTCAAGCCACTTTTGAACCAGAAACAGCGGCAGAAGCGGCTGACCTGGGCTACAGAGAAGCAGCACTGGACTGTAGCTCAGTGGTCCAAAGTACTTTTTTCGGATGAAAGCAAATTTTGCATGTCATTCGGAAATCAAGGTGCCAGAGTCTGGAGGAAGACTGGGGAGAAGGAAATGCCAAAATGCCTGAAGTCCAGTGTCAAGTACCCACAGTCAGTGATGGTTTGGGGTGCCATGTCAGCTGCTGGTGTTGGTCCACTGTGTTTTATCAAGGGCAGGGTCAATGCAGCTCGCTATCAGGAGATTTTGGAGCACTTCATGCTTCCATCTGCTGAAAAGCTTTATGGAGATGAAGATTTTCATTTTTCAGCACGACCTGGTACCTGCTCACAGTGCCAAAACCACTGCTAAATGGTTTACTGACCATGGTATTACTGTGCTCAATTGGCCTGCCAACTCTCCTGACTTGAAGCCCATAGAGAATCTGTGGGATATTGTGAAGAGAAAGTTGAGAGACACCAGACCCAACACTGTGGATGAGCTTAAGGCCGCCATCGAAGCATCCTGGGCCTCCAAAACACCTCAGCAGTGCCACAGGCTGATTGCCTCCATGCCACACCGCATTGAAGCAGTCATTTCTGCAAAAGGATTCCCGACCAAGTATTGAGTGCATAACTGAACATAATGATTTGAAGGTTGACTTTTTTTGTATTAAAAGCACTTTTTTTTTTTTTTTTTTTTTTTTTTTTAATTGGTCGGATAAAATATGCTAATTTTTTGAGATAGGAATTTTGGGTTTTCATGAGCTGTATGCCAAAATCATTAGTATTAAAACAATAAAAGACCTGAAATATTTCAGTTGGTGTGCAATATATCAAAAATATATGAAAGATTAATTTTTATCAGTACATTATAGAAAATAATGAACTTTATCCCAATATGGTACATTTTTGAGAAGGACTAGTATATTCGCTATCAAGGAGAGTAAATTTTTAAATTACTGAATGCAATCCATATGAATCTAGATTAGAAAATGTAAATACCATTTTCAGGAAACGGCTGCCTTACAGTAAGAAGTTCCCATGTTCTCCCCATGCTTGCATGTGGGTTTCCTCCTGGTACTCCAGTTTTCTCACACAGTCAAAAGACATGCACATTAGGCGAACCGAATGTTCCAAATTGCACCTCGGTGTGAGTGTGACTAATTGTGTATCTACCAAGTTGTTCAGAGTTTGCCCCACGTTCGCCCAGTGCTGGCAGAAATGGGCTCCAGCCTCCCCATAACCATTGTAGGATTGGCAAATGAATGAGTGAGTAATCAGGAAACAAAAGACAGTCGGTTTAATGGATTGGGCTTCCTCTAGGTGGTGCTAGTGCACTGATTTAAAAAAAATCTTGTTTCATTTTTTTTTTTTTTTCAGTGCATCCATAATATGCATTTTTCTCTGATAAACAACCTTTAAAATGAATTGCATACATTTTTATTACATTGAAGAAATATTCCTGAAACCCTTAACGAAAGATTATATAGATTATTATTAATATTCTTACTGTTGTTGTTGTTATAAATTCAATAATAGCCATCTTGGGTCAGCTATCTTAGTAATCTGTCGTGATGACTGCAGTTGATTTATAGTTCCATTTGTAAAGTTGATTGGGTAAGTCCAGATGGTCTTAGAAGACTTAAAAGACAAATAACAGGATACAGGCTCCCAAATGGCCAAAAGCCAAGGAAGTAAAGAAAAACTGGCAGAGTTCTCTATACACTCTCTCCCCGGACAATCACAGTGACTTTAGCCAATGTGGGCTTTTGAGCTCATGTATGCGGAAGTGGGTAGATAGCCCTTATCGTTGACCATGTTATGCTGCCCTGGGGTGAGAAACGATGCATTCACAGACCTCATGGGTCTCTCTCTTTACCTGGAGGAAAAGAGTCTGATCTGATAAAGGAGAGCTGTTCAGTGTGCAAAATTAAACAGAAAATAGGAAATTGCATGAAATAATTTTTTTTTTTTTTTTTAAAGAAGCAAAAAGTAGAATGCACACTATTAATAAATGCACTTTGAAAACGTTGACATTTCTAATGATTCTAATGTGCTGTTATTGGCATTGGCATGTTGGTGTGTACATTATGTATTATATTGAACACATTCTTCAACTGCCCATTCATTCATTGTTCATTTTCTGTAAGCGCTTAATCCTAATTAGGATTGCGGGGGCGCTGGTGCCCATCCCAGCCGATTCCGGGCGAGGGCAGAGTACACCCTGGATAGCTTGCCAGGCCATCACAGGGTGGAAACACACTAACGGCTTTGCAGTTACTCCTGTCAAATGTCAGCGATGGTTCTTTTACATGAACCTCGCACCATAGATAGAGAGACACGGCCGGCCTTTCATAACACAGTTAGCTGAGCTGGGGGGGGTGACAGTGACAACCCAGTGAGAGTGGGACTCGAACCCCCAACCTTAGGATCAGTGATCCAGCACCTTTACCACCAGGCCAAATGTCAACTGTCAACTTCCACTGTACAAAAATTATTATTTTTTTATTTTGTAAATGTGTCCCATCAGCACAAAATGAGTCGTGATGCACCAAAGTGACATTTTTACTTCATTTTATGAATCTATAAAACTCAGGATGCATTTTTAGTTTCTGCCAAAGAGCTTGTGTTTTGTTCCAACATTTATTTGCTTGTCTATTTTTGAAAAACTTTGTAAAAATTTTTTATGAATGTATTTTCCTAGAATTTTCATGAAGGTTGAAAGTAGCGTGCGAATTCTTGAACACTATTCTCTTTGAAAGACTTACGTACATTACTGCAGCTTTCACAAACGTCAACACCTGCTCTCTGGTAGGACTTTTTCATTTCCAGTGAGAAATTCTCAAACTCAGGCTTGGTTGACTTCAGTAGTGTCAATGTGTTCAGAGAAGCGTAGGCAGCCTTGGCCTCGTTGTCATATTTATCTCCTCTTCTCCATGAGCCGTCGCCTGTAAGATAATGTTTGGGGATTGTTATCGTAGCATTAGCAAATCACAAAAGATAAACACACAGTGTCTCGCATTTAATATGGAGTCATCCGTTCATTTTCTGTAACCGCTTAATCTTAATTAGGGTCGTAGGGATGCTTGGCGCCCATCCCAGCCGACTCTGATCGAGGGCAGAGTACACTCTGGACAGCTCGCACAGCCATCGCAGGGCGGAAACACGCTTACGGCTATGCAGCCTACTCTAGATGAAAGTCAGCAATGGTTCTTTTACATGAACCTCACACCATAGACAGTGAGAGACATGGCCGGCCTTTGATAACCCAGTTAGCTGCACTGGGAGGGGACAGTGATAACCCGTGGAGAGTCGGGCTTGAACCCTCAACCTTAGGATCAGTGGTCCAGCACCTTTTACCAACCATTCAGGCCACCACTGCTATGGAGTCATCTGTAATAATAATAATAATAATAATAATAATAACAATAATAATAATAATAATAATAATAATAATAATAATAATAATATCAGTTATTATTATAATAGTTATTATATAAGCTGTTGTCTGTCTGGGGGATTGCAGACATGCATACATGAGCCTGTATCTCCTGAATATAATCTCTATCCAACAGAATAGCTCTAGGCCTTGTTTCTTTATTTTTCAGGGTCAGAGGAAAACAACACACTCTTCAGAGCAACCTTGTGATTATTACAGATAGTGCAAGACAATATATGTAGAAGCTCTACCGTAGGAGGAGGAGTTGAATAGCTCAATGTTGAAGAAGAGTCTGTTACTGGTGGTCAGATTCTGCTTGTGAGCTCTCAGCATGATCTCCCTTACCATGTCTGTATGTGTGCACATGATTACCACTGCAAAGTAAAGAGAGAAACAAAATAGCTTATTAGCAATTTGTAAGCAAATTTGTTGAAGTCTTTATATGTGATGATGATGATGATGATGATGATGATGATGATGTCATCATGTTTTCCAGCCACTTTGGCAGGAGTGTGAATGTGTGTTTCCGTTTTTTTACAACCAGACTTGTTAAAATTAATTGTTTAAATGTGCTTCACTGATTATGTGCATGACATAAATGGGAGGACAATAAAGCACACCATTCTTGTAAACCATTTATAGGCCATGAATCAAAACCGCACATTAAGGGGCTCCTTTTTGGCCTCAACCTCAGGGCCGAATTTGTGAAACAGTTCAGCTTCTATTCTCTGGCTTTTATTCTAAGGTTACCAAAGCCATTCATTTGCCAGGAACAGCTGTATGTCGGCCTGATGTGTACATGTGTAACTCTGGCATGTACAAATAATTATGCAACACACACGCCTTGTAAATGTTGCAAAATAGCTTCATTTTCCACAGATGACCAAAAAAAAAAGAAATTTACAAGGCATTTGGTGTATGAAATATTTTCCCATGGAGCAAAGTGGTTGAAAATAAATAAACAAATAAACAAGTATGTAAACAGGTTTAAAAAAAAAATCTTTAAGTGTCCCATAAATAGGAAGATTCAGAGCGCTGGAACACTCCCCACAACTCTGTCAGTGTAGCGTGCCGCCTGAAATATCCTCCGATGAGTGGGACAAACTTCACCTCAGTATTCGTGCTCTATGGCACTCTTTAATTACAGACTGCATACAACACTACAGGCCCTGTGTTGACTGGACGCTGATTCCATGGGGCACAACCCCAGCCAGCAATATTTCAGAAATCTGGATTTTCCCACTGACACTAGCTACAAATGAGCTGTGGAATGTGAAAGGCAGCACATGGCACGCTTACTGTTGGCCGCGCCACATTTCACAATCCTGAGGGTCAATTTAATAATGCGGTGCCGTAAGCACACGTATGCATATGATGATGCAGTGCAAACTTGTGGCATGCATATAATAACTCTGCTCAGGAATGATATATCGGCCTAGTAATGGCTTACCCCCCCCCCCCCCCCAAGAAAAACTCTGCAGACCTGTACAGGCCGAGATCATGGCATGAAGCACGCATGGTTCAATGTCACGGAAAATCTCAGTCTAGCTTGTTATTTTACGCCTCACTGTCATCATAATTACACAAAACATGAACAATTTAATAATTTAAACTGAAAGCAAATCAGAGAGTAATGCTCACAGGATCATTACGTTAACATAAAAGGCCTACGTGAATATTAATAGCTGTCTGGACAATGTAATCATTGGCAAACTGATGGGTGGCACAATGGTGCAGGGGTTAGCGCCATCATTCCACCGTGCAAAGTTGTTCTGGGTTAAACCTGGCAGCCGGCCGCGACCTTTCCCAGTGAAGCTTACATGCTCTTCCTGTGTAAGCTTGGGTTTCCTCTGGGTACTATAGTTTTCTCCGACAGTCCCAAACATGTGCACATTCCATCACCTGGCTACTATAAATTGCCCATAGTTGTGAATGTGAGTACAGTACAAATGGGTTTTCGTCTGTGTGATAGCCTCGCGACCCTTCCAGCTTATATCCCGCCTCTCAGCCAACGTCAGCTCGGATTGGCTCAAGCATGAATGGCAGATGAATGGTAAATTTCTGTATAAGCTACGGTACTGCATACTTATTAACAATGAAACAGCCACTTAAATTACAATTGAAAAAATAATCAATTTTAATCATCTATTAATCCCAAGATCCAAGAAATGTGTAATATCAAGAAACGTTGAACTGGTTATTGAACAGCCTTTATATAGTCAGAATAAAAGAGTTCTGATTCGCAGTAAAATTGGTATCACACCAAATTAGGAACATTCGCGAATTGTCTTTGCCAAAAATTCCCCCAAATTCTGTAACTACTCTCAAATATTCACAATGTTTTCTGAACGTTCTCCGTAGTTCACCGAACCAAAAAAATATTTTGAACAAAAATTTACATCCTGTTATCAAAAATTCTCTACTATTCTCTAAAGTCGTTAACTCCTGTCGACTGTATTCGCCAAAAGTAATGCGTACATGGGACACTGTTTGCTTGGAAGCGTTTGGAGACAGTTCACGGACGTTTTTTAATGAATTCAACAGATGACCTACATCGAAGCAACAAATATCAGACCCGGCCGGCAAATATACCATGACAGTTGTTTATTTGCCAGGTATTTGAAAAGTTTGTGGTTGTGGTGATTAGTTAGAGGACATTCATTGATGTTCCAGGACATTTAGTTCTAATTAGGGTCTCGGGGACGCTCGCACCCATCTCACCTGACTCCGGGTGAGGGCGGGGTACACCCTAAACAAGCTCTCCAGGCCATTGCAGAGCCAACACACATATAACCATTCACACTCACACTAATACCTAGGGGCAATTTAGACCAGACAATTAGTCTACTATGCATGTTTTTGGACGGCGCGAGGAAGCCGCGGTAGACAGAAGAAACTCCTACAAGCACAGGGAGAGAACGGGCAATGTCAAGGTGAAAGTGTGAATAGTTGCGGTTTGGTGTTTTTGCCCTGTGATGAACGGCTTAGCTGTTTAGGGTGCACCCTGCTTTCACTCGGTCGGCTGAGATAGGCTTCAGCTGCGGTTCAGTAAATAAATGACTAAAGTTTTTTAGTGGATGTGTAGCATTAAAACTA
>CM045734.1:49506063-49516063 GCA_024760905.1 Plotosus lineatus
TGTCACTACTTTCTGATAAAATCCATTCATAAAAAATGTTGATCAGTAAAACTTAGATGATGTTCAAACATTAGTTCAAAACTGTGCAAAAAATTAACTATTTTACATTATAATATAATGTAACGTGTAGTACTGATTAGTGATCTGATGGTTATTTTCTCTCTCACTGTTATGTAGTTTTGTTCTGCTCTTGTAAGACATGTAGCGGGGGCGGTGGATCATGGTCGAGCAGATGATATTCCTGGTCTGTGTGGGCGATTCTCAGAGTAAATCCTGGAATGATAAATTATGAGTTGCTTGATCTTGTTGATGTATTTTGAATTTTTTGTGAACAAGCAAAAAATGACTGACAGAAAAAAAATGCTAATTCATTTCTCATCTGTCAATTTGAATTTTATGAATGTGTACTAAAATAACTGTAGTACACTTTTATATTATATTATATTATCATTCATTAACTTTTTGAAACCGCTTAACCTTTTTAACGCCCAGCAGGACCATATGGTCCTCTTTCAAAAAAATGCTAATAACTATTAGATGCATTCTATACTTGTTGTGGCGTTGCCTGATGCAGCACAGCTTGGTCCCACGTGCCTCTGTCGGCTATGAGATGACCTTGAATGCGCAGGATTGTGTTGTTCACGAATTTGTGTGAGTGTTATTATTTGTTCTTAGTATGTTATTATTATTATTATTATTATTATTATTATTATTATTATTTTGTTGAAAGAAATGTGTTCATGATGTTTCCTCAGGCCTTTTTGATTAGTAAAAACCAGTGATCAATTTTTTTAACTGCAAAAAATAATTTGGGCATTAAAGAGTTAATCCTGTTAGGACTGTGGGTATCTCAGCCAACACTGGGTGATGGCAGGATGCACCCTGAACAGCTCACCCACCCCCAACAGTTGTCAGCTGAACCATATGAGACCAGCAATTGAGAAAATGATTGCCACATTGTCATTTATAATTCCTAACGGTGGAATGGTACTTTATTGATCCTTGACAGGATATTATTATAATTATGATGTAATAACTAAACCGCACCTCTTGCGGCAACATCTAATAAGTGCGAAGACAGAAAGCAACATTTCAGGCTCTTTAACTTTCCTGGATTTGTACACATAGCCTGAATCTGAAATTTACACTTTAGGTGTTCATTTCATTTTCAGAGCTACTTTGTCCTCGAGTTGGACGACAGGGAGCCCATCCCTGTAAACATCGGGTGAATTTGGGTACAGTCTGAACACTGAACAGATAGCCAGGTCATCGCAGGCCCAACAGATACAACCATTTACACTCAAACTCAAATCACTTGAGAATATCCAGTTAGCCTAATGTGCATGTCTTTGGACTGGAGGAAACTGAAGCACCCAGAGGAAACCCATGCAAACATAAGGAATACACGCAAACTTCACACAAGAAACGCCCACATAGGAACGAGGGCATGAATCCAGGACCTTCTTGCTTGCAAGGCGGACATGCTAACCAACTGACGCGTGAAATGATCAATCATTGCTATAAGCATTGTTCATATGCTGGTGTTTACCTGAACAGTGGACATTCAGGTGCTTTTTCATTGTACCCATCCTCCCATGGGTTGGCGATGTGCTCAGCCATGTCATATTCGGGTTGGCTGAGACCACAACTCATGTTAGAACCATAACAAATTAGCACCATTAAGCATGTTTGTGATGTGCCAAGTGGCGCTATGTTGTTGGTAGCTGTCATATTTTTGTTACGCCTGTAAGAAGTTGAATTGTGTGCCTTGCTGATGTCACTAGAAGGACAACAAAGACATTCATTCATTCATTTTTTGAACCATTTAATCCTAAATAGGGTGGCGGGGAGGCTGACACCCATCTCAGCTGACTCTAGGCAAGGGAAGAGCACACCCTGGCAGCTCACCAGGCCATCGCAGGGCGGAAATACACTGATGGCTATGCTGCCTCCGCTTGATGAAAGTCAGCAGTGGTTCTTGTACATGAACCTCCTACCACAGACAGTCAGAGACATGGCCGGCCTTTGATAACCCAGTTAGCTGCACTGGAGGGACAGTAGTGACAACCTGTTGGCAGTGGGGCTTGAACCCCCGACCTTAGGATCGGTAATCCAGCACTCAACCACCACTGCCACCACTGCCGCAGGAATGACCCAGTCCCCCTAAAGCAGTGCTTCTCAATTATTTTCTGTGGCGCCCCCACTAGGTACAAAAAAAAATTTCAGCCCCCCTCCACCACCACCCCGCGCTCGACTATAAATAGTATTATTTGTCTATAAATTTGTTATAGGTACACCTCTGCATAACATTGTATCTTTATAACATTAAAAACAAAAAAGAAAGAAATATAGTTCAACTTACAATAAAGGAAAACTTCATTAACATTGTTTTTTAATCTTAATATCTCCGTCTCTTTACACCGTTCTCTTTGTTCCTGTTAGAAATTTTTCCATTGTTGTTTCTTGATTGGGTTGTTTACTGCACTTCATATTGTTTGCTCATGCGAAAAACAACGCTAAACCACAACGAGATAATGAGAGCGCCACTACCACCTAGTAGAGTGGAGGTGCAATTACACTTAGTTATCGCACACAATTCCAGAAAAGCATGTTCCCCAGGGTCATACGCGCTCCACCCAGCCTCACACCACGCCCCTCTGGCACCATACTGTGCACATACAACACACCCCACTATTTGAGAAGCACTGCCCTAAAGGGAAGTCCCTGAAAGAGGTGCAGTCCTTCACCTACCTTGGTAGCAGTATTGACCAGCAGGAAGACACAGATGCTGATGTCAAGGCACGGATCGGCAAAGCAAGACCCGCCTTCATCCAGCTCAAGAACATCTGGATTTCCAGAGAGCTGTCACTGACCACCAAGATCTGACTGTTTAACACCAACGTAAAGTCAGTCTTACTACCAGCTCTGTACCGGGGTTTCTTTTTATTGCACAGTCCACGCAAATTAATATCACTGAATCATCTCCTGGTTTTGGGAGTCTACAAATAACATGATCACAAGTTTTGTGCGATGATGTTAAAAAATAAATTGTAAGATCTATGAGTTATAAGAGGTAGGATCATGTTGATTAGCATGAAAGCTAAATATTTGGAATGTGAGCTGTTTGAATAGCATTTCCAGTTTCGGAGATGAGAGAGTCCTACTCTTCTACAGCGCGGACTAAACCACTGCTGCAACTACTTCTTTATTTAGTGATAATGAAGAGTGAGTCCTGCTAGAACCCCTATTGGTGCTGATGTGGGTCTCTACACCTAGATGAAAACAATGGAAATGATCAAAATTAAATTTCAACAACAACAAAGTAAACGCATTACCATACTGATCAACAACCTGTGGTGTCTTAAGTCTCAACTCTTTGTTGTTGTAAAATATTTTACATGTCTTGAACCTGGGTGACATGATGACATAGTGGTGAGCACTTCCACCTCACAGCAAGAAGCTCTTGGGTTCGAGTCCCATGTTCAGGCATTTCTGTGTAGAGTTTGCATGTTCTTCCTGCGCTTCATGGGTTTCCTCCAGGTACACTGCTCTCCTCCGACAGCCCAAACACATGCACATTATAGACTGTCAGTTCCAAATTGACCCTATAGAGTCTAAATCGTCGGCTGAGATAGGCACCAGCCTCCACATAACCCTATTAGGATTCAGCAGTTCTGCAAATGAGAGCGTGAATAAGTTGATATGTATAAGAGATCCGCGCTACAGACCGAGCTATAACTGTGTACCGCAGTACTCTGTGTTTGGGTAGAGAATTTGGTGTTTACCAAAACCAGCACATTCCACACAGTCATCATTACAGGCATGTTACGAGAATAAAGATCCCAGCTACATGTGGACTTTGTAATGTTGTTATTATTGCTTTTATTATAGTTACTGGATATGTAATAGCTATGCCAGCTGAAAAACAGTTATGGTGTACAAATAAATAAATAAATAAATAAATAAATCGAAATACTTTACTGTTAAATCATTCATAGCGAATGACCGTTAAATATTTCTGAAGTCGCTTAAAAATTCTCAGAATAGCACTGGCATGGGTTGGTTACCGACTGTAGGCTATTACATGTCGGTATTCCTAGTAACCTGCAAAAACGTTAATGGGGGGGGGGGGGGGGGGGGCAATGGTCTGAGCATGCTCAGGGGAATGTTTACTCACACAGAACATTCCGAAACTTTCTGCTACGTCAAAATTCTGATCATTTTCTCCTCCACGTGTACAAGTCTGATGACTTCTTACCTAACTGCTGCGCTGTGAAGCAGTGGAGACTTCAATAGACCATCAAGAATATATTTCCGCATATTGGATAAAAAGTTAGATGCTGTAATAATAACAATAATATTAATAATAATAATAATAATAATAATAATAATGGTAAGGTAGGTAAAGTCTGTTGGGTTTTTACACCCGAGCCTCGTGGCTCATCAGGCCGGTGCTTATCCCCGGTTTCCATAGCGAGAAGCGACCAGGAGTTCAACTCCCCCTGGATGGGGCGCTAGTCCATCACAGGTCACCTTCCCAGTATATTTTTACTGGTACCATTTAATACTGCTGGGTGAACAGAGGCACACATGTGGTTGAGACCTTGCCCAGGGGTCTTATAGCACAGTGAGAGTCTCAGTGGGATTCGAACTCACAACCTCCCGATCATGAGCGCAGCACCCTAACCACTATGCCACCGGCCCTAATAATAATAATAATAATAATAATAATAAAGTAATGGTTTGATGGTAATAACTTAATAATAACATGATAACAACACAATAATAACATAATAATAACATAATAATATCAAGACGATAATAACATGATAATAACAATATTATTATTATTATTATTATTATTATTATTATTAATGTTAATAATAATAGTAATGATGGTGATGGTAATTTGTATGTATAGTCTTCAGTGCTGACTACCTTCATGTTCTGGTATGGAGCTGATGATCTCGTCCACATACGCCAGCGGCTCTTTGGAATGCATCACCGACACGGAGATGTGGTGCTCGGCTTCCAGGAGCGCGTGGACCCCCTCGATGGTGAAGTAGCAGTTGCGCTCCTCCTTGTCGTCGAGGTAGATCAGGTGCACGTTCTTCCAGCGGAACTGCTGCGACATGCTGGCGAACGTCTCGGCCATCTTCAGGTAACTCGGCGCGGTGCGCGTGAGCAGCGCGTACTCGGAGCTCTTGTCGCTGAAGCCGGACGCCAGAGCACCTGCTGAGATGACGGGGATCTGCCAGTGCGACGCCACACGGACGACGGACGCGGCGGCGTACTCGCACACGGGGCCGAGGATCAGATCGGGGCGCTCGTGGCGCGCGGAGTCCACGAGCGCGTACAGCGCGTCCACGCCGCACTCGGAGCTGACGTAGCGCGCGCTGAAATTGAGCCCGCCGAAGGGGCCTCGCGCCAGCTGCTGCCTCGCGTACTCGATGGCCGGTGCGACCCTGTCGATCGAGAACATGTACGAGTTATTTCGAGGCAGAAGCACGAGCACGTCCACGTCCTCTTTCACGTGACCCGAACTCGACTCGAGCGCCCAGATAATCAGGCAGAGACCCGACAAGCGCAACATGCTGGAGAGCGCCTTTTTTTTTTTCTTCCCCTCTTTCTTTGAATGATCTCAGACTAATCGAGTCACTTTTTCACCAAAGGACTGATCATTCCAATCAAACACACTCTATTAAAAAAAAAACAAACCTTTCTCTTATTTAAATTGGACTTTTTCACTCTTTCCGTCCTCTTTCTCTTTTCCTTCAATAAATAAGATATTGTGCAAGGTTAACCTGAGCACGCGCTCTCCAGCGCGCGCGCGCGCACGCGCACACACACATATATACACACACACACACACACACACGCACATGCACACACACAGAGAGAGAGAGAGAAGAGACACAGTCCTGTCCAAACTTGGTTGAAGTCTCTACATGTGCATGGACCCGTGTCCCAGCGCCCTGTGTCCTGTGTCCTGTCTCCTCCTGTTTGTGTGTATGCACTGCACTGCTGGTTAACCAAACACGCTGCAGTCGGTGTGTGGAATTTTGAAGCATCCTTGTGATTATTATTCCTGCGTCATCTGTGCGCAGCCCACCTCTCTCTTAAAGACACAGGATCACACCACATATCCACCCCAGAGTCACTCCGTCACCCCGAACCCTTCCTGGGCCGCGCATACTGCAGCGCCGTTTCATTCCTTCAACCGTTATGCACTTGATGCACTGATTCGTAGCTCTGTCTCACAGCAAAGCGGGTCCTGGGTTCGAGTCCCAGATTGGGATGTTTCTGTGTCGAGTTCGTATGATCTCCGTTTGCTTGCGTTGGGTTTCTTTCTGGGTACTCCGGTTTCCTCCGACAGTCCATAAACATGCACAGTCGGCAAACTGGCTGTTCCAAAGTGGCCGCGCCTAGGTGTGCGTGTAAGTGTGAATGGTTATGTGAGTGTTGTATGAGTGCAGTGGCCTACAGAGAGCTGTCCAGGGTGTACCCGATCTCGCACACTGTTGGCTGAGATAGGTGCCAGCCTCGCCTTGACCATGGGATTTAAGCGGTTTTGAAAATGAATGAGAAACAACAACAACAACAACAACAAAAAGAGTTAGTATGTTCTCATCAACGCAAGAAGGTCACGGGTTCAATTTCCCAGGCTTTGCATGTTCTCCCTGTGTTTGTGTGGGTTTCCTCTGGGTTCTAAGGTTTCCTCGGGTGGCACGGTGGCGTAGTGGTTAGCACGGCCACTTCACAGCTCGCCTGGGCTTCCTCCGGATACTCCGGTTTCCTCCTACAGTCCAAAAACATGCACAGTAGGTTAACTGGCTGTTCCAGATTGCCCTTACGTGTAAGTGAGTCTGTATGTGGCCTGGCAAACCATACGGTAGACAATTTGTGATCGCAGCCATGATAATCCATGTATGAGCATCATTCAAGCTTCAGGGCTCGACGTCCATTCCTCGTGATTGTATGTAGACGTGAGAAGAAGGTTTCCTGTCGCAGTACAAAAACATGCACAGTAGGCTAACTGGCGGTTCTGAGTTACCCTAAGGTGTGGGACTGAGTATGGATGGTGTTTGGTATGTGTGTTGGCCCTGGTTCAGGGTGTACCCCACCTTTGCCAAGAGTCATCTCATGGGCGCCAGCCTCCCCACAACCCTGATTACGATTGACTGGCTTATAAAATGAATGAATGAAAAGAACTGAGCTTTATTATAATCATTGATGTGCTCTTTGGTTGCATGGTTAAGAGCATGGCGCGTATTTCTATTATTCATCCATCTTTTATTTTACATTGATCACTGGGAAGCTGGAGCCTATCAGCGCCAGTTCCTCCATGCAGCCACTGTTGGGCCCTTGAGCATGGCTCTTAATCCTTAATTGTCCGGTTTCATAAAAACTGTGAGGCCGGTGGTGTCGTGGTTAGGGTGCTACGCTCATGATCGGGAGGTTGTGAGTTCGAATCCCACTGAGACCCTCACTGTGCTAAGACCCCCGGGCAAGGTCTCAACCACAAGTGTGCCTCTGTTCACCCAGCAGTATTAATGGGTACCAGTAAAAATATACTGGGAAGGTAACCTGCGATGGAATGGCGTCCCATCCAGGGGGAGTTGAACTCCTGGTCGGTTCACGCTATGGAAACCGGGGATATGCACCGGCCTGATGAGCCACGAGGCTCGGGTGTAAAAACCCAACCTTCATAAAAACTGTGGTTGCTCTGGATAAGGGCATGGACATGTCTTTGGACTGCTGTAGAAAACCTGTTGGGAAACACACACAAAGCACAGAGAGTTCACGCAAACTCTTGAGGAGCCTATCTTAACCAACCATGAGTGAAAGCAGGGTACTCCATGAACGGCTCACCAGACCATTGCAGCACCAACACAAACACACACAGTCACAGCTAGGGGGCGATTTGGAACAACTGATTAGCCTCATGTGTGTGTGTCTTTGCACTTTTGGAGGAAACTTGGAGAACCGAGAGAAAACCAACACAAGCTCAGGGAGAACCTGCAAACGCCACTTGGGAACACCCTCGTTGAGGCTAGAATTCAAATCCAGGACCTTCTTGCTCCGAACCACCTGCACCAAACTACAGTGTCGGTCAAAACTTTTAAAACTGTGCATGGAAGGAAAAAATCCTGCAGGAGTAATCAAGAATAATTAATGAAGACATTTGCTGTCGTCTTCTGTTAGACTAATCCTACACACCGACTATTATAGTCATTATGTGGCCACTATTAGCTATCATGTCATTCACTACCCTGACACTGACAAAATGCCTGCAGGAAGGCTTCAAAATAAAAAGCATTTACACAGCGACATCTAGCGGCAGACAAACTTCAGTACAACAGTCTTGATTAAAAGAATCAGATGAAAACCACTCTGGAGTAAAAACCTGGGGGGGAAAGGCTGTTTTAACTTCAAAAACTTACTTTGAATGTAGGAGAGGTTTTCATACAAGCTGTCAATATTGTAGCAGTGCGGAAATTCAACACAGATAGAAAACATGGAAAGATTTAGTCGGCCTCATTAAGGTAGCAGACTGAAAACGACTCGCCCAGACTTTCCAGGCAGGGCACAGTATTTCATTCACGTCTCTTCTAAGCTGTGTACCAAGTTTGTGGCAAATAAGCAATTTATCTGCATATAGATTACCCAGGACACTTGTTGCGCATTAAACTATTATGTAATTATGGGTATGTGGACACAAAATGCTTACACACAGGTCATTGAACAGGCCCTTTACTAAGTGTTATCTTTAGCCCGTTAACGTCATTCAAGCCAAATTATTCCCATGAGGCCGTTAAAAGTGTTTTGGAATCCAGTGCGGCCTTGAATATTAAGCGCCGTATTACACAGGATTCTGTAAAGGGTGAGAGTATGTTTTTTTCCTCTGATAGTAGGTGTAGTCCTCCATTTGGATAGAAGGGTCACAGATTAATTTTTAACATTGAAATGTTTACTCGAGAATCTGTGATGGTTGACGAGATGATTTAATGTTTAGTTATTTATTGTATGTGCTTAGTCACTAACTACAATGAAACTAATAGGAAAGGCATGAAGCTATGAAAGAGAAGAATGTACCAACAACAGATGAGTCACAGGGTCCAGTCACATGACTCCTAATGAAGTCTTATCCTAACATGGAAATTTGTACCAGTGTTATTCTGATGACCTACAGACATGTTTCCTGTCGATTCTCTTCAGATTTCAGCATCATACTATACTGGGGAAAAATACAGAATACATGTGTGTGAACGACAAGAACCCAAGAGGAACTTTGAGGTTACAGGGAGCGGAGATAAAGAAGGTGGAGGATTTTAAGTACTTAGGCTCAACAATCCAGAGCAATGGAGAGTGTGGAAAAGAGGTGAAGCAGCGTGTGCAGGCAGGTTGGAATGGTTGGAGAAAAGTGTCCGGTGTGATGTGTGATAGGAGGGTATCGGCAAGAATGAAGGGAAAAGTGTACAAGACGGTGTTGAGGCCAGCGATGTTGTATGGGTTAGAAACAGTGGCGCTGAGGAAAAGACAGGAGTCAGAGTTGGAGGTAGCAGAGATGAAAATGTTGAGGTTCTCTTTGGGAGTAACGAGGATGGATAGGATCAGAAACGAGTACATCAGAGGAACAGCACATGTAAGACGTTTGGGAGACAAAGTCAG
This sequence comes from Plotosus lineatus, assembly GCA_024760905.1. Lineage (NCBI taxonomy): Eukaryota > Metazoa > Chordata > Actinopteri > Siluriformes > Plotosidae > Plotosus > Plotosus lineatus. The sequence continues at coordinate 49,515,736 of CM045734.1, forward strand.
AGAGGCTAGATTGAGATGGTTTGGACATGTACAGAGGAGGGATAGTGAACATATTGGTAGTAGGATGCTGAGGTTGGAACTACCAGGCAAAAGGTCTAGAGGAAGAACAAAGAGACGATTTATGGATGCGGTGAAGGTGGACATGAAGGTCGTTGGAGTAAGAGTAGAAGATGCAGAGGATGGGGAGAGATGGAGGCAGATCATTTGCTGTGGCGACCCCTGAAGGGAACAGCCGAAAGAAAAAGAAGAAGAAGACTATACTGGGGAAAAAAGCCGAAAGAAAAGAAGAAGAAAGAAGACTACACCACTTTATTTATAAAGCAATTTC
>CM045734.1:49521063-49548563 GCA_024760905.1 Plotosus lineatus
TCATCCTCTTCAATGCCCTCCTCACTTCACCCTTACTGATCTTTGCTACATCCTGCTCCTCAATGGTCACCTCTTCTACTCTTTTTTTCTCTCTCATTTTCCTCATTCATCAGCTCTTCAAAGTACTCTTTCCATCTTCCCAGCACACTTGTGTCATCAGTCAATACATTTCCCTCTCTGTCCTTTATCAATCTAACTTGCTGCACATCCTTCCCATCTCTATCTCTTTGCTGTGCCAACCTGTATAGATCATTTCTCCCTCCTTACTGCCCAACCTATCATACAAGTCATCATACGCCCTCTGTTTGGCCTTAGCCACTGCTACTTTCGCCTTACGCTGTCTCCCTGTACTCCTGTTTACTCTCTTCGGTCCTCTCAATGTCCCATTTCTATTTAGCTAACCTCTTCCTTTGTACACACTCCTGCACTTCCTCATTCCATCACCAAGTCTCCTTATCTACTTTCCTTCCAGAGGACACACCGAGGACTCTCCTACCTGTGTCCCTGATCACATTTGCTGTGGTTGTCCAGTCATTTGGAAGCACTTCCTGGCCACCCAAAGCCTCTTTCAACTCCTCTTTGAAGACAACACAACACTCTTACTTTTTCAGCTTCCACCACTTTGTCTTCTGCTCTGCCTTTGCCTTCTTCACCTTCCTCAGCATCATCCTGCATACCACCATCCTATGCTATTTGGCAACACTCTCACCCACTACTACTTTGCAGTCACTGATTTCCTTCAAATTACATCGCCTACACAAGATGTAGTCTACCTGTGTGCTCCTACCTCCGCTTTTATAAGTCACCCTATGCTCCTGTTTCTTCTGGAAGAAAGTATTTACCACAGCCATTTCCATCCTTTTTGCAAAATCGATCAACATCTGTCCTTCTGTGTTCCTGTCCTGGATACCAAACCTGCCCATCACTTCCTCGTCCCCTCTATTGCCTGCACCAACATGTCCATTGAAGTCTGCACCAATGACCACTCTTTCACCTCTGGGGGTCCTCTGCATCACTTCATTTAAGTCACTCGAGAATCTCTCCTTCTCTTTTAGCTCACATCCTGACTGTGGGGCATAAGCACTAACAACATTGAGCATCACTTGAACCCCCAACCTTGGGATCAGCGATCTGCCCTTGTGTTGATACATTAAAGAACATTTAGCTTGTTTGCATAAAACATTTTTATACTTTCCAGATGCTTATTCTGTTTTTATTGCTGAAAAACCTGTTTGTTTGTTTGCTTTGTGAAGGAGCTCACCGGTGCAGCATATAAATACAGTGATCCCTCGCTACTTCATGCTTCAGTTTCTGTGGCTTCAGTGCATCACGGGTTTTTCAAAAATATTCATTGAAAAATAAGCAAATTAAGGAAAAATAGTGAAAAAGTTCAGGAAAATGCCACAAACAAGGCCAATTATGAAAAAAAAAAAAACAAATTAAAAAAAAAAAACCAAAACCAAAAAAACCCTACCCAAAACCCCCCAACAAAACTACTTACATTTTTATGAATAGCATTGAATATGTATTTGTTGATATTATATACACATATACATGTATGAATACATCAGTCGGGGTGGGGGGGGGTGGGGGTGATCCCATGTTGCGGAAATCGGCGGTCGTGTTGGGGGGGGGGGGTCTCGGGTACCATTAACCGTGGAAAGTGAGGGATCCCTGTACATCTATTTGTGGAAAACGTGCAGAAATTTCAAGTTATTCTAACAAACATAGTTTAAAAAGAAGAAAACAACAGTTCTCAATTAATGATGAACTGTTTCTGTGTGAAAATTTCATTCTGTTCATTTTTCCTTTTTATATTAGCATATATCATTAAGTATATGTATACACGGCTCATAATGTAGCTCATCTGTTATCATGTGCTGAATTTGTCTCGTAGTAAGCTGAGTTGATAAATGTCCTTCGACAAACCTGTTTCCATTTCCACATGGTGATCAATATCCCTGATCAGTATTGATTTCCCCATCTGCTGTCCTTTTACTTTCCTCCATCAATTGTTCCTTCCTTAGCTGAGCACTTTATCTTATACTCAGAGTGGATATGCTGATATCCTGTGTCAAAACATGCAGAATTGATGTATTCTGCAAGGAGGACTGTGATCCATTCTTCAATAAGTAAAGGGAATAAACACTAGAGTTTTCTTTTTATATTGTCAGGATTCATCATTGGACATAGACGGGGTTCGAACATGTGTTCTGCTGTAAAAACTCACTAATCTAAATTTAAAACTTCACAATTATGGTGAAAATATATCGTTCAGTTATCAAAACTACATAATATATATAAATTAATTCAGCTGCAAAACATTACCAAAGATTGTAACAAGTTTACTGGCTACTACCAATCTTAAAAAAAATAATGTCAGAAAAGGACTTTGATTACAAAGCCATGAAAAATGTACACCGCCCTCAATTGGCACCCCTGGTTAAGATGTGTTGGTTAGCTTCGAATAAATTCAGTATTTTTCTAAATAATATCCGACCACAATCACAATTCGCTGTCTTTTACCAACAAAACAGAACCAAATTTTCTCCTATAATGTTCCACAAGATGGGAGAATACAGCAAAAGAGATCTCGGACCATTTCTCACCACAGAATCTCTCGAAATCATCCAGCAACCTGGTCCTCTCCTCTTCAGCGCACTTCACAGGTATTCAACAGTGTTGTGGTCTGGGGACTGAGCTGGCCATGGGAGGATTTTGATTCCGTGTATGGTGAACCATTTTTGTGTAGATTTGGCAATGTGTTTAAGGTCATTATCTTGTTGAAGGACCCAGTGACGACCCATCTTCAGCTTTTGTTACTATTATAATGTACATATAGTAATACAGATCTTACAGCAAAACATTTCTTTTCAGGTATTCACATATAAATTTAGTTTGATATAATCTTGTTGTGAGGAGCATCCTCCAAAAAACAGTCATGATGAAATTAACTAAGTCATGTTATTGTATCTAATAATACTTGTAATAGCACAATACAATATTACAGTACAATATATTATATAAATTTAATACAGTAACAATCGTAGTAAAACTTGAAGCCTATTATCATGTTCGCTTCACAGCAAGAAGATCCTGCATTCAAGTCTTGGACTCGCGAATTACTGAGTTTGCTTGTTCTCGCCCTGTTTATGTGTTTCTTCTGGGTAAACTGGTTTCTTTTCACAGTCTAAAGACATCTTCATTAGTCTAAAGTGGTTGTCCCAAATTGCCCCTAGGTATGCATGTAACTGGCAGTGTGTGTGTTTGTTTGTTCTATGATGGATTGGCAAGCTGATCAGGGTGTACTCTATTTTGCATCGAGTTTTACTAAGTTAGGCTCCAGTCTCCCCACAACCCTGGTGGGGTTGCGTAGTTTGGCAAACAAATTAATCAGTAAATAAATATATTGATATAATACTACTACTACTACTAATAATAATAATAACCCAGGGATCCTTCACTTTCCACGGTTAATGGGGACCGAGATCTCCCCATGACCGCCGATTTCTGTGAAGTAGGATCGACCCCTCTGACCGACATATATGTACATGTATATGTGTATATCATATCAATACTGTAAATGCATATGCAACGCTATAAATGCTTATCATAACAATTAAAAATATAAAAATAATGCATAAGATGTAAATTAAATATAAATACACACACACACACACACACACACACAGATGCGCACCTCACAACATGCAAATAGTTTTGTTGGGGGGTTTTGGGTTTTTTGTTTTTGTTTTCGTTTAGGGATTTTTTTTTTTTTTTTGCTCAATTGGCATTGTTATATGGCATTTTCCTTAACTTTTTAACTAATTTTTATTAATTTCTTTCTGTCTTCCTTTTGGCTTTTTCCCTTTTACTCAGGAGTTGCCACAGCGAATCATCTGATTCGCACGTTCGATTTGGCAGAGGTTTGTCCTTCCTGTCACAATCCTTTTAGCAAGGGACAGAAACACGCTGACGGCTTTGCAGCTACTCTTTACGAATGTCAGCAATGGTTCTTTTACATGCCCCTCACCATAGACAGTGAGAGACATGGCCCGCCTTTGATAACCCAGTTAGCTGCACTGGGGGGGGGGGACAGTGACAACCTTGTGGAGAGTGGGACTCGAACCCCCAACCTTTGGATCAGCGATCCAGCACCCTATACCACTAGACCACCACTGCCCCCTAATTTTTATTAATTTCTTTATTTTTTGTTATTTTTCGATGAATATTTTTGAAAAACCCATGATGCACTGAAGCTGCAGAAACTGAAGCACGAAGTAGCTAGGGATCACTATAATAATAATAATAATAATAATAATAATAATAATAATAATAATAATAATAATAATAATAATACCCCCAGTGCAGATAATTAGGCTATCAAAGGCCCATGGAGATCAGTTTCTCAAGTTTAGAAATAGAAATGTTGTCCCAGGCCTCGAGCCATTCAACTGTCTACGGCCTTCTTTTTTTGCACCTTCCTCTTTATGATGTGCCAAATGTTCTCTTTTGGTGAAAGATCTGGACTGCAGGCTGGCCATTTCAATACCCGGATCCTTTACCTACGAAGCCATGATGCTGTAATTAATGCTACATGTGGTCTGGAATTATCATGTTGAAAAATGCAAGGTCTTCTCTGAGAGAGACGACGTCTGGATGGGAGCCTGTGTTGTTCTAGAACCTGAATATACTTGTCTGCACTGTCTGGAGTGAGAGGCCGTAAAAGAGCCATTGCTGATTTCCGTCAAGGGGAGGCTGCATAGTCATCAGCGTGTTTCTGCCCGACGATGGCCTGGCGAGCCGTCCAGGGTGTACTCTGCCCTTGCCAAGAGTTGGCTGAAATGGGCACCAGCCTCCTCGTGACCTTAATTAGGATTAAGATAGTTCAGAAAATGAATGAATGAATGAATGAATGAATGGTCTCTCTGTTAGATGAGATACAGCTTTATTAATCTCACAATGGAGAAATTTACTTAGCGCTGTGATGGATCGATGACCTTCCCATTTACCCCCATCTTTCTGCTAAAGTTTGCTTGCCTTTGGTCCAGCTTTCTCCACAGCTTATGAGTGATATAGATACAAGAAGGATGGATGGATATGGAGCTGAAGCTTTCATGCTGACGTATAATTACTGCTACTTCTCATTTTCTCTTCAAATCCTGAAAGAATGCTAATAAATGTTTATAAATAAAATAAAAGCATGTACAGTACTGTAATATCGAATAAATAATGGCCAGTAGATGGCACTCTTGGGCAGCATTAAGGATTGCACTCTTCCTACAGGACCTGCTCTGTGCCTTTCGTGTTGTTACAACTCTGACAGCAAAGCAGGTACTGTATTTTTATAGATTCACATAAATATAGTATGACGTCAGAATCACTTTGCAAGCATCCTCCTTAAATCAGAATCAGCACATAGCTCCTTGAGGAAGGTAATAACACTTGGAATGCCACAGTAAAAACAACAACAACAACAACATCACTTGATAAATGATCTGAAACCTATTAATGAGATTTACACTCATGTTTTAGGGACTGCATGGTGGAGTAGTGGTTATCATGTCCACCTCAAAGCAAGAAGTTCTGGAATCCAGTGCTCGAGTGCTTCTTGTGGAGTTTTTATGTTCTCCCCATGCTTATGTGGGTTTCTTTTAGGTGCTCTGTTTTCCTCCCACAGTCCAAAGATATGCACATTAGGCTAAACTGGCCTTTCCGAATTGCCCCGAGGTGTGCTTGCGAGTAAAAATTGTTTGTGTTTGCGGTGTACCCCGTCTTTTCCCAATGTTGGTTGAGATAGGCTCCAGCTTACCTGCCACCCTAATAGGATTAAACAATTCGGCCAATGAGTGAGTGAGGAGAGTCCATGCTGATGGTGCACTGTAAACAAACAACGTTGTAATAATTCTGGAATAATTGTAGACTGAAAGATGAGGGAAAATGTATTAAATGCAAAAATATCCTTTAAACTGGAGGTCAGTGAATAATTTCACAGCGAGCCCAGTGATTCGAACAACGTCCCTGCACTTGTTATGAACTAAAGTCCACTGTGACTGTGTACGTGGTTTCGCACTTGTATGGTGGGCAAAACAAATCTTAATTCTAGTGTCTCTTTACAGTGAAGATCTCCAATGAATTATATATTAATACTCAATGCTCTTATAATGATGAACTAATACATGGAGCATAGCAGAAAATCATGACGTGTACGCATTAACAGTTTGGCCTAGTGGCCTAGTGTGGGGCCGGTGGCGTAGTGGTTAGGGTGCTGCGCTCATGATCAGGAGGTTGTGAGTTCGAATCCCACTGAGACCCTCACTGTGCTAATACCCCTGGGCAAGGTCTCAACAACAAGTGTGCCCCTGTTCACCCAGCAATATAAATGGGTACCAGTAAAAATATACTGGGGGGGAGGGATGGGGCAGTGGTGGTCTAGTGGTATAGGGCGCTGGATCGCTGATCCAAAGGTTGGGGGTTCGAGTCCCACTCTGCACAAGGTTGTCACTGTCCCCCCCAGTGCGACTAACTGGGTTATCAAAGGCGGGCCATGTCTGTCACTGTCTATGGTGTGAGGCATGTAAAAGAACCATTGCTGACTTTCGTAAAGAGTAGCTGCAAAGTCGTCAGCGTGTTTCTGTCCCTTGCTGAAAAGGGTTGTGACAGGAAGGGCATCCGACGTAAAAACCTCTGCCAAATCTAATATGCCAATCATTAATATGACTTCCATTAGGATCACTGATCCTAGGGTTGGGGGTTCGAGCCCCACTCTCCACAAGGTTGTCATTGTCCCCACAGTGCAGCTAACCGGGTTATCAAAGGCCGGCCATGTCTCTCATTGTCTACGGTGAGAGGTTCATGTAAAAGAACCATTTTTTTTTCATACTTTTGTCAAGAGTAGCTTCATCGCCATCAGCGTGTTTCTGTCCCTTGCTGAGGGTTGTGTCAGGAAGGGCATCCGATGTAGAAACCTCTGCCAAATCTAATATGCCAATCATTAATATGACTTCCATTAGGATGGCGGTAGATGATTCACTGTGCGACCCTTGAAAGGGAACATCCGAAAGGAAAAAAAAACCAACAACATATATGTCACGAGAAGGTCGCAAAGTTGTCATTTGTCTCACAAATTATTCGTTTTTTTGTTCACAACGGAAAGCTACAAGTTGGAGACGTACATTTTGTCATCCTTTATATTTCATTCTCATTTTGTTCACACTAATATCACATGAATAAAAAGTGAACGGCTTGCGAACAAAATTTGAAAAAAATACCCCGACTGATTGATGACAAATTTATATTTTTTCATCTGCAAATCAGCGTCGCTTTTCTATCGCACCTCTATTGTGATCACCCTTTCAGAGCAATGCAAGAGAATTCACTCTCGTTCACTTCTAAATTTAGAGTAGCCAACACACCAACCTGCATGTAGGGGGAACCCACAGAGCACCGAGGAAAGCCACGAAAGCATGGGGGAGAACTTGTAAAATTCTGCAGGGCCTGTGCTGCTGTGAGGAGGTACTGCCACCCGTTGCTGTAAAAGAGGGTTAATATCAATATATTAATTATTGTTCATCCATCCATTATCTGTGCCATCAGACTCGCAGGAGAAGCTGGAGCAAATCCCAGATGACCTTGGATGAGGAGTGCGGTACACCCTGAACACTATGCCGGTCTATTGAAGGACAAATTTGCCACAGACACAAACAACCATTCACGCTCATATTCACACCTGTGGGTAATTTTGAGCTTGTGGACTGTCGGAGGAAGCACAGACGCAGAACGTGCAACCACATACAGAAAGGATCTTGGCCAAGATTCAAACTCAAAGTCAGCTGCGAGGTGAAGTTACTCAGCACTGAGCCTACATGCAAACCCATTCTAGAACTTATAACAAAAAAATATTGGGAGCAGTAAAGTCTCATCTCTGCCGACTCTGGGCGAGATAACACCCTGGACAGCTCGGCAGGCCATCGCATGGCCAACACTCATACAACCAGACACACTCTCACACCTAGGGGTGATTTGGAGCAGCCAATTAGCCTTCTGTGGGGCCGCTGGCATAGTGATCAGGGTGCTGCACTCATGATCGGGAAGTAGTGAGTTCGAATCCCAGTTAGACCCCCACTGAGCTAAGACCCCTGGGGAAGGTCTTAACTACAAGTGTGCCTCGGTTCACCCAGCAGGATAAATGGGTACCAGTAACAATATACAGTACTGGGACGGGAACCTGTGATGGACTAGCGTCCCATCCAGGAGCAAGTTGAAGTCCTGGTAGCTCCACGCTACGGAAGCCGGGAATAAGCACCAGCCTAACGAGCCACACTAGGCTCGGGCGTAAAAAGCCCAATGGGCTTTACTTTAAAGTCTCAACTTATTAAAGATCGAGTTACCCATGATTGAAGAGTTCAGGGTCCAAGCACAAGCACACGCACCACTGTTGGGCTCATGTACCCAGAACCTTCACCTTGTCACCTTTAAACTATTTACCACGTACACAAGATTCCTGAAAGTTTTGAATTATTTCGTACTTATGCACTTTGTGTGGTCAGATGGTCTGTGCAGGAGTTATAGGATCTCATCATCAATAGAAGGGGAAATCACACACACAACAAGTTTGGGTGTGTGTGTGTGTGTGTGTGTGTGTGTCCTGGGTTAGTGGTATTAGATCCTGCCCTCAGTGCTTTTTCACTCATTGACGTTGTGGAAGGCACTCGACAGCGGGAGGTGCTCATCTCTCTCGCCTCAAGAGGTCATTCTACCTACAGTTTGCCACTTGTTGCCGAAAGCTTCTGGTCCTGCCGTCTCACCGTCTCAAGTCCGATATACAGGATACATACATATATATATATATATATATATATATATATATATATATATATATATATATATATATATATATATATACATATACATATATATATATATATATATATATATATATATATATATATATATATATATATATATATATAAATAGAATTATTACCCCCGCCCACAACAGATTCCCTCGCGATCGCATCAGCTCGATGTTGAAACAGGACTACAGCGACGTCTGAGTCTCAGCTGCACAGGGACACTTCTGAGCCAATTGATTGCCTTTGCCGGGGGAGGAAGCATGGTTGACAACACGAGCATAGCAACTAAATCTGCTCTGGTAAGCATCCCGTGTGTTTAACTGTAGTTATTCTCTCTTTTTAAAATTAAAAATTTTTTTTTTTTTTTTTTTTTGCAATAAACAACCCAGATATGTGATCTAAGCACGTGATCCCGGATGCGTTTGATCTTTATTGTATCTTTCTGTTTCCACTTTGATGTCAGTTTGTTGTGTTTTTGTTTTGTTTTCCAGAAGTCTGATAAATTACAGACTAAATTACAGACTCGTGAGATTATAGACCTTCATCAATCAGATCACTGCAAGACTTTTCATGAAGAGTTTAAATAGAGTTTCTAGATCTGTTGACCCGCTTCTGGAGACTTTTACAACTTTGCGTATGTTTTGCCTATAAAGAGACCACGTGTTCCCATTGGAGCATAATATCCGAGCTTTTGTTGATCGTTTTGTTTATGAATATAATTTAAAATAAGCTTGTTGATGAGCGTAAGGCCGGCGTTCAGCGCTGTTTCAGCACCATTATGTGAAGGTCTCCTGGCTTTGGATCTGTGGATCTGATCTTCTTGATTCATCCCCTGTTTTACGCAGCAAGCCGCCTTCCCGACTGCGAGCCCACTGCCGCTGCTGGTGGCGGCTCCCGGCGCGCACGGTCACATCTCGGCTGTGCACTCGCATCAACCACCCGGCGGCGCGGGCATGAAGCTCGAGGCTGTCATGGAGAACCTGCAGAGGCAGCAGGCGGCCCGCTTGGCGCTCGAGGAGAAGCTGCGGAACCAAGCCGAGAAGGATCAGGACATCCGGGCTGTTTTAGAGCAACAGCAGCAGCAGCAGCAGCAACAGCAGCATCAGCAGCAAGAGCTCGCTTTCCGGCACTACCAGGCGTCGGTGCGTGGAGCTTTGGCGGCGCACAGAATGGCGACCGCGGCGGCTGCGGCGGCGGCGGCGGCGGCTGCTGCGGCCGCGGCTGCGTCCTCGCGCGCGACCGACGACTCGGACGCGGATGACGAGCGCACCGCATTGGACGACGACGAAGACGAGCGAGACATGGAGTTAGAAGACAGCGCGAATGACAACGACGGCGACGATTTCGAAGGACCTCTGGTGCACTATGCGCCTCCTCGCCATGCCGCCGCGCGCTCCGGCGAAACCGAGTCGCCAAAAAGCGCGCATGCGCCTTCCAGAGTGCAGGCTCCCTACACGGTGGCCCGGCAGCCCGAGTCTCCGCACGCGCAGCCCCAGCACCACGAGTGGACATACGAGGAGCAGTTTAAGCAGGTGAGGAAGCACAAAGTGCAACACAAGCAAAAAAAAAAAAAAAAGACAACAATTTAAAGTGCATTTAAAGTCTTGGAGACTCCACACGAGTATACAGTACAGTGGGGGTTAAATTATCACAGTATAAATACTGCAAAAATAACACTGTGACGTGTGTTGAGTCAACATTGGGGCAAATTTTGCTTTGCTTCTTGCCTCCTTCACATTTCAACATTTTTTTTTTTTTTTTTTTTTGTGGGGAAAGTGTTTCCAACTGACTCCCTCATTCCCTTTCCTTATCAAAGTCTGCATTGTATAGCACACCGCATTCAATACTAAAAGTTTCGCTTTATTTATCTCTGTTAAAGATTTGTCCCTATCTGCTGATGAATATTCTGTAAATGATAAGAGTAGGCTCAGGGTATTTAAACAATATGTAGTTGTATAGGCCTCAGGTGAGTTCTGCCATGAAACGCTCCAACAAGCTTCCTCAGAAAATTTCAACTCAAATGTTTTCCCGAAGGATAATTTAGACGGATATAACAAGCGCCAGGCTCTTAAGCTAACCCAGATCTATACAGAGTGGGCCTGGATGGACTTTTCATCCTTTATTTATGATAGATCATCCTCAGTCAGGGCGAAATGAGAACTGTACATTAGGAACTGCATTAGTGTTTGCTACGGTGTAATTCAAGCATAGAAATCAAATCCAAATAAGACTATTAGCTTTAATTGTGGGTCATATAATGGAGCGCAGGGCTATAGGATTCCTCCTCTTCTTTTTGCTTCACATGTGAATCAGCTCTCCATGGAAAATGAACAGGGTAAGCTATGGAATAATTAATTGTATTAGTTTGAGGGATGTATGACGATTTACAGATTAAAATATATCACAAGCAATGCAAGGTTTCAGATTTATATTTTGTATAATACCAGTACAGTGTATACGTACGAAAGAAGGTTTTTCGTGTTTTAATCTATTACTCGGGTATTTTATCGTATCTTAATTAAATCCACTCTCCACTCTCATCGAACCGATAATTCATTTCACAGGAGCGTAACAGATGCAGTTTGTAATCTGTTTTAAAATACTGTATTGTGACAAATCAGAAACAATGAGGGGATGCCTGTGGCACTTGGTAGACTCAGTGGAGCCGGTATACTGCCTGTTTTTGACATTGCACAAGAAAACCAAATTTAAAGGCAATAAATGACACTCTGAAATAAGAACAAGATGTGACTTTAAGAGAAAGGGAGGGGGGGCATTTCATTGCACACACCAACCATGTTTCTTATCTTTGTATTTATGACAGGGACTAAAGGCAGCTTGTCTGTTTTGCTTTGCGAGATTAAGCACTGTCTGACTTTTGAGCAGGAAAGAAAACACTTATAAACAAAATGTGTCTCATTAATCATTAATACCTTTTTTTTATTTGCATCTATTGATTAAGTTCTTTATTTCATAGATTTTTATTAATAAATAATTAATGACCAAGCAGATTTCTTTTGTATAGGGTTATATACATTTTATATGTATACAGTATATATTTATATATGTGTGTGTGTGTGTGTGTGTGTGTGTGTGTGTGTGTGTGTGTGTGTGTGTGTTGTATACACACCAGCTTTTCTTGAATTGTATATCAGACAGTAGTTAAGCGGAAAAAAAAAAAAGAAAAAAAAAAAAACAAACATCAGAGACAATGTGGCAAGCCACACATTAAGAGAAAAGTTGCAGAAGTAAGACTGCCTGCCATATCATATTCTATTACTAAAAGGAGAGAGAGAGAGACAAAAAGAGGTGAAAAAGTTGTGTAGTGGTTTTGGCAGGAGAGCAGAAAACTAGAGTTGGTGACATTCCTGTTTGGCTCTTGACCAGAAACTCTGGAATCTCCATCTCTGGCATGTGTGTCGGCTCGCGGCCAAGCCATTACGAAATAAGAGCAAACTGCACAATTCAACACAACCCAGCCATACAAAAGCACACGTGTATGAGTGCGTACGTTTGTATATGTGTGTGTGTGTGTGTGTGTGTGTGTGTGTGTGTGTGTGTGTGTGTGTGTGTGTCTAGAAAGAGGAACACCTACTACCAATGTTCACATTTAATCACTGAAATTGCTCTCATAAGTCTACTATACAAATTTTAGAATTGCCCGATTCATTTAATGTGTTCGACTTCTATTGAAAAGCTTGTTATGAGTGTGTAGCTAAAATGGTAAGCATTAGGATTTTCAATATGTTGTGATTGGGTTGTATCCTCCCTTAATTCGGCGACAAAGGTTCATCTGTCAGCTTTTAAATCCTGTTATAATCATTGAGCGCATAAGAGCTCCAGGAAAACAGAACTGTGCAGAATTGCGCCTCATGAATAGGAAACTATTTCATCGCTTGGGTTGGATTCAGGGCTTGGGTTAAATCCCCCCGACTGTCCTTGTCAACCTGATGCCATGTTTTGCAAACACTAAAAACTCACAGAATGCCCCCCCCCCCACCCACCCCCCCCCCCATTATAAGGTTTTCGAGGGGGCTGGGAATTGATGAAGGGGTGAAGGGAAGGTAGCATTGGTGTATGATTTCACTACAGAAGCCTGCAGAGAGGTTTGTGTTTCCCTCTTTTGTTTGCTTTGGCAGATCTGGGCTAATGGGTGACTTCTTAACTCTGAAAATGTCAACTCTAAAATCGAGGTAGTGTTTGCTAGAAGAGTAATGCATTTTATACATAATTACCACTACAAGCTCGAATGTCTAGCATGAATAAAAGTTCCTAAATAGATTTCTATAACCGGTAGTGTGGTTTCAGAAGAGCTAAACCATCAATGGGAACATTCACAGGGTATCTACAGTCCAGCTTTCAATGACCACCTTTCTGAGATGTGAAATGGATTACTAAGGTCTAGCTGTTAGTGATATAATTCACACTCTGAAGAACTGAAGATAGCCGCTAAACATTTCTTGGACAAAAAAAAAAAAGGGAAATGAGGCAATTGTGAAATCACTGAAAGGAAGAAGAAGTTCCTTCTTCGGCAGGAAGCCAAAATAGAGTTTGTGATTAAACAAATATTGATAACACATATTTCATAATATCTATTCTTTATGTTGAAGTAGAATTAAAATTTTTATTTATTTATTTATTTATTTTATTATTTTATTTTTTAATTTTTTCAAAAATTTTTATTTGTCTGTGTACACCAGAGGTGGAGCGATAGAAGAAGGAAGCTGGTTGGAGCCGTAATAACTCCTGATCCTCTGTGATATTTTTATATAACCAGTCCGTGTATATAACGATTCATACCCATTAATATTTAGTTATATTTTATAGGAATGCACAGACATGCATTACAGCAACTTAAAATATGTTTTTGTCATTTCAATTTATATTTTTTATTTATTTTTTGATGTACATTCTAGTACTGTGGCAACTCTGCATGTTTGAATTTGAACTGTGGCACAGAAGCAGTCCAGAATGTCATTAAGCCACACAGCATGTGGTCTGAAACATATGCATGGAATAAAAGCCTTTATATGACAAGGAGGTCATGATTCCCCCCCATCAGCAGTAGCACTAATGTCCTGTACAGTGTAAATCGAGTAGAATATGTGCCATCGATGGAAATATTTCACAGCATTTCTGCCATTTTATGAAAAATAGCTGCCAGCTTGTTATTAAAAAAGCCATATTGTTTACGTTCAAAGTATTTTTGAGCCAGCCTTTCTGAACACTGGTCTCAGATCAGCAGCTCATCAATAAAAAGAAAATCCTGGTTGTTGCCGGGTTACTGACCTCTCGTCAGAGGACTCGGTTCTAAAGCTGTGTTTGTCAAAGCCCAGCTCTTCATTCAAGCTCTGTCAGTGAAAGTATGCATGGAACTTTTTGACCATAATTCAAGCAAGGAGTGCCAATGAAACACCTTGGGGTACACAATGCGCCATTGAAGCACATGTGTGTTGTCAGCAAAGATCTCCTTATTCATTAAAAACAGAGCCTGACTGCCTTGTTTGAACAGCCTTCCTCACCGCGAGTGTAAGATTTGAGCTCCGTATTGCTGAAACTCCCTGAAGTCTCTGGCTCAGCCTGGTCAATTAATCTATTTGTTGGTTGTGATTTTATAAACTCGCCTACATTTGAAATTGTAGATCGAGATAGGATTTTATGCTTGCAGCCAGTGGTACTTTACTTTTTACTCTCGTTTTTATAACACACAAAAGTTTTCCGTAATATTTAATTGAACTGGTTATTGAAAGTTTTATTCTGAGTACAATATTGATATAATAAAAAAATGACCTTTTTAAAGTTGTTCTGAATGACTAAAACAACTTTATTTTGTTGATTTGTTCCATTTTCCGAAGATCAACTATACAGTGATTCCTCACTACTCCGTGCTTCAGTTTCTGCCGCTTCAGTGCATTGTGGGTTTTTCAAAAATATTCATCGAAAAATTAGAATTAAGGAAATTAAGGAAAAATTGGGAAACGGTGAAGGAAAATGCAGCAAAACGAGGTCAATTATGCAAAAAACTCCAAACAAACAAAAACAAACAAAAAAAACAACCCCAAACCCCCTAACAAAACTACTTACATTTTTAGGTGAGGTGCGCATCTGAGTGTGCGCGCACACATCTCTGTGTGTGCACGTGCACGTCTGTATGTGTGTGTATTTATATTTTATTTAAATCATGCATTATTTTTGAATGTTTAATTGTTATTATAAGCATTTATAGCATTGAATATGTATTTATTGATATTATATACACATATACATGTACATATACAGTGGCAGTGGTGGTCTAGTGGTATAGTGCGCTGGATCACTGATCCAAAGGTTGGGGGTTCGAGTCCCACTCTCCACAAGGTTGTCACTGTCTCTCCCCCCCCCCCACTGCAGCTAACTGGGTTATCAAAGGTGGGCCATGTCTGTCACTGTCTATGGTGAGAGGCATGTAAAAGAACCATTGCTGACTTTTGTAAAGAGTAGCTGCAAAGCCGTCAGCGTGTTTCTGTCCCTTGTTAAAAAGGGTTGTGACAGGAAGGGCATCCGACGTAAAAACCTCTGCCAAATCAAACGTGCGAATCAGATGATTCGCTGTGGCGACTTTTGAGTAAAAGGGAAAAAGCCGAAAGGAAGACAAATACATGTACATATACATTAGTCAGGGGGGTCAATCCTTCTTTGTGGAAATCGGTGGTTGCAGGGAGGGGTCTCAGTCCCCATTAACCGCGGAAAGTGAGGGATCCCTGTACAGTACTACCTTCTAATTAATAAAAATCCTGAATTTTCTTCCCAAACCCTTTAATAATTCCCTTTAATAATAAATCATAGCTATGTTGGCGTTCCTGATATTAATTAGCTAATTCAAAGTGATGTCGGTGCATTTACTTGACATAACGTTACACTTTTCATTCCGGTTTCTCAGAATCATTCATTCATCTGACAGCTTGTATTGCGTTCACCTTATACACGTAAATAAAGGTGGCACAGTGACTTGTATTGTTCTGTAACTCGCTCACAATATGACTAACGCTAATAGGCTACCACTTTTATACTACTATCCCTACTGTTACTACTCCATATTTCTGAAATGCTACAAGTCAAAAGTATGAAAGTGTGTTACCATTAACCTTAGTAGAGCTAATATTGTAATGTTAGCACAGCAGACATGCTTAAAGGGGACCTGTACCCAAAATTTACAGCATTCAAAAATATCCACTATACTTTATTATTTATCTTTTAAACATCGCGTGATGTCGGTAGTTTATTTATAAGTCCACATTTCCTTTTCTTCTATATGACATTCCTTGCTCACGAAGGTTGAGCGTGCGGACATGTTGGCTTCTTTTCACCGGGGTTAAAGGTCATTGTGACCTAACATCGTTGACAGTCGTATCGCCAATTGCAGAATGTCAGTGTATTTTCCTCAAGCAATTCATGTTGTTTACAACAATAGCACTCCTGATCGGTTTTTTGATGCACGCATTTTCCACAAGAGCACAAAATATTTGCTGGTTGTTTGCCACGATTTTCCCGTGTAAGAGTTTCTGCCGACTCTCCAATATGGTCCTCCGAGTCGTCACTTTCCTGGTCCGATTTCACTAAATGTGGATAGTCTTTCTTCAGTGGTTCATATAAATAACCTTCTAATCTTTCTACGAAACTGTCTTCGTCCATGCTTTAAAAAAAAACAAAAAACGACTATTTCTGTTTTTTCAAGTTTCCGTGAGCTTGTGTTGTATACGTCAGGTATATAGCCTTACGTTTACATTGCAATCTCGCAATTCCGGTCGAGGCTTTGTCAACGATATGACGTCATTTCAAATGTGCCGTTTTAAAACTCCTGTGCTCTGAAGCTTGACGTTAGTGAAGCCCTTAAATCGCTTAAAGCTGGTTTGTGAGAAAATATAATAAACACCTTATAGGTGCATTGTCACTAGCTGTACACAATACGTCAAATTAGGTATATGAGCGCTTTCGCTACAGGTACCCTTTAAGGTATACTACTATTGTTATAGCTTACTTTTTTGCAGTTCTTTTCTCACTAAGGAAAACGACACTTTGTTTTGAAAAAAAATTTAAGTACTGGGATAGAATTTTGTAAGAATTTTAATACTTGAATTTAAAAAAAAAATAAAAAACAAGATTGATAAATTGTGTTAAAACTTAAAGTCAGAAGAACCACAAATCCGAATTACCATTGACTTTAGTATTATATCTCGACATTATTTGATCTGTATCAATGTGTTTGGTCTTCAGTGAGCCTTCAACGAAGCCTCTGTCTGCTGTCATGACCTGATCCAATAAATAGTATGAAGTACTTAATAGGTGCGACACTGAACTGTGTGAAGGCCACATGGCATCTTTCGGCAGAGTTTAACACTACCTGCCTGATGTCCTCTAACCTGGTGTCAGGAGGCAATAAATCTGTTGCTTTTGAATTGGAGGTTGTGGAGCAAGATTTGAAGGTGTTGTGGCCACCAGTCCGTCAACATAATACACAAATGTAGTGGAAGGCCAGTTGATACTTTGACTTTAGTAGGCAAATTAATGACTTTTACATGAAATCAGTGTAAACCTAACATGAGGTTTGGGTTTGTTTTGAATGTAATTCAGTTGTATATTGTGTTTGTATTTTGTTGAATATTTTAGGGAACATGTTCAACAAGCTAAAAGTTGGATTCAAAACATTTGAGATATATACTGTAATAACGAGATTGTACATCAGCTAAAATGTAAATTAAGTTTTAGGTCATTGTAGGATATTAGTAGCATTAGTACAGTCTGACCCTCACTGCATGCTCATGTCATGTATTTATAGTGTATAAAGTATGGGCCCTTCAGATGCACATGCTGTAAAATGTACACGTATTGAAAAACGCATTTTATTTTTCACTTCTCCTTGCAAAGGACTGAGGTAAACACTCTGTGATAATCCTAGTGTTACCATTCAGGAAGATCTAAATTCATATATCAGGGTCTAATCTCGTACAATCCAAAAGTATTCACAATCCATGTTGAGTTTGTGCGCCGGTTTCTCACTGAAGAAGGATTTATTTTGGTATAACATAATGGTGATCCATACCGACATCTTATTTCAGAAGTATTCTAATTAACCATAAGACTGAAAGCAAATCTTATTGAATTCACCATTCTAGTAAAGTCCTTCTATTGCACTTTAATACATTCAGAGCTCATAAACTCCAGTAAGCCACCCAACTTTACATTACAGTAAATTGCTTAATTTCCATATGATATAAATAAAAACATTCCAGTGCCTGCAGGAGAGATATAGAAGGAAGCTCAGGTCACATGTCATCAGCCTCACTCCATATGGTCCTGCATGTCAGTCTTAATTACAGGAAGGGCTGGTAACATAAGATAGGCAAGAATCATGCATGGAGTATCCAGGTTGGGGGGCCGCATTAGATATTTACATCTCCAGGATTAGCTTCCTCAACCACCCCCACAAACACACACACACCAATTTATTGAGTTATGGAAACCTGATTTGTTTGCGAGGGCAGCAGGCACCAGAACAACATACAAAAAGAGTAAGGGTGGAATATTGGGGGAAAGGGTTCATCTTGATCGTGATTCGCAAATATTTCAAATAGTTCTCAGTAAGGCAGAATTTTAATCTGAATTAACAGCCATGGAAGTTTACACATGTAGGCAAGCTAGCAAGACACGCTGGTGAAGCAGTTCTGTGCCATCATTTATTAGTCAGCTGCGGTAAATTAAAGTAAGTCTATTCTAGTAACGATTACTGTTGTATACTACATGGGAATACATTCTGCTAGCTCGGTAACAAAAGCATTTTTCTGAGGGGATGGCGTTTAAAATGGAAAAATAAAACCACGAAAAAATTTTATTTTTGTATGTATTTCTGGGCAGTTGTTCTAAAACTCATTTACACAGCATGTGCATTATATACAGTGGTAGCTTGACTTACGAGTGTCTATTATAATGAATTTTTCATGATACAAGCTTTAATCCCACCAAAAATCTGCCCCATCCAACGAGCAAAATTTTGATTTACGATCTCTGCTGGGGAAATGGCTTTCCCAGGCTGATTAGCTTTGTATTCTTCCATGTGTATTCCTCTGCACTCCAAGAATGCCTTGTGCAGTGATTCGCAATTATGTTCTGTGACACCTCCTCTCGGAAGAAAAAAAAAACCTTTCACCCTACCAGCGCCCCATGCAGATTATAAATAGTGTTTACTGCACTTCATATCGTTTGCTCGGTGTTTTTTCCCTACACCATAGCACGACAATGAGAGTGCCACTGCCAACTACTGTAGTGGATGCGCAATTACACTTAATTCTAGTACAGTATGGCAAAAAAGCATGTTCCCAAGGGTCTTATGCGATCCCCCTGGCATCACACCCCCAAGGGGGGCACGCCCCACTATTTGAGAAGCACTGGCCTTGTGGGAGCTCACCACGAGCCTTTCCTTGCTGGCATTCGTAGTATGCGCGCACACAAAATTCTCCTTCTCCTCTGTTACGCACCACCTCATGCCTGCCCACGTGACATCTTTGCCGCAGTGATCGGAAGGGTTAGTTGACTTATTGTTTATTCTTGTTTAATTATTCTTTATTGTTAATTATTACTAATATTAATGTACATGTATTGTTATTATGAAACATTTGTTTTTACATGTTTATCTTTAATATATTAGGTAATATGTGCTTGTTTGTGGCAGGTTACATGAGTTTAGGAGGGGGTTAGAACAGATTAATTGGTTTTATGTTATTTCTTATGGGAATAATTGTTTTATCTAACAAACTTTTCGACTTACGAGCTCGCTCTCGAAACGAATAAAACGTGTATGTCAAGGTCCCATTGTACTTAATGAAGTACTGGACTACATAGTGCTTAGCTTGGCTCAAAGCTTAGAGGGCACCTGACCAGCCTCTGTGATGGTTTAAATATGTAAATATAAACTATTGTTTTTGCTTTTCCGAACAAGATGCCAATACTCATATTTTCACACCTTATTGCATATGTGCACATAAAAATCTCATTTTAGTAAGCTTTTTGCTTATGTTCCCATGTAGTATTTACTAAAATAGTCGATATTATTTTTGAGTATGTACTTAAAACATATCAGGCTTGGTCCATCTATGGGAATATTCACCGTCACCTCTTCTTTTGCAAATTATCGTTAATTACCTCCTTTTTTTGATGTTGCTAATCTACTCTATATATTTCCAAGACAGTTAAATGAATGGAAAGTATCTCAGGGATCAGAATGTTGCTACTACCATATTAGCATTTCCAACATCCAGGGCATAAATGTAATAAAATGTACTGAATCCATTGTGATTTGTGCAGATTTTAACCTTGAATACAAATCTACCAGAGCATTGACTGTGGTGCAGAGGGACCGTCCGGTGTAACATAAGTGAATTACCTCACTGCTAATGTCACTAACAGAGGAGGTCTGTTTGTTTTGATGATTGAGTGGCCTGCTAATTCAGTTTAGCAACTGATCCCTTTGCACTGGAGGAGAGTGTGGATGCTGTGGGGAAAGGAAAAAAGGAAGCAGTCATCATAATTAGTATTAATATTTTTATGTTGAGATTTCTTGGGTTTTATATATATATATATATATATATATATATATATATATATATATATATATATATATATATAATATTTTGCTTCCTAATGGACCTTCTATACTTTTTAAAGAGAAATGATTGTATATATTGCATTTGAGGCTGAAATGTGGATGCTTTGACAGTAAACTCCACTTGCCATGACTTCAACTGTATCCTTGACATGTGTTCAGTCAGGAAAAGACAGCCAGCCTGGGAGTGAGGCGGGTAATTCAAGTGTTCCTTTCCGTGGTGGTGGTGGTGGTGGTGGTGGTGGTGTTGGTGGCTCCTCATCTCTGATTCAGGAGGTTAGTAAAAAAAGAAAAAAAAAAGTCATGCTCCCTGTTTCTGTCACTTGAGTCTCACTTACACACCACCCCCTACTTTACAAACATTTGAGAAACCTTTTACTAGTCTTCCTACTTATAGCCATCTAACATAGTGCCAGTGACGAGAACTAACAACGGCTTTCCTCACACTTACACTGATCAGATATCCTGACAAATATATAAAGAATAAATAATGCAAAATGATATAGAATGTATAATAAATAAATAATCAGCTTGTAATTAATCCCTGCATGATGTATGTTCAAGCTATTTTAATGGGATTTAAAGATGGTGAAGGATGTACTTCTGATAGCATGTATTTGTATTTAATGTAAAATCCCTCGAGTTGCTCAGATGTCATCCATCAGAGACCATCTAAATCCAGGAACCAGACATCATAAATTGCAGCAGCTCATCTGCCTCAAGCATGTCTTACTTATTTTGTTCTCAGCCTGCATGAAGGTGAGAGGGCCCGCTTTGTTTTTAATGGCCTCCAATGAATTCAGGGGTCAATTCGAGTCTGGATTCCACAGCCATGTGATACCACTCCCCCTACCTTCACAAAAGAATTCTCAATCCTAGTCTCCAGGCAATTGCCAGGCAAAGTCGTATCTCGTTTCAGCTCTTCTAAAAAAACCCTAGAACATTCTCTTGCAATGGAACTAATTGACTTTTGTTTAGCTCAAAATGGGGATACACTAACACCCACGTGCTAAAAAGAGTTGTGCGTCAAGGGGAAGCTAGCACTATTTCCCAGCAGAGAAACAGACCGGGGTTAATAGGCTATACTGGAAGCTGAAGGCTGTTTGTTTAACAGATTTTCACCCCTGCACCCCATGCCTCTCCCACAGCTGTACAAATGATTTATCAGGCCTGATGGAACAATGAAGCATTTTGAATGAAAAATAAAGCTGCCTTCTGATGGCTGGAAATGTCTAATTATTTGCAAACTTGAATATCAGTGCAGGGAAGAAAAAGAGTTCGGAATATAGATGTGACTATAATATGTTTTTATCCATTTATAACCACAGTTCTAACTGTTGGGGATTCCTCTGGATAAAATTTCTCAACTGCATATCCAGCGAGGCAGCATTCTTCAGTACTGTTGTACTACAGCTGCCTCAAACACAGATATGTTATCCACCCTGTCTGCAAAACAAAGTCAAGTGAGCAAATCTATTTCAGAAACCAGAGACAAAATTTACTTGCATTTGTGCCAAAACCACAGCACTCACTGTGTATATTTTAAATCCATATGCATACACTATACAAACAAATCTTTTCTACCATTTTGATATATACAGCCACTATCTGAGTTACGACGTACGCGAGTTACGACCACCCGCACTTACGACCACGTCTAGCAGATGCCTATTATGAGTTTACTGTATATGTCCAGCAGCGCAGCACATAAGATAGTTGTGGCAGCGCAGTATCCCGGCATCTCACACTCACAGCATTCTACCACATTCTACCACTACACTCAGTGAGCAGATACCGTCGCAGTAACATCTCTTTTACAGTAAAATTTTACATTAATTTACTGTACACCGTTACCATGGCCCCCAAGAGGAAGTCCGATTCATCAGATGGCAATTCTACCAAGAAAGCAAGGAAGGCACTGTCGTTGGAGAAAGTGATGAAGCAGTATGAAGGAGTAAAAAAAGTAAACTCCATCGCTCGAGATCTCCATCTCTCCCACTCCACGGTGTCGACAATTTTGAAATACAAGGATTGCATTAAGGAAGCAGTGAAAGCAGCAGCCCCAATTAAGTCAAGTATCATCACAAAACAGCGTGAAGGAGCGATTCCAGAGATTGAAAAGTTGCTGTACACATGGTCGGAAGATAATAGGCAAAGAAATGTGAACGTGATGCTGCGAGCAATGCAAAGTAAGGCTACATGTTTATTTCGCATGTTAAAAGAACGTGCAGGTGAAGAACACGTTTCACATGAATTCATCGCGAGTGTTGAGTGGTTTCAGTTTCGTTGTGTTCAAAATCCGATTTACGACCAATCTGACTTATGACTGGTTGGTCGGAGCCGATCTAGGTTGTAACTCAAATAGTGAGTGCATTTGAATGTACAGACAGTCGTCGACTTACGACCTATGCGAGCGACGACCGCGACCGTGGTGAAGCATGATTCATGGCAGTGCAGTGCGAGTGTTGTGTGCGACAGTTGTTTGCGCTGCTGTCAGTGTCAGCATCTTAAAAGGCCAAACAGGAGATGATGACGTAGCTAGCTTCACTTTCTAACTGCTCAGAGCTCAGAGCAAATCTATTCATCTACTTTCAATGCCACGTCACTGTGGCGCGAAGCAGAGAGCCAATCCTTTCTGTGTGTGGGCGGGTCCGATACCATGAAGCTCTAATTTTATTGGACTCACACACTGCAGTGTTTATGTGACAGGAAGCGCGTCCCAAGTTTTGGCAATCAGCTGCTCTGTGGGTTGAAGTTTTTCCATGTCTATCGATTTGTGTTTGCTTGCCAGCTGTGTTTGACTTCGTGGAAATGAGCCGATCAAAACGAGGGAAATTTATCTCTTTACTCAAAAAAAAAAAACACGTGCAGTCTGTGGCTGCTGTTATAATCCAATAAAATTAGAGTTTGAAGGTATCGGACCTGCCCATACACTGGAGTACAGAAAGGATTGGCTCTCCGCTGCGCGCCACAGTGACGTGGAATTGATGTATAGATTTAAATGCGCGAGATTTATTCATTGGTTTTTGTTTGGCATGAGTGTATTTGGATTGAAAGTCGACATACGACCAGATCGCTTTACGATCGGTCTGTTGGAACCAAAAGCGGTCGTAAGTCGACGACTGTCTGTATTGTTAACCGAGAATTAAAACGGACTGTCTTTCATTTACAGTAATTCAAATGGTGGCTCGACCTTGTTAATTTACGGTTGACGATATGTCCTGCTTCAAGCTACATGAAGTGCCCATTTTATCAGGTGCATCAACCCTTGTGACCAGCTGCAGATTGGGTCCAGATCCACTGCAACTGTGACCAAATTACTAAAGATGAATGAATCTACCATATGGGTCAGATTTTATATCCATGTTATAAATTGTAGGCCAGTCCAAGTGCACTTAATAGTCTACTCAATATGTAAGCAAACAGAACCATGATTGAAAAAGAGGCAAGGATTAGGCAATTTATAAACAGAACTTTGGACCGGCAAAGCGTAAAAACAGTAACAACAAAAAGGCATGGTGGTGTAATGGTAAGCACATCCACCTCTCAGTGAGAAGGTCCCCGGTTCAAGTCCTGAGATCGGCGAGGTTGCGTTCTCTCTATGCTTGCAAGGGACACCTCTGGGTACTCCGGTTTCCTTACACAGTACAATGACATGCAGTAGGCTAATTGGCAATTATTACAAAATTGGTGTGAGTGTGTGTGTGTGTGTGTGTGTGTGTGTGTGTATGCGCGTGTTTCTTGCAATGAACAAGTAAATTATTCAGGGTGAACTCTGCCTTTGTACCAGTTTCCCCACAAGTCTAATTAGGACTAAGCAGTTTGAAAAATGATGAAAAAAAAATGAGAACATGATTGAGTGAATGGGGATAAAATGACAGAAAAAGGAAAATCAGCTCAATAACAACGGGTGTAGGAGACAGGACACAATACTTAGTAAAGAGCAATAGGACTCATTGAGGTTAAAGATGTTGAATACTCACAGTGTTCATCGAAACAAGTGAAGGTGATTATGACACAACAGGAAGGAAACCAGTGGCATAACTTGGGGGGGGGGGTCATCAGGAAGTAAAACTAAGCACGTGTTATAACGTAAACAAACTAAAAGCAAGAAGTGATCACTGAATTGTGTTCACATGAGTGTTGCATGCCAAAGCATGTAGAGGTCTATGTGTGTATGTGTGTGTGTGTGTGTGTGTGTGGGGGGGGGGGGGGGGGCACTGTTTATGAGCGAGCGCAATTACTAACTGTAACTATGATGTTTCTTCAGTTTATGCAGCTGGATTAAATACAGAAGGTCATATTTAAAAATGCATATAAAAGTCAGGTATATTTGTTTGATATGATGACAAGACCTGTAGTTGTAACTAGGACAGTAATCACTGAATGCTTAATTCTCTCGGGATCAATTCTAGTAAAAATTACCCCGACTAAGAATTTATAAAAAATAAACTGCTAAAGCTTCCACTGACTGAGGTAAAACCACAGGGATCCCTCACTTTCCGTGGTTAATGGGGACCGAGGACCCCCCTGACCACCAATTTCCGTGAAGTAGGATCAACCCCCCTGACTGACGTATACGTACATGTATGTCTGTCTTCCTTTCAGCTTTTTCCCTTTTACTCGGGAGTCGCCACAGCGAATCATCTGATTCGCACGTTTGATTTGGCAGAGGTTTTTACGTCGGATGGCCTTCCTGTCACAACCATTTTTAGCAAGGGACAGAAACACGCTGACGACTTTGCAGCTACTCTTTACGAAAGTCAGCAATGGTTCTTTTACATGCCTCACACCATAGTCAGTGACAGACATGGCCCACCTTTGATAACCCAGTTAGCTGCACTGGGGGGACAGTGACAACCTTGTGGAGAGTGGGACTCGAACCCCCAACCCTTGGATCAGCGATCCAGCGCCCTATACCACTAGACCACCACTGCCCGTATACGTACATGTATATGTGTATATAATATCAGTAAATACATATTCAATGCTATAAATGCTTATAATAACAATTAAACGTTCAAAAATAATGCATAAGATGTAAATAAAATATAAATACACACAAACTCAGATGCACATCTCACATAAAAATATAAGTAGTTTTGTTGGGGGGTTTTGGGTTGTTTTTTGTTTTTGTTTGTTTGGGAGGGTTTTTTCTTCATAATTGGCCTTATTTTGCGGCATTTTCCTTAACTTTTCCCCTATTTTCCCTTAATTTCCTTGTTTTTTTATTTGTCGATGAATACTTTTGAAAAACCCGCGATGCACTGAAGCCACAGAAACTGAAGCATGACGTAGCGAGGGATCATGGTACTGTGTTCTGATTTACTCCCTCATTCATTTGCTGAACCACTTAATCCCATTAAGGTTGTGGGGAGGCTGAAGTCTATCTCGGCTGACATTGGGTTAAGGTGGGGTACACCCTGAAAGCTTACAGACCACGGCAGGGCCATCACACACACACACACACACACACAAGCATTCACACTCACAACAAGGGACAATTTGGAACCACCACTTATATGATGCCTGATATGCATGTTTTTGGACTGTGGGAGGAAACCGGTGTGCATGGTGGAAATCCACCCAAGCACAGGGAAACATGGCAAACTCCACACAGAAAGACCCTTGCCCAGCCCAGGGTTTGAACCCAGGACCTTCTTGCTGAGAGGTGAATGTGAGCACCATTACAGCACTACACTTCTATGCCACTCTTATTCTAATGATTTTTTTTCCTTGTTATATGTTTCAGTAGCAGTATTTTTGAAATATTTTTTTTAAAGATAGCATGAACCTGGTTTGATTGGGTTAAAGGCCATATCAATAAACATCTTAGTGGCAAAACAGTCACTTCTGGTTGCCACCAAGCTCTACTACAGGCAAGGAAGCAATTAGAAAATTTAGATTCCAGTCCAAACAAAATCAATACAAACCAGATATAGCTCCTAATCTGGGACATCCTTGGGCAGGCAATTGTGGCAGGTCCTCACTTTCTTTTTGTCCATCTGTCTGCTTAAAAAGAGGAAAATATCTACTAACAATCGAGGGTAAAAACAAGCATTTTCTGTCTGTTCTTCTGTTAACTATTTCAGATTTGATGCAAATAAGTCTGCAAGAATATGCTGACTTCCCAGAAAAAAAAAAATGATATACTGAATGTTTTATTGAGTATAATTCAATACTCTCTTAAAATTTAGCAGGTTCTTCCTACAGTACAGAGGTCAATCTCACAGAACAAAGCCGAATGATGTTGAATAAAAATTTGACAAAGTAATGGATTTGTTTTCGTTCATCTGTTTCACTTTTATGGTCTCAATGCCTGTCACAAACCTTTAGCAGGAAAAGGATTACCAGGGAGACGAAAGATCAATACTGACCCTTTTTAGAAAGTAAGAAAAAAATCCAATGGAGCCCTGTATAATTTGGGAGTAAGTCAGCATTTCCATACAAGACCGGGGTTGTTTGTGCCATCAGATGGAGCAGAAGGCGAGTTCACTTTGAGCTGGCCCCTCTTTAGGGGGTGATCTCAGACCAATAAAACTTTATAACAGATAGCAGAGAGGAAGTCATTTGTACAGGAACCACACCGAACAATTAAAAGCTGTGGCATATATAAACATGGGCAAGAATGTATTTTATTTTATATGGTCAGAAGTGAAACTTAGTAATATTAGTGGTTTGATTAAAGGACAGATGTTAAGTAAGTGAAAAACAGCTGGACAATATTACGCAAGTCATATAGCTAATACTAATCCAAAAAAGTGTGTGCGTGTGTGTGTGTGTGTGTGGGGGGCGAGTATTTCTGCACCTTTAAGAGCAACATGATCCTTTTTAATCAGCATTTGCTTCTGTGAAATCTAACATGGGGTTGCTGACACTTTGTTTCTGTTTAGCGTTAGCAGAATCTGATGACCTTTGACCTACTTGAAGCCCCATCCCCCACTTCCACTTTGCCATAAAACAGTGTTCGCAGCTCATAGATTCCATACTAGGTCAGAGATCATTAAAAA
>CM045734.1:49553563-49578563 GCA_024760905.1 Plotosus lineatus
GGGCTCATCGCTCCATTCATTCAGAGCGTCCCATAGTTTTGCTGTAGCAGTTTCTAATGGTTCATCGGTTATTGGACATTTACCAAGAGAACACAGAAAAATATTTTCCTGTTTTTTAAAGCATGGCGGAACAATTACTACAATTGTTGTTACTGATGAACAGTATAGACATTCTCCAGTGGCAGGGGGTCTTGAAATACCATGTAAACTCACTTTTACATGCAGTGAATGCCTCATTTTACTGTTACAGAGACTGCTTGAATAAAATTGGTAAGGTTGATATACGATTTTGCTACTAATACACTTGGGCGATTATTAGACGTAAGAGCAAAAACATTGGGGGGGGGGGGCTTATTGGAGCAGAGCGCTTATTACATCCAATACAATATCCCTAATTAGAGTTGTGAACAGGCTGGCCACACATCTCAGCCTACTCTGGGGAGAAGTGGGGTACACCATGAACAGCTCAACAGACTCTCGCAGGGCCAACACACATGCCACCATTCACATTCACACTCACACCTAAGGGTGATTTGGAACAGCCATTTTACCTACGGTCCATGTTTTTGGACTCTGGGAGGAAACCCACAAATCCCTGCCACTGGGAAATGTCTATAATGTTCATCAGTAACAACACATTTGATTGTTCTGCCGTGCTTTAAAATACAGAAAAATATTTTGCTGTGTTCTCTTGGTAAATGTCCAACAATGATGAACCATTAGGAACTGCTACAGCAATGAGCCAGATCAGGAAGTGATGACGAGTATTTTTCACCTGATTCTCCTGCTCACTAACTTCATAAATTTAAGCATGTTCCTGGCCATGTGCTTTTGTTTATGTTTGGGTTGATTGGTTCAATATGCCATGTGTTAAAGTTGAAAATTGTGTTGATTGGCTCGATTTTACTTCTGGGAAAATGTTTAAAGGAACAGCACCGGAAGGGAAAAGTAAGGGGTCTTTTTAAAAAAAAAAATTGCTGTTTTCTGTTTATTTTCAGCTTTCATGTAAGTAGTTTGGTTGATATCACAAAATGAATAACACAAATACCAGTAAAACTCTTTTATTGTTCTGTTTTTCACCTCGATGGTAATAAGCACTTACCATTCCACTCTGCTGGTAACATTTTAATAAGTGCTCACCCACTCCAATTTTTTCAAGCACCCTGGGCGTGTATCACAGCGAATACGGTAATTGTTTCAGAAAATTAATGAACTGAATGAATAACTACAGTATAACAATATTTTATGATGATGATGATGATGATTATTATTATTATCATCATTATTATTATGAATAATCATAATTTAAAATAAAAATAATAATAACAACAACAATAATAGCAACAAATGAAATTGTCAACAGTAACATATTCAAAAGGCAGTGGAAAAAATATAATCTGATTTAATTCCCACCCTGTATCAGTTATTGATTGTTAATAATGCGCCCTCTTCCCAGCTGATATGTTCACTTTGTGCATCCCTCATACCTTCAAAACATGTACAATTCTACCAAATTATTTATAAGAAGGATTAAAAACAAACAAACAAACAAAACCCCTATATCATTAAAAATAAATATCAATGCAAACTAATTAACAGTGTTAACTCAGTGGTCTGGATTACTGATCTGAAGGTCATGGGTTTCAAGCTGCAGTACCACCAAGGAGCATCTTTATATAGTATAAAGGACATGCAAACCTTTGGACTCGGTTGTATAGATTAAGTATTGTGAAATGTCTTTGTAAGTTGTAGAAGAGAGAGAAAGAACTGCATCAACTGACCTTGCCTAATAATCTCCACATACAGGCATGGTAACCATCTCGAGTCCTGCTGTCAAAGGCCATAAAAGGCGACTTCACACATGAGCCAGATTGTTGATATGTCAGAATGACTCCACCCCCCCCCTCTCTCTATATGTACATATATATATATATATATATATATATATATATATATATATATATATATATATATATATCTGCACTGCACATCCCTCACTGAGCTTACGTTTAAGAACCTTAACCACCTTTTTTCAGACATCAGTAAACATCTTGCTAGTGACATGTAGGATGACAAACATGATCTTATTCAGTAAAAAACAGCTGCTTTAATAAATAATTTATTTCGCTTGGTAATACTCTGGTGGATCATCTAAAATCAATGTTTTAAAATCATTTCAGATCGTTACTAGGAGGCCAGTCAATGTTATCCATAGGACGGACATATTTGAACTAATCACCTATACATCTGAACTAATGAGCTGATGGAGGAAATCATTAATGACGTATTATGCATTCCAGGAAGACATGAAGAACACATGCCTTGACAAATTGGTTGTTGTAGGTTTTTCCTGCTTATTATTTTTACATGACATCATTCATTTTCTGAACTACTTAATCTTAATTAGGATATGGATGGCACCTATTTCATCTGATTCCGGATGGGGGTAGGGTAAACCAGACCATTGCAGGGCAACACATATACAACCATTCACTCTCACACCTAGGGGCAATTTGAAACAGCCATTAGCCTACTGTGCATATTGTTTGGACTGTCGGAAGAAACTGGAGTACACAGAGGAAACCCAAGCAAGCGCAGGGAGAACATGCATATTCCACACAGAAACGCCCCAAGCTTGGGAATCAAATGTGGGACCTTCTTGCTAAGGTGGACATGCTATTCACTGATCCACCGTGCTGTCAATGCCAATTATTATTATTATTATTATTATTATTATTATTATTATTATTATTATTATACCATGCATGTGTTACGTGCATGAAACTGGAGCACCTCTAGGGAATCCACTACACCACTGTGTTTTTCATTTGCTTTATTCATTCCTTGAGAGAAATTATTTCCTCTGTATTTAACCCATTCAAAGCAAGCACACACACACAGCACACACACACACACACACACACACACACACACACATACACACATACACAAGGAGAAGTGGACTGCCAGACACATTGGGGCATCCGGAGAGCAGTTCAGAGTTAGGTGCCTGGCCCAAGGGCACTTCAGCCATTTATGTGGAGGAAGGGAGGGTGCTTCTCACACCCCCACCGCCACGCTCGAGTATCGAACCAGTGACCTTTCGGTCCTAAAGCTGATTCATTGACCATTTGGCTACGGCTGCCTCTAATTATTATTATTATTATTATTATTATTATTATTATTATTATTATTCACGCATTCATTCATTTTCTAATCCACTTAATCAGTTCTAGGGAGGCTGAAGTCCACCGACTCTGGGTGATATTCACCCTGAATATCTTGGCAGGCCAGTGCAGGACGAACACACATACAACCATTCACACATCTACGGCCAATTTCGAAATGCCAATTGGTTTGCTGTGGGTGTTTTTTTTTGGCTGTGGGAGGAAACTGGAGGACCCGCAGGAAACCCCTTGCACCTTCACGTCACCTCTGTATTATTTATTCATTCATTCATTTTCTGAACTTCTTAATCTTAATTAGGGTCACAGAGAGGCTGGTGCCCATCTTAGCTGTCTTTGGGTGAGGAGTGAGTGCACCCTGGACAGCTCGCCAGGCATTCACAGGGCAATTATTCATTCATTATATGTTTATTATACAGTAAAACCTCCGCTGACGAACGCTTAAGCTCACGAACTTTTCGCCTCAAGAACATTAAATTTGGGAGCATATAGTCTCTGCTGACGAACTAGTTTTCGGCGGACGAACCAAACCACGCGGTCGAATAGCGCCACGGTGGCGGCCATGAGAAGCTGACGCACGCTCACGGCGTCACAGTTCGTCACCCCCTTTCTTTGAATGTGGAAGTGGTTTGTGTTTGCTAGACATTTTGGACCATATTGAGTGTACTTTTGCTGTTATGGGACCGAAAAAGACCCACCACAGGCGGAGATCATTGAAAAACACGAACGTGGTGTGCGTTTGTGTGACTCAGCGTCCCAGTACCAGTACGCTAAGTCTACCATTGCTCCCATCCTTAAGAACAAGGAAGCTATTAAGGGTGCGTGTGTGGCTAAGGGTGTTTCCAAACAGTAGGCGTTTCCAAACACGCCTTCCAAACAGTAAGTCCCTCCCTCCCTCCTCCTCCCACTCCATTCCATCAAGCCATCAACTACCATCACAAAGGTAAATAAAACCACTTTATTATACAGTACAGTTTATTTCTTTAATTACAATACAATAGACATTTATTATACATAAAATAAGGTATATTTTTGTGTAGTTTTAAGGCTTATTTAGTAGAAAATTATGTTTTATGGGGACCTGGGAACGGATTATTCTCATTTTAATGGTTTCTTATGGGAAATAAATGTTCGGAAGACGAACTTTTCGCCTCACACACACTTTCTGAGAACCAATTATGTTCGTGAGCTGAGGTATCACTGTATATTTTTATTTATTATTTTTTTGTTCTAATCACAAAAAATATATATATTCGGTGTCTTTGGTCTGCAATTTGGATTGACTATGTTCAGACCCAAGAGAGCAACTGAAGAAAAAAAAAAAAAAGCAGCGACACATTGGATTAGTCCCTAGTCTCTGTATATTTTTTCCACACTAATTGTGAATTATGATGAAACCTCAACCTGACTGATAACCTGCAGATGTGCAACCTCACAGGATCCTTATTTGATGGGGACAGGTCCAGGAGTAGTTGTAGTACCACTATGACCCAGGCTGAATGATTACCAAACAGTGATGAGGTGAAGGAAGTAGAAAACCTGAAGATGGTTTCTAGAACATGTAACACTTTGTTAGCATTTTTGTCCATTTTTGCTTAAGACTTGTTTTTTTTTCCCCATAGACCTTGCAGCAGTTACATTCTTGTGCTTAAAACAAGCTGGAGACATGCCATGTCAAGTTAAGAGCAAATTTATCAATTAAGCAGATTAGAAAGTTATCTTAAAACGACTTATTCAATGTGCAGCTGTTTGTATTGGCCTCCAGACACATAAGCTTGTGTTATCCCCCCCTCCTTTAAAATCCCAGGCTTTTGCCAAGGTCTGCGTCATGCAACACTTTGTTTGACCTCTCCCCCATCGTGTTTGCTCACACTTGTGGCCCTCTGACTTATCTGGCAGCGTTTAGTTGGCCTGGCTCCAGCTGGCTGCTCTCACTGCTGCAGCGTGCAGACAATCCGCTACAGATGCCCGAGAACACAGAGCGAGATTTATGCTTTAAAGCAAAGGACAGCTGATGCTGAAGGAATAAAACAGTTGTAGTGTTAGCCAAGCGGTCACCTGATGCTGCGTTGATTCAGCTCAGATTGTCCGTAGCTTATCTTCGTTTTTGTCCCGTCTTTTCCTCTCTGTTATGTAATCTTGTATTCTTTGCAAGCCTTCAGAAAGCTTTGAATAGCGAACTGCTACGTCCGAGGATATGATTGGTTTTATGTCCCAAGTTTGCTCATTTGCTCCTCTTTTGCTTCACTGTAGATGATGAGTAAGGGATGTAACACAGTAACCTGTTATCAGTTTATGGCTCCAAATATCCTTATCTATATCTACATCTGTAAGGTCGGTAAAGGGAAGGTAAAGTCTGTTGGGTTTTTATACCCGAGCCTCGCGGCTCATCAGGCTGGTGCTTATCCCCGGTTTCCGTAGCGTGAAGCGACCAGGAGTTCAACTCCCCCTGGATGTGACGCTAGTCCATCGCAGGTCACCTTCCCAGTATATTTTTACTGGTACCCATTTATACTGCTGGCTGAACAGAGGCACACTTGAGGTTGAGACCTTGCCCAGGGGGTCTTAGCACAGTGAAGGTCTCAGTGGGATTCGAACTCACAACCTCCCGATCATGAGCGCAGCAGCACCCTAACCACCACACCACCGGCCCCATAGCTACATCTATATTTGTATTTAAATTCAAGGTTGGTGTGATATCAGTCTAGTCGGTGGCACTGTGGCATAGTGCTTAGCACATCCTTCTCACAGCAAGAAGGTTCTGGGTTCAATTCCTGAGCTCACACGTTTCTGTGGGGACTTTGCATGTTCTCCGTATGCTTGTTTGGGTTTCTTCCCACAATCCAAAGACATGCACATTAGGCTAAGCAAGCTAATTGGCTGTTCCAAATTGCTTGAGATAGCAAATTTTTTATTGGACCGAAAGGTCACTGGTTCGATACTCGAGCGTGGCGGTGGGGGTGTGAGAAGCACCCTCCCTTCCTCCACATAAATGGCTGAAGTGCCCTTGGGCCAGGCACCTAACTCTGAACTGCTCTCCGGATGCCCCAATGTGTCTGGCAGTCCACTTCTCCTTGTGTGTGTGTGTGTGTGTGTGTGTGTGTGTGTGTGTGTGTGTGTGTGTGTGTGTGTGTGTGTGTGTGCGCGTGCACATAACCCACCTTCACCTGCTTCCCGTGACTCAGGATTAAGCAGTATAACAAAAGAATGAATATCACTCTAGTCCAAGGAACACAGGAAAGCACATGGTGGGGGTGGGATCTGATAATAATGAGTTCTGTTATTATTTTAATTTGTACGTAACAACAATAATTTATCACAAATATACTTTGTTGTTTTTCTCAAGTTTTTAATCTAACTGTAACTAAATACGTACAATCTTGAGCAGTATAAAGGAAAGAACAGTGTGTCGTAAATGCATTGCATGCGCATGTGTATCTGCAGCAGGCGCTAATGCTAGCATGTAAAAACTACCCACATGCGCAACCTTTTTTTTTTTTTTTTTGCTGCATCCTGCAGGAACTTCTAGTCTCCAGTGTAATGCACTGTGGACCGTTCTGTCAAGTTTCTTAAAATAAACACAACACAAAGCCTGATTAGAGAACAAGATCTATTAATTCTGAATAGTGCATCCGTGCGATGTTGTATCCTTAATGAGGAAAGCATAAAACAAACAGAAATATTCCCAGTTGCATGAATATGAAAATTGTTTTGATAACATCTCCATCATTTCTCATTGTTCTATACCTTTTTCATCCTCCTTTCGTCTCCAAAAGGCTCTTTAGCACCAAGGGGAGGGGTCTAGTTGACAGATTGAGCTGGCCGGCTTGGGGTCAGAGGGGTTAAATTGAACAAATCTGTCCATTGACATCTTGTCTACTCTACCTTCCTCTAATGTCATTATTGCCAGGTGTCAGGGGGCTAGCGGGCATGTCGCCAACTCTGACAACACAGAACCCTGAGTGGCCACTTACACAGACGGGACCTCCCACTACGGCAGACGCCTTTTGTCTCAGGATGTGTCAGCAGAGCTGGCAAACTAAAACATTGAGACCTCCCTGTTCATTCTGCTGGATATATTATTTAGGGCGTACGGCCCTCTGTGCTAGGGGAGTGGTGATGTGTAACTAAATAATTTCTAAACAGGTACTAGCAGAAGATATAATATTTTATGTTCTAGTTTTTCTTTCTTTCTTTCTTTCTTTCTTTTTTTAACAGTTTACTCACAAATATCCCAATACATTTTTAGCAGATCTGGGAAGTCTGTACATATCTTAAAAGCATGAACATTCAGAAGAAATCATTACATTTTCAACATGGTGAAGACACAAAATCAATTCATTTTTGGTCCAATGCAGCCATAAAGTGTACGTTTGAAAAACATTGTTTATTTTTAACCTTGAACTTCTCTCTGGTTCCTTCTCTACATTAAAAAAAAAAAAAAAATCCAATACGAATCTCTTTATAAAACCAATATAAGTTTGACATTTTACATTTCCCTACATGCACTATTTTCAGAGGTATCGTCATGTGACATGTCATGTCACGTGACAGAGCAGCACCGTGACTCACACCAGGTACTGGGTTTGAGTCCCAAGCTCAGCGAGGTTGTTTCTGTGTGGAGTTTACATGCTCTCTCGGTGCTCGTGTGGGTTTCCTCTGGGGAGCGTTATGCTCGGAAGGGCATCCTGTGCCAAATCAAACACATGAGTTCAAAACAGAAGGTTCGTTCTGGATCTGTCAAAGAACAAGTTTAACAATGACTACAACTCGCCAGCAGGGTACCAGAGATAATTAGGCGGAGCTGGAAGATGCAGAGATGAAGATGTTGTGATTTTCTCTCAGATTGCGAGCAATGGACAGAATTAGGAATTATTTTGTGAGAGGTACAGGGCCGGTGGCGTAGTGGTTTGAGTGCTGCTCTCATGATTGGGAGGTTGTGGGTTCAAAACCTAGTTAGACCCCCACTGTGCTAAGACCCCTGGGCAAGGTCTCAACCACAAATGTGCTTCTGTTCACCCAGCAGCATAAATGGGTACCAGTAAAAATATACTGGGAAGGTAACCGGCGATGGACTAGCGTCCCATCTAAGAGGAATTGAAGTCCTGGTTGCTTCACGCTACAGCAGTGCTTCTCAATTATTTTCTGTTACGCCCCCCCTAGCAAGAAGAAAACAATTCGCGCCCCCCCACCACCCACTTTCCGCCGCAACTATAAATTATAACTTTTTTCTATAATATAGTAACAGGTATATCTCTTCATTATATCGTATCCTTGTTAACATAAATAAAACAAAAAGAAAGAGATATAGTTCAACTTACAAGAATAACTTTTAACATTTTTATTAGTCTGTAAAAGAAAGTGCATCAATTTGCCTTAAATTTAAAAATAATAATATCCTTGTTACATTTTTGACAAACTTACCACACCATTTGCTGCTGAAAATAAAATCAATAAATAATTAATTCAAATTGACTTCAGAAACATTAACTCAGGAGCACAATATATAAACACTTTAACCTACAAAACAAGAACAAATAGAACAATTTGTGCTGATTTTTTTTTCTCAAAATGAGGAAGCCAAGATTAATGGCTACAATGAGCACGTTTTGCAGCGCACAGCTTCTCAAAGCGAGGTTTGAAGCATGACACTGCAACTCTCAGCTCCTGCTCAATGTGCAATGAGGGCGCCACTGCCAACTACTGGAGTGGATGTGCAATTACACTTTCTTGGAGTCCGGCGGAAAAAAAGCATGTTCTCCTGGGTCACACGCGCCCCCCTCAGCATCCCATCGCGCCCCCCCCAGGGGGGCGCGCCCCACTATTTGAGAAGCACTGCGCTACAGAAACCGGGGATAAGCACCGGCCTGACGAGCCACTGGGCTCGGGTGTAAAAAGCCCAATAGACTTTACCTTTACTTTTAGTTGTGAGAGGTACAGCAGTGGTCGGGAATAAAGTGAGAGGGCAGATTGAGATGATTTGGACATCACTCGTGGAAGGATGAAAGGTATATCGGTAAAAGAATGTTGAGGGTGAAACTGGTTGGTAGGAAAAAAACGAGTGATGCAAAGAGGAGATTTATGGATGTGGTGATGGAGGGCATGCAGGTGATTGGTGTGAAGGATCGGGATGCAGAGGATCAAGTGAAATGGAGAAGCATGATCTGCTGTGGCGACCCCTAACGGAACCAGCTGAAAGAAGATGAAGATGAAGACTGAGTCAATAACTCGACTTTGGCTACAGAGGAGCATCACATAGCAGAAGCAGGGCTGCGTGCTTTAGAGAGCAAGCAGAGCCTTCGGATCCCAATTGCGCCATTTATTGGGCTTTAATATGGAGCATTGGAAGTGAGCTTGATTAAGCGTAAAGTAAACTGATTTCATATATGTAAGACTTTATATACAGTGTTCCGGGTAGTGGCAGCCCGGTGATAGGGTGCTGGATTTTTACACCCGAGCCTAGTGGCTCATCAGGCCGGTACTTATCCCCGGTTTCCAAAGCGTGAATCGACTAGGAGTACAACTCCTCCTGGATGGGACGCTAGTCCATCGCAGTTTACCTTCCCAGTATATTTTACTGGTATCCATTTATACTGCTCAGGGGTTCAAGACCCACTATTAAATGTTGCCACTGCTGTCCCCTTTAGTGCAGCTAACTGGGTTATCAAAGGCCGGCCATTTCTCTCACTGTCTGTGGACAGCGGCTGTAAAAGAATCATTGCTTCCTTCATCGTGAGTCGGCTGCATAGCGTGTTTCTACCCTACAATGGCCTGACGAGCTTTCCAGGGTGTGCGCTGCTCTTGCCCAGAATTGGCTGAGATGGGCACCAGCCTCCCTGCAACCCTAATTAGGATTAAGTAGTTTAGAAAATGAATGAATGAAGGATACATTGTTCCGTGATTTGCAGGTAAAAAAGGAGTCTTTAATGGAAACCAGTCATGTTGCCAGGATACGCAAACAAGCATTCACATTCACATTGACACATTGACATCCTCACATTGTCATGAGGAATTTAGAGTAGCTGATTGACCTAAAGCATTCTAGAGTCTACAGCAATCTTATAAAATGATTACAAATCGCACTGTTCTCGTAAACTTGAGTACGACGGGTATACACATTGTACGATAGTTCATACGACGGTATATGACGGAACAAACATCGCACCTATTGAATCAGTGGTTACGATGCAACTTCGTATAGACACACATGTCACCAGCAGATGGGAAAAACTCAACTACTGTAAAGGAAAAAAGAACAGCT
Organism: Plotosus lineatus; assembly: GCA_024760905.1. Taxonomy (NCBI): domain Eukaryota; kingdom Metazoa; phylum Chordata; class Actinopteri; order Siluriformes; family Plotosidae; genus Plotosus; species Plotosus lineatus. Next base: position 49,564,010 of record CM045734.1, read on the forward strand.
AGAAGGTGCAATGTATCAACAAGACCTCTACTTCCACAACTCCACAAGATTTCCTTCTCTACTGCTGTCCCACAGGGCTGCATGAGGGCGCAGTGAGCACCTCCACCTCACAGAAAGAAGGCCCTGGGCATTTCTGTGCCGAGTTTGCATGCTCTCCCTGTACTTGTGTGGGTTTTCTCCAGGTACTTCGGTTTCCTTTCATGGCTGCTGTTCCAAATTGGCCCTAGGTGTGAATATGAGTAGGAATGGTTGTGTATGTTGCACTCTGATGGCCTGGAGAACTGTTCAGGGTGTACCCTGCCAGTGCCAGCTCAAATAGGCTTCAGCTTTGCCGCAACCCTAATAAAACATTAAACAGTTCAGCAAATGAATGAATAAGTGAAGGATTTCCCACCTCCTTTCTTTTTGCATCCATGCTTTTGGTGTTTTGTGCTTTATGTTGCATTGAGTCACACATTTTTCATGTTGCATTTTCGCTGGCTAGTCATTACATGGAAGTCATAACATCATACACACATTTTGAGAGAGTTATCATTGGTCGCAAGATTGTTCTGAGCAACTCTTGTGATGTAGGGCAACCATTTAGAAGCCACGACCAAAGGAAATTGCTCTGATTGGTCATCTTTGTCTGGGACAGCCCATACTCATTGATGGCATTTGGCAGACGCTCTTCTCCAGAGCGACTTCATTTATTATTCTTTTTATACAAATGAGCACTGTGGGGTTAAGGGTCTTTCTCAAGGGCCCAGCAGTGGCAGCATTAAACTCCCAACCTTGGGATCATTAACCCAGATCCTTGACTAATGATCCACCACTACCCCAAACTCGTATAATGTATACCATTTGCACTTAAGGTATTTGGTACTCTTATTCTGAGCAACTGCCATTTGCATTTTATATTTTTTACATTTATAATTTAAAAAATTCTTACATAAGCATTTTTGATACAGCTGAGCAATTGAGGGTTAAGGACCTTGCAGTGGTAGAATAGTGGGGGTGGGGCTTAATTCTTTAAATTGTGACAGAAAACCAGAGCATCAGGAAACAACTGAAATTGCGCACAGAAAGGCCGAGATTTGAACCCAGAACCTTCTCGCTGTGAGGCGACAACGCTAACCACCGAACTGCCCTGCCTCCATTCTAAATGCGAGTTATTGTGTATGCTTCACAAAATAACATGGATTAGGAAATTATATTCTTGATTTAGGGCAGTGGTGGTCTAGTGGTATAGGGCGCTGGATCACTGAGCCAAAGGTTGGGGGTTCGATTCCCACTCTCCACAAGGTTGTCACTGTCCCCCCCAGTGCAGCTAACTGGGTTATCAAAGGCCGGTCATGTCTCTCACTGTCTATGGTGTGAGGCATGTAAAAGAACCATTGCTGACTTTCGACAAGAGTAGGCTGCAAAGCCGTCGGCGTGTTTCCGCCCTGCGATGGCCTGGCGAGCTGTCCAGGGTGTACCCTGCCCTCGCCTGAAGTTGGCTGGGATGGGCGCCAGCCTCCCCGCGACCCTAATTAGGATTAAGCGGTTACAGAAAATGAACTGAATGATTCTCGATTTGACTATTATATATTTCTAAAGTGTGTGAGATGCAAGCAGTTGCCCATGTAAGGATAATTTCTTTCACTGTTTGAATGTTTGAACATGTTCCACTAACAACACCAACGCCCTGTACAAGAAGGGCCAGAGTCGCCTCCATCTTCTGAGGAGACTCAGGTCCTTCGGCGTATGCAGACCTCTGCTCAGGACTTTTTATGACTCTGTGGTAGCCTCTGCAATCCTCTACGCTGCCATCTGCTGGGCCCCAGGCAGCACAGAGCGGGACAGAAAGAGACTGAACAAGCTGGTCAGGAGGGCCAGCTCTGTCCTCGGCTGCCCACTGGACTCTGTGGAGGAGGTGAGTGAGAGGAGGATAGTTGCAAAGCTCACATCCATCCTGTTCAACATCTATCACCCACTGCACCAGACTGTAGAGGAGCTGAGTAGCTCCTTCAGTGGACGACTGAGGCATCCTCAGTGCAGGAAGGAGCGCTACCGCAGGTCGTTCATTCCCACCGCTATCAGACTGTACAACGCCACTTTGTAACTGTCTGTGAAAATACTGGTTATGTGCAATAAAAACCCCGCGCACTTTAATCAACCACATCTACCCCACTGACTGTGAACCATATCAACCCATCTCTGCCCTCAGATACATTACACTTTAATATAGGCCAGTCTATAAAGTTGCTCCATTCTTTTCTTTTATTGTTTATTAATTTATACTATTTATGTATCTACTTATTTATTTACTTATATAATATATATGTACGTGTGTATGTTTGTATTTGTATCTATTTTTGCACCCCCTACTGATGGTACCTCAAGAGCCTGTAACAGTGAATTTCTCCATTGTGAGATTAATAAAGCTGTATCTTATCTTATCTTATCTTATCTTAAGCATGCATTAAATATCTTATGTTTCTTAAAGCAGTATAATACTAAACACCAAATATTTACACTGAAAACAAACTAAGTATCTTCAGCTGCTATGAAATGAATGCCACAGTCATAAAGATTCCAGAATGAAAGACCACCACTCTAAACTTAGAAAGCTTCATTATCGTTGCTAGAGCAAGCATTCATTGAGAAGCAGTCAAGCATGTGGGATGGCTTTCGGGTTTGTGCCCTGTCTTCCACGCAGCATTTGACTTGTATGTCAGGGTGTGGCTGTGAGGGGGGGATGGTGTAAACTGACCAAACTGCTGGTCTGGATTACAGCTTTGGAACTTTATAACAGTGCAGTTCCCCATCGCCTCATCCTGTTAGCACCAGTTAACGCCTACCATTTGGCTGTCCAGGATTTCGAGCAGAAACCCACATTTTGTTTGCAAATATTAAATTGTAAATTATCAGATCAAACTGACAGTAATCATTTGGACTGTAAAAAGTTTTCAGGTCTTGTATTATTCCTAATATACATAATATACATTTCATATATTTTTGGAGCTTTTTCTCCCATAATAGTGATGCTCCTTAGCATAAGCAGTGATCATGACTTGGCTGGTTGCTCTGTTTCTGAGCCACCACAGGAAACCTAAGGAAAAATAAGACTGCTGTGTCGCTGACTTAATGCTGTTTAACTCTTATGTATCGCTGATGACAACAATAATAAGAAAAAAGATTTCCTCTCAACAAAACTGAAACTTAAAAAAATTCAACCACATACAGTCATCCCTTGCCACTTCGCGATTTGAGTATCGCGGTCTTGGTGCATCGCAGTATTTAAAAAAAATAAATAAATAAATTCATAAAAATTTTAAATATTCACGCCGAAACTCACAGGGACCTCCCATTCGCAAGTTGATTGGCTTAGACGAGTGATGCTATAACCATCACCTTCATCATTTTCATTTCATCTTCACTTCACCTTCATCGTACTGCACAGGTCTCTCGTCGACTCTCGTCATCACATATCAAGCGGAGAAGAGCTTCTCAGAGGTGAGTACAGTACATAAAGTATTTACACTGTACTTAGAAGTATATATATATACACAGTTTTTATACTAAAAAAATATATATATAAAAAATATGTATATAAATTCTATTTAAACATTACTGTAATACATTACAGTATTTACATATGCATATAACTGTGTAACGTTTAATATGCGTTTAATATAGACGTCTTGATATTGTATAGACGCTAAAACATATGCGTGTCATAGAAATGAGAGGGGCGTTCCTACTTTGCGGTTTTTTGAATATCGCGGCCAGGTCTGGTCTACATTATCCGCGATATTCAAGGGATGACTGTGTATCACTATTCTGACTCGCACGGAATAAAAACACAATGTAAATCAGGTTTGCAGACAAACTTGGACTGAGCAAAACAACACCATGCAGTAACAAAAATACTTGTTAACTGGATAATTAAACTAATAAGGCAGTTGATGCAAATCAAAATGTAAAACGGAAACATGACTGAAATGAAGTGAAAAGAAAACCCAGTGTTACCTTTTCCTTCTTTTGCTACAGACCGTAGTTGGGAGTAGTGACTTACAAGCTTCAGTTTAATGACTTAAAATAAATGAATGGTTTGGGTGGATGTGAGCGACTACATGTACAATTAGTATGGTCATGAAATTCAAGTCGCTATATTATACATCTATGGTACTCGTCAGTGCACTGAAAAAACATATTATAGCTATTGCTTTATAACTTTAGTCATTAGTGTAGAACCTTTTATCTTTTGTACCTTTAATATATATCATCAGTAATTTTCAGTTCCATTCATTCATGGTGTGGATGAAAAATTCATCCTTTTTAGGGTGCATACATTGATCAGTCAGAACATTAAAAAACTACGACCACTGACAGGTGACGTGAATAACGTTGATTAGCATGTACTACATGGGAATAGTGAGATCTGATTGGTTCCAAGCATCCAGAGTGGATAATGCTTGAATTGAAATGGTGAACAAAAACTCAATTTTGTCATTATGGCAGATTCTAAAACCCTAAAAATATAACAAAAATATGCTCCAATAGAAATTTAATTATACCGCCCAAAAGTGGAGCTTCGAGAACGTTTGCATGTATAAGTTTTTCAGAAACTTGCATACGCAAGGTAAAAGAATATGCTGCAATGTGGTAGCACACTCAGCGCCAATAGCGCCGGCAGGCAATATATTTTTCCTGACATTTCTTTAATTTATCGGGTTGCCTTTGTGGACATATTAGGACAGATATGACAACAAAATTAAGCTCATGACTTTGCAATATTTGCATAAGTATGGCACGCCAAAGCTGCTGTATGAAGAAGGCTATGCGATATGGTCTTATACATGTGAGCATTGTGATTGTTTATACTGTATGGAATAATCACTGTTGTGCTTCAAAAATAGAAAAATAAACAATGGGAATCCTGATTTACTTTGCTTTTTATTTTTTATCTTTCCAAGTACGATGATATACGCCATAACTTAAATGACTGCTGGCTATGATAGAACAGTATCACAAAACACCCTGTGTGTATGGGGTTGCCTAGTCACATACCAGTCAGGTGGTGTTAATGTTATGGTATAGCTTTAAAAGGTAATCACAGTCCAATTATGTACCTCAAATATTTTGATAATGGTAGCATATACATGTATCCAGGTAAAACCCCCCCACATATTTAAGATATAATTTAAGACAATGATAATTTATAACTCCAGCAACGATTTAGGGTATTGCTGAGCTTTGAGTGAGTGCTACTCTAAAACGGAATATGTTTTGTAGATATTTTAAATATTTGAGTACCATTGGGTGGTGAAAATATTGGTGTGTAGTAGATTAAGAGATAACATGAAGTAGGAAATCGGTGTAATGGTTAGTACATCCATCCCACAGCAAGAACATTCCCAGTTCAATTTCAAGCTGTGCAGACTTTGCATGTTCTCCCCGTGCTTGCATGGGTCTCCTTCAGGTACTCTGGTCCAAAGACATGCACATTAGGCTACCTAGCTGTTCCAAATTGACCCTAGGTGTGAGTGTGAATGTGAATGGTTTTGTGTGTGTGTGTGTGTGTGTGTGTGTGTGTGTGTGTGTGTGTGTGTGTGGCCTACAACTGACTTGTTTAGGTTAACAGCCCACCATTGCAGAATGTTGGCTGAGATAAACACCAGCCTCCCTGCTATTCTGGCAGGTTTAAACAGCTGAGCAAGTGAGAGAGTGCGTGATGAAGTAGAAAACATGTGGGTAACTCTGTTGGATGGAAAAGACTGGAGATAATGGAACTCATTTTGCAAAACGTTTTTTTCCATTACATTTCAAACTTAATAGAAGCAAAAAAAAAAGTGAGATTATTGAAAGTTGACCAGTATTGTGGACCACACCAAGGAATTTCCCAGATACGAATTCTGACCAATCGTGTTAACTTGTTTTCTGTCACGTGCACAGAAGCAAAAAACATTATCTGTGATGAGATTTGAATTCTCAGCTATTCTACTTTAAACACACACGTGAAAGAGTACGACAGACACCACAAAACAACAAACTCTCAAAGGTCCAAACATGTACTCCGAGTAAAGTGGAAATAAATATAAAGGGGAATTGGTTTGTAACATGGCGAGATCCGCTAACAGCTGCATAATGAGAGCTGGTGTGATTTGCAATGTCAATTTCAAATGTCAAAGTGAATCACTTTTAATTGCCTTCATTGAAGGATAAAGACTAAGCTGACCTTTGGGTGATATATCAATATTCAATTTACAATTTCTCCCTGCATTTCATTTCATTTGAGATCAGATAATAATAATAATAATAATAATAATAATGCCTTTAGTTTCCTAAAACTGTGCTGAAGTTCTGCAGGTGAAAAATGAAATCCAAGACAATTGGCTCCTGTTTAACTGGTTTAACTCTCTCGCAGTTATTGTAGCATGTGGAATACATAGAGGCCATCGCAAGACAGAAACACGCTGACGGCTTTGCAGCTACTCTTGTCGAAAGTCAGCAATGGTTCTTTTACATGAACCTCACACCATAGACAGCGAGAGACATGATAACTGTGTCATGCAAGACAGTGAGAGCCTTTGATAACCCAGTTAGCTGCACTGGGGGGGGGACAACACTGACAACCTGTTGAGAGTGGGGCTTGAACACCCAACCTTAGGATCAGTGATCCAGCACTGTTTACCATCAGGCCACTACTGCCCCATTACACTCGTTTTACATTAATAATAATAATAATAATAATAATAATAACAATAATTGATGATGATGTGAGGCACAGTGCAGCAGTGGTAAGGATATTCGCATTACAGCAGGAAGGTCCCGCGCTCGAGTTCCTGCTTCAGCGTATTTCTGTGTGGAGTTTCCATGTGCTTGCATAGGTTTTCTTCAGGTACCCCGGTTTCCTTCCACAATCCACAACCATGTACAGTACAGTTGGCTAATTGCCAGCTAAAAGTGGTCCCTAGTCGTGAGTGTGATTGTGAATGGTTGTATGTGTGTTGGGCCTGCAGTGTTCTGGCCAACTGTTCAGGGTGTAAATTGCCTTCGCAGACAGTTTGCTGAGATAGGTGCCAGCCTCCTCGTAACCCTAATTAACATTAAGTGGCTTTCAAAATGAAAGAATTAATGAATTACTACTACAGTCGGCCCTCTACTTACTAAATTAATCCGTTCCAGCTCCTTTTTCGTAGCCTGGAGTTTTCGTAAGTAGAGGTGCATTTTACATGTAAAACGTGTGATTCGTTCCAAGGCTCCCAAGACTACCCCATAAACCCTTTAAAAATGATAAAAGTACACCAATTTTGTATGAAATTTGTATGAAATATGTGTTAAAAGTAAAAGAAAATTATTTACCTTTTTTTAAATCTCTCGAACCACCCATGCGATGCTTTAAAGTCCGGGGGTTGCTGGTCTGAAGAACCCTCACCCCCCACGCTCCTTCACTTCTTCTTCTTTTCCTTTTCGGCTGTTCCCTTCAGGGGTCGCCACAGCAAATGATCTGCCTCCATCTCTCCCTATCCTCTTCACGAGGTACTTAAATATGGCGGTTGCTTTTTCCGAAATAATCGCCTCCATCACTGTATCTCCGCTTTTCAGGTCACCTTCTGCTTCAATATCGTCCAGATTGTAGAAGAGTTTCGGCCATACTCCTTTGCGATTTCGCTCAACCACATCCCACTTTTATATTTTTCTATTATCTCCTGCTTCACTTTGATTGATAACGGAGCCCGCCTCTTTTTTTCGGTGTCACCGGGAATCACTTTCTTGGGGTCTGTGATGGATAACGAAATATAACGCTGCAATGATCACTCTCAAAAAAACTCATGAGCCAACAGTCCTATTCATGTCTCCTTTCTGAACAAACAGGAAGTGACAAACAGGAAGTATGGGTACAGGAATGGGTACAGTTCAGCTCCCTCCTGGCCAATTGGAGGCCAGCGTGGCGGGATGTTGGGAGACAGCCAATGAGAGAGCAACTCGCGTATTGTTTGAATGTTTGAATTGCACGTTTGAATTTTTGAATGGTGCGTTTGGCGCTTTTCGTAAAAAGAGGTTGTTTTCGTAAAAAGAGGACGAAAATTCAGGAAAATGTTTTTCGTCAACTGGATTTTTCGTATTCAGAGGTTTTCGTAAGTGGAGGCCCGACTCTACTACTACGACTACTACTAATAATAATAGTAATTATTAACAATATTCATTCATTGTTTTCATTTTGTATGATTATATTGTGAATAGTATAATAATTCAATTATATTCTTCACAATATGATAATGATAATAATAATTTTAGAAATGTTAAGAATGGCTCTCAGATCTTAATGATTCGGGGCACTAGTTGCCTGTCGGAGGACACTGTTCCGAATAATCAGAGAGCTGCATAAAAATGAAGGCACAATGTTTAAATTTAAAGTTTAAATTATGCAGGTCAACATTTGCAATCGGTGAATGAGCATTGATGGCACGACTGACTTTGTTTTTAAAAATGGGACATCTTGAGAAAATCTCCCTTGCTCAGTATAACGACAGCATTTCTTTTTCTTTGTTTCCTGTCTGCACTTCTTTTCAGTCTGACCCACTATTTGTTACTCAAATGTCTGGTTTGCAAAGTAGGATAGGTTAGTTGCTATTTCAATGGAAAGATACCATACATCGGACTAGCCATGGCTGTGGATATAAACATGGCTGTTTATATTTAAGTTTAATAAATTTAATGTGCCTCTGTCATCTGTTTCTATTAAGAAGCATATAAATGGTTATTTTAACACTGGGCAATAAACCAGCCCTTCATTCGGAACAGTTACACATTAGACAGGGGGAAGACGTGAATATCTGAAAAAAGGGAAATTTTAAACAGCCTTGCTAAAGAGATTTTTCTTTAAAAAAAATTAAAGCAAACAAAAAACACCCACTTTTTTAACAATTAGATGTTAATGCATTATCATCTGAACTTTGAGTTATCATAGAATACTGTAAATATGGCTTGATTTACAAAGACGTTTAAACACCACTTCAGAATGCATGAGCACAGGGGATTACTGAACCCATGAAAGCCCTTCTGTTATGGGCCCTGTGTGGGTGTGTGGGTGGATTGGTAGTGATCGTAGTAGGTGTATTCTTAGGACCTCGAACACAAATATAGCTTTAATGTCATTATTCACCATCTGTGTCAGCGAGTTTAAGCAGCAATGAGTAACTTCTGATGTCACGTTTTCCGAGTTTTAAAGTTAATCTGAAAATTTGCACACTCTGAACTTTGTGTCCTTAATATTCATTAACCGTCTGTAAGTCTGAAAAAAATTAGCTGTAAATTAAAGACCTGAATTTGCGATTTATTATCAAAAACTCATTTTTTTTGTTCAAAATTATCTGATAATTTATGATGGCACGGAAGTTCAGTGGTTAACAATGTCAACTCCTGGGTGGGAAAGTCCTGGGTGTGAATCTCGTAGCCAGTTGTGTCCTTTGTGTGTGGAGTTTGCATGTACTTGTGCTGGTTTCCTCTGGGTACTCCAGTTTCCTTGTACAGTCCAAAGACATACCCATTAGTAAAACTCACTCGCTCTCTCGGTCATTTGCCAAGCCACGTAATCCTTCTAGGGTCACGGAGTGACTGGAGCCTATCTCAACTGACTCTGGGTGAACTGGCGGTTCTCGCCTGACCCTCACAAGACTAACACATACATAACCGTTCACACCCACATTCACACCTATTGGCAATTTGGAACAGCCAATCAGCCTAATGGGCATGTCTTTGGAGTCTTTATGAAGAAATCTGAATATGCAGAGGAAACCCATGCAAGCAGGAGGAGAACAAACTCCACACTGAAATTCTTGAGCCAAGGACTTAAACCCAGGACCTCCGTGCTGTGAGGCAGACATGCTAACCAGTGCGCTACCGTGCCACCTACATGAATTAAATTGGCTACTCTAAATTTCATATGGGTGTGAATGTGAGTACGAATAGTTGTTTGTGTCTGCGTAAGCACTGCAATAGGCTCACGTCATTGGCTCCACCCGTGATCCTAATGGAGAAGCGGCAGGATATTGGATAGATGGGTGGATGATTTATATGTGTTGAATTCTTTCCAACAGTTCAGAACATGCTTCTCCATTTTCAATAACAGCAGCTCTGACAGTAGGAACAAATGGATTTAAAGAAGTATGTTGATATGGTGAACTTTACTGCATGAAGATGACTATTTAACATTTTTGGAAGGAGTCTCCAGTGGCAGCACTTAATAAAAGTCAAAGCTCTGGAGGTTTCTCATTATACGGAAGGTCTTCAGGTCAGAAGGCCTACTGGTTTTTTTGGTATCATAAGAAAGTGAAAAGAAAGACTGGAAAAGGACATGCTCAGACTATGATAATAGGAAGTAATTTTGGCAACATTCTACAACCCCAAATGTAAAAATAATGACAAATTCCGACATGTACTCCGTTATTTATTTCAGTAATTAATACAATTGTATTATAATTGGTGGCGTGCATGGGGTGTCAGGAAGAGACAGTACCTCTGTAGGAGAGGCTTGTCATTTTTTCTGTAGGATAGCTTGGCCTACCTTGGTTTCCACTTGAAATTCAACTCTCTCCTGTGGCTTCTAAAAGCTGAAGCACGTGCGGCGTCCATACCCTGAGAAACCGCTTTGGCAGGTTAGCTGATCCAGGTAGAAGGTATCTGGTCAGATCTGAAACCCTCTGGGAATCACACTAGGGATGGTCTACCTACAAATGTGAAGACTGGCCCAAAGTCGCAGAGATGCTCACCAACATCCCCACGTCCCTAATTGAGATTAAGTAGTTCAGAAAATGAATGAATGGACCTCAATCATCTTTTGGCACATGGAAATTGCACACTCTTTTGGATCGTGCTGGGACTGACTGACCTGAGAGACAAACAGTCTTCATTGCCAGTGAGCAAAGTGGATGATGGCTTTGGCATCAAGACCAAACTGGTCAGCAAGCTGGCATCTGCCCCTTAGGTAATCAATGATCACCTGATGACCACCCATTTACCACTCCCCAAGAACAGTTTTGCTACACTGATCAGCACCTATGCCCTTACTATGACAAACGTTGATGATGTTAAAGACAGATTTTACAAGAATCTGAAGTATGTGATCTCAGCTGTACTGAGGTCAGACAAGCTCATCATTCTCTGTAATTTTAATGCTCGGGTGTGCATAGACCACACATCATGGAGACAGTGCTGGGGAAACACGGCATTGGAAAGTGTAACAGCAATGGACTCCTCCTCTTGGAAACCTGCACCACCCAGGATCTTCTAATCACAAACACAGTCTTCCATCTTCCCGACCATAACAAGATGTCATGGATGTACCCGCGCTCCACACACTGGCATCTACTGGACTATGCCATTATTAGGCAAAGGGACAGAAGGGATGTGAAGGTTACAAAGACCATGTGTGGTGCAAAATGCTGGACGGACCACCGCCTGCTGATTTCCAAGATGGGCCTGCTTATCACACCACCCAGAAGATCCCAAGGTATCAAAGTCCTCAAGTAATTGGATGTCTCCAAACTCAGGGTTGACCAGGTCAAGCAGAAACTGGTAGAGGAGCTTCAAAGAAAGCTTCAGCCTCCAAATACATACCCCTATGCTGAGGTGGAAACTGAGTGGGCTCATCTTTGTGATGTTCACTCAATCGCCTTTGATATCCTGGCATGCACTACCTGTTATCACCAGAACTGGTTTGACGACAACAACTGTTATATTCAGGCTCTACTGGAAGATAAGCATGAACTCCATAGAGCAATTCTCAATGATCCTCCACCACCTCCAAGAAGAAAGCCTTTATTGCAGCGAAACAAACAGCACAGTCAGAGTTGCGTTGCATGCAGGATGAATGACTTAGTAAGAAGGCGGATGCCATCCAGGCTTACGCATACAAAAAGGACATAAAGAACTTCTATTGCACCCTCAAGGCTGTCTGTGCTATCCATCGCATCTGTGTCTGCCTCTCCTCAGCTCATATGGGAACATACTGATCTCGGACAAGGAGGAGAACACTGGGCAGAGCACTTCAACTCAGTCCTCAACCAGCTGTCCACCATCAACAATGAAGCCATTGCAAGACTTACGCAAGTCCCAGTCAACGATATGTTGGCAGAGTCCCCTACTGAAGAAGAGGTCATTAAGTCCATCAAACATGGTCAGAGGCTAGTAGTGACAGACAAGTTTGTATACCTTGGTAGCATGCTGTCATACACCATCAACAAACATGAGGAAGCTGCCTACAGAATCGCCAGAGCCAGCACCGTATTTGGCAGACTGACGGTTAAAGTCTGGAACCACAGAGGGCTGAGCCTTGACACTAAGCTTAAGGTATACAGAGCAGTGATCTTACCATCCGTGCTGTATCCACTTGGACAGTCTATAGTTGGCATGCTAAACAACTGAATGTTTTACACATGAGATGTGTCTGGGCTCTGCTCTGTGTCAAGTGGCAGGATAAATGTCTGCACAACGAGATGGAGAGCATCTGTTCTGTTCTGATCTCTGCTGGGCCAGCCATGTTCATCGCATGGACGACAGTTGCCTTCCCAAAAGACTTCTCTATGGCGAGCTGTCAACTGCCAAGTGCTACCTCTAACAACCTAAACTGCACTTCAGGAAAACTCTAAAGATGGAACTCAAACACTGCAACATTCCCCATTCTTCTTGGGAGAAGATCGCTGAAGATAAGGAAGATACGGAAGTTGACGCTACACATACATGTTTTATCCTGAATAGAATGTTAATGTGGTCTAAATGGTGACACGAGCCACTTTTTCTGAGCTCTCATGAGTACTTTTATTTTTCAGCCATTATTATTTTTTAAAGTGGCAAACTTATATAACCTGATGCATCATTTTTGCTTTCGAACTTCTGTGGAAAGAAAGCCTACCATGCATTATACTATCATATATCGGTTAATAACTGATGCCAAAATGCCAAACGTTTAACACCACCCAACACGATGTGATGGAAGAGCTGTGATGACACTTCCTGCCCACTTCTTCATTTCTCAGCCATTATCGAAAGCTAATTATTGCTATCATGGTTTCACTCACTGTAGCTGGACCACATGTCATGTATAGTAGATATTGAAAAATAGCAGTGGTTTTTCAGTTAATGTTCACATGTTGTACACAAAGGTTCCTGAGTAATAAGAAATACGGACCACAGACCTTGTGAAAAACACTTCCCTGTACCGTATTTGGAAGTTATTTGGGTAGTGTTCTTAAAGTTCAGGACATAAGTGCTGAAATTTACAAAACAAAGTGCAGTTCCGGAGGTCTGTGGGTTCAGTTTTAAACGTATTTAAAATAGAGAGCTTTTTGAAGTTCCTTTACTAGATGTTATGAATAGTGTAAATGCACATAATAACGCTAACCATTATTGATTAATTAATTTCCACATTGCTAAAAAAAAAAAAAAAAACCTGACAATTGATACTTTCAATAGTAATGTTAGTATGTTGGGCAGATATCATAGTGTGGCAGTGGTGGCCTGGTGATAAAGGGCGCTGGATCGCTGATCCTAAGGTTGACGGTTCAAGTCCCACTCTCCACAAGATTGTCACTCGTCGTTGTTGCCCCCCCCCCCCAACCCCCATGCAGCTAACTGGGTTATCAAAGGCCGGCCATGTCTCTCACTGTCTATGGTGAGAGGTTCATGTAAAAGAATCATTGCTGACTTTTGCAAAGAGTAGCTGCATAGCCGTCAGCGTGTTTCTGTCCCTTGTGTCAGGAAGGGCATCCGACGTAAAAACCTATACCAAATCAAACATGCAAATCCGCTGATTTACTGTGACGACCCCTGATAAAGGGAAAAAGCCAAAAGGAAAAGAAGAAGTTGGTCAGATATCATAGTGCAGCCATTACTTCTCGGTCAAAGATGATTCAAATCCTCAACAAATGTGTTTTTACTTGGCAGTTAAAAAGTTGATTTTTGAAAATTTGTAAAAAAAAAAAAAAAAAACATTTTATACCTGCACTTTAACATTGCAAGGTCAGTTGTGTGTGCCTTCGTGTCTTTCTTTATTGTGATTTGAAGCAAAGTTTAAATAACCTAGCTTTAGTTTACTTATTTTATGTAGCATCTTTATTATTTTCTAACAGGCCTGTTAAAATCAACTGCACCTTTTCCGTACTTGACCGGACACCACATGGTTTTCATTTACCTTTAGCTCCTAAACATTAATCCAGGACAGGAAACAGTCTGTAGGGAAACAGGGCAATTAAAATACATGGAGTTCAGATAGTGTTTTTACAGCCAGCTAGCATGGAGCAGCATCTTAATATCAAATGCCTAACGGTTTATTCCCGTTACTGATTAACATGAATGTTCTTGGTAGTTAGTTACTTATATACTTTATGAACACAACCGCAATAGCACTGGTCTAATGAAGCTGGTTCATTTATAAGTAAGCTGAAGTCATTTTTGGTAAAACCTATTGTCATGTCTCTGCCCTGATTTTCTTTGTATACATACATAATCCCATTCGAATTAGATCACATTACAGTTCAACGGCATTATTACACTACCACGTACGTACTGTATGGCAGAAACCTTA
>CM045734.1:49583563-49651063 GCA_024760905.1 Plotosus lineatus
TTTAACACAAAAAACTGAACCCACCCAGCACTCGCTATGAATTCATGCGAAGCGTATTCTTCACCTGCACGTTCTTTCAACATGAGAAATGAACTTGTAGCCTTACTTTGCACTGCTCGCAACATCACTTTCACATTTCTTAGCCGATTATCTTCCAACCACGTGGATAGCGACTTTTCCATTTGTGCAATCAGTCCTTCAAGATGTTTTGTGATGATGGTTGGCTTAATTGGGGCGGCTGCTTTCACTGCTTCCTTAATGCGGTCCCCGTCCATCAAAACTGCAGACACCGTGGAGTGGGAGAGATGGAGATTTCAATTTCACTTTCAATTTCATCTTTGTCTCCAACGACAGCTCCTTCCTTATTTTCTTGGTAGAATTGCTATCTGATGAATTGGACTTCCTCTTGGGGGCCATGGTAACGGTGTACAGTAAGTGAATGTAAAATTGTACTGTAAAAAAGATTTTACTGCGACGGTATCTCGTCACTGAGTGTAGTGGTAGAATGCTGAGTGTGACATGCTGGGATGCTGTGTTTCCACAACTATCTTACGTGCTGCGCTGCCGGACATAAGCAGTAAACTCATAATAGGCATCTGCTAGACGTGGTCGTAAGTACGGGTGGTCGTAACTCGCGTACGTCGTAACTCGGATAGTGAGTGCAAATAACTTATATTGTACTTTTCAGGAAACACTTTATAGACAAGGGGCAGTGGTGGTCTAGTGGTATAGGGTGCTGGATCGCTGATCCAAAGGTTGGGGGTTCGAGTCCCACTCTCCACAAGGTTGTCACTGTGCCCCCCCAGTGGAGCTAACTGGGTTCTCAAAGGCCGGCCATGTCTCTCACAGTCTATGGTGTGAGGTTCATGTAAAAGAACCATTGCTGACTTTCGACAAGAGTAGCTGCAAAGCCGTTGGCGTGATTCCGCCCTGCGATGGCCTGGCGAGCTGTCCAGGGTGTACTCTACCCTCGCCTGAAATTGGCTGGGATGGGCACCAGCCTCCCCACGACCCAAATTAGGATTAAGCGGGTACAGAAAATGAACTGAACTGAACTTTATAGACAGAACATAAGTAATAAACCTACTAAATTTCAGAACTGATAGAAACCGTGTTTAAAAGCAATGTTGAAGAGGTGCGTTTGAATGTAGAAAGTGAGGAGGAGTCTCTGATGGCCCTAAGGAGTGGGTTTCTGCCAGTAGGAGCAGCGAAGTGAAAGCCCTGTCACACTGGGATTTGTACTGGGTCTGGATGGGGAGTCAGGTGGTTATTATTAAGAGATTGGATTGTACGGACGTTCGTATATCAAGGAGGAGGACAGTAAGGCAGGGTGGGGCCAGGTTATTGAGGGCTTTGTAGGTCATTAGGAGGATTTTCCATGGAGTCAGTAAAGTTTGTAGAGGACTTGTGATGTTTTCATGGATCTGGGAGAACGAGAGAAGACGAGCAGCAGAGTTCTGGATGTGTTGTAGCTTATCAAGAGTTTTCGATGAGGATCTATATGGCAGGCTATGGTGGGCGTAAAAAAAAAAAAGAAGGTGATAGGGCATGGATGAGACTTTCTGCAACTATGGAGGAGAAGAATTGAAGGAGGCAGGTTATGTTCTTAGCATGGAAGCAGGCAGTATTAGTCATGTCTTTAATATGCTGGTAAACATTTCACAGAGGGTGTGTGTGCATGCTTTCGCCCCTCTCTGGTTGGTGGTAGTGTGATAGGGAAGATAATACTTGATGGAGGTAATGGATTCAATTAGGGAGAAAATAGGGGTGGGTGCCAGCCTCCCCATGACTCTAATTAGAAATAAGCAGTTCAGAAAATAAATAAATTAATTTTGTTGTATTGTCTGTCTGTAATAATGAGCATTAGCTCAGTTGTAGCACTGTACATGTTGCATCCATAAAATTCACATCAACCCTTAAATTTATTTCTTTTTCCATTTTTCCCCATTAAAATCCTAATCTATAATGGATACTGTCAAAGCATATGGAATCTTAATAGTGTTCAGGAGGTGATCACTTGCCTCTCTAAAAGTACTTGTACTTTCCAAAAAGTGTGTTACGATTCAACAGATCCCTCCTTATGAAGCAAACTGAGCTCAATACAATTTACAAAATAAGTAATGTGATCCCTCAATTTTTGCAGTTAATGGGGACCGAGATCCCCCCAGTGACTGCCAATTTCCACGAAGTAGGATCGACCCCCCCCCGACTAACAGAAACATACATGTATATGTGTATATAATATCAATAAATATTCAATGCTATAAATGCTTATAATAACAATTAAACATCCAAAAATAATGCATAAGATGTAAATAAAATATCAATTCACACACACTCAGGTGCGCGCTGCACATAAAAATGTAAGTAGTTTTGTTGGGGGGTTTTGGGTTGTTTTTTGTTTTTGTTTATTTGTGGGGTTTTTTGGGTTTTTTTTTGCATAATTGGCATTGTTTTGCAGCATTTTCCTTAACTTTTCCCTTATTTTTCCTTAATTTCCTTATTTTTTAAAATTTTCTATGAATATTTTTGAAAAACCCGAGATGCACTGAAGCCACGGTAATTGAAGCACGAAGTAGTGAGGGATCACTGTAAATAAATTAATAAATAATAATAAAAAAGTGAAACATTTCTCAGTCTCAAGATAACTGAAGGCAGGTGAGGCGATATGCTGTTAGCCTAGATTCCCAAGAGTGTCCGATAAATTCGGATAATTCATTCCAAAGAAGAGCCAAAAGCTGACATGAGAAGTGAGGCAAAGACATGAGTCAAGGAATCTACCATGATAAAAGGCAACAGGAGATAATAAGTTCGAGAGAATTTTGGCAAAAACGAATTGCTGTGGTGTTGAGTATGTTCCATAAGACCAGAGGGCACGTGCCTTTGAAGTGGTGAAGATTAAGGGAGCTGAGGTTGTCCTGGAGAATTCTGAAGGCTAGTAATAATAGGGGGAGAAATAATGGTGAGTGTCTGAAAGGTGGTGGTGGTGGTGGTGGTGGTGGGTGGGGGGGGGGTTAGGTGTTTGCCAGCCTTTAACCTTTCCAGACATCATACATTCAAATGATAAAATAAAAGATTTAGTTCTCAATGCAAGTTGCTGAGCACTGAATGGCTTTCCTTGTGTTTATAGTGCGGATTGTACAGTAGGTTCACCAACATGGATAAATGTTAGCGGGTGGCATTTGAAATCAATCATTTGTGAGGGTAAATTGTTAAGCCAGTTATACAGTCATTGATTAGGTATATAGGGCTTCAGTATGTGTAGTTGTCTCCAATCACTGGTAATTTTGATTATCACAGTTTTCTTTGTAATTATTATAATAAATGATTGTACTTTAAACTATTCAGGATTTCTAGCTTCTCATGAATGTAATTACTAAATGCCTCAGTAAAGTTTATGGTTTTATGGGTGCTTGCATGTTTTTTCTTTTTGTTCTTTCAGAAGAAAGGATAATTAACCCTGTCTAATACTAGAGCTTGATAGACAGCTGTGTTTAGCACCTGTCTGTGCAGGTCTTATAGCCCCTTAAAGGCCAAAGTTGATAAGGTGCACCCAACTCTCTCACACCCATCATAAAAATGTTAGTTTTCAAATTTATTATTATTTTAAAGGGCAATGGCGGCCTGGTGGTAAAGGTGCCGGATCACTGATCCTAAGGTTGGGGGGTTCAAGCCCCACTCACCACAGGTTGTCACCCCCCCCCCCCCCCCAAGTGCAGCTAACTGGGTTATCAAAGTCCAGCCATGTCTCTCACTGTCTATGGTGTGAAGTTCATGTAAAAGAACCATTGCTGACTTTCGCCAAGAGCAGGCTGCTAAGCTGTCAGCGTTTTTCCGCCCTGCGATGACCTGGCGAGCCTCCCAGGGTGTACTCTGCCCTCACTCGGAGTTGGTTGGGGTGGGCGCCAGCCATTATTTTATTTATGTATTTATTTACTGTTCTTTCGCTTTGAAAACAGTTAATAGTAAGAATATTTAGAATTCATGATAATGTGTAATGGAATTTGAAGAGGCATCTATAATACTGTGTTTAAAGTTTAAAGTCCACACACTGTATGTGACATTCATGTGAATTCCTTCATTACTCAGGGTGATACAACAGTCTAAACTGAAAGTGTAACCAGTAAGAATTATTAATCAGGGGTTAGATTTTTACCTATAACCATGTACTTTCAAATTCAGAGCTGTTAGTTGAACATTAGCTGAGGTCAATGTGGAAACTAGCAGCGAAAAAAAAAAAAAAAAAAAAAAAAAAAAGTTTTATTGTTGTGCAGAATTCAGGAATGTACTGAAATGCACTGAATGTATCTTTCCATTCTATAAAGCTGAATTATAGCATAACAGGAATCTGGTAAGTCTCTGCAATCAGGCATACGATGATATATATATATATATATATATATATATATATATATATATATATATATATATATATATATATATATATATATATATATATATATATATAGTACAGCTTGAGTGACCCTGACAGATTTGCTTTATTTATTTATTTATTTATTTATTTTTTTCTCCTCGCCTTAATTAAACAGCAAAATAAAAGTGCTGTGTAGTTCTAAGGTCTAATCCCTAAATTATGCTACAGGGACATGCTATTAAAGTGTCGCTTTTGTCAAATTATCCACTTTCTTTTGTTGCCTCCTTCTCTTCATTCTTCTTCTTGTTTTAAAGAATGAGGTTAAACAGAAGGCTAACCTCTGGAATCGGATTTACATTAAACCCTAACGCAGATAGCTAAATCAGTCAGTATAGTCAGTATATGAGAGCCATATGCGTATCAGTTTGGGCCTCAAGACAGACAAAGATGCATGTTTTAGCGGATGTGTTTGGAGATAACACTTTTGTGTCACACTTGCAAATACCTCAAGTTGTATGAAAAGGTCAGGATGGACCTGATTGTTCTCATTCTTGTCTGCTCTTTTGACAACTATTCCTAATAAATAAGCATTTAAGAATGCTGTAGAAATGTTTTTTATCTGACGGGTACTGATGAAATACAACTATGAACACAATTGAGCATAGCAAAGGAAAAAATACAACATTAGGTTGGTTTGTCTTCAATGTTTAGCAAACCAGGATGTTATACTGATCATTATAGGAAGCTTGGTAATACTTTACTTTAAGGCAATATCCGTAAGTCTACATAAGAGTCATGAGAGACGATATAACCTACATAAACATTTATACAGGTTTACTGCAGTAGGTCATTGCTGTCAGGAAGACCAGACACCAAACCGACAGTGCCCAATCTTATGACAACACAAATCTTTATATGTTTTTACTGGGGCACCAAAATGAACCGTGCATTAACATCACTGTGTTCAAAGAACGAAACCAATACAATGCATGAACTCCGCCCATCACAACTACCTACATTTTTACGTGAGGTGCGCATCTGAGTGCGTGCACGCGCATCTGTGTGCGTCTGTATGTGTGTGTATTTGTTTTATTTACATCTTATACATTATTTTTGAATGTTTAATCGTTATTATAAGCATTTACAGTATTGAATATGTATGTATTGATATTATATGTACATATACATGTACGTATACGTCAGTCAGCACAGAGTTGATCCTACTTTGCAAATCATGCAGATAGGACGCCGACTAATATCACGTTCCGTTTTATATGTGAATCCATGTTGTACATATTCGTCCGACCACTTTCTTTTTTACTCAACATAGTATGGATTAAAACCTTAAGAAAGAAATCACACGACGTACCATCACAACAGTCACAATTCGACTACTGAGCGCACCAAATTTCCGGCAGCACAGATTGGCCAAGCAATGTAGCGTGATCACCTGCAGCCAGTGGTGATGGCCAAGCAGGGCGTGTCGTCATGAATATGAGTCAGGTGTGTGTCTTGACCTCCGCCGAACCCCTGAGACTGACTCACCGAACCCCTAGGGTTCGATCGAACCCAGGTTAGGAACCACTGCATTAGAGTGTCAATGTTTGACTTTGTAGCTCACTCCGGGTGTACACTGGGGAACAATGTTTGCTATCTCTACAAGTCAAAAAGTGTGGAACTCCATGATTTATAATCACGCCTGGAGCAGGGTTGAGGTCTAAAAAGAGGGCATGTTGCAGCCAAGAGAAGAAACTTGAAGAAATCTTGTTTCCAAGTACATCAAGATCCTCCACGATGGTGCATCAAAGTCAGTTATGGCCTGTTAAGGTCTACTGTGATTGCCATGTTCCATCATGATTGGTGTCAAGTAGTAATACAGGGATCCCTCACTTTCCACGGTTAATGGGGGAATTCCCCTACTCCCCGCGCGACTGCCAATTTCCACGAAGTAAGATGACTAAGTAGAATGACCCTGAGTGACGTATACGTACCTGTATATCTGTATATGTCTGTCTTCCTTTCGGCTTTTTCCCTTTTTTACTCGGGAGTCGTCACAGCGAATCATCTGATTCGCACATTTGATTTGGCAGAGGGTTTTACGTCGGATGCCCTTCCTGTCACAACCCTTTTTAGCAAGGGACAGAAACACGCTGATGACTTTGCAGCTACTCTTTACGAAAGTCAGCAATGGTTCTTTTACATGTCTCTCACCATAGACAGTGACAGACATGGCCCGCCTTTGATAACCCAGTTAGCCGCACTGGGGGACCTGTATATCTGTATATAATATCAATAAATACATATTCAACACTATAAATGCTTATAATAACAATTAAATATTCAAAAATAATGCCTAACGTAAATAAAATATAAATACACACAAACTCAGATGCTCACCTCTCATAAAAATGTACTAGTTTTGTCGGGTTGTTTTTTGTTTTTGTTTGTTTGGGTTTTTTTTTTTTTTGCATAATTGGCCTTGTTTTGTGGCATTTTCCTTAACTTTTCCTCTATTTTCTATTAATTTCCTTATTTTATTATTTTTTGATGAATTTTTTTGAAAACCCCACAATGCACTGAAGCAGCAGAAACTGAAGCATGAAGTAGCGAGGGATCACTGGACATCATAATCAATGCGATCGTCACGATTCCACCAAGGTCCCTCAAGATCATCATGATTCGATCCTACAACCCCCTACACTCATGATCTCTTCTTCTTCTTCTTCTTCTTCTTTTCTTTTCGGCTTTCCCCCCCGTTCTTGAGAGTCGCCACAGCGAATCTTCTGATTCGCACATTTGATACTCTCAAATCATGAAGAGCGCAAACTTTGTGCCACAGTATAAACCCTGGGAAAGGAAACACGAACTACAAAATGATATACTGTATACTAAAAATAAAATAAAAATTAATTCCGGTTTGCATAATTACTTGTTTTTTATTATTTTTAATTCCTCAATAATTATGTCATTAGATTTTGAACCGTGATCCATACTGTATTGACCTTTTTTCTTATTGTTAGATATGTACAAAACATAAAATATGGACGATGGTTATAAAGATAGGTATAAATCAGGCCTGCGTTTTATATCCAGAAACACCATGCAGGGTTAAAGGAGATCAGTTTTCACACCAGCAGACAGAAGCCAGAAGCGTCTTTTGTATCAAGGGATACTTCATGACATAAAGCACTAAACCTGGGGGGCAAAATTCGGTGGTCATTTTCTACAGTGATGTATACATTGAATATAAAGCAAAGTTCAGGCCCCCCAACTGGAATTAATATTATAAACGTAATGGTTGTGTTGTGTTGCAATGTGATCCTGCAGTCTAGTACCACATGGTCGAACCCATAACATGGGCATGGGTATAAATCTATTTTTGAACATGTACAGACGTGGGTCTATGTCAGATGACAGCCATGTGATGTTAGGACTTTTATTCTGCGTAGTATATATATATATATATATATATATATATATATATATATATATATATATATATATATATATATATATATATATATATATATATATATATATATAAATAATCACGCCTTCCTTATAATATAATTATATTTCCTAAAATGAATACTAGAAAGAATTTCTCCCCAACACTAAGTCTAACTCTATTTGGAGTAATACTAGTAAAATAAAGTAGGGGGCAGGAAGGGCGTTGTTGAGTCACAGGCCAACTGAAGCCTTTCTGTGTCGAGCCTTTGTTGGCATCATTGGGGATTCTGGTTTTCCTGGTACAGTCCAGAGATGTGGATTTTTTCAACTGGCTACTGTCGATAGTCCCGCCTCTCGCCCAAATTATGACGTTAATGATTTTACAAAACTGTTTCATCTTTTGTTTGTTTGGTTCTTCTTTTTTTTTGGCTTGTAAATATGTTTTGCCTTTAGGAGTTGCTTCAGAAAAATGATGCCCAGCTTGACATCAATGCAAAGAAGGAATAAACAAAACTTTTTTTTTTTTTGAATACAGCTGTAAAATGCAACACATTCTCTCTTTCGCTGGAGCTCCCTGGGTTGCGGGGAGACAGTGCCTGACACTGCACGATGGCAGGCTACGTCCAACAGCTTGCCAGTCTATCACAGGGCAATGTAATTTATTGTAACATTTGCAATACAGAATGTTGTTGCAAACATGTAGTTATGAAAATTGAGGCTACCTAATAATAGTGTTTGTAAGCAAATACCTCACTCCTTAAAGGTTAAAAAAAAAAAAACAGATGGTGTAAAGCAACAGCAAAATAACACTTAGACCTGGCAGTACATGGTCAGCTCACCGCCACTTAATCCAGTGCATCAGCTGAAGTATGTTGGCAAATCCTATCAGGAGGAACCGAGCCAAGCACTTCATATTTGTGTAGATATCTCATTATATCAGCGCGGCATGAACAGGACAGTGTGTGTGTGTGTGTGTGTGTGTGTGTGTGTGTGTGTGTGTGTGTGTGTGTGTGAGAGAGACGTATATAAGAACTGGAGCAGAGCTGGCTTTCAGCCAACTGGAGCAGTGCCAGCATGGCCAGGCAGGTTGTTCTCTAATTAACTCTTGCCCCCTTACACTAGAGTCTTATATATATATATATATATATATATATATATATATATATATATATATATATATATATATGTAGAGGATTTTCTGAGTAGATCCTTCCGTAGGAGAGTGCTCAATACTTTTTGGTAGAGCAAATAAACAAAAATAAAAGGACAGGACAAAGACTTTCTATTGAAACTCCATTTATCACTACAGATCTGTTTCGAGGGGTGGTGAAACCATCCTCTCTCTTCAGGTGATTATAGACGATGGAAGATTATTATATATAAAAGATAAATAGAAGATTATTCTTCTATAATCACCTGAAGAGAGAGGATGGTTTCACCACCCCTCGAAACAGATCTGTAGTGATAAATGGAGTTTCAATAGAAAGTCTTTGTCCTGTCCTTTTATTTTTGTGTATATATATATATACATATATATATATATATATATATATATATATATATATATATATATATATATATATATACACACACACACACACACACACATACGCACAGACAAATTCCTAGCGTATCTTACCCTGATCTCTCTCTGTCACACACACACACACACACACACACACACACACACACACACACACACACACACACACACAAGCGCCTCACATGAAGTGCATTCGGAAAGTGCGGCTGTGATATTGATTCTGCTGTCATGGCTTTTTTCCTCTTGGCTACTGTTCACAAATGATGCTTATTAGCAATCAGGGTGAAGAAGACTGACTGGAACGGTTTTGTAAAATTGCCCTCGTGGAGAATTAGTAGATAAAATCCTTTTTGTAAAATAATGAAGAAACTACAATTACAGGTTTTAAGCTGGATAACCAGTCATATGGGATGTACTGCAGGCACTATACAGCGTAGATGGTCATGCCAAGCATTTTTAGTTAATGAGTTCTGGGTGAGATTAAACTTAAACTGGTTCCTTTTAGGAAAAATCCCAGGCCACAGTATGATGAAACGTGACAGACAGTAATACCGCCGAGGTCATCAGAACAGAAGATTTGGGAAATTTAGTCTCTCCGGGAAAATTAAAGGTCCAATTTTATCCCTAAAGTGAGAAATCCTGAGTATGATGGCCTCACACATTCAGAAGTGTAAACCCATGGAACTCCTGAGTGACACATTGACAGGGTGCACGACCACCAACTGTACAGATAGTGATTGTGAGTGAGAATCCAGGTTCATGCATGCAGCCCTCCGTAGATCGGGAGTCCATGGGAGATAATTGGCCGAGCTCTCTCCGAATGTGTGTTAGGCTGCCCCTGAATATACACGCACAAGCGGTTTGTAGAAAGATGCAGGGGCAGCATCACGCTCCTCAAAGGTTGGCGGTGGGTGTGTGAAAAATCCCCTCCCCCGAAAAAGAAATTAAACCACTTGGGTTTTTGCACATCGATCAAGATTCATATGTGAAAGCCAAAGTAATCACTCTTGTAGATAGAGATCCAATGATACAACAGCTGTTATGTGACTTTTAACCCTATAAATCCCCTTTGGAATGTTGTGCATCGCAAAATCAGGAGATGACGACTTCACAGGAATATTAGCCTTGTCTCCTTACATGGGTTACTGAAATCGTTTGTCTCAAGAAATATCTTAGTCAGTGTGGTGAGCCGTATAAATAGAGTCCTGAAATAAAACCGAATGCTTGACTATTTTTTTTTTGAAAGTGAACGGAATGGAAAAAAGAATGAGGGTGATTTTGTTCATTTTTGTTTGTTTGTTTGTTTGTTTGTTTGTTTTTTGGGGTTTTTTTTTTTTTTTGTAAACTATGAATTTGTCTGTAAACCACAGCGAAGAACTCCAGACCAAAGTCAGAACAATATGACAAATCATAAAAAATATCATAAATATAAGTTCATTAATTCAGATTTTTTTTGTTTTCATAGTACAGTATTAAAACAAGACATTACAATGCTCTGATTACAATATGACCATGATAAAACAACAGAAAAAGATTTGGAGAGTTTGTTCACCGTTCATTTTCTGAATAGCTTAATCCTAATTAGGGCCCGGGGGGGTGGGGTGGGGTGGGGTGGGGGTGGGGGGGCGACGCTGATGACACACGTTGAGGGTTATGCAGCTACTCTTGTCGAAAGTCAGCAATGGTTTTTTTATAGCCTGTCACCATAGACAGTGAGAGACATGGCCGGCCTTTGACAACCCAGTTAGCTGCACTGGGGAGGACAGCAATGACAACTGCTGACAGTGGGGCTTGAACCTTCAGCCTTACGATCGGTAATCCAGCACCTTACCACCGGGCCACCAGTGATTCAATTTAGAGAATAATAATAATAATAATAATAACAATAATAATAATAATGATGATGATGATGATGATGATGATGATGACAATGGTGATGATGATAATAATAATTTTTTAATTCAATAAATGTATTATTATTATTATTATTATTATTATTGTTCTTGTTATTATTTTTATTGTTATATTTGTTCATTTATTAAGCCAGCACCATTAAAGTTCTGGTAATTATTTAATTGCGCTTTGGACAGCAGTTTAAATGCTGAAAATTATATTGGAGCCCAGAATCATGCAGTGCAGATTAAACTACTTCAAAGGAAGTGATAGAGACAGGGATAAGGTCACGCATGCTTGGGGCGTTCTCACGGTTTCGAAGCTACACTATTCTGGGTAATTACAGTGAAAATGGTAGAAATTAGAAATACATTTACAGCATTTGGCAGACGTTTTTATCCAGTGCATTTTTTAATGCAACTGAAGGTTAAGGGCCTCGCTCATGGGCCCAACAGTGGTGATAGTGGGAACTGAACCCCTGACCTTCAGATTAGTAACCCATTGCCTTATCCACTAAGCCACTACTGCCCTCATTAGACATAATTCGTTTTGTTTTTTGTTTTTTTTACAGGAAAAGTTTTGAGTGATTGACAGTAAACATGCTGTTTACTGAAAGCAGTGGGCAAGAACAGTGATGTCAATATATAAATTAGTTAATGTCTGTGAACTAATTCATTTATATTTGATTAGAAATATTTGTTTTAAACTAGTTTTTTCATCACTTTGATATGCAGGCAACAGTAGAATAATATTAAATTCTCTTTAATTTTAATTCACAATAGATGCAGTTCCTAAGGCAGAATAAAACAATGGCAGTAGGGAGTGCTGAGTTAAACTGTGGAGTTGTGACTTTGGAGAATTTTCGGTCTTAAAAGTTCATCGGGATGAACAATTGGACAAGTCTGCGTGCTGTCACATGTTCAAACCGGGGTGGTCGCTGGTGGAATTTGAAAGCATTTCCAACTTTTTTTTAGACGAACAAGCGCTCTGTGTTGAGTGACCAGGCTCCATTATGATATGTTCCAGGATCGGTTCGAACCGCCTGAAGCTTTGCTTGAACTTACTTCAAAGTCATATCAGCTTTATTGCTTTGAGCTGTTTTTCGACCAGCAAAAGCAAATCTAGGAGCGAACATGTCACCCAGTTACTCTCTTCGTTTTGTTTTGTTTTTTATATATATATATATATATATATATATATATATAAAATATATATTTTATATATATATTGGAAAACCAAATATATATATATATATATATATATATATATATATATATATATATATATATATATATATGTTTGAGAATCTTTTGCCTGGATTTTCAATGTGTACAGACACCATAATGAGAGATATTGTTAAAAAAAAATCAATAAAAAGAAATAAAACAAAAACTTTACTCCTGATAGATATTTATGAATAGTTTTGGTGAAAATTACATAGATGGATGGATGGATGGATGGATAGATAGATAGATAGATAGATAGATAGATAGATAGATAGATAGATAGATGGATGTATAGATAGCTAGATAGATAGATGGATGGATGGATAGATGGATATATAGATAGCTAGATAGATAGATATATGGATGGATGGATAGATGGATATATAGATAGCTAGATAGATGGATGGATGGATGAATGGATGGATGGATAGATAGATAGATAGATAGATGGCTATATAGATAGCTAGATAGGTAGATGGATGGATGGATGGATGGATATATAGATAGCTAGATATATAGATGGATGGATGGATGGATGGATGGATAGATGGATATATAGATAGCTAGATAGATAGGTGGATGGATTTATGGATAGATGGATATATAGATAGCTAGATAGATGGATGGATGGATGAATGAATGGATGGATAGATAGATAGATGGCTATATAGATAGCTAGATAGGTAGATGGATGGATGGATGGATGGATGGATGGATAGATGGATGGATATATGGATATATAGATAGCTAG
Organism: Plotosus lineatus; assembly: GCA_024760905.1. Lineage (NCBI taxonomy): Eukaryota > Metazoa > Chordata > Actinopteri > Siluriformes > Plotosidae > Plotosus > Plotosus lineatus. The sequence goes on from CM045734.1 coordinate 49,596,802, forward strand.
ATAGATAGATGGATGGATTTATGGATAGATGGATATATTGATAGCTAGATAGATAGATATATGGATGGATGGATAGATGGATATATAGATAGCTAGATAAATGGATGGATAGATAGATAGATGGATATATAGATAGCTAGATAGATAGATGGATGGATGGATGGATAGATAGATAGATAAATAGATAGAAAGAGAAAGAAAGAAAGAATGAAAGAAAGAATCATAATTGCAAAAGGCTCTCTCTACTGAAATCCTGTCTGAGATAAAAAAGGAACTGAAATGATCATGTGGTGAAATTCAACTGTGCAATTAAAACAACACCAAAACAAATATTACAAATACAAAAAAGGAAATCGAACACTCATATGTTTCACCAATGAAGGTAAACATTACATATGGTAGATAATACACCCAAATATGCGAATAATATGCTAACACCTTCCAAACAGCAGAACATGCTTAAATTCTACTTCAGTTAATATTTTACTATTAGTTAATGACCTGTATATTCTCAAGTTGTAATTTCTTTTCCACGCACACTTCCTGCCAGCACAAGCACAGAACAGCAACAATTCAAGGTCAAGTCTGAGCACGACAACTTATTTTTCAGCTGGAGGAGATTGACACAGTGAGCAGCCCATGACAAAGAAAACTGGGAGGAATTATTTAAAAACCTTGTAGTTTGTAAATACACACACACACACACACACACACATGCCGAGACACAATGGGACTTCCCTCGAACTGGAACAGCTCACACATCACGGCCTGTGGCCCTCCAGCGTTACTTAAATAAGCGAACTTTCTGTGTTCTGTCTACGCTCTTAAACGGAGTTGTTTATCGCTCTTGGTAAGCCACTGACTCCAAACCCAACATTTTCTGGCTTGGTGTATGAGTAAAGAACACATGTCTCAATACTGTCAAAATTTCTTTTTTTTTTTTTTTAATTTATTTATTTTTTAATAAAAATCAATTGAATAATAAACAGATTTCAGCACTGCTTAAAAGCGGAGCTCCCGTATGAGTTCACTAACTTGACAAGTTTTTGGTAGGAACTCTCAACTTACATCCTGTACACGTATCCTACGTATAATCAAGATTAATTCGATTTTTGTGTATAGAAGAGAATAAAAATGAGGTAATTAAACGCGGAATCTTCGTCTTGACATGTAAAGTATGGTATACATACAAGAAGATATTTATTTGTTTATCTACAGTGATCCTTCGCTATTTTGTGCTTCAATTTCTATGCTTCAGTGAATCGCGAGATTTTCAAAAATGTTCATTGAAAAATTAAAAAAAAAAAAAAAAAAAAAAATGAAATTAAGGAAAGTTAGGGAAAAAGTTAAAGAAAATGTCACAAAACAAGGCCCATTAGGCAAAAACAAAAAAAGCAAAAACCAAACAAACAAAAACGAAAAAAACAACCCAAAACTCCCCAACAAAACGACTTACATTTTTATGTGAGGTGTATGTCTGGATGTATATGTGTGTGTATTTATATATTTTTACATATTATGCATTATTTTTGAATGGGGCAGTGGTGGTCTAGTGGTATAGGGCACTGGATCGCTGATCCGAAGGTTGGGGGTTCGAGTCCCCATAAGGTTGTCACTGTCCCCCCAGTGCAGCTAACTGGGTTATCAAAGGCGGGTCATGTCTCTCACTGCCTATGGTGAGAGGTTCATGTAAAAGAACCATTGCTGACTTTCGTAAAGAGTAGCTGCAAAGCCGTCTGCGTGTTTCTGTCCCTTGCTAAAGGGTTATGTCAGGAAGGGCATCCGACGTAAAAAAAAAAAAAAAACCTATGCCAAATCAAACGTGCGAATCATTCGCTGTGGCAACCCCTGAAAAAGGGAAAAAGCCAAAAGGAAATGATGATGATGCATTATTTTTGAATCTTCAGTTCAGTTCAGTTTATTTTCTATACCCACTTAATCCTAATTTGGGTCGCAGGGAGGCTGGTGCCCATCCCAGCCAACTTCAGGCGAGGGCAGAGTACACCCTGGACGGCTCGCCAGGCCATCAACATGCGGACGGCTTTGCAGCTACTCTTGTCAAAAGTCAGCAATGGTTCTTTTACATGCCTCACACCATAGACAGTGAGAGACATGGCCCGCCTTTGATAACCCAGTTAGCTCCACTGGGGGGGGACAGTGACAACCTTGTGGAGAGTGGGACTTGAACCCCCAACCTTTGGGTCAGCGATCCAGCGCCCTATACCACTAGACCACCACTGCCCCCTTTACATTTTATTCTGTTTGTTTATTTGTATTTACAGTAATGGGTTGTCTGGGCGAGCAAAGTCTTCTTTGATGCCTTAAAAAACACGAGCAGAATCACTGACCTACATTAACTACTTCAATTTTAGTATTTGTTTTATGAAGTTGTTTTGATTTATTCCCAGTCGTCTATTCTCTGCATTTCCTAATGTGTTTTTTGGCTGCACTGCTTCCAGTACGAAGAAGTGGATGTTATTTTATTATTTATTTAATTTTTTTTTTTTTTTTGTCGAATCAGATTTCAGCTTCTATGTGCTGCCACAGTGCTGGCTGATGTCACTTAAACTATATTAGCAACGGGGCTTTTTCTTTAACCAATCAGATTTCAGATTCATCTTACTGGGCCAGCTAGCTATCGTACAATAAGGTCAGCATTTTTCCTGTCCTCTGATTGGTTGGTCAGAGCAAAACTATTTGAATAGTCTATAGTGATCTGCACATGATACAGTTAAGTTAGATTTTTTTTTCCACCCACATTGGCTGACCGAGGAGGAGATTAGTTTGGTGTTGAGCATTTTAAAAAATCTATTTTAAGGAGGACTTTTCCAGAAAAGCTAGACATTGTAAGGAGAGTATGAGGTGGTGAGGTTTCCACTTGTTATATTTAGCCGAGGGCCAAATTTAAATTGAACTTTCACCAGTAAACCCAGATGAAAGTTACATGACTGTCAGAGTTACAAGCAGAAATACACGAAATGCTTCTCTTTCTGCAACGCCACGCCTTGTTATAATGTGTTTTTGAATATTATTGATGGGGTGTATAATTACGATGTGATATATTGGTGGTATTAAGAGGTGGATTCATTTAAATCCCATCAAAGGTCCAGATACCAAATTCAGAGCCCTCTTAGTGGGGCCGGTAGCGTAGTGGTTAGGGTGCTGCGCTCATGATCAGGAGGTTGTGAGTTCGAATCCCACTGAGACCCTCACTGTGCTAAGACCCCTGGGCAAGGTCTCAACCACATGTGTGCCTGTGTTCACCCAGCAGTATAAATGGGTACCAGTAAAATATACTGGGAAGGTAACCTGCGATGGACTGGCGTCCCATCCAGGGGGCGTTGAACTCCTGGTTGCTTCACGTTACGGAAACCGGGGATAAGCACCGGCCTGATGAGCCACGAGGCTCGGGTGTAAAAACCCAACAGACTTACCTACCTACCTATGTTTCAAAGTTATATGAGGGGTTACAAAGTCTGACATCACATATGTATGCAACACTCTCCTGCCTACATATGCGCATTTTGTGCACATTTTTTAAAGCAGACTGGGCAAATTTGAGAAAGGTTAGTGAAACTAACATCAGAATAATATTATAAACAATATACAGTATTTTAAATAATTAGAATTAGTTTTAGTATCATTACTGCCAGGTAAAAATTACATTATCAAAGAATAACACAGTGTTGCACGTATGTCGGAGGGCTGTATGTTGGGGACGCTATATGTTTTTCTTAACGTTCAAAAAGCAACTTGATTGTAAGACATTTTTTTCCTTATCAATGGTGCCCGGCATCGCATGGGAGCTCTGCTATTATAGGACTTCTGATGGGATGTGAGACCTCCTCTTTATTTATATTGAACCCAAAAGTAGCATAAAGTAGCAGAACTTCAGTAACATTTGTAGTTATATATTAATTAAAAATATATATTCTCTCTCTCTCTCTCTCTCTCTCTATATATATATATATATATATATATATATATATATATATATATATATATATATATAATATATATTCTTTTTTTTTGTAAACCAATTCCTCATAACAGGTTTAACTTGATGAAGCACTGAAAAGAGGAAGCAGAAGCCTAATGTACAATATTTTCCACTGGTTAATATTTAAAGCAATGTTGTGGGTATTGTGGTCTATTATATTATGACACACGGGTTGAAAGCTTGTGGCATGATTACTTTATTTCTGATCCACTGCTGTCCTTAAAAAACAGACTCACTCGCAGATCACTTTCATTCTAAATAATGTATAACTCAGTACATTGGCTCCCGGCTCCATATATTTCATTTTCTGTAACCGCTTAATCCTAATTAGGGTCGCGGGGAGACTGGCGCCCATCCTCGATGACTCCAGGCGAGGGCAGAGTCCACCCCGGACAGCTCGCCAGGCCACAGCAGGGCAGAATGAAAGGCAATGGCAATGAAAGGCAATGTCTCTCACTGTCTATGGTGAGAGGCTGTAAAAGAACCATTGCTGACTTTTGACAAGAGTAGGCTGAATAGCCGTCAGCGTGATTCTGCCTTGCTGTGGCCTGGCGCCCATCCTAGATGACACCCTGGACAGCTCACCAGGCCACAGCAGGGCAGAATCACACTGACGGCTATTGAGCCGACTCTTGTCGAAAGTCAGCAATGGTTCTGTTACAGCCTCTCACCATAGACAGTGAATGAGAGACATGACCGGCCTTTGATAACCCAGTTAGCTGCACTGGGTGCTGGCCACGCACAGCTAACATTAAACGAGCATGGTATATATCTTTTTATTTTCTAATTGACAAAAGTCAAAAAAATAAATGCAGAGTTTTATTTTTTTTTTTGCACATTCATTTGTTTAGTCTTGTTTGTTTTTGTGCAGTACAGAGTGTCCGGTAACTTTAATCCTTTGTTAATCAGGCTTGTATTTCAATCAACATTTTTTTTATTATTATTCATTGGCAGCAAGACATGCCGGATTTTCGAGTTAACTTAATTGCTGTTGCGCTTCACTGATCATCGTCTGCTTGTCAACAGTTTAAACTGGTAAAGTCTGTACCCGAGACTTGTGAAATACGAATTACTGACAAACTCTTATTGGGTTTTTTTTTGTTTGTTTTTTTTGTGTGTGTGTGTGTGTGTGTGTGTGTGTGTGTGCGTAGAATTTTGATGAATAGGTATATTCCTGTAAAGAATTATCACACGTTGCTTACTTTCCAGAAAAGATCCAGACTTTGATTATTTCCTCTCACCTTTCAAAGGTACCTCTTGAAGACATTTTTCTCTGAGGTATTGATTGCATTGGTCCTTTAAGATTGGTGACAGCTAATACACTTCCAAATGATCAGTTATTATCTCTGGGGCCTCATTCAGTGTGCCCTGCTGTTTTTAAAGGTCATCCTTCTGTTTTCATCTATCGACCTGGACTCCTGGTAACATGGACTGGGACTTATTGAAAGCGAAGGGTGAGCAGCTTATTTCCATCAGGTTACAGTCCACTCTTTTAGGATACAGTGTTTTAAAAAGCTTCGACTTGATGCTGCTTGCCAAATAGGTCAGAATTGGGGGACATGGACATGATAGATATTCAGATACTGAGGGAAAGTCGGTAGTGTCATTGGGTTGGAAAGGTACTAAGGGAAAGCAACTCCTTAGAAATTTTGATGAGAAGTGAATTAATATAAATTAAATATGAAAACAGGCAATGATATAGTTCACTGATGAGACGTTGTATTGTTAACTGATAATGTACCATCTAATTATACACCCAATACACTGTATATAATGAAAAACGTTAATATTTACCTGCCTTTTTCTACATGTTGCCTTTAGAACCTAGAAATAAAATGGATTGCTTTTATAAACACACACACACACACACACACACACACACACACACACACACACACACACACACACCGAGCTCCCAGTCCTGCTCACATTTTTGTTGCCACTGATTATGAACTTCTGTACTTCTGAGAATAGACTGGTAGGTTTCATATTTACTTTATGGGAAATGTTTCTGGTTAGGCCACACCCATTTCACCTATAAAGGTTTAGGACAAATCTACTTTAGGAACAGATATAAGTTCTTGAATCAGTAAAAAGAAACAAAACTGATTGTTAAATTGAGTTATATCTCTACAACAGAGGTTGCCGGCAGTTATGTCTTAAAGGAAAACTCGAGTTTTTGTTTGTTATTTTTTATAAACTTTATCAGAGGAGCTTTTAACAGACAGACAGACGAGGTCCATTGGCAACATGACTGAGTATAATGTATATGAGCTTCTCGGAGTGGCAGTATCTCTCAGAAGGGAAGATGGATAGAGGATCACCAATTCCCCCAATATTGCACAGAAAGGTGGTGGAACAATATCAGAAATGTATTTCCCAGTGAAAAAATTGCAAAGAGTTTGAAGTTATCATCCTCTACAGTGCATAACATCATCCAGAGAGTCAGAGAATCTGGAGCCACCTCTGTGCGTAAGGGTCAAGGTCAAAAAACTGTACTGGATGCCCATGGTCTTCGGACCCTTAAACAGCATCGCACCACAAACAGGAATGATTCTGTAAGAGAAATCACAGAATGGGCTCAGCAATACTTCCAGAAACCATTGTCGGTGAACACAATCCACCGTGCCATTGCCAATGCCAGCTGAAACTCAACAGGACAAAGAGGACGCCAATTCTAAACAGGACCCAGAAGCGCAGGCGTTTTCTCTGGGCCAAAGGTCATTTAAAATGGAGTGTGGCAAAGTGGAAAACTGTTCTTTGGTCAGATGAATCACGATTCGAAGTTCTTTATGGTGAACTGGGACGCCATGTCATTCGGACTAAAGAGAACAAGGACAACCCAAGATGTTATCAGCACTCACTTCAGAAGCCTGCATCTGTGATGGTAGGTTGCATGAATGCGTTGTGGCATGGACAGCTTGCACATCTGGAAAGGCACCGTGAATGGTGAAAGGTATATTCAGGTTCTAGAACAACATCTGCTCCCATCCAGACGTTATCTCTTTCAGAGAAGACCTTGCATTTTTCATCATGATAATGCCAGACCACATGCAGCATTAATTACAACATCATGGCTGCGTAGGAAAAGGATCCGGGTATTGAAATGGCCAGCCTGCAGTCCAGATCTTTCACCTATAGAGAACATTTGGTGTATCATAAAGAGAAAAGTGCAACAAAGACAGGACAGTTGAATAGTTCGAGGCCTGTATTAGACAAGAATGGGACAGCATGTTGTCTCTTTGGTCCCCAGACGTTTGCAGACTGTTGTAAGAAGAGGGGATGCCTCACAATGCTGAGAATGTCCTTCTCCCAACTTTTTTGAAATTTGTTGACACCATGATATTTAAAATCAACATATTTTTCCCCTAAAATGATACATTTTCTCATTTTAAGCTTTTGATCCTGTCATCTATATTCTATTTAGAATAAAATATTGAAATTTGGCACTTCCACATCATTGCATTCAGTTTTTATTCACAATTTTTATAGTGTGCCAAATTTTTTGGAATCTGGTTTATGTGTGTGTGTGTGTGTGTCTATGTATATATATATATATATATATATATATATATATATATATATATATATATATATATATATATATATATATATATATATATATATATATATATATAGAGAGAGAGAGAGAGAGAGAGAGGATTTTCTGAGTAGATCCTTCCGTAGGAGAGTGCTCAATACTTTTTGGTATATAGGACAAATACAGGACAAAGACTTTCTATTGAAACTCCATTTATCACTACAGATCTGTTTCGAGGGGTGGTGAAACCATCCTCTCTCTTCAGGTGATTATAGAAGATCTTCTATATATTTATCTATCCATACTTCTATATATATATTATCTTCTATAATCACCTGAAGAGAGAGGACGGTTTCATCGCCCCTCGAAACAGATCTGTAGTGATAAATGGAGTTTCAATAGAAAGTCTTTGTCCTGTCCTTTTATTTAAATATATATATATATATATATATATATATATATATATATATATATATATATATATATATATATATATATAATAAACACCCTGCTCCAATAAGCACCCCCCCCCCGTGGTTTGGTCTAACATCTAATAACCGCCCATGTGTACTGTGAACAAAATGGTAGATCAAACTTCCCAATTAAAAAAATAAAAGTGAGTTTACACTTTATCTCAAGACCCCCTGCCACTGCGGAATGTTTATAATGCTCATTAGTAACAACACATTTGATTGTTCCGCCGTGCTTAAAAAAGACAGGAAAATATTTTGCTGTTCTCTTGGTAAATGTCAAACAACCGATGATCCATTAGAAACTGCTGCAGCAAAACTGTGGGATGCTCTGAATGAATGGAGCGATGATCCAGATATGGACCTATCAAAGTGATGATGAGGATTTTTCACCCGATTCTCCTGCTCACCAACTTCATAAATTTAAATATGTTTCTGGCCATGTGCTTTTGTTTATGTTCGAGGTGATTGGTTCAACTTGACATGTACTAAAGTTGACATGCTTGTTGATTGGCTAAAATTTACTTCCTGGAAAATCCTCATCATCACTTTCTGATAGGTCCATATCTGGATCATCGCTCCATTCATTCAGAGCAGTCTTTTTTTTAATTTATGCTGTTTTCTGTTTATTTTCAGCTTTGATGTGAGTAGTTTGGTTGATACCACAAAATGGATAACACAAATGCCTGTAAAACTCTTTTATTGTTCTGGTATTATACATGTTTTCCATCTCGATGGTAATAAGCACTTACCGTTCCACTCCGCTGGTAACATTTTAATAAGCGCCCACCCACTCCAATTTTTTTTTTTTAAGCGCCCTGGGGTTTATCATGTCGAATACGGTATATATATATATATATATATATATATATATATATATATATATATATATATATACACACACACACATATGTGTATATATACATATGTGTGTGTGTAGAGAGAAAGAGAGAGAGAGAGAGAATATATTTTTTTCTGTGCTAGTTGTTAATACTACTACTACTACTACTACTACTACTAATAACAATCATAATAATAATAATCATATGGGCAGTGGTGGCCTGGTGGTAAGGTGCTGGGTTACTGTTCCCAGAGTTGGGGGTTCAAGCTGCACTGGTGTCCTCCAGTGCAGCTAACTGGGCCGGCCATGTCTCTCACTGTCTATGGTGAGAGGTTCATATAAAAGCTGCATAGCTGTCAGCATGTTTCTACCCTGCAATGGCCTGGCGAGCTGTCTAGGGTGTACTCTGCTCCTCGCCCAGAGTCAACTGAGATGGGCACCAGCCTCTCCGTGAACCTAACTAGGATTAGGAGGTTCAGAAAATGAATGCATGAATAACAATCATAATTATCAGGATCGAAAAAATCATATTCTCTTACTCTTTCTCGCTCACTCTCTCTGTCTCTTTCTCTCTCGCACACACACACACACACACACACACTTCATGTCTCTCACTCTGTGTATCATGTACAAAACAATGAAATATGACTTGTATTATTTTGTTCTATCTGTAATGTGCTTTGTGTTGTTGTTTATTTTTATTTCTTACAGTTGTATGAGCTTGATGATGATGTAAAAAGAAAAGAGTTCCTCGATGATCTCTTCAGTTTCATGCAGAAACGAGGTAAGTCCTGTACCTTCATCGAACTGAGCACGCAAAACTCTACATAGTGTTAACACAGCAACCTAGAGCACTTTTATCTGCTATGAACTACCATCTTGTGTTAGAACAATGCATCGTAAAAGTGCTAACAGCATGAACAACAGATCCCGAGGTGAATTGTTTCATTGCAAAACTCGGAACATGAGGACGATGTTGTGATGACAGGTCTGTGTTTTCTGCTAAAGCCTCAGTTTGAGATCTATAAAACAATGTTGCCATTACTGTCTCATGGCTCGCGCCTGATGCTATCATCATTACACAATGGGTTTCCACTGTTGTTTTGATAATTGTACTCAGATTATGTAAAAATGGCACAGAAGAAAAGACCTTGCCAGACAGGGAGGATAACATCCTGCCATTATTTTGCTCTGACCAAATTAATAACAACATTGTAAAACTGTTTTATTTTTCCCTGCAGAACCAGACTGTAGCTTTCTTGGGCACTGCTTTAAAACACTTCGTGGAGGAAATGGAAAAAGTTTAAGGCATATTATATGAGAAATGCTTAAAAAATAGCATTACCATAAAAAGCAGTATACAGGGATCCCTCGCTACTTCACCCTTCAATTCATGCGGCTTCAGTGCATCGCATTGTTTTTTTTTTTTTTTTAATATTCATCAAATTTAAAAAAAATAAGAAATTAAGGAAGAATAGGTGAAAAAGTTAAGGAAAATGCCACAAAAACAAGGCCAAAAACCCCCAAACCCCCCAAGCAAACACAAAACAAAAACACAACCCAAAACCTTCCATTATTACTACTTACATTGTTGATGCGGTGAAGGCGGACATGAAGGTCGTTGGAGTAAGAGTAGAAGATGCAGAGGATAGGGAGAGATGGAGGCAGATCATTTGCTGTGGCGACCCCTGAAGGGAACAGCCGAAAGGAAAAGAAGAAGAAGAAGAAGAAGATTGTTGTGAGGTGCGCATCTGCCTTTGTGCACACGCATGCGTCTATATGTGTGTATTTATATTTTATTTACATCGTATTCATTATTTTCATGTTTAATTATTATTATGAGCATTTATAGCATTGAATATGCATTTATTGATATTATATACACATATACATGTACTGTACGTATATGTCAGTCGGGGGGGGTCGTACTTTGTGGAATTCGGTGGTTGTGTGGGGATCTCGGTCCCACTTAACCGCGGAAAGTGAGGGATCCCTGTACCGGATAAATTTATCCAATGGATTGCTGGCAGGACCGAAAAAATGCAGAGCAACTTTTTCCCCCAGAAGTCATGTGAACTCATTGGGCGTGGTCATCCAGCGCAAGTGCCAATAACATGAAGCGACTTTTTTTGCCAACTCGGTTTTCCTCTCGTCGTTCTGCAACACAAAAGAAATATTTATCTGATTTCTGCACTTGTTTCTGCAGCCATATGGTTTGCACGCCGCCATTTTCTTCGTGACATTCCTCAGCACTGGCCGATGAATATGTTATCTTTGACTGGTGTCAATGACCAGTCCATTGCAGCCCAGCCAATAGGACAAAATAGCAAGTTTCTATCACGACCAGGGCTGGAACAGTTAGTGAAGAAGATAACATGCCTAGTAACAGCAGTAGTTTGGAAACACTTCCACATACTCGACACGGGATTATGACTGACATTACCTTATGGAACCACTGATGTCATAATGTGATCGTTTGAAACAGCTAATAAAACAAATTCCCTATTTTTCACATGATGATTATAGCAATAATAGCACAGTAAGCGAGTTACTATTCGGTCAGGAGGGTTTAGTTACACAGCACGACCAGATAAACTGAAATTCAGATCCCCTTTCTCTTAACATCTCTGACACAACCTGTGGACAGGCGCCATAAAAATGTAGATTCACAATACAGGAATACATGAATCAGTTGGGACTTGCTCGTCGGAAAGGTGCTCAGCACCTGTTCGACATGGCTCGCTCGCAGATCTGGGAGCATTTAGTAAGACAAAGAGATGTTCGAATTCCTTCATGCGAATGGGTGGGGGGGTGGGCACCCAGAATCCCAATACTTAATCCATTAATGACAGCTTTGTATCCTTTAAAATTTCAAGAGTTGGCCTCCTGTCTGCATCGTTCCTAATCACTTCGTGCTCACGTCCTTTAATTGCAATCTGAAATTAAAGGCGTGATCTTAAGTTGCATAGATAAGAGGGAAAACAAATGCTTTGGTAAAAATTTCTGACGACAGGAATGTGGGGCTTGGTTTTATTATGGCTTATGCTGTTTTTGTTTCGCCACTGGCTAATCCGAGAGAGAGAGGCAGTTAGGAGTCACTTTGTCTAGTGATGCCATGCCGTAAATATGTGGGAGTGGACGGGTCTTTTCACATCAGGTCATGCATAAAGGAAAAATTGGAGCTTCTGTAGGCTTTAGTTGTGTCTATAGACACTAGCTGTTCAAAACATTATGTAAAATTTGGATTTGGTACTCTTTAGTACATTCAAAACATACAGGTGAATTTATAATTTAATTACTATAAATAATAAATAATTCACAGCAAGAAGGCCCGGGTTCGATTCCCGGCCTGGGCGTTTCTGTGTGGAGTTTGCATGTTCTCCCCGTGCTTGTGCGGGTTTCCTCCGGGTGCTCTGGTTTCCTCCTGCAGTCCAAAGACGTGCACTGTAGGTTAATTGGCCGTTCTAAATTGACCATAGATTCTCTCCTGCAGCGGCACTGGAACCCAGTCGTATCGGCATTTGCCCTTCCATTGGATCCTTCCGGTGGCGCCGAGACAGGGGGGGGACTTGCTGCCTGGGTAACAGCCTGTCCCTCATTACTCCCTACCCGGGCTCTGCGCACTGGGGGGTATCACCAGCTGGGGTACCAGCCAGAGCGCAGCCATAGTCCTTCAGGACTGACGGAGGCCTACCACTATAAATAATATATAAATGGACAGAACTTTTGTGTTACCCACAGAAATGGACTTTCGTGGTAAGATAGTTGCTGTCAGTTAATTGGATAGAATGACTACTGCTATATAATTGTCTGTCTGCCTTTCGGCTTTTTCCCCTTTTATTCGGGAGTCGCCACAGCGAATCATTTGATTCGGCAGAGGTTTTTACATCGGATGCCCTTCCTGTCACAACCCTTTTGGCAAGGGACAGAAACACGCTGACGACTTTGCAGCCTACTACACCATAGACAGTGACAGACATGGCCCGCCTTTGATAACCCAGTTAGCCGCACTGGGGAGGACAGTGGCAACCTTGTGGAGAGTGGGACTCGAACCCCCAACCTTTGGATCAGCGATCCAGCGCCCTATACCACTAGACTACCACTGCCCACATCTATTACTCTCAGAAGACGAATCAAATATTATAGTTCAACCAAAAAACATTCTCAAATATATTTCAAACTACATCTGCAAGTACATGTGCTAAATACATTTACAAATTGAGCTAAAGTTATTTATCTATTCAAAGGCACAAACGAATATTAATACAGTGATACCTCTGCTCACGAACATAATTGGTTCCCAGAAAGTGTGTGTAACATACATCTTTATAACGAACATTTATTTCCCATAAGAAACCATTAAAATGAGAATAATCCGTTCCCAGGTCCCCATAAAACATAATTTTCTACTAAATAAGCCTTAAAACTACACAAAAATATACCTTATTTTATGTATAATAAATGTGCTATTGTATTGTGATTAAAGAAATAAACTGTACTGTATAATAAAGTGGTTTTATTTACCTTTGTGATGGTAGTTGATGGCTTGATGGAATGGAGTGGGAGGAGGAGGGAGGGAGGGACTTACTGTTTGGAAGGAGAGTTTGGAAACGCCTACTGTTTGGAAACACCCTTAGCCACACACGCACCCTTAATAGCTTCCTTGTTCTTAAGGATGGGAGCAATGGTAGACTTAGCGTACTGGTACTGGGACGCTGAGTCACACAAACGCACACCTCGTTCGTGTTTTTCAATGATCTCCGCCTGTGGTGGGGTCTTTTTCGGTCCCATAATAGCAAAAGTACACTCAATATGGTCCAAAATGTCTAGCAAACACAAACCACTTCCGCATTCAAAGAAAGGGGGTGACGAACTGTGACGCCATGAGCGTGCGTGAGCTTCTCATGGCCGCCACCGTGGCGCTATTCGACCGCGTGGTTTGATTCGTCCGCCGAAAACTAGTTCGTCAGCAGAGACTATATGCTCGCAAATTTAATGTTCTTGAGGCGAAAAGTTCGTGAGCTTAAGCGTTCGTCAGCGGAGGTTTTACTGTACATGTTTACAGCACAAAGACATACTATTGATTTTATAAAAGTACTGAGCATTAGGCTGCAGATCCAGGCTGGATGGCTTATGATTATTTTAGCCATTCATTCGGGTTATCAAAGGTGGGCCATGTCTCTCACTGTCTATGGTGAGAGGCATGTAAAAGAACCATTGCTGACTTTCGTAAAGAGTAGCTGCAAAGTCGTCATCGTGTTTCTGTCCCTTGCTAAAGGGTTGTGACAGGAAGGGCATCCGACGTAAAAACCTCTGCCAAATCAAACGTGCGAATCAGATGATTCGCTGTGGTGACTCCTGAGAACGGAAAAAGCCGAAAAGAAGAAGAATTCTCTGTGCGTCAATGTTTGTGTTCTAACACATGTGCAGGAGCCGGAGGCGGTACTAACAAACTGTGCTTTATTCTCACACTCGCACTTTGTTTGATTGACAGTGTTCAGCTATTATTGCTTACTGATAATATGTGAGGTAGGTGAAAGTAGGTACGTACTTATCGTTGATTGTAGATTGGTCACCTCGGGCTTGCACATGCGCAGTGCCCGTTACACGTTAACTTCCGGTTTACTTCCTGACTGTAGTCATGCGGAACTTATCTCCGATTTTCTCTTCAATAACAGTCATTAAGGTTATTTATAAGATTGTGAATACAGACGCTCCCCGACTTACGTTTTTAATTGGTTCCGGACGGCCGAGCGTAAGTTGTTACAGTGACGTATGATGTACGACGTGATGATTTAAGGTAGATTTAAGATGCCGATTTCCGCGAAGTAGGATCGACCATCCCCCCAACCCCCGATTGACATATACATACATGTACATACATATACATACATATATATATATGTATATATAATATCAATAAATACATATTCAACACTATAAATGCTTATAATAACAATGCATCAGATGTAAATAAAATATAAATACACACACATACAGACGTACACACAGACATACACACGCAGATGTGCGCTTCACATAAAAATGTAAGTAGTTTTGTTGGGGGGTTTGGGTTGTTGTTTTTTGTTTGTGTTTGCGGGTTATTTTTTTATTTATTGTATTTATTTATTTATTATTTTTGCATAATTGGCCTTGTTTTGTGGCTTTTCCCTTAATTTCCTTATTTTTTATTTTTCGATTAATATTTTTGAAAAACCGGGGGTGCACTGAAGCCGCAGAAAATGAAGCACGAAATAGCAAAGGATCACTATACACACACACACACACACACACACACACACACACACACACACACACACACACATATATATATATATATATATATATATATACATATATATATATATATATATATATATACACACACATATAGGGGGCAGTGGTGGTCTAGTGGTATAGGGCGCTGGATCGCTGATCCAAAGGTTGGGGGTTCGAGTCCCACTCTCCACAAGGTTGTCACTGCCCCCAGTGCAGCTAACTGGGTTATCAAAGGCGGCCCAAGTCTGTCACTGTCTATGGTGAGAGGCATGTAAAAGAATCATTGCTGACTTTTGTAAAGAGTAGCTGCAAAGTCGTCAGCGTGTTTCTGTCCCATACTAAAAAGGGTTGTGACAGGAAGGGCATCCGACGTAAAAAACCTCTGCCAAATCAAACGTGCGAGTCAGATGATTCACTGTGGCGACTCCCGAGTAAAAGGGAAAAAGCCGAAAGGAAGACAGACTATATATATATATATATATATATATATATATATATAGAGAGAGAGATAGATAAGCATTAAGGCTTTCAGGTTGTTATCATGTCTAGATTGCTCTATTCGTGTTTCTGCTTCAATTCTTGAATATTATGGATTAAATATTCAATATGAGTCCATTAATATTATTGATTTGTGAGTCTCCAAGGAAAAACATGGCTGAATGATTAATGTGTGTGAGTGAATCATACTGAAACCCATTCACAGTATGTTTGTGTGTTGTTGTTTGGTATAAAGCTGACTTGTAAGTCATGGTTGGCATCATATCATTAGCCTTTTATTAAACAGGGCCAGATTTACTTTCCAAACGTGAACCACTCAGAATGGAGCGGATAAAACTTGCTTTGTGTGACTGATGCCATTGATGTGATTAATGGAAAATGTGTGTGGGTTTGTTTTTTTTTATTCGCTGTCCTCTGTGAGTTGTTGCTATTCAAAGCAAGCGTGGTAAGATTAAATACTAACTGACTTTTTTTTTTCTTTTTTTTTTTAATGTGAGCACTGTTCACTATTGTCATGTATCTCCAAACACCCATATTGAGTCCGCCCCTGCCCATTCTCTCCACCTTGTCTGAATTAAGGCCTGTGTACTCTGGCAGTGCGAGGTGGCAGGGAGATAAATGTTATATTAAAGGTGTGTCAACAGTACAAACATGCTCTACTGCAAGCAAAGCTTTCCAAATATGTGGTCTTGGGTGCTCCAGTTGACATTGTGGGTCCCATCCCATTTTTGTTTTAAAAAGCATATCTGTAAGCAGTCATGCAAGATCTTTAGTGTTACTGACGAGGTATATAACACTCCAGCTTTCATGTCACAACATAGACATCTTCAACTTTGTGAACTCAACTTTGACTTCAGTAATGATATCAGGACTCAACTTGTTTCACAGATGTTGCATAACATCAAATGAAAATGTAAATGGATTTAAATCTGGAAAATAATTATTTATAAATTATGAATATATAAAATAGATAAATTTATATAATGTTGTTGCTGTGGTATATTAAGGTATAAAACACTTTCTCATACGATCTTAAAGAAAATTAATCCATTTTGGAGTGCGAGCAGTGAGGCTTGTATGCCAGTACCCCATCTATGATTATTATTTTTTTTAAAGACAATTTTTACAGTGTTGTAGTTTTTGTTTATCTATTTTACACAATAATTTTTTAATTCACAAAGTTGTTATGGTTGGCTTTGGTTTTATATGAAAGTGGTAAGGGGCAGTGGTACCAGTGCTGTGTGTGTGTGTGTGTGTGTGTGTGTGTGTGTGTGTGTGTGTGTGTGTGTGTGTGTGTGTGTGTGTGTGTATGTGTGTGTGTGTGTGTGTGTGTGTGTGTGTGTGTGTGTGTGTGTGTGTGTGTGTGTGTGTGTGTGTGTGTGTGTGTGTGTGTGATGAGTATTATTGTACAATTAACACATTTCAGTGTACAGTATTTAGCAATAGCAAGTAAAGCATGTTGACGTTAGGAGGCTTGGCGATGGCATTTTTTGAGGGGGATTGCAAGTTCTCCCTGTGCTTTTATGGGTTTCATCCAATTACTCTGGTTTCCTCCTGTATTAAAAAGACATACAATACACATTAGGCTAACTGGCTGTTTCAAATTGTTGCTAAATATGAGTATAAATTTGAATGGTTGTGTATATGTGTGTGTGTGTGTGTGTGTGTGTGTGTGTGTGTGTGTGTGTGTGTGTGTAGTGGTCTGACAAGCTATTCAGGGAGTACCATTCGCTGGTGAGTGACAGTAGCTGGTGAAGAAATGCAGTGTGCCTGGAAATAACTTAAAATGCAATGAATTTGTATACACTTAAATTGTATACGCATAACAAAATGGCATCAACCACTTATGCTAGTTGGCTACGGTACCCTGCTAATGTTAGCAAAGTTAAATCAGGCTATATGTGACAGACCATGCTTCGTTTCCCAATTAAATTCACAGGCAGTGATAGTTACGTTGTAATTTGACCAATCAGAAATTTCTTCGCATTGTATCTTCCATGTATTTATTCATTTACCTTCAATTTTATTCATTTCTTTCAATGTATTTTCTGAAAGAATATGGAGCAAACACGTGTAACAGTATAAATACAGGGATCCCTCACTTTCCGCGGTTAATTGGGACCGAGATCTCCACGCGACCACCAAATTCGCTTTTGTAGGATCAACACCCCCCCCCCACACACACACACACACACACACACACCCCACCCTGACTGATGTATACGTACATGTATATGGGTATATAATATCAATAAATACATATTCAATGCTATAAATACTTAGAATAACAATTAAAAATGTAAAAATAATGCATAAGATGTAAATAAAATATAAATACACACACATACAGACGCGCGCACACACACTCAGATGCACACCTCACAAAAATGTAAGTAGTTTTAATGGGAGGTTTTGGTTTGTTTTTTGTTTTGTGTTCATTCAGGGTTTTTTTTTTTTTTTTTTTTGCACAGTTGCCCATGTTTTTGTGGCTTTTTCCTTAACTTTTTCCCATATTCTTCCTTAATTTCCTTATTTTTTAATTCGATTATTTTTTTTTTTTAAAAACATGATGCACTGAAGCCACATGAATTGAAGCATGAAGTAGCGAGGGATCCCTGTACTTCAAAAACACTACATTTAATCATAATTAATGTATTCATTCTTTACAAAGTTGTGCCGACGTTTTAAATCATCATCATCATCATCATCATCATTTTCTGTAACCGCTTCATCCTAATTAGGGTCACGGGGAGGCTGGTGCCCATCCCAGCCAACTCAGGGCGAGGGCAGAGTACATCCTGGACAGCTCACCAGGCCGTCGCAGGGCGGAAACACGCTGACGGCTTTGCAAAAGAAAGTCAGCAATGGTTCTTTTACATGCCTCACACCATAGACAGGGAGAGACATGGCCGGCCTTTGATAACCCAGTTAGCTGCACTGGGGGGGCGGGATAGTGACAACCTTGTGGAGAGTGGGACTCGAACCCCCAACCTTTGGATCAGCGAACCGGCGCCTTATACCACTAGACAACCACTGCCCCGTTTTAAATCAGTGTATTAAATAAATTGTAGTCAATTATAGCTCTAATTTCTTTTCAATTCTCCAGGACTTTCTCTTAATTAACATGATTAAACTCAAGAACATTCGAAGTATTGGGTTCGATCTCAGTTAACTTTGTGTAGGAACGCCCATAACCTTCTGAACAATGAGATTTCCTTTCGGCTTTTTCCCTTTTTCAGGAGTCGCCACAGCGAATGATCTGATTCGCACGTTTGATTTGGCGTAGGTTTTTATGTCGGATGCCCTTCCTGACCACAACCCTTTTAGCAAGGGGCAGAAACACGCGGACGGCTTTGCAACGCCTCTTTACGAAAGTCAGCAATGGTTCTTTTACCTGAACCTCTCACCATAGACAGTGCGAGACATCACAGTAAACATATCACCTTAAGCTGTATTTAAATTCTTATTTAAAGCATTGTATGAGGAATTTACTATAATCAGCAATCTCCTGAGCTCGATTATCAGGAATAAGGTGGTGTTGTATGGTGTTGTCACAACTGTTATCTATCCCCTCTGTCTATGGCTATTAATAGTCTTCTACACATAAGAACCACATGCAGGTCCTATTAAAGTCTCACGCCACCCAGGGAGTAAACTTTGGGCTGCGGCACCTCATTTTTACTATGCAGGTAAACCTGGGCGAGTGAAAGATACAATATATGCAAATAGGAAACCAACTAAAAGACAGAAATGCAAAAATAGAGACACACCTCGCCCGTCATACAGCGAGTGTGCAGCTTCTGTGGTTATACCAAACAGCCAGTTTATTCAAATTCATGTAGCCAGTGTATTCAGTTTATTCAGCAATTCATCATTTTTAATTATTTATCTGTAATATAATAAATATTTTAAAATGTGATGTTATGTTAAATATCTGGATTTCAAATATCAAAAAGATCTCGAAATGGAAATAGGAAATACAGTCATAGCAACTCATTTAGTTCACTTCCTCAGCATCCTTTCTTTCTGTTTGTGCTTCTGCCGACTCGTCAGGTTTCAGATTATCATTAATTAGCATTAAACAAATTGGCAGAAACATTTGAGAGCGTTCAGGAACTATTTGTATTTTCACTCGGGATTGGTGGACATGCTTTTTTCAGATTTTTTTTTTTTTT
This sequence comes from Plotosus lineatus, assembly GCA_024760905.1. Classification (NCBI taxonomy): domain Eukaryota; kingdom Metazoa; phylum Chordata; class Actinopteri; order Siluriformes; family Plotosidae; genus Plotosus; species Plotosus lineatus. The sequence goes on from CM045734.1 coordinate 49,616,606, forward strand.
TTTTTTTTTTTTTTTTTGACGGCAAGCAGGATTACTTTATAGGTAACACAATGGGGCAGCTGTAGCCTAATGGTACACGAAGCAACTTTGGGACCGAAAGGTCACTGGTTTGTTTCCCAAACCAGTAGAAAAACTGCACCTTATCTTCTTCTACATTTATAAGCAAGTTACCAAACCTTCAAACTGCTCTCCGGGCACCCAGATGTGCGTGGCAGCCCACTTCTCCAAGTATGTGTGTGTTTACACCTCACTTTGCAGAAGCAATAATTTCCCTTAAAGATGAATACAGTACAGGGATCTCTCGCTACTTCTCACTTCAATTCATGAGGCTTCAGTGCATCACGATTTTTAAAAAAAAAATATTCATCAAAAAAAAAAAAAAAAAAGGAAATTAAGGAAGAAAAGGGGGAAAGGTTAAGGAAAATGCCACAAAACAAAGTCAATTATGCAAAAAAAAACAAAAAAAACAACAAAAAAAAAACATAAACAAACACAAAACAATAAACAACCCAAAATCTCCCATCAAAACTACATTTTTGTGAGATGCGCATCTGTGTGCGTGCGTCTTTATGTGTGTGTATTTATATTTTATTTACATTTTATACATTATTTTTGAATGTTTAATTGTTATTATAAGCATTTATAGCATTTAATATGTATTTATTGATATTATATACCCATATACATGCACGTATATGTTCGTCAGGGGGGGTTGGGGGGGTTGATCCTACTTCGTGGATTTCAGTTATCGCGGGGGGATCTCGGTCCCTATTAACAGTGGAAAGTGAGGGATCCCTGTCCATCAAAAAAAAAAAAAAAAAAAAAAAAAATCAAAATATGTAATATTAAAATGATATTAAAAACACTGTGAGTAGAGGTTAGCACATTTACCTAACAGCAAGAAAGTCCTGAGTTTGATTTTCAGGCTCAACGAGGGCATTTCTGTGTGAAATTTGTATGTTCTCTCCATGTTTGTATGAGTTTCCTCTGGGTACTCTGGTTTCTTCCCACATTCCAAAGACATACACATTCTGCAAATTGACTGTTCCTAAATGCCCACAGTGAAAATGGTTGTGTGTGTGTGTGTGTGTGTGTGTGTGTGTGTGTGTGTGTGTGTGTGTGTGTGTGTGTGTGTGTGTGTGTGTGTGTGTGTGTTGACCCCACAATGGACTGGTGAGCTTTTCAGGGCCTTAACCCTACTAGAATTAAGTAGTAGGGCAAATAAATGAAATGAAATTTCTTTGTATTGATGATCAGTTGTAGTAGTTGTGTCCCCCAAGAGCTATGGTTTTCCTCTTTGGAATGCAAGACATGATGCACGATGCATATTCTGTAGGCTTCATTTTAATGACCGTCATCACATCAATCATCAAAAAAATTCTTTCACCTCATGAAAGTTTATCTTATTATATGACTTGTTCAATGAAGCTTAGCACGCCAGTGTTGTGTGCACAGTATAGTGTGTAATCTATAGTTTGATATCATAAGCATGAAGGTTTGGTTGACGAGACAGTACGGTTTTATATAATAGACAGTGATAAATGTTCATGTAAGAGGTGGAGAAACTTCTTCCATGACTTCGATCCATGTGGAGACAGCTCTGTTCTTAGTTCATTTATTTGTACTATATATTTACATTTGTATCAAGACATATCAATATAGATGTAGTGAATATTAAATGATATCATTTTTGTATGTCCTAATGTTTAAATTTAAATTCATCAAATATAATTTGTAAGAGGATCACTGATCCTAAATTTGGGGATTCAAGCCCCACTCTCCCCGGGTTGTCAGTGTCCCCTCAGCACAGCTAACTGGGTTATCAAAGGCCGGCCATGTCTCTCACTGTCTATGGTGAGAGATTCATGTAAAAGAACCATTGCTGACTTTCGACAAGAGTAGATGAAAATCCATCAGCGTGTTTCTGCCCTGCGTTGGCCTGGCAAGCTGTCCGGGGTGTACTCTGCTCTTGCCCAGAGTCAGCTGGGATGGGTGTCAGCCTCCACGCGACCCTAATTAGGATTAAGCGGATACAGAAAATGAACGATGAATGATAATTTATAAGATTTGTAAGATAATAAAGTAATATTTATTTTTAAAGCACATTTAATATCTTGCATTGACCAAACTATACATACAAACTATACATTAAATAAAATGGTACAAGAAATAAAACAGCATATGAATAATGTAATGTAATATGCAAAGTGATAAAATTCACCCAAGATTTGTTGATGGCGCTCAAAGACCTGCATGTACGTGAGGGTTATAAGAAAGAATTTGCATTTTCACATTATCATACTAGGATTTATATTTCCATAAAAGTACCGAACTAGAGTCAAGCGCTACATGTCGTTCAAATACACTATTGATGCCAAAGATCAGCTCTCTTCAGCCAAACCTTGAATTTAATCCTTGGTTTTATAGTGTCTTCAGTTCAGTGTGGTTCAGGATAAATAGGCTACAAGATTAGGTCATAGATCGAAATTAGGTGGATTGAGAGTAGATTGGAGATTAAGTTAAGCATGAAGAGGCAGAGACTGAAATCTTCCACTCAGTTCAGGGTTTCATCTTTTAATGATACTTGAAGCAGAGACACAGTAAGCACAAAAGTTACTGTGGAGGTAGCTTTCGCAAAGAAGACGCGCCGAAGAATTTCCGTCATTTTTTTTTTTTTACAAAATTCTCCTCAAATGAATTTTGTGGGTGGACAGAGTATCATATTGGATTATCACACAGAACATCTTATAACCTGTATATTAAAATGCACTTTCATTTTATGAATTATGCATCATAAATTTTAACTTTTTTGTTTCTTGTTAATGAGGTTTGAATTGTTTAAATCTAGTTGGAATTTTTTTTTTGAAAGAAAAAAATCCTGTTACACAGTGTTATTTGTATATATTTTTTAATTATTCTTTGAAAAATATTACCATATTTTCCAGGCTATAAGTCACACTTTTTTTCATACTTTGGCTGAATGTGCGACTTATACTCCAGAGCGACATATATGTGAAATTATTATACATAATTCTGTATAATTCTCATCATAATAATAACAGACATAATTTCACATGTTTGCTATTTTTACACTCACAACCAAAACCACAAGAGGGGGCAGTGGTGGTCTAGTGGTATAGGGTGCTGGATCGCTGATCCTAAGGTTGGGGGTTCGAGTCCCACTCTCCACAAGGTTGTCACTGTCCCCCCCAGTGCAGCTAACTGGGTTATCAAAGGCAGGCCATGTCTCTCACTGTCTATGGTGAGAGGTTCATGTAAAAGAGCCATTGCTGACTTTCGTAAAGAGTAGGCTGCAAAGTCGTCAGCGTGTTTCTGTCCCTTGCTAAAAAAAAAAAAGGGTTGTGACAGGAAGGGCATCCGACGTAAAAACCTCTGCCAAATGAAAACGTGCGAATTCGCTGTGGCGGCTCCCGAGTAAAAGGGAAAAAGCCGAAAGGAAGACAGACGACCACAAGAGGGAACTCTAGGTTTGGGTACCAGTACCTGCTCACCACCACTGAAGAAATAGCCCCAAAAAGAAAATCCTATTCTGTGGCTTACAATCTGCAAGTAGTGAAATATGCAGTAGAAAATGGTAATCGAGCAGCAGAAACAAGAAACTTGTGAGGGACTGGAGAAAGGCGGCAATTATTATTACTGCAATGAAGAAAACAAAAAAAAAAAAAGCGAATCGCAGGCTAAAAGCTAGATGGCCACAGCTAGAGGAACGAGCTTGCACATGGGTGCTTCAGTAACATGCCTCAGGGAGAGGCTTGTCAACAGTGCAGTTGCGTCTTCACGTCCAGGTAGTTGTCAAGGAGATGAATAGAAATTACTTTGCGTGAGGACTTTCTTAGTGTTACCGCTTCATGCAACCAACCGCCTCTCTATCAGAGCGAGGACCACAACGTCACAAAAACTGCCAGCAGATTTCCAAGCCAAGGTAGACAGTTTCCATGAGTTTGCGACTTATACTACAGTGCGACTTGCTTTTTTTTTTGTTTGTTTTTTTTTTTCTTCTTCTTCTTCTTTATTATGCATTTTTTGGCCAATGCGACTTGTACTCCAGAACGACGTATTGTCTGGAAAATATGGTAATTAAATTTAATATTATTGAAATGTAGGCTCAATAAAATAAAAATATCAATATAAAGGTTTAATTTACTAAGTAGAAAATATATAAAATATAAAAATACTGATTATGAAAAGCGTCTTTCTCATCAATATTAATATTTTATGCTGTGAAAACAGAAAAATAATATTTTATTGATATGTCTCATGTCCTCAGACATTAGTTCAGTCTAATTTAAAGGGTTCTTTATTGTCACTCACAGACATATAACTGTATTTTTTCCTACCCAAATAATTCCTCATAAACCCGTTTAAGAGAACTAAAACTATTGGGCATCTGAAGAGCCCTTCAGGAACCATTCCTTCCAAGAGTGAACAAACAGCAGCCATTTAATTGGCTTGAAATTGAGCTATTCAGGAAAATGTCTGTGTGAGATCCAGTCGTCTTCTCCGTTCAGATTTTTTTCATTAGTTTGAAATGACAGGGGTACGAAACTGCCAGGTTGCATATGAAAATGAAAACCTTTTGAACGAAAAAAAATCTCTCCAGGTTCAGGTTTTCAGGTTCACATCAAAAATCAGTGCTCTTCGGAGACATCCCCTACTGCGTTCAGCTTGAAAGTGAACTTACTCTATCGGCCCCTATAGATCTGGCCCGGGCTCAAAGGTCACTCGCCGTCCGAGTGTCTCTTAGCCCCTGCCATCATCAATCATAACCTGCCACACACGATTCGTTTGTCACGTGCCTCATGTGGATTGAGATGGCCGTATCTGTTTTCAAATCAAAATGGCTGGCAGCTTAACACAAACAAGTCTGTGTTTAAGTGATGATTTAATTTTTTTTTAGGAGGAGAACACACACGCACGCACACACACACACACACACACGCGCACACATACATGAACACACACACAGATGCACATGTACACACATGCATACATGCACACACACACACACACACACACACACACACACACACAGATGCACACACATACATGCACACACACACACACACACACACACACACACACACACACACGCTCACGCACACATGCACACACACATACATATGCACATACATGCACACACACACACACACATATGCACACACACACACACACACACACACACGCTCACGTGCGCACACACGCACACACACACACACTCAGATGCACATGTACACACACGCACACACACATACATGCACACACACACACACACACACACACACACGCCACGCTGCACACACACGCACACACACACGCACACACACACATACATGCACACACACATGCTCACGCACACATGCACTCACGCACACACACACACACACACACACACACACACATATGCACACAGGCTCGCACACACACACACACACACACACACACACTCACGCGCGCACACACACACACACACACACACACACACACAGATGCACATGTACGCACACGCACACACACATACATGCACACGCACACACATGCTCACGCACACATGCACACACACACACACACACACACACACAGACACACACACACACACTCTCACGCTGCACACACACACACACACACACACACACACAGATGCACATGTACGCACACGCACACACACATACATGCACACGCACACACATGCTCACGCACACATGCACACACACACACACACACACACACACACACACACACACACACACACACACACACACACACGCATGCTCATGCACACTCTTACTTAGCCTCCAGAGAGAACTTAAGGGAAATGTTTCAGAATTAAAGAAGAGCCCACTATTAAACTCATTGTTTATACAAAATCACACAAAGCTGTGATTGTTGGCTGTTGTTGTACTTTCCACCAGTGCTAGTGACATAGTCACAGGCAGACATTACCAGACATTAACAGTGCAGTTGCAGCTCTGCTCACTAGGAGAAAATATAACATAAGTAAAGAGTTTATTTTCCCTCTCACTGTTTTTGCAGCCACATGGAGTGGAAATTACTGTGACATCCAGTGTAGAGAGAGCACAGACAACAAACAGTTGCATGCAATGTCCCACCATGTAAGCTGCAGCAATTCAGCTTGGCTAATTCATATTACTGTCCATACCTTGACAAGGGAGATATTGATTATGGTGGTTTTAACATGAAGATTTGAAAATTAGAGGTGACACATCTGGAACAGATGATTTCTTTATGTAGCAATGAACAAAGGCGAATTCAAATGGCGCAACTATCAGCACTATGGCATTGTGGGTACGTTGAAAAATATGAGAGTGAAAATTGATCAAGTTTTTCTGTGAAAGAACTTTCAACTCAAAATTTAATTGTAAAATCTTTTGCATAATTACTTGTAAGTATAAATGTACTTTGTACATGCAAGTTTATTCAGGGTGGAATTTTCCATTCAACAGCTCGTGTTTACCAAAGGGTGGATATAAAAATACAGACGTGACATGAAGGTTTCAATGCTGTAATGTCATGAATCATCGAATACAGACGTGACATGAAGGTTTCAATGCTGTAATGTCATGAATCATCGAAACTAAATTTAAATGAACATTCTGTCTTGATGACACCAACATTATGTGGAAAATTAGAAGAATAAGGTTTTTGAATCGCACGTGGGAATCCTTACATTGTGTGTCCTTGTTGAAGATAATTTAAGCATTAAACCCTGAAGAATGCACATGCCAGTCATGACACCAACTTGGAGCAATGAACCGTTTTACCTTCTGATGTTTAAGCAATAGGAACAATGTGGGTGTTATAGCCTATTGTATGCTGCTAAATACCCAGAGTGATTCACGATTTCGACCACCGCTAACCATAAATTTAGTGGCGCATCGGCCACCTCAGCACTTTATCCAAAGTCAATGTTTGCACCTTTTGCATTACAGTACCTGAATGCCAACACAGAAGAAGAAGAAGCGAGTTGAAAGCTGAGAGATTCCTCAAACTGGGTCACAGAAAGAGTCAGGAAAGCCCGCAATGTTCCCATGTTTGTTAAAGTTCACTCCAATTTCCTTCCTTTCTCAGAGAATTTCTTAAGTACTGACCATAGTATTTTCAAAATATACAGTTCAATTGCTGAAGTGGAAGCGCCATGCTGCTGGGAATGTAAATAAAAGATCTAAAATGTTTTGACAATAAGTGCTGGCCATTGGCAGGCAAGATTCAGACCACACCATACTCATGACCTCACCATATAAATATATAATTATAACAAATACCAGAACAAATCAAAATAATAAGGTGTATCACAGCGTGTTACGATGAGGTAGTGGTTGGCATGTACGCGTCACAGCATTAAGGGGCTGGGTTCGAGTCCCAGGTTTGACAAGGGTATGTGTTTTGCATGTTCTTCCCATCTTGTGTGGGTTTTCTTTGGAGACTCCACTTTCCTTTAGTGATCTAAAGACATGCATATTAGGCTAATTAGTACGGTAGGCCCTTGACCATACGCGGTTCAGCCCTCACGCTCCCGCATACTCATGGATTGGCGACAAAACCCAGAAGTAACTGGCACGTGATTCAAATTTTGCTTTCTCCCTCCTGCTGATTGGTTGCAGATGATATGCACACTTCTTTGTTTCTCTTTCGCACACAAGTTATCAACGTGATTGCTAGAATTACGAAGTACATTTTTTTCGTGTGTTTTTAATTATTATTTAAGCCCTATGATGTCATTCAAACACCCTGCATCTTCTCTAGCTTCTGGTAAGGGACCTGAGCACTTTAGTTATTAATAAATATTATCACAGTACAACATGAAAAAGTTTTTACTTAATCATTACGACATTTTACTGCATTATTACTGTATCGATAAACTTTTGCCAAGGTGTGTAATTTGCGATGACGATGCCTTACAAAGTAAGACTGTCTATAGAATGTGTTTAAGCAGCATATTTGTAATATCATACATAGGGTTTTAAAACCGCGTCAATATCTCGCGGATTTTTATGATTCGTGGGAAGGACCGGAACCGAACCATCGCGAAAAATGGCGGCCTACTGAATTTCTATTTGCCCCTAGATGTGAATGTAACTGTGAATGATTTTGTGTGTGTGTGTGTGTGTGTGTGTGTGTGTGTGTGTGTTGCCATGCGATGGACTGGTGAGATGTGCAAGGTGCCCTTTGCCGTCACCCAAAGACAGCTGGGATAGGCTCCATCCTCCCCATGAACCCAAATAGAATTATGCGATTCAGTAAATAAATAAATGATGAATGAAACATTAGATAAATATATTATGATTCTCCTTTAAAGATCTATATCCATTTTAAATAGTCATTACATGTGCTATTGTGTATACCAGAAAAAAAAATCCCTTAAAATACAGTATATGTTGTTTTATCTTGTTTCACTGTGATCCAACACTGATGATGAAGGAGTTTTATATAATTCACATTGTATGTCTGCATGTTGCATGTGTATATTTTATGGATAAATATCACATGTTGAAAAGTACTCAAGTTATTATTACAGACCTTTGCCCAATTCGGGCTTTAAGACTTGTGGACAAGTATGTGATGTTTTACTGGCTTGAGAAGACAGATTTTACTCATAGGGACAAAGGTCATTTTAAGAAAACAGCTAGTAAACCTAATATCAGTAAGCAGCAGAATCCCAGGAAGCAATGAATCTTTCAGGAAGAATCATTACATCATCTGAGGAAATGTTTATACATGGACGAGATTGTGTGCATGTGTGTGTGTGTGTGTGTGTGTGTGTGTGTGTGTGTGTGTATGTATATATATATATATATATATATATATATATATATATATATATATAAAATATGTATACAGTGGTATCTCACCTTACGAAAGCCTCACCAAATGATATATATGTGTGTGTGTGTGTGTGTGTGTGTGTGTGTGTGTGTGTGTGTGTGTGTGTATATATACAATGGTAGCTCACCTTATGAAAGTCTCACCAAATGAAAAATTCAGGTTATGAAAAGCATTTTCCTAAAATTTTTGTCTCAGGATACGAAACAAGTTCACGTTATGAAAACACCATCTTAAAAATTCAAACGCGCCATTCAAACATTCAAACAATGCACGAGCTGCTTTCCCATCAATGACGTTCAAACGTCCCGCCCCGCTGGCCTCCCATTGGTTAACAACTGCGCTGTCGTTCATGTCGCTTTCACTCGAGAGCACCATCTTGGACTGGTCCACCTGACACCATCTTGGACAGGGATCCCATTGCCTAGGAGGAATGACGTAACAACCTCCCATTGCCTATTATAGAGCTGAATCCACCACGATGCTTTTGGTGTAAAGGACAGAGTTACTGTTGTTTTATGCTTTATTTCTTGATTCAGGCTTTTAACCTTCCATAAATAATTTGTAAGATTATAACTCTGCTAAGAAAACATGATCAACACGTGTGCACATACACACGTGCCCACACACACACATACACACACACACACACACGCACACACACACACACACACACACACACACACACACACACACACACACACATACGTGCGCGCACGCTTGCACACACACACACACACACACACACACACACACACACACGCACACACACACACACACACACACACACACACACACACACACACATGTGATTTTCGGTGCGATTGAGAAAAAGAAACGGGCTCGAGTGATATCGCAAAGGAATATGACCAAACCCGTCTACCATCGGTACGATATTGAAGCAGAAGGAGGTCTTAAAAGGTATGCTTTTATCATTTTTAAAGGGTTTATGTGGTAATATTGGAGGCCTTGGAACAAATCACACGTTTTTCATGTAAAATGCGGTTCAACTTACGAAAAATGCAGGTTACGATAAAAGCTCTGGAACAGATTAATTTCGTAAGGTGCGGTACCACTGTATGTATATATATATATATATATATATATATATATATATATATATATATATATATATTCAAAATTATATTATTAAAAAAGGGGAACAAATTTAATCCACAGTAGTGCAATGCTGGGTATTGTCACAAGTTCCAGCTTAATTAATCCCAAAACCAGGTGTCTAAAGTTTGTGTGTTCTCCTCATCTGTGGGTTTCATCTTGGTGTTCCAGTTTCCTCCTACAATCATAGATATGAATGTTCATTTCAATAGTTGTTTGCTTCTGTCTTAGCCCTGCAACAGACTGCTGACCCCTCCAGGGTGTACCTTGCCTCCGCTCAATGTCAGTAGGCATTCACCTGTCCATAATGGATAAGTGACATAGAAAATAACTGTGCGAATAAATATTGTTCAAGATCTATAGACAGGAAGGTAGCTATTTATATAAAATTTTAACAAATACAGAAAAGTTTAGAAGTGCCCATAGAACTTCTACTGGAAAATGAAAAAAATCAACAACATTAATACAGCATGCCCAGTAAAAAAAAAAAAGAAATGATATAAAAATGTGTTTAGTCGATATTTATACCAATAATGAGCAAATGACAACAACATTTTACACAATTTAATGTTTTCCCTTGGGGCCTGGGCTTAAGTTCATTTTAAAATAGGTTTCTGTGAAACGCCTTCCATACTACTGCTTGTGTTTGATGTTACTATGGAAACTAACATATTAGAAGCAGCTCATTAATATAAATCTGTAAGGTGAATTACAGCCAGCACTACAGACAGAGCTGCTGTCAGAGAATAAAGATTAGTAAATTCAATAGTGTGTGTGTGTATTCAATAATGTGCTATACTGTATATACTTACATATTTGTATTATATAATCTACATATATGACAGTCATTTAAATAAAATAATAATTTATATATACTACTGTATATATATATATATATATATATATACAGTGATACCTCAGCTCACGAACATAATTGGTTCCCAGAAAGTGTGTGTGAGGCGAAAAGTTCGTCTTCCGAACATTTATTTCCAACCATTGAAACCATTAAAATGAGAATAATCCGTTCCCAGGTCCCCATAAAACATAATTTTCTACTAAATAAGCCTTAAAACTACACAAAAATATACCTTATTTTATGTATAATAAATGTCTATTGTATTGTAATTAAAGAAATAAACTGTACTGTATAATAAAGTGGTTTTATTTACCTTTGTGATGGTAGTTGATGGCTTGATGGAATGGAGTGGGAGGAGGAGGGAGGGAGGGACTTACTGTTTGGAAGGAGAGTTTGGAAACGCCTACTGTTTGGAAACACCCTTAGCCACACACGCACCCTTAATAGCTTCCTTGTTCTTAAGGATGGGAGCAATGGTAGACTTAGCGTACTGGTACTGGGACGCTGAGTCACACAAACGCACACCTCGTTCGTGTTTTTCAATGATCTCCGCCTGTGGTGGGTCTTTTTCGGTCCCATAATAGCAAAAGTACACTCAATATGGTTCAAAATGTCTAGCAAACACAAACCACTTCCGCATTCAAAGAAAGGGGGTGACGAACTCTGACGCCGTGAGCGTGCGTCAGCTTCTCGTGGCCGCCACCGTGGCGCTGTTCGACCGCGTGGTTTGATTCGTCCGCCGAAAACTAGTTCGTCAGCAGAGACTATATGCTCGCAAATTTAATGTTCTTGAGGCGAAAAGTTCGTGAACTTAAGCGTTCGTCAGCGGAGGTTTTACTGTATATATATATGTACACACACACACATATAGAGTGGTACCTCACCTTACAAAATTAATCCGTTCCAGAGCTTTTTTCGTAACCTGTATTTTTCGTAAATTGAACCACATTTTACATGTAAAACGCGTGATTCATTCCAAGGCACCCAATACTACCCCTAAACCCTTTAAAAATGATAAAAGCATACCTTTTAAGACCTCCTTCTGCTTCAATATCGTACCGATGGTCGACAGGTTTGGCCGTATTCACTCGGGCCCGTTTCTTCTTCTCACCCGCACCAGAAGTCACATGCGCGCTCGATTTTACTTCCAGGAAAATGTTTAAAGGAACAGCACTGGAAGGGAAAAGTAAGGGGTCTTTTATTAAAAAAAAAAATTATGCTGTTTTCTGTTTATTTTCAGCTTTCATGTAAGTAATTTGGTTGATACCACAAAAAGGAACTACACAAATACCAGTAAAACTCTTTTATTGTTCTGTTATTATTCATGTTTTCCACTTCGATGATAATAAGCAGTTACCCTTCCACTCCGCTGGAAACATTTTAATAAGCGCCCACCCACTCCAATTTTTAAAGCTCCCTGGGCGCTTATCACGCCAATTATGGTGTGTGTGTGTGTGTGTGTGTATATATATATATATATATATATATATATATATATACAGTGGAGCCTCAGAATCCAACAACAAACAAATGGGAAGCCAAACAAAAAAGTCGAAACTTTTAGCGTCCGGGGTATCGAATAAAAACTGGAAGTTGAACTCGAGAAATGGGCAAGAAAAAAGGAGACTGAGATGGAGCAGTATATACAGGGATCCCTCACTTTCCCTGACTGCCAATTTCCGCAAAGTAGGATCCATTCTCTCCCACCCCACCCCACTCACCCCGACTGACGTAAATGTACATGATTATGTGTATATAATATCAATAAATACATATTCAACACTATAAATGCTTATAATAACAATTAAACATTCAAAAATAATGCTTCTCTTCTTCTTCTTCTTTTCCTTTCGGCTTTTCCCTTCAGGGGTCGCCACAGCGAATCATCTGCCTCCATCTCACCCTATCCTTTGCATCTTCTTCTCTTACACCAACGACCTTCATGTCCTCCTTTACCACATCCATGAATCGTCTCTTTGGTCTTCCTCTAGGCCTTTTGCCTGGTAGTTCCAGCCTCAGCATCCTATTACCAATATACTCACTATCCCTCCTCTGTACATGTCCAAACCATCTCAATCTAGCCTCTCTGACTTTGTCTCCAAAACGTCTTACATGTGCTGTCCCTCTGACGTGCTCATTCCTAATCCTATCCATCCTCGTTACTCCCAAAGAGAACCTCAACATTTTCATCTCTGCTACCTCCAACTCTGCCTCCTGTCTTTTCCCCAGGGCCACTGTTTCTAACCCATACAACATCGTTGGCCTCAACACCGTCTTGTACACTTTTCCTTTCATTTTTGCCGATACCCTCCTATCACACATCACACCGGACACTTTTCTCCAACCATTCCAACCTGCCTGCACACGCTTCTTCACCTCTTTTCCACACTCTGTGGAACATTCAAAAATAATGCATAACATTCAAAAATAATGCATAAGACGTAAATAAAATATAAATACACACACATATACATACATTTTTATGTGAGGTGCGCATCTGAGTAAGGGTTCATGCATCTGTGTGTGCACGCGGGCTCTCATGTATGTGCACACTCAGATGCGCACTTCACATAAAAATGAAAGTAGTTTTGATGGGGGGGGGTTTCAGGTTGTTTGTTTGTTTGTTTGCTTATTTGGGGTTTTTGTTTTTTTTTTTTGCATAATTGGCCCTGTTTTGTGGCATTTTCCTGAACGTTTTCCCCTATTCTTCCTTAATTTCATTATTTTTTAATTCAATGAATATTTATATTATATATATATATATACATATACATACGTGTGTGTGTGTTCGTGTGTAATTTTATTTATTTATTTTTGCTTATGATCCCAGTTAGTATATACTACATGATGTTGTTACTGCTAGATACTAGATATACTGCTTAGCGTATATACTACACAAGACTATAAACTATAAACCACAATAAGCCACCCCAGTGTGGCCCTTGTTAAAGTCATTCCATACACTGCTCATTTTTCCTGCCCCCACTTCACTTTTTGCACAAAATTGGTAATTATCTCATCCCTGTGGGAATTGAAAAAGAGAAGGATGTTTAAGGCAGAAAGAGAACAGTCAGTTCTCAAAGCTGATGTGTTGGAGGCAGGAAAAATGAGCAGTGTATGGAATGACTTTAACAAGGGCCACATTGGGGTGGCAAAACGACTGGGTCCGTTCTCCATTAAAACAGTTCTTATGGGTGTCCCTGGTGTGCACTGGTAAGCACCCACCGAGAGTCAACCAGTGAACTGGCACGAGTGTCATGGGTGACCAAGGCTCACTGATGCGCATGGGGAATGAAGGTTGGACTATCAGATTTGATTCCATATAAAGAACTACTGAAACTGTTAATGCTGGATATGATAGAAAGGAGTCAGAATTGAGAAGTGTATTATGAATCGCTGGGTATGTGGCTGCATTGCTGCAGACAAGGTATGTGGTTTTAATGTTAAGGCTGGTCATTATACAGAACCATTTTAATGTTTTTAGACTCCTCAGCATGAATTTATAGACACATGTTTTGAATATATACATGTTTATATATTTTTTGTCTGTTCAAAAATTCAACCACATCCTCTGACCTTCTTTTAAATTGAATTTGTATGTTGTATGTAATAGAACACCAACTTAAGCTCTTAACCTTGTCTGGCAGGAGTGTGTCAAAGGTAAATGGATGTGGTTAGAATCCTGCACTAATATCCATAGTGTGTCTGTTTAATTGACAGCACAGAATATTTTTTTTTGAGGAAATACAGACAGTTTTGTTTCGGTGTTGCATACTTTTAATGACTTCAGATGAGCTACGAAATGTTTACCCACTGTGTTCAGACTCTGTCTGGCTCTGTTTTTCAAAGTCACACGGGACTCATGAGCTCCTCTGATTTCCTCAATTTCCTGTTTTATATATATTTGAATTGAGGTATTTCTCACATTGTTTTTTTTTTTTTTTTTTGGAGGGGGGGGGGGTGTATGAGTATAAATGCTTCCCTCATCCCCCTTTCCATTACCTTACTGAACTGGTGAAGAAAATGCATTGCAATTAAAAAAAAAAAAAAAAAAAACGAGGAAATGGCCCGCTCCCATCAGCTAAAACTCTTCAGCGCTTCGTCAATTCCACATTTTTAGTGCGAATGGAATTAACAGGAAGTCAGTAGGGGGTTGGTGTTCAAGTCGAACATGTTTTTTTTTTCCCTTCATGTAATCATTCATTGTCATTATGATGCATAGCCACATCAGGTTGCTTGGCCTGACAAAAGCTCATTGCAGCTTTTATTCGCTGTATCTCTTTCAGGGAATCAGGGCGGCCGCATGCATCACCTCAGCCATCGAGTGCCCATAAATCTCATTGTAAAGGGGCTTGTCTGAGTTTAGATTCAGCCTGATGCTGGCTTTTGTCAAGCACCATTTTTATTTATAACCCTATACTCGTTTACATTAGTCTTTTGTGTTTGTGGATAAATAATTGTTTTAACGATTATCTTTGGGCGCTGTGTATTTTGAAGGAGTTATAAGGACTCAAAGAAGCAAAGAGTGTGTGTGTGTGTGTGTGTGTGTGTGTGTGTGTGTGTGTGTGTGTGTGTGTGTGTGTGTGTTAAATTAACAACTGGAGTTAATCCTAAACGATAAGATCAGCTTTATGACTAAATTAACACTTTATAACATTTGTGAATTAATTCAGTATAATTATAGCATATATAACCCTTTAAGACCTGAATTATTTTTTGCAGTTAAAAAAATATACATCACTAGTTTCTCCTCAGCAAAAAGGCCTAAGGCCTAAGGAAACACCCCGAACTCATTTCTTTCAACAAAATTATAATAACACTTATAATAATAACATAATAATAACAAATAATATGCTCCCAAATTCATGAACAACACAATCCTGCGCACTCAAGGTTGTCTCACAACTGACTAAGGCATGTGGGAACAAGCTGTGTTGCATCAAGCAATGCCACAACAAGTCTAGAACATGTTCAGAACGGCAGCAGCACTGAGTACAATACATCTAGTTGTTATTAGCATTTTTTTTGAAAGAGGACCATATGGTCCTATTGGGTGTTAAAAGTTTAAATACAGTATGAATATAACTTTGGGGACAGTGCTCAATTAAAACAGCGCACACATGAGAACTAATCACTGGCCTTCCACAGCACTCACTTACTCAGTCACTCACTCACTTATTTTCGATCTCAGCCAACACTGAGTGAAGTTGGGATATGCTTTGGACAGCTCGACAGACCGTCGGAGGACAAGCACCCATGCAACAATTTCCACTTACACTCACAGCTAGGAGCAATTTGGAGCAGTTAATTAGCCCAGTATTCATGCTCTTGGATTTTTGGAGAAAACCGAAGTTCCTGGAGGTAACCCACACAAGCACAGGGAGAACATGCAAAATCCAACCAAAACTGCCCAAGCCTGGGATTCAAATCCAGGACTTTCATGCTGCGATGTTGTTGTGCTGACCGGCATTGAGAGAACATTCAGGCTTGTTATGCTCAGGAATTGCTGTGAGATGGAAGTGCTAACCACTACGCCACTGTGCCGCCCAGTGTAACATTCACCGCTGTTTAATTTTAGATCAATAAAAAAGGTGGAAAAATGAAAAAATGCATCAAAGCATAACAGACAACTTGGCCAAGTATTTTTTTTTTCATTAATGGCATGTGATGTATGGACGGTACAGGGTGAAGTTAGAAGTTAGAAATAGCAATTGATTGTTTTAGATGGTGCTACTACTTTAAGTGTAATTCCATCATTGTTCAGTGCACAAGCAAAGATAAATCATTTACTTAAATAGTGTCTCTTAGTTCACATGCCAGAAAGGCAAAATGAAGCCGTAATTATAAGGCTTAATTGATGTGTTTGTACCTCTGTAGACCATTCCTCTGCTCTCTGCTTCCCTTTCATAGCCAAAGCTGCTGCTTGCTGTTGTTTGCGCTATATTTCTTAGAGTATTGATTGCTATTATGGTAAATCCGATGGGCACAATGGAACTCTATCAGCAAAATACAGGTTAATTATCTGGAGGTCAGCCGCTTTCCAATTCACACAAAGGACTGCTCTTCTTCGCTGTTTTATGACCTGGCATTAAATCGTGAGCACAAATTATCACAAGGGATTTTTGTTTTCGGGACATCAGAAGCTAAAATACATAGCTGCTTTCGAGGGGCATGACTTACGAAGCTATTTTATTTTCGTTATTTATTTATTTATTCGTTTCATTTTTATTAAAGCAGCATTTTCTTTCTTCTTTAGCAGATACAAATATTAGAGTTTGCTCTAGATTTTCCAGATCGGGGATGTCAAGGTCGTTGAACTGGTTTGCTGAAAAGTCACAAAACACAGTTAAAAATCTAGTTTAATTCTTATTAATCTGCATCACTTACACTATTACTGTCTGTGACTGTGGTTTAGCTGAAGACTGAATTACATTTAGCACAGCATTGTTGAATACTTTATTCTGATTGGTTAGAAGGTTCAGGTTGATTGACATCAGCTGGATATGAATGCATACATTTGCATATGTTATTATTATAATAATAATAACTCAGAGGGGCAGTGGTGGTCTAGCGGTATAGGGCGCTGGATCGCTGATCCAAAGGGTGGGGGTTCGAGTCCCACTCTCCACAAGGTTGTCATTGTCCGTCCCGCCCGCCCCCCCCCCCCCCCCAGTGCAGCCATGTAAAAGAACCATTGCTGATTTTCGACAAGAGTAGGCTGCACAGCCGTCGGCGTGTTTCAGCCCTGCGATGGCCTGGCGAGCTGATGAACTGAATAACAACTGACATGAGGATTTGTGCCGTGGATGTTCTACAAATAAATTCAAAGCATGAAGGTTTCTGTAAAATCATTAAAAAACAAAAACCATGTGATTTTGTTGTTGCTGTTGTGGTGGTGATATGATGCATAGTTGTTTTCAGATACATGTATAAATTGCGCGATTTATTATTTTTCGAGGGAGACCCGTGTCGTTACTTAGTAACTAAGTGGTAAAGCATTTTTTTCTCTGTAATGTGTAAAGTAGCTTTTTCTCTTATTAACTTCATTTCATCAGTTCATTTTCTGTAACCGCTTAATCCTAATTAGGGTCACGGGGAGGTTGGCGCCCATCCCAGCCAACTTCGGGCAAGGGCAGAGTACACCCTGGACAGCTCGCCAGGCCATGACAGGATACAGTCATTCTGTTATAAATTTAACTAATTTGAAGTAAAAATTAATAAAATGTATGATTTTTCATTTAACAGAAGATTTTTCATGTAAGTACAGTTGGCCCTCTACTTACGAAATTAATCCGTTCCAGTGCCTGTTTCGTAAACTGGAGTTTTCGTAAGTAAAGGTGCATTTTACATGTAACACGCCTCATTCGTTCCAAGGCTCCCAAGACTACCCCATAAACCTTTTAAAAAATTATAAAAGTACACCAATTTTGTATGAATTATGTGTTAAAAGTAAAAGAAAATTATTTACCTTTTTTTAAATCTCTCGAACCACCCATGCGACGCTTTAAAGTCTGCGGATTGCTGGTCTGAAGAATCCTCACCTCCACCCCCTCCCTCCTTCACGAGGTCCTTAAATATGGCGGTTGCTTTTTCTGAAATAATCGCCTCCGTCACTGTATCTCCACTTTTAATGCCTCCTTCTGCTTCAATATCGTCTCGATTGTAGAGGGGTTTCGGCCGTACTCCTTTGCGATTTCGTTTTTTTCCCTTTTACTCGGGAGTCGCCACAGCGAATCATCTGATTCGCACGTTTGATTTGGCAGAGGTTTTTACGTCGGATGCCCTTCCTAGTTGACTTATTGGTTATTCTATATTTATTCAGTTCAGTTCATTTTCTGTAACCGCTTCATCCTAATTAGGGTCACGAGGAGGATGGTGCCCATCCCAGCCAACTCAGGGCGAGGGCAGAGTACACCCTGGACAGCTCGCCAGGCCATCGCAGGGCGGAAACATGCTGACGGCTTTGCAGCTACTCTTGTCGAAAGTCAGCAATGGTTCTTTTACATGGACCTCACACCATAGACAGGGAGAGACACGGCCGGCCTTTGATAACCCAGTTAGCTGCACTGGGAGTTCTATATGTATTATTATTTATTATTAATTATTATTACTATTAATGTACCTGAATTATTATTTTTATTATTAAACATTTATTGTTTTTACATGTTTATCGCCCTTGGAGCAGTTGCCTCAAAATTTTCTTTACATGGTATGTTTGAACATGCAGGTAAAAGCAAATAATCCTACTTTTTTTTTTTTTTTTTTGCTGATTATTGCAGTTTTATTTAAAAAAAAAAACAATATTTTCACATTTTTTACTTTTTTCATGCTTTTTTTGTGCTCCATCATTTTGAAACAATGGTATTATCCCATCCTACTGCTACTATGATGATAAAATCTAATAATGATGTACAGCATCTTTCACAAGTACATGCAAAGCATTTATCTGAATGATTTATCAGAATTAGCCCATTCCAAGCGGCCCCGCAATAAAGGCATGAAGCTCATCCATTCATTTATTTTCTGTAACCATCCCAGCTGACTCCGTGCGAGGGCAGAGTACACCCTGGAGAGCTTGCCGAGACATCACAGGACACAAACATGCTGATGGCAACCCGACGGCCTACTCTTTAAAAATGACAGCAATGGTTCTTTTACATGTCCCTCACCACAGACAGTGAGTGACATGGCCGGCCTTTGATAACCCAGTTATCTGCACTGGGGCACTACTTAATATAGTAGACAAAAATAATCGTTCGCAAATAATAAAAATATATAGTGTTGTGGTCCGAGCAAACCCCCAAAATACAGATGAGGGCTGAGGAATATATATGGAGTTAGTGATACATACATCTCAGCTTGTACGTGTGCACATTGCTTCCAAAGGGTGAGTGACATCTTCAAGTCCCAAACATTTATTTTTTTTTCAGTCGGAAATGCTTTGGCAATACATTTCCATCAGACAGTGGAGACTTTTGATTGAGCGGTTTAAAAAGTGATTTTTTTTTTTTTTTTTTTCAAGCCGGAGAACGAGCCTGTCGGACATTTTACTTATGCCAGACTGATTGGCCTCGTAAGCGGCAGAGAGACCCATCGATAAGCCAGAGTTAATGGCATTGATTGTGGATATTGTGTGTCTGTGTGTGTGTGTGTCCCACTCCTGTAGGGACTCCAGTGAATCGGATTCCTATCATGGCCAAGCAGGTGTTGGATCTCTACACTCTCTACAAGCTTGTCACTGAAAAAGGGGGCTTAGTGGAAGTCATCAATAAGAAAATATGGCGTGAGATTACCAGAGGTCTAAATCTTCCTACCTCGATTACCAGTGCAGCTTTCACTCTCCGGACCCAGTGAGTGTGATAACCTCGTACATCGCCAATCAACTGATGACCACGAATCGGTTCTTCAACACTGAGTCTGATTCAATTATATACTTTTAAAATACAGAGTGGTGTATATCTGACATGAAACCAAGCAGATAAATGAGATAAAATAATACAGAGGCAAAAATATTATGAACAAAATTACCTATTTTTTTATTATTATCCCATTTGAGATGTAACCACCTTCTTTAATGAATACAGTACAGGGATCCCTCACTTTCCGCAGTTAATGGGGACCAAGACCCCCCGCGACCACCGATTTCCGCAAAGTACGATCGACCCCCTGACTGATGTGTACATACATGTATATGTGTATATAACATCAATAAATACATATTCAGCGCTATAAATGCTTATAATAACAATTAAACATTCAAAAATAATGCATAATATAAATACACACACATAACGATGCGTGCACACACTCAGATGCGCACCTCACATAAACATGTAAGTAGCTTTGTTTGGGGGTTTTGGGTTTTTTTGTTTTTGTTTGTTTGGGGTTTTTTCATAATTGGCCTTGTTTTGCAGCATTTTCCTTAATTTTTTCCCTATTTTTCCTTAATTTCCTTATTTTTTCCGATGAATATTTTTGAAACACCCGCGATGCACTGAAACCGTAGAAACTGAAGCACGAAGTAGCGAGGGATCACTGTACTTATTTAAGTGCCTGTCTCATGAATATGTTTAAATGCATTTCCTTTCTAATGTCCACTGTAGTACAGACGCTCCTTAACTTACGTTTTAGTTACGTTACGAACGGCCTGACGTAAGGTGAAAAAAAACTTAAGTTGTTACTGTACGTTCCAGTAACGTATGACAGTTTCTTCTGTACTATACATCCATAAATACCATTACCGTATCTCACAAAACACCCCTAAATCAATTATTATACACAGAACATTGTAAAATTATATCAACATTAATTTCAAATAAATTAAATTCAAGCAAAATAATTTCAAATAAATAAATTTTAATCAAATTCACTGACCTTTCGCAATAGTCCTTGAAGTAAAACAAGGGTAACATGTGGTGAACTGGTAAGAAGCAAGGCACGTTCAGTCTGTCGTTTGTAAACAATGAACGCAGCGCCATGTAAACAATGGACGAGGCGTCATGTGTAAGTAGCATTTGAATGTCTCGTACTACAGAGAGCGCACTAAACTCAAAATTTGACTGAAAAAAAAAAATTTTTTTTTTACAAAATTTTTTTACAGTCAGTTCAAACGTAAAATCGAATAAACGTAAGGCGAACAAAACGTAAAGCGAGGACCGTCTGTACTTGTGTCAGCCAAATTGTACCAGCCAAAAATGTACAAATTTCCAGCAGAAGGTTTACAGATAATCACATAAAATTACTGTTCACTTTGCCCAAAATATACATTACTTCTCCACCCATAATGCAATAGGTGAGGATTTTCTTCACCTTGGAATTTACTTGGTGCATGAAAATAAGAAGAAAAAGATTTTTTTTTTTTTTTTTTACTTTAAATATACTGCAGTGTTAATAGATTTGGGGCATGTCACCAAAATATCAGTTCAAGTTGGTAAAAAAGTGAATGTTTTAATTGGAAGCAAATCAAAATCTTCCAATAATCATATTTAAAAAACATAATTTATAAAAATTTAGTGAAGCCAATGTAGAGAACTTCACAAATATGACTACGGTGCAGTATCATCATCTTAACAGAAGTAAAGTTTGGAGAAAATCAGCTGTAAAGTTTGATATGTAAGCAGAGCGCACCTTTATTTGACCCAAAAAGTCATATTTGTAGGTTGTTTACTGTATAATATTTTGTTATTCTATATTAATATTTTTATATCAGATAAGGCGATATTTTATTGATCCCCAGAGGGACAATTAAAAATTATTTATAGATTACATATGGTATTAAAGGGAATATAAGGGGGGGAAACGATATGAGTTTTTTGTTTGTTTGTTTGTTTGTTTGTTTGTTTGTTTTTGGAGGTGTTCGTATGCTTTATTTCATTATACCTCAATTAACTTTTGCTACAGTTTACCTTCTGCACACACTACTTTAGATTCGACACAGCTCAAAGGGTTTCCAAATGTCAGAATACAATGATGTGTATCTAAAGTAAATTATTTAAATTCTGATTATTTTCGACCTCGCCGTTGCCCTTTAGAATGGAAATAGAATACAAATGTGCATAGAAAATTTGATATAGAAAAAGTAACCAAGTGAATATGAGCTTGTTCACACCCTAAAGGCATTACATCAGCATTACGTCATCAAATTTCTTTGTAGGCCAACACAACCTAATGTAAACAAATGCGAGGAGTTTTCTCGAAACTCCGACATCATTTTTTTCTCCTGCCCATAAATAGACCTCAGTTTAAATCCTTTCAAGTGAGCTTTTCATGTTAAAGTTTGCATTGTTTTTCATCACTCTCTTCACTTTAAATGATGACTGCTGCATCTTCCTTTTCTGTTCAGGTATATGAAGTACCTCTACCCATATGAATGTGAAAAGCGGGGACTGAGCTCACCTGGGGAGCTGCAGGCAGCCATCGACAGCAACCGGCGCGAGGGCCGCAGACAGAGTTATGGCTCAGCCCTTTTCAACTACTCTCCTGTGGGCACTCCTACCCTGCTGCCCTCACCCAAACTCCCTATCTCCCACATTAGCATAGGAACCCCCAATGGAGGCCAAATGGCCCACACACCCATCATAAAGAAGGGTGAGAACGGAGGTTGAATTTGTACTAAACAAACCATTTACATGTTTTTTGCTCTTGTACAGAAATAAAAAAAATAGGAAATTAGTTTTGCACAGGGAATCCAGCAGAAAATATCAATACACACATTCAAATTCAGGACAAAAATTAACTGAACGGCATTAATAATGAGGCACACGGTAGCCTAGAGGTTAAGTGTGAGTCACAGCAGGAAGCTCCTAGGTTTAGTCCCCGGCTCAGACGTTCCTGTGTGAAGTTTGCATGCTTCCCCATGCCCCTGGGTGTTCTGGTTTCCTCCCACAGGCCAAAAACATACACCTTACGCTAAGTGGCTGTTGCAGATTGCTCCAGTATGAATTGTGAATGTGTTTGATCCGTGATTCTCTGGCAAGCTGTTCAGGGTGTACCCCACCTTCACCCAGTGTCAGCTAAAATGGGCTCCAGCCTCTCCACAACTCTAATAGGATTAAGTGGTTTGGGAAAATAAATGAGTATTACAAATGAGGAAATTATACTCAGATAAAATTGACATGTCATGGCATAGTAAAAATATAAATCACTGTCATGCCGTAAATTTACAGAAAAACAAGTTGTCTGTAAGAAAGACTGTGCAGTGCATGTTATTCAGTCTGCAATGGAAAATCACGTGAACAGCTTATTCAAGGCAAAATACACCGATCACATATTCTTTAAAAATATATACGTTATGGGGGGGGGCAGTGGTAGTCTGGTGGTGAAGGGGCTGAATCACTGATCCTAAGGTTGGGGGTTCAAGCCTCACTCTCAACAGGTTGTCACTGTCCCCCCAGCGCAGCTAACTGGGTTATCAAAGGCCGGCCATGTCTCTCACTGTCTATGGTGAGAGGTTATAAAAGAATCATTGCTGACTTTTGACAAGAGTAGCTGCATAGCTGTCAGCGATGTCCTGGCGAACTGTCCAGGGTGTACTCTGCCTTCACCCAAAGTCGGCTGAGATGGGCACCAGCCTCCCCGTGACCCTAATTAGGATTAAGCGGTTACAGAAAATGAATGAATGAAATTATTGAGGATTATTTTATATCAGTGCCAGAAAGTAACATCCCAAGATGATTTATTGATCATTTTAGTATTCATTTTATAGCTGCAATCTGTTTTGAAAAAATATAATAGAATATCTGTTTCACATGCCAAATTTTAAGTTCCAAAAAAGTCTAAATAAATTTATTCATTCATTTTCTAAGCCGCCTAATCGTAATTTGGGTTGCAGGGAGGCTGGTGCCTATATCAGCCAGCTGTGGACAAGGGCCCAGGCCAGTGCAGTGCCAGCACACAACCATTCACACTCGCACCTTGAGCAATTTTAAGCTACCAGTCTGCCTACTGTGCATGTTTATGGACTGTCAGAGGAAACCCACAGGAGGAAACCCACAGGAAACCCATGCAAACTCCACACAGAAACTTTTGAACCCAGGAATCGAAACCAGACTTTCTTGCTGTGAGGTGGATGTGCTAACCACTGTTCCACCATGCCGTCTCCAAAATAAATAAAATTTTAAGTTAAATTAAGCTTCAGCATTTTCAAGAAACAATACAATTCCTACAGTTTTGGTTGTTTCTCAGCACCACAAAAGAAAAATACTTTTAAACCCAAATGTGTCCTCGGTGTCTATTTGTATTCGGCATGATTCTAAATAATTTCTAATTCACTCCCTGATGTTATTGGTTCCTACTGAAGAACAAACTAAGTTCTTTCTACCAGTAGCGTCCTTCCTGCACAATAGTTGCACCTTGTGGCCTGGGTGGTCATCAGTACAGACAGGAAACAGCTTGCAGTACTTCCTCTTGCCCAAGCTGCCAGTTTCCGAATTGCACCAGTGGGAGCATTTGAAGGCAGAAAAACGTGATTCAGTAACGTGGCCATATGGAAAAAGACACAAACACGCACAGATTCCTCAAAGGATCAAAGCTTCTTTTTTTTAAAGTTCTGTCAGTATTTATAGGCCTGTCACCACCCGGGTTAAAATAGACCAGAACAAGATTTCTGTGTTTGATTCCCATGAGTGCATGATTCTTCTTTTTACAAAGCAGAACACAGAATATTTACACCACATTTACAGAACACTTCAGGCAACCCTTGTTATACATGTAGCATATTATAAACAGTACTTTAATATTATACACTACATGCATCAAATAGTGATATATACTAGTATATATATATATATATATATATATATATATATATATATATATAGAGAGAGAGAGAGAGTGGTACCTCATCTTACGAAATTAATCCGTTCCAGAGCTTTTTTTGTAACCTATATTTTTCACAAGTTGAACTGCATTTTACATGTAAAACGTGTGATTCATTCCAAGGCTCCCAATACTACCCCCTAAACCCTTTAAAAATTATAAATGCAGACCTTTTAAGACCTCCTTCTGCTTTAATATTTTACTGATGGTAGACAAGTTTGGCCAGATTCCTTTGTGATATCACTCGAGCCCGTTTCTTCTTCTCACTCGGACTGGAAATCACATGCGTGTGTGTGTGTGTGTGTGTGTGTGTGTGTGTGTGTGTGTGTGTGTGTGTGTGTGTGTGTGTGTGTGTGTGTGCGCGCACGCGTGTGTTGACCATGTCGTCTTAGTAGAGTTATAATCTTACAAATGTTTATGGGAGGTTAAAAGCCTGAATCAAGAAATAAAGCGTAACACAACAGTAACTCTGTCCTTTTCATGGAAAGCAACATGGTGGATTCAGCTCTATAGGCAATGGGAGGTAGTTGCGTCATTCCTCCTAGGTAATGGGATCCCTGCCAAGATGGCTTCAGGCGGACCTGTCCAAGATGGCGCTCGAGTGAAGGCGACATGAACGACAGCTCAGTCATTAGCCAATGGGAGGCAAGCGGGGCGGGATGTTTGAACGTCACTGGAGAGCAGCTCGTGCATTGTTTGAATGTTTGAATAGCACGTTTTAATGCTTGAATGGTGCGTTTGAATTTTTAAGATGGCGCTGTCGTAACGTGAACTTGTTCTGTATCCTGAGACAAAAATTTTAGGAAAATGCTTTTCGTAACCTGAATTTTTCGTTTGGTGAGACTTTTGTAAGGTGAGGTACCACTATATGTATATATATATATATATATATATATATATATATATATATATATATATATATATATATATATATATATATATATACTTTTCTTTTGGCTTTTTCCCACTTGATATATATATATATATATATATATATATATATATATATATATATATATATATATATATATAAAATATGTAATATTTTATCCAGCAACATCATAGAAATACACATAATTAACAGTCTTTATTAATAAGGCCAAAGCTTTTAAACAATTTATCATTTTTCTTTGAAAAAAATCAAACATATACTTCTTTTCCTTTTTCATTTATTTATTTATTTGTGTATTTACATACTTACTTACTTACCTACTGAGAAGACATGGTTGTTTAATATTTATATTTTATTTACTTGCCTATGCAGCTCTAATAGCCTGAAGATTTTTGCTCAAACCTTTATCAGACAGACAGACAGACGGACAGACAGACAGATAGATAGATAGATAGATAGATAGATAGATAGATAGATAGATAGACAGACAGACAGACAGATAGTTGGATGGATGGATGGATGGATGGATGTCTTTATTTGTCCCCTAATGGAAATTTGGTTGTCATAGACAAGACTTACTTATAAGGTTCTATAAGACATAAGGTATCTAAAATGCGATAAAAATACATATTCACATCCATGCAGGTACAATAGAATTACTAAAAATCCTCAGTGCAATGAGCTACTGTAAGTATAAATGGCAGAGGTCCATAAAAAAATTACAGAGGTAACAGAAGTGAGATACCAATCAATCAATGAGTACAGCAATAGTAAAACAATCTAAACTACTACATGTAATATAAATAATTATGACGAAAGCCTTTTGGACATCTATGTTTCTGTCACTCGTCTTTTGAATCCTGACCCATAATCCAGAGTTTTCAAGTCTTCCATAAACTAAACTATATCATTATATTCTTTCCCACAGAAGACTCCATACTCTCCAGCTGCCTGACAAACCGGGTGGGCTTTCCCATGCCTCTGGGTGGGCACCATGGCACAGCTGCAGCTGCACAGGCTGCCCAAGCTGCCCAAGCTGCAGCTGTAGTTCAGGCAGCTGCACTTGAGCAGTTGAGAGAGAAGCTGGAGGCTGGAGAACCCCCGGAGAAGAAAATGATGCTAATGGCTGAGGAGCAACAGAGGATCATGCAGCAAGCACTTCAACATAACCTTTTCGCCATGGCCAGTCAGCTGCCAATGAACATCAAGCTCAACAACACAGGTGTGTGTGTGTGTGTGTGTGTGGGGGGGGGGGTGCAATGTCTATATTCATAAGAAATATTTTTAATAATAATATCATTAATTTTGTAGGCAGCTTAATCCTAATTTAGATCACGAGGAGACTGATTCCAATCTCTATCGATTCTGGGCAAAGGCCCAGTGCACCCTGAACAGCTTGCCAGGCCATTACAGGGCTGAAATTGTATTAGATTTTAATTTATAGATATTTCAGGTGATATAATGCTTAGCATATCCACCTCATAGAAAGATTGCCATGGCTTTAAGTCCTGGGGTCATCTCTGTGTGAAGGTTGAACTACTTGCGTGGGTTTCCTCTGGGTAGTCCAGTTTCCTCCCATACCCCAAAGACTTGCACATTAGGTTAATTGGCTATTCTAAATTGCCTCTATGTGTGACTGTGGGTGATTGTGGGTATTGGTCCTGCGATGGACTGGAGAGCTGTTCAAGGTGTACTCTGCCTTTACCCATTGATTCTACCCTCCCCCTGACCCTTGTAGGATTAAGTGATTTAGCAATAGGATTGATGAATTTACAATATTTAAACTCCACTGGAAATTCTAATTAGTCTTGCGCCCAGTTTGACAGCACAATTATCGAGGAAGGTAACATGGAAACAGTGAATGTAATAAAGACAGTGAAGTGAAATAACTTGGAACATAACATTCTGTTTGCACTGAATAGCCATTATGATCAATATTATTATCCATTCATCCATTCATTTTCTGAACCGCTTAATCCTTAGCCGACTCTTTGTTAGGGTAGGGTACACCCTGGACATATCGCCAGGCCATCGCAGGGCAGAAACACATGGACGGCTATACAGCCTTCTCTTGATGAATGTCAGCAATGGTTCTTTTATATGCTTCTGATAATAAACAGTGGGAAACATTGGGCCTTTGATAACCTAGTTAGCTACAATGGGGGATCAATATTATTATTATTATTATTATTATTATTATTATTATTATTATTATTATTTGAGTGGCATGGTGGTACAGTGGTACCTTACCTTATGAAATTAATCCGTTCCAGAGCCTTTTCCATAACCTGGATTTTTTTGTAAGTAGAACCACATTTTACATGTAAAACGTGTGATTCGTTCCAAGGCCCCCAATATGACCCTTTAAAAATGATAAAAGCATACCTTTTAAGGTATTTACTTCATGTTGACCATGTCTTATTAGCAGAGTTATAATCTTACAAATGTTTATGCAAGGTTAAAAGCCTGAGCCAAAAAATAAAGTTGCAATGAGCACACTCAAAAAACTCATGAAACAGGCTGCTGCTCAAGCGAGCTGCATCATCTCTCCTAGTCAATGGGAGGCCAGCGGGGCGGGATGTTGGGAGACAGCCAATGGGAGGGAGCTGTGTCATCCCTCCTAGCGAATGGGAGGCCAGCGGGGTGGGATGTTGGGAGATAGCCAATGGGAGGCCAGCGGGGCTGGATGTTGGGAGATAGTCAATGAGAGAGCAACTTGTGCATTGTTTGAATTTTTTTTTTTAATTGGCAATGTCTTCTTAGCAGAGTTATAATCTTACAAATGTTTATGCAAGGTTAAAATCCTGAGCCAAAAACTAAAGTTGCAATGAGCACACTCAAAAAACTCATGAAACAAGCTGCTGCTCAAGTGAGCTGCGTCATCCCTCCTAGCCAATGGGAGGCCAGCGGGGCGGGATGTTGAGAGACGGCCAGTGGGAGAGCAACTTGCGCATTGTTTGAATGTTTGAATGGTGCGTTTTAATGTTTGAATGGCGCGTTTGGCGCGTTTCGTAAGGAGAACTTGTTTTGTATACGAGACAAAAAATTTAGGAAAATGTTTTTAAAAAATGAATTTTTTTCGTAAACTGGATTTTTCGTTTTCTGGGACTATCGTAAGGAGAGATACCACTGTATAGTGTTTAGCACTTCCACCTCAAAACAAGAAGGACCGGGATTTAAAGCCACGTTCACATAATAAGCAACAAGCGACACTCTTATCAATAAATCTTATATTTCAGGTTATACAGGTATAACGCATCAGGTTATTGTCCTTGTAAGATTTCTGCATGTAGTCATAAGGTACAGGATACTGAGACATGAAAATAATGAGCTACTTTTCCATGTTCAAATCAGTGGATAAGTTAAACTGCACTGTCCCTGTGTCTGGTGCATTCTGTCAATCAACAGTATCTTTAAGTTCTGATCACGAATCGCTGAACTCATGTCACATGAAAGTTCAACCCAGTTCAAATCCGTGCTCTCACCTTTTTTTGTCACGACAGAAAATTTCGCCTTTTATCACACGTACCGTGTGCGATCACTGACTTTGCCTGTTGGTCTGCCGCTTGTCGTTTGTAGCTTCCTGTATGAATGTTCCTCTGGGGAGATGTTCTCCCTCTGGGTTTTGTCCCGGTGCTCCATAATGAAGGTGACCATAGTGAAGGATAATGAAATTTTTTATTATTATAATTATAATATTATTCATTTGTTCATTTTCTGAATAACTTAATCCTAATTAGGGTCACAGGGAGGCTGGCACCCATATCAACCGACTCTGGGAGAGGTCAGGGTACACCCTGGACAGCTCATCAGGCCATAACAAGGCCAACACTCACAAAACCATTTATACTCACACTCAATTAACCTACTGTCCATGTAGACTGTGGGAGGAAACCAGAGTACCCGAGGAAACCCACGCAAGCACAGGGAGAACATGCAAACTCCACAGAGAGAGACGCCACTGTGCCGCTCCATTATTATTATTATTATTATTATTATTATTATTATTCAGTCAGTCATTCAATTTATAAACTGCTTAACCCTAATTAGGGCGGTGCCCATCTCAGCCGACTTCAGGTGAGGGTGGGGTACATCCTGGACAGCTCACCAGACCATCACAGGGCAAACACTCGCACATCCTTCTTGATGCGAGGCAGACGCGCTAACCACTACATCACCGTTCCGCCTATTATTCATTCATTCATTTTCTGAACCGCTTAATCTTAATTAGGGTCGCAGGGAGGCTGGCGCCCATCTCAGCCGACAAAGCAAGGGCAACGGCGGGGTACACCTTGAACAGCTCGTCAGGCCATTGCAGAGCCGACACTCACACAACCATTCATTCACAGGGCAAACACTCACACAATCTTGATGTGAGGCAGACGTGCTAACCACGACATCGCCGTGCAGCCTATTATTATTATTATTATTATTATTATTATTATTATTATTATTATTATTATTATTATTGAGTTCAACTGTAGTGAGCGAATACATACCGAGTGGTTGATAGCTTTATAACGACTGACTCCAGACATCAACTCGGCTAGTGTTGTGATTTAAAAAGTTATGAAAAGGAAATAATGGAAAGTGAATCAACGACATTTGAGAGAGAGTTCAGTGTGTTCCGTTTGGTCTTAGAAAAAAATACACCTGTATGATTTCATCACAAAAATGAAACAAAAATAAATATGGTAACCCGACTCACGCCCTTAACGACAGAGTACATTTCCTCATAATAATATGTTAAACAGCCTAGTCTCCTTAGATTCTGATCTGTCAACTACTTACATAAATGCTGATGTGGCACTGAATGAAATTCAGTTCACCAGACCTCTAACGCTTACTTGGGTCATGGGGAGGGAGGAGCCAATCCAGCCAATACTGGGCGAAAGTGAGGGTACACCACGAACAGACCATCACACAAACCAAGGAGAAGTTTGGAGCAACCGATTAGCCTGAGGTCCATGTCTTGGACTGTGGGATTAAACTGAAGTACCTCGAGGAAACCCATGCAAGCGCAGCGAGAACATACAAACTCCACACAGAAGCGCCTGAGCCCAGGACTTGATCTCAAGTCCTTGTTCCTCCAAGATGGACATGCTAACCATTGCTCAATCATGTTGATCTTAGTTGAAAAAAGCGGAAAAGGAAGTAAACAGTGTATATAAATATACAAGTGCAGTCTATAAATGTTATCACCATTCAGTGTGTGAGTAAAAGCGTTGTGGTTTATATATCCCTTATATATAAGTCACATGTTGTATATGAAGTGAGTCATCAGCTGGAGGGAACTTTTTTATACGTAGATATTTTTCACCAAAAACATGCAAAACAAAAATAATGTTCTCTCCTGAGCGTCTATGGTGTATGAATAACTTTCTGAACTTTACAGACAACAGAGCAAGAAAAAGAAAATACGAAAGTAAAAAATAATTACAGTCGTGTAATATTAGAACGCATTGTGCAAAATCTGGTGAAACACTAACAGTTTAAAAACCAAGGAAAGCGCTGATGTCTCGTTTTCAGGAAGACGATAATGAGTCCGCTTCACCTCAGATCCTGCATCTCATAATAACAGAGTCTGTGAGAAGATTGCGGCGTCTTTTTCTCTCGTGCGTAATACGCTATTTCTGCACGGCTCTACTTTTCGTATAATTCTGACAGACTACGTTTTATATACCATATGATTGGGGGTTGGGGGGTGTAGAATATAATTCTATAGCGCTGTGTAGAGCTTGGTGTAATGCAGCCAAACACTCTGCAATTTAAAGATTATTGTTAAATGGTATTTGCTGAACCCGAGTCTGAAAATACATATCGGAGTCACTCGTAATAATACACATGAGCGAGAAATGATAGACATTAAAACCTCCTTTAATGCAGCTGCAGAGTCCAAATAAAGTGACGGAACAAATAATTGAGCTTTGGTCAGGGCTGCAATCACAAACGTAATGGATGTTTTAATGTCGTTAATGAGTGGGAAAAGTTAGGCAGCTTTCAATGAGGGGATGTGTTTGATAATATAGACTCTCGATGTAGTACCTTTCCTTGAGATAACTGAAAAGTTCAAAAGGATGTGACATGCTTTTGAGTATTTTTTTCCTTCCCCTTCTTCCCTCTGAACTCTTTTAATAAACTGCTCCTTATCCTGTCACTCATGAGTTATCGCCAATAGTTGGCGGCGCGCTCCTCTTGCTTCTTGTGTTCCTTTTATAAATGCTCATATTGAGTTTTTCTCACCCTTGCTCTCTTCGGCTCCTCTCTTGACAGATGACAGACAAGAGACTGCATTGAACCTGTCTACCAACGGCATTAGCAGCATCAACATGTCAATAGAAATAAATGGAGTTGTCTACACAGGTAAATAGAGCGGCCGTTTGCTGATGTAATTGCGGGCAGGAAATTCAATAAGTTATAGCAGCACCCCCGTGCGTTTAGTCCTCCACACAATTTGATGTCTTTGCTATAAAATCTATCGTAATGAAGTGGCAAGTCCAATAGAGTTAAAAAAGTTAAATATCTGGAAATTGGCGTCCAGCTGCTACCAGGTCGATGGTGCTTATTGTCTTTCGTGCCTGAGAGGAAGAAGCCCCTGCTTAAGGTAGATACAGTGCTTGTGCCTGGCAAACAAGTGACTGTAATTACCTGGAGATGGCCCATTGGAGTGCACTCCATAAGTGCTGGGAAACTTTTGCCAGAAAGGACATCGAGTTAAAGTGGGCCTTTTCAATTGAACCAAAAGAGCGCAGGTTAAAATGTTCTTTCTTCGTCAATCAATTACTGTTCCTCATCAAATGGCATGGCGTCGAACCCATTGTGGAAGTAATAGATGTCAAAAAGTAGCTAATTTTAAAAGGCAAAACAAAAGATTTTGTCAAAAAATAAAATCGACTGTTTTGGAAACTTTTTAAAAAATGAATAGAATAAAAATATGCAACTCAAAATATTTTTTTCAACAAAAAGTTTAAAAAATTTTTAAATATATTATTACCGATATTAATTTAATTATTATTTATGTATGTCAGAATATTTAAAACATTACAGTATAAATTTTGTTGAAATTTTGATGTATAGTTCTTCCAAAAAATCTTTACACAACGATATTCACTCCAATTTGTGTGACACGTTTCTTAGAAAAAAGAGAAAAAGTGAAGTCTGGGGTTCAGCAGAAGTATTTTTGTTCTTCAGCAACATTATCTTTAAGTGTTTCGGGACCTTAAGGAAAATTCTGTTTCATAAAACTTTAGAAAATTAAATAATTAAAGGACTGTTTAATGACATTCCTTTAATCACAATTTACATTCATGTCTATATATTTAAAATAGAAAAATGTCCTTTTGTAATATTGTACACTGTAGATGGACTTCATTACTTTGTATCTACTAATTTACTTGCGGGGGGGAAAAAAGAAAATTAACAAATAATAATTAATAATTTTAATCTATCTTGTTAACTTTAGTTGTCTGATGGGAAGCTGGGGATTCATTGAATTATGGGTAAAATACATTGCTTGCGATTTAAACTGTATTATAATAATTAGCTGTGGTAATTACAGTTGAAGGTGATGTAATTAATACATTTTGATAATTTATTTGGTGTTCAGGGTAAAAAAATAATGTTATAAATTTCCCAAGTAAATGTGTAACTTTGAACATTCAAAGTGAAATCTTAATGACGCTTTATTGCCCCGCCTTCAGGGATCCTGTTTGCCCGTAAACCGCCCATCTCTGTGTTGCCAACAAGCCAGCGAGTTCATCTTCATGCCAGCTCTCAGGGAAAGAGCAGCAGTCCGGGACTCATCAGCCACAGCAAGCCGTCCTCTTCTTCCCCTTCCACTTCCTCCTCTTCCTCCTTGCACGGACCGGCTGCCTCGCCTTAAACCACTGACCCCTATCAAACCCCGCTCACTTCCTTTTCCCCAAAAAGATATAAGGCAGGCTGCTAAACTGTCCAGAAACTGTGTGGGGTTTTTTGTTGTTGTTGTTGTTGTTTTTTTTTTGTATCCGCCGATGGTGAATTCCCACGCTTTCTTTTCTACTCATCCTTCTCCGATCCATGCAAAGTCAAAGCAGTACTTCCATGAGAAAGAGAATCAAACGTGATGTATCATTCTGTCAGCGTCCATGAAGAACGTTCAGTATCCATACCCATAGAGTGCGGGTTTCGATGACTCTGACTTTGAGTAACACTTCTTTGAAAGTCTCACCAGAAAACAGTGCCAAGAAGACAAGAAGCTGTTAGATAACAGAAAGGAACAAGGGAGGGAGATGATGTTCCACGGACAGAACGCATGAACAAAGGTTTATCTTCTGATAAACGTGAAAATACACCTTCTCCTTTTTTATCTTTCCACATGAATCAGGCTAGCTTTTACACCAAAAAAAAAAAAAAAAAACCAAAGAGCATATGAATAACG
>CM045734.1:49656063-49663563 GCA_024760905.1 Plotosus lineatus
GACCAAGAGAAAAAAAATGAAAATAATTTGAATAATAAAAGGTGAACAGGAACAGGAGTTGTGCTGACTCAGAGATGCAGCATCTAGTCGGCACTCTTGGGCTTTTTACACCTGAGCCCAGTGGCTCATCAGGCCGGTGCTTATCCCCGGTTTCCGTAGCGTGAAGCGACCAAGTCCATCGCCGGTTACCTTCCCAGTATATTTTTACTGGTACCCATTTATACTGCTGGGTGAACAGAGGCACACTTGTGGTTGAGACCTGGCCCAGGGGTCTTATCACAGTGGGGATCTAACTGGGATTCGAACCCACAACCTCCTGATCATGAGCCCAGCACCACTACACCACCAGCCCCACTTCAGCATCTAGTAGGAGAATAGAATTAGTTGGACTTAAAGGAAATTTTTTTTATTCATGAACTTGGCTTAGAAATGAATTATTATCAATGTAATCGTGGGAGTGAAACATTTTGGATGTGGATGATATAAGAAATGGGATTTTTTTTTTTTTTTTTTTTTTTTTTAGACACTGATTATATTTACTAGCATCCTGAAGTGCTTTATGTACTCTTATGGCACACGTATCCAACATACACCATGAGCTTTTTCAACATTTATTACTATGGGAAATCAAAATCAAGTTTGTTTCTGTTATCAGTTACATTACAGCGGTTATAAACAGCTGCTTTGTCATTATCTCAATTTTTTATCTGTGTTGTTAATAAGTAACAACATGCAGCTTATCATATTACCAAGAAAGCAAAACACCCACCATTGTATAGCTTGGTAATTTTTTTTTATTGCAGCTTTACTTTCTACTGTTACAAAGAAAGCACTGACACTTTTAATGCAATGTTCAATAAAATCCCTCACAGGCAATTTCTTTTTTTTTTTTTTTTTTTTTTTTTTTTGATTTACTCATGTGTAGCTTATGCCACTGTAATTAATGTTATAGAGCATAAATGCAAAAAAAAAAAAAGAACTATGATCTCCATTATAGTTAAACTATTGTCCAACACCTTCTGATCAGTCCACTATATGAACATGGACACCAGCCATGTGTATACTTCTGTATTATAGAAATGAAGCCTTTCCCCACCACCCTCTTGATGAAATTCTTTTCTAGTGAGCACAACATTTACATTCACAGAATTTAGCAGACGCTCTTATCCAGAGTGACTTACAGAAGAGCGTTAACGTCTCTATCAGGGAATCAGTGAATATCTTTTTATACTGGTTTGTTATAACAAAGACTAAGTATACCATCAGTCAAACTCAGGCAGTAGGTGTTGTGGGTTTTTTTTTTTTTTTTCAGCCGTCGTTTGAAAATACCCAGTGACTCAATTATCCGGATGTCCAGAGGATGAGACTCATTCTGGCTTCAGCATTCTAAGTAAATGGACATACTGTATTTAATTACGGTATTTGGATGCATTAAGAAAGCACATTTATCTATTTTAACACAGCAATCAGCAACAGGTTTAACAGAACAGTTAGCAATGCATGGAGAGCTTGAAACTTATTTGATATGCATGCAGTACTTATAAAATTAATACTAATGTTATTGGTGGTGTTTAGGTTCACTGTTTATTAATTCAGTTTCTCAACTACTTAATCATAGTTTGAGTTGCAAGAAGGCTGGCGCCGACTCATCTTAGCCGACTCTGGAGCATGCAAGGATGGGGAGAACATGCAAACTAAACACAGAAAAGCCCAGGCTAGGAATCGAACCCAGGCCCTTTTCCTGTGAGGCAAATGCGCTAGCCATTACTCCATCGTGCTGCGAAGGTTCACTGTTAAAAAAAATTGCAAATTTAAGAGATATGGGTCTGATCACAAACCTGGTACTGAAATGGGGAACATTTTTGTACATTTTTAGCAGTTTCAGAAAAATAGTTTTTCCCATTTTTTTAATGTATATAAGGCCAATATGCATTCAATTCTGGTATATTCAGGATATTCCTTGGAAAAACAGCATTATCAAATTATCAGTCGGATGACTCAAAAAGTCAGTAACTTTTAACATGGACAGAACGAACAGCCTTCTATTCAATAATAATAGCTTTAGAAAATACTTGTATAATTCGTTACACTGTGCCAATTGTTAATGCTTGACATGTTCATCTTTTCTTTATTATCTAAAGTTAATGAATGCCAATCCATCACTGATCGGTGGGTACACAAGATACACTGTGTAACATGGACAGGAAAGGTTATGCAGATTATCAATCCCATTTTAAGTCTGATACTTATTTAACAATTTTGCCACACACATGTAAATTCCGTGGTTCATTGTGCGTGCACCTGTGCGCCAATTCATGTGATTATTGGGCCTGCGGAGACCTTAGCAGAGGCACAGCGGGATGTGAAAATAATGAGGTCTTTCTGTTGTCAAAAATATCAACATGCAAAAGATGTAAATGATGAAGTATTTAAATTATTTCAAAAACTCTGTTCACTATATGTACATATTTTCATATATTATTTTCTCCCAGGCATGTACTAAGGATTTTCATGTATTGATTCACAAATAAACCTGACAAATAAACGTCAGGTAGTTTTAAAATGTACCAGTTTCGTGATTAGACCCATATATGACGAGATGTTATGAATAATGAAATAAAGGTTCCTAAGAATACTTTGTTGATAAAGGTAAGCTAGTGCGAGCCTCCCATTTTTAATAGAAATGGATAACAGTGTGCGTTAGTACATGTGTCCAAAAATATTGGTATGGATATGGCAGTAAAGTTAGAAAAGTTCAAACAAGTTACACAAAGAATGCTGCTCCAGATGTAACAATCTCTTCTGGGATTTCTGTCAGTCAAGTTATCCATGCATTCTTAGTTATATTTAAAGTAAATTCATTCAGGTAATGAAAATATATGTATGTATATTAAGGCATAAGGAAAACTAACTGCTTGAATCAGCAGATTGGAAAACACTGAACACACATGGGGATGAGTGCTGCCGCCATCTAAAGATGCATAAGCCCGTGGAAGCATCACACTTTCGAGGTGATGCGGTGTCCACTATGATATACAGCCAATGGATCAATCAGAATTAGTCACTGACTGCATAAAACGCAGTATTTAGAAATCACTGTGACACAAGTGTCATCTAATTACACACTGCTATAATTTATTGTGTCTTATAATAATGAGACTCAACCATACATTCAACATGCCAATTTGATGGCTGTCATGGAAATGATTATTATTATTATTATTATTATTATTATTATTATTATGGCCAGTGGTGGCCTGGTGGTAAAGGTGCTGGATCACTGATCCTAAGGTTGAAGGTTCAAACCCCACTCTCAAGAGGTTGCCACTGTCTCCCCAGTGCAGATAACTGTGTTATCAAAGGCCAGCCATGTCTCTCACTGTCTATGGTGAGAGGCTGTAAAAGAACCATTGCCAACTTTCATAAAGAGTAGCTGCAGAGCTGTCAGCGTGTTTCTACCCTGCGATGGTTTGGC
Source organism: Plotosus lineatus (assembly GCA_024760905.1). Lineage (NCBI taxonomy): Eukaryota > Metazoa > Chordata > Actinopteri > Siluriformes > Plotosidae > Plotosus > Plotosus lineatus. The sequence goes on from CM045734.1 coordinate 49,659,539, forward strand.
AAGCCATCCAGGGTGTACTCTGCCCTTGCTGAGATTCGGCTAAGATGGACACCAGCTTCCCTGCAACCCTAATTAGAATTAAGTTGTTCATGTGTTGGGCATTAAAGCTGAGGTTGGTAACTTTTTAACTGTATACACACACTATATATATATATATATATATATATATATATATATATATATATATATATATATATATTATATATATATTATATTATATATTATATATATACATATATATATATATATATATATATATATATATATATATATATATATATATATATATATATATATATGTGTGTGTGTGTGTGTGTGTGTGTGTGTGTGTGTGTGTGTGTGTGTGTGTGTGTGTGTATAGAGGGCAGTACGGTGGCTAGCAAGTCTGCTCACAGGAAGAAGGTTCTGGTTTTTAATTCCCAGCTCAGGCATTTCTTTGTGGAGTTGGCATGTTCTCCCTGTGCTTGCGTGGGTTTCCTCAGAGTACTCTATTTTCCTTCCACAGTCCAAAACATGTACAGTAGTTTAATTGGCTGTTCCAACTCATCCCTAGGTGTGAGAGTGAGTATGAATGTTTGTCTGACTGTTGGCCCTATGATGGCCTGGCAAGCTGTCCAGGTTGTACTTCGCCCTCACCCAGAGTCGGCTGAGATGGGTGCCAGCCCCCACGACCCTAATTAGGATTAAGCGGTTCAGAAAATGAATGAATATGTGTGTGTGTGTGTGTGTGTGTGTGTGTGTGTGTGTGTGTGTGTGTGTGTGTGTGTGTGTATCATAGTTATATACCCCAACAGCAATTAATAACTTGAGTTTTGAAAAAGACCATCTTGAAAATTATTTTTTACAGTAATCCTGTAAAAACACTGACCAATCACTGCCTTGCTGGATGCTGGCAAATATCCAATCAAATGCTTCCCATGGCTTCCTGCTCATGAGTGACCCGACTGTGGATGAACCAGCAGTCAGTGTGAAGCTGGTGTGTATGGAGGGTGATGTGTGGCTTTGGAAGGCCCTCCAAGGGAAAGGGGGGTGTTTAGCCAATGCCCTGAAGACATGCTACTTTCAGATTTTTCCAGCTTTTCAGATTACCAACCCCAGCTTTAAAGCAGGAAACTCAGCAATTACTACCAAAAAGGGAAAGCAAAGAAGGGAAAGAGATGACTTGTCAGGACAAAGGTCAGAATCCTACTCTGCAAACACTGATAATTAAACTAATGATGCCAGGCGTGTGTGCAGCATTAAGCAGCTAAAATGGAGTAAAGATTGGTTAATTAAGGGTTGAGAACCTGATGTAATTAGGAGCCAGGCCAAGATTAGTGGTTGTCAATGTTTCTGCCTCAGTTTTGTAGGTAATAGAGTTATCAAGGGGGAAGATGGGTGGAAGAGGAGGGCTCAAGCAGTGTTACATTACTTTTCGGAATAAACAAAAACAAATTAGCAGCGTCGGTCCAATAATGGGTTATCTTGTCAGACCCTGACAGAAATCTATGCCCTATAACACAGTGTTAATTTTATGCACCACTGACGAGCACCGTCACAATCAATATAGCTACTATAAAGTAAGGAGGCCATCAATCCCTGTTGAGGACAGGCAGTGGGAGAGATTTTTCTTGCTTTGGTGCTGTGTTTGTAGAGTTTACAATTAGCACATTATCTTCTGGAAGAGAGTTTACTCCTAACTAAAGCGCTTAACATTATTTCACAAAGATGGCAGTGATATCAATCTCTGTTCTGCCTAGCAATGAACTAAAGTTTAAAATCAATGAGTTACTATATGTCTTATAAAAATAATTTATTGTATTCAGCATCCAACAGTTCCAATAAAGCGTAGTAAATGCACCGTAAACATATACAGTACCCTGCAATACTCAGTGTTTTTCTGAAAGCGTTATGATATGTCGGATTTATACCACTCTGTATTAATATTTCTTTGCAATAATGGCATGTTGTGCTTGAAGATTTAATACCCCCATTTCACCGGCGCGCGGAATGCAAGGATCATGGCGGAAATGCGCAGAACGCACTCTATGGAGGAGCTTCAGCATTTTTACATGGAAAATGTGTCAAAAACCTACGGAAAATCGCATCTTCGGAACACCCTCGGAACGATCACGGAATGCGCGGAAAGGACACGGAAATACCGCGGCGCAATGTCGGAATACATGCATAAAATCGCTCGGTTCACCCTCGGAACCAGTGCGGAAAGCAACGGAAGACCTTCGGATAATTCACGGAACGTTCACAGAAAGGACGGAACGTTTGCGGAACAACCACGGCACTACTCCTTTTTGGAAGGAAGACCCACGGAATGATCGCAGAACAGGTGGAATGAAGGCAGAACGTTCACGTTCAACACGGAATGACTGAGGAATACCCGGCGTAACCACGTTTCAACGAGGAAAAAGATCAAAGGATTTGCTCCTGATTCCACCTATAAGTATGAGGAATGACCAGAGAAGCTCATTCTCTCATTCATACTATATGTTTATAATTTATAATATGTTTATAATGTACAATAAATTTAAAATTTAACATATGTTTGCAATTTACCATATGTTTCTAATGGGCAATATGTTTATAATTTACAATAAATTTAAAATTTAACATATGTTAATATGTTTAATATCAATGATGTCAATACGTTCTTTTTATTTGCACATCAATAAATCATTCAAGAAAAAAACCATGCACACAAATCCAAACCACAGTGATTATAACTTTAAAACTTTAATACGTGAACAGGAAAACAGGAAAAATAAACTGAATGAACTGGAATCATTTATAGTGGAAGTGACTTCCTTAGTGTTCCGCAAGTCTTCCGTGTTATCCACAACCATTCTGCAAATGTTCCGCAAGTATTCCGCAAACCTTCCGTGAGTATTCCGTGGGGATTCTGTGGCCACTTTTGACCACCCGGACGAAGAAGGAATGCTCGCGGAACGTTCACGGAAGACTTGCAGAATAAAAGGAACGATCACGGAACATTTGCGGAAAGGACGGAACGTTTGCGGAAGGACTGCGGAACATGAGGGAACACTGTCGGAAAATGTTTCCGTGAACATGCTTTTGAACATGTTCAAAAGCACGTTCGGGAAGATTTTGGCCTGACAAAAGAGGGGGAATACCTTTGGAATCATACGGAAGGACACAGAAGATAACGGAATGACTGAGGAATGACTGAGCAATGACTAAGGAATGACTGAGGAATGTTGGAGGATGACTGTGGTTTTGCTTCCGCGAGTCTGCCATGCTCCAGTGAACTGGGGGTATAAGATTCCTTTATTTGTCATTGGTCTTTGTGCACATACTGTACTTTACTAAAGAAGAAAAGGGAGGAAGCAATCCTCTACCAAACCCTTTAATCATCATTATTCAATATTTATATAATTAATAAATAATTAATACATACACACCAGCTTTAAAGTACCTATCCATAAGTAATGTGCAAAAACAGAGTGCAAAACTGTTTTTATTTTTCATGAATGCATACTGATAACAGCATATTACTGAGAACATAACAAAGACAACTTAACTGTGTTATTGCTTTCACGCTTTTATTGCAAAAGAAAATATAATTATATAAAATTAAATATGTAAATGATTTATATTGTTATTATTTATCCATTCAAGTCAGAAATGGTTCTTTTGCATGTCTCTCATCTCAGACAGTGAGAGACATGGCCAGTCTTTGATAACCCTATTAGCTGCACAAGCGGTCAGCAGTGACAACCCACTGATAGTGGGGTTTGAACCCCTGAACTTAGGATCAGTAATTCTACACCTTACAACCAGGCCACCACTACCACCAACTATTATTATTATTATTATTATTAGTAGTAGTAGTAGTAGTAGTAGTAGTAGTAGTATATTTGCAGATTAATCATTTCATCCCTCTTCACAAAAAATGTTCTGGAGAAATGTGATAGAATGTGATAGAATGTTAATCTATTTATTGTATTTACAAAATAAAATAAATATACATTTTCATACATAGGACTACACAGGTACAATACAGGGATCCCTCG
>CM045734.1:49668563-49751063 GCA_024760905.1 Plotosus lineatus
CGCCTCACAGCAAGAAGGTCCTGAGTTCGAGTAGCGGTGAGTGAGTATACACTGTAGAAGAACCTCATTCACTTACTCACACACTTAAAACGCTTAATCTTTTTCAGGGTGCAGGGAGACTGAAGCCTATCTCAGCCAACACGGTGTGAAAAAGAGGTATACCCTGAACAACTCAACAGACCATTGCTGGCCCTGTAGAAGAACCTCCTAACTCACTGATCTACTATTGTTCTACTACGTTTTTACTCAATACTCTAGATTTGTTCTGCTTTAATGCTCATGGTTATGAATCTATATGCTTCGTGTACACAGTGAAAGACCTGCCTCTTAAGTAGGTGCAGTTTTGAAACCTGGACTAGGCCACCTGTCAGTGTCTGAACAATACAAAACCTTTTAAATTGCAAATTCAGAAAAGATCACAAAGCCAGACCAGAAATATTCATGGCTCGGAATATGCTGATAGCCTAGCATGCACATTTCCCCCTATCTGTAACTTTGCTTAGGAGTCTGTTTTACCTTTCAAATAGAGGACCTGGTCTTCATGCTCACTGCTTTTCCACATGGGGGGAGGGGGGTGTTTGTTGCAGCTCCACCACATAATGATGGTTTGATCAGCAGTCCATGCTCCACCTGTAATTAAGCTCGCAAAGCATGATAACCATAAAAAAAAAAAACCCTGATGATGGTTAATGTGATTAACTAGCTCCAAGACTTAATACCGGGATCCCTCACTTTCCGCGGTTAATGGGGACCGAGACACCCCCCCACACACACAACCGCCAATTTCCATGAAGTATGATCAACCCCCCCTGACTGATGTATAAGTAAGTACATGTGTGTATATATATATATATATATATATATACATATATATATATATATATATATATATATATATATATATATATATATATATATATATATATATATATATATATATATATATCTGCTGTGTGTGCAATGGTTTATTTATGAAATAAAATTTAAGCTACAATCACTTCAATAAACTATACTTAAGCTACCAACAATTTATTTAGTCTGTGTTTCATTTCCCCTTTAAGGCTCAGGCTCCGGTCAACCGAGATGTGCACCCCCCACCCCCACCCCCCCACGGTCAGACCAGCCTACGCCCTTGGCACATGAACTGACACATTTGTTCTGTTTTCACTTAAGAATCTGGTTGGCTAGATCAGCTCACAGATAAATGGGTTTATAGTCAGATGCCATAGATATTAAGTATAGAAAGTATCCGAAGAATGAAATGCTGTTTTTAAAAGAAATGTATTTATATTTTCATTTGCCATTTACTGAATTACATAAATTCTGAATGCTTTAGCTTACCCGCTGCCTGGTTCAAACAAACAAAAAAAATACACTCTTTAACTCTGGCTGAAGGTAGAGCACACCCTGAATAGATCGTCAGGCCATCAAAGGGCATCCATGAAATAACAATAAAAAAAGAAGCAGTATAGAAAACAATATCTGTAAAATTGTACAAAGTGTAGTAGCATAATAAGTAAAGTAATGGCTGTGTGATGTGTTAAACAAACCTTTATAAAATAACATAATGCATCAAATAATGGAGTAGTGGAAGTCTGGCCTCTCACCGTCTACGGTGAGAGGCATGTAAAACAACCAGTGATAATTGTAATACCATCTGTATTTGTGTCTTCTTCTTCTTCTCATGCAATACCATCTGTATGTGTGCGTATTTATATTTTATTTACATCTTATGCATTATTTTTGAATGTTTAATTTTTATTATAAGCATTTATAGCATTGAATATGTATTTATTGATATTATATACACATATACATTTACATATACGTCAGTGGGGGGGGGGGGGTTGATCCTACTTCGCGGAATTCAGTGGTCGCGAAGGGATCTCGGTCCCAATTAACCGCGGAAAGTGAGGGATCCCTGTATTTTTAATCTTTAAAACCGATTCAACAATTAAGACTTGCATGTGCAATGAACAATAATTATATCACCTAGTTTTATGTTTAGTGGGATTTATTTGGCGTTCATCACATAGTCTTGGTGATTCTTAAGAATACCCTAATGTAAAATCTCCCGAACACGGCCGGAGAGATAATTAAATTCATCCAAAGATTTGGAAACTGTCATGGATTTGTGTGTGTAAAGTCCAGGGTCGTGAATCAGATAGGCGAGATGTAAATATCAGGAATGTTTACATTCAACTCTAAGCCTACTACCTTTCCCAGTTTTTATCAGTGATGCTGTATGGATCTTGAAGCAAATTTATTAAAGCTTTTAAATTTATTTCAAGTTTTGTTGGTTAGTTTATTTCTTCCACAAGACTCCGCCACTGTGTTTTATTTTTTTTGTATCATTAAATTAATTAATTGTATTTTTTGCATATCGGGTGACTGTTCATACTCTGAAAACATAAATCAAAACAACAACACATAATGACTCCACCAATTTTAATTCATTTTTTTGGTTCATGAACTCAGTATGTATATGATTATTTCTGTGTATACACTGGCTTTGAATGTAATTTATTAAATAAAACTTTTAAACAGTTGAGAAATGAGAAATCTGATTCAGTTACCATTCGTCATGGGTCAACACAAACAATAACTTTGTGAACCAGAAGCACCACAATATCATCACTCTCACGATGTTCTTGTTGATACTGAGATAAAAACGTGATGCAACAATCAACATATTTGACCTTACATTCGATTTTATGTTCGAATAACAATGCCAGTTCGTAACAAAGCCAGCGGCTAGCTGACAGACAGAGTCCTGGCAGAGTTAGCACTAAACTGCCTAACAAGCAGCTTCAAGGCCACGGGTTTTGATACATTCATTCCTGAGCTTTGCGGTAGCAGCTAACAATAATTGGGGTCTTGTTTCTGTCAAAGTGCTGCCAATAAAAGGAGTCAAGGATAATAAAGGCAATGCCTCCGGTATATGTGTGTGTGTGTGTGTGTGTGTGTGTGTGTGTGTGTGTGTGTGTGTGTGTGTGTGTGTGTGTGTGTGTGTGTGTGTGTGTGTGTGTGTGTTTCCTGAGCAGGTTTTTCAGGTAGGAGAGGTTGTGTAGTTAGATGCCATTGGCACAGGTTGTGGGTTTCAATGGTTATTAAGGGTGCCCTTATCAATCATTCAGCCATAACTTGGAGGGGGAAAAAAGGTGGAAGTGGAACAGGTCAGTTGTTCCCCTTTCAGGCACTTTGCCTTTATTCACTCTAAATCACTTCTATCATCATCATCATCCTCGTCATCATCATCATCATCATCATCATCATATTCTTCTTCTTCTTCTTCTCTTTGTACCAGGTTGGGTCGTGGCAGTCAAGTCCAGCTACTTCCTTCCACTGCTGTGGGGACACCAAGGCTTTCCCAGACCAGCCAAGAAACTTAGTTCCTCCACTATATTCTGGGTCATCCTTCATGGTTAGACATGCTCGAAATACTAGCAGTTCTCGTGGGCCTTACCCATATGTATGAGACAATTCAAAAAGTAACATTATCTATCAGAGATTCAAATGATACCCCATTTTTCAATATAATCATACCAAGTCATAAACACTTCACTTGACAGTGCAGGCACCTCCATGTCATTGCATCTTTCTTCTGTAACTTTCATGAGGTTTTACACCCTTCAACCTCAAAAATATGATGAATGCTCCCATAAGGTATGAACAGCAAAGAGCACAACAATTTTGTATATGACGTCTGATTATGCATCAGTTGGGCAATGATAACAATTCTAAGAAGTCATCTTACCTAAGTGAGAGAAGGAAATGTTGGGCTTCTCATGAAATACTTCCTTTTTTTGAAGTCATTTAGGTTTTTTTTTTTTTTTTATGACTCTATCATTGATAAATCCAAAATAGCTAACCATTAATTTTCTAACCAAAAATGCGGAAAGAAGTTCATCTCTGTGATGGATTTTCAATTATAGATAATGGATGGATGGATGAATAGAGGGATAGATGGATGAATAAAACAGTTCAGTACAACACTGACACTTTATATCTTCAAAAAAGCTTACAGATATTACTGAGAAAGCACACAGGCCGTGTTTAATGGTTCGAGGAACACCCACTAACCTGCATGGTAATGTTTCCAAGTACCATTACAAACACTATATACTTTCCATTGCACTGTGATCTGGGATTTGTTTCTGTCCTGAGCTTTAACTTTAATGCTTTTGAACCTTAATAGGATTTGCAATCTTTCACATCTGTGGTTTTCTCAATAAAGAATTGCCACAAATCATTATATGGCTTTTGGGCCTTGCACTTGCTCCTTGCATTAGAAGGTACTTGAGTTCCATATACATTCACTCCTCAGATACGAATCTCTTTGTTTCAATAGAATTGTGTGTTTTGCCTTCCAAACGTAATATTTATCATATAATATGCAATATTGTAGTGCTCTTACAATACATACACTGATTAGCCTTAACATTAAAACCATAGCAACCACTGACAGGTAAAGTGAATGAAATTATTGTATATTACTCAGGAATGACAAGATCTGATTGGTGTACTATCTTAGGATTAAAAAAATCATTATTCCAAGTGCATAACACTCATGGTCACTTGGAGGAGATAGCATCACTGTTATCACGTTTTAAAATAGAAAAATAAACTACAATTATTTTAACCACCTATTTTATTTCGGAGCTATTTGCTATTAGTACGGCATCTCAAAAACGAGATTTCACGCATGCGCAAGCTGACATCATTCATGTGGTCAAAATGGTGACGGAAGAACATGCGTTCCATGTCGGGGATAAGTTTTCGTCATTAGAAGAGCTTGAAAAACGCATTCAGTTGTTCCAATAGCATCACTACATTCAATTGTACTGAATGCAGACGCTTCCCCCAATTACGAACATTCGTTTTACGAACATCCGGAGATACGAACATCCGGTCCGAAGTCAAGAGTGAAAGTGAAAGTGAAATGAAATTGAGGAACAAGTAGTAATAGAATGGAATAAAATCTATAGAAAGATATATCATAAATATAAGAATTAAATATGATTAAACATTATCCTGAGGTACACTTAATACTAGACTCCTGGGGCAGTGGTGGTCTAGTGGTATAGGGCGCTGGATCGCTGATCCAAAGGTTGGGGGTTCAAGTCCCAGTCTCCACAGGGTTGTCACTGTCCCCCCCAGTGCAGCTAACTGGGTTATCAAAGGCGGGCCATGTCTCTCACTGTCTATGGTGAGAGGTTCATGTAAAAGAACCATTGCTGACTTTCGTAAAGAGTAGCTGCAAAGTCGTCAGCGTGTTTCTGTCCCTTGCTAAAAGGGTTGTGACAGGAAGGGCATCCGACGTAAAAACCTCTGCCAAATCAAACGTGCGAATCAGATGATTCGCTGTGGCGACTCCTGAGTAAAAGGGGAAAAAGCCGAAAGGAAGACAGACAGACACTTAATACTAGACTCCGGCAGAGGGGAACATGGCTAAAACTGTCCGGGAATAGAAGCAGAATGATACATTTCTGAACTCCTGCCAAAAGTTTCAAAGAAGAAACAAATTGACTCCAGTATTATAATGAACTGGATAAGAGTGAAACTCTGTGAATCTGATCAGATCCTCTGTGCTGTGCTTGAGAGGAACCAGGAGTTTAAACACGGGATATAATGATATTGATAATGTGATCATTATGGAGAGAGAGAGAGAGAGAGAGAGAGAGAGTGTATACAGTACAAACTCGTATAGGTTACTTATGCAAGGTTCCCCTCGAAAGAATGCCCTATAACGACTTACAAACAAATTCATCTAACGAACGGTCATCTGGAACCTAACTTGTCCGTAAGCTGGGGAGCGTCTGTATATTTTTTGCTAATCGTATGGCACAAGTTTGCTAATACATATGTCAAAGCACATGCCATACACTTAACTTTACGGAAGTCTTCGAAAGGGCTACTTTTCTGCTGGCATGCTTCTGTTGATACAGATTTGAACTTTTTGCCCCCATGGATGCAGTACAATTCGACTTCAACAAACTTTATCGCAGAATTGAATACCCGCTTAACCTACTTCACCGATCGTTTCATAGTGTTTTCGATTGTGATTGTCCTTCTTTTATTCAGTTGAATGTAGTGATGTTGTGAGAACAACTGAATGAGCTTTTCAAGCTCTTCTAATGATGAAAATTTATCCCCGACATGGAACACATGTTCTGTGAATCATCTGATTCGCACGTTTGATTTGGCAGAGGTTTTTACGTCGGATGCCCTTCCTGTCACAACCCTTTTTTAGCAAGGGACAGAAACACGCTGATGACTTTGCAGCTACTCTTTACGAAAGTCAGCAATGGTTCTTTTACATGCCTCTCACCATAGACAGTGAGGGACATGGCCCGCCTTTGATAACCCAGTTAGCTGCACTGGGGGGGACAGTGACAACCTTGTGGAGAGTGGGCCTTGAACCCCCGACCTTTGGATCAGCGGTCCAACGCCCTGTACCACTAGACCACCACTGCCCCCATTTTGACTACATGACTGACGTCTGCTAAACATACGACAGAATGATTAACCTCATTTCCAGTAGGTGGCGCATCAACGCACATGCGCAAAAGGATTGCTGTACGAATAGCAAAAATAAATCGCGGGTAGCCCCAGCCAGTGTTTTTTTTTTTTTTTTATGTACCCATCTAGGATATGCTACATATACAACTTTTAGTGTATACACCACAGTACCATTAACTACTCCCATTCTATCTGTGTGACTGCTCAGATGTCCATTTCGTCTATGGTGCATAACTTATTACAATGGGACCTTCCAAAGAGTGGGATGCATTAGGCAGAAAGTGACCAGTCAGTTCTCACAGTTGATGTGTTGGAAGCAGGAAAAATGATTGGGCAGAATATGCTGTGTGAATTTCACAAGAGCCATATTACATTCAAAACATTTGACAGACACTCATCTCACTTATCTAGAGCGACCTACATTTATCATTTGTTTGTTGAACAGAGCAATTGAGAGTTAAGAGTCTTAATAGTGGCAGCTTGGTAGTACTGGGGTTTGAACCCCAGATTACTGATCCAGAGCCTCAACCGCTGAGCCACAACATGCCCCACATTGTGACGGCTAAATGACTGAGTCTATTTGTCTCCAAAATAGATCTTGTGGAGCGAGGACTCTGAGGAGTGTCCCTGGTATGCAGTGGTAAGTACCTACCAAATATGGTCGAAGGAAGGACAAATAGTGAACTGGCAGGAGTACCATGTGTGCGAAACTGATGCATGTAGGGACCGAATACAGTACTAGTATAGCTGGTCTATTCCTACGCAAGAGCTACTGTAACAGACACCAAAATGCTTGTATAAATATTATTTAAAAGGCTGTCTAAACTTATTTTATAAGGAATAAGGAATTCTTTTATAAGGAATTTATACAAAAATCAATATAAAATCCTAATTTGACTTGAAAGAGAAATCACAAAACTTCCCTGTTTTTATGTCTCTGATTTTCAACAATAATTTATTGATTGTCTTTTCATCCGTTCATTCAATCACATTACTGCATGAGGAACTGAGTTAATAAGTTTAAGATGAACCGTGTAAATCATAATTAGAGTCGCGGAAAGGCTGGGGTTCATGTCAGCTGACTCTGGGCTAGGGCAGGGTACACCCTGGACAGCTCACCAGGCTATCACAGGGCATCACATTAACTAAGTTAAATATGGGGTTAGTTGCACTGTGGGAGAGACAACAGCAGTGACAATCCACTGAGGCTGAACGGGGCTTGAACGTCTGCCCTTGGGATCAGTACTCCAGGACTCTACCACTGCCCTGTTAGTATCTTTTATTTGTGTTTAAAAATAATTGTTTATATCAAGTTTTCGTAATTATTTCAGTGATTCGCCTCAGAGCAACAAAGTCCTGGGTTTGATTTTTCCACGTCTGGGCGTTTCTGTGTGGAGACTGATGTTCTCCTTGTGCTTGCATGGGTTTGGACTACCTGGCTATTCCAAATGGACACTGGGTGTAGATTTGAGTGCAAGTGTGAACGGTTGTGTGTACTGCTCTGCTCTGCTGAGATATTCAGGGTGTACGCTTCCTTCGCCCTATGTTGGTTAAGACAGGCAAAAATGACCCTGGTAGGATTAAGCAGTTGGGCAGATAGTTGAGTAATCATTACACTAAGTGAAATACATTACTGCATGAGATACTGAATTAATAAGTTGAAGCTCATTTTATTATATACAGGGATCCCTGTCTTTCCGCGGTTACTGGTGACGGAGACCTCCCTGCAACCACCAATTTCCGCGAAGTAGGATCGACACCCCCCCCACACACACACACCTGACTGATGTATATGTACATGTATATGTGTATATAATATCAATAAATATATATTCAACGCTATAAATGCTTATAATAACAATTAAACATTCAAAAATAATGCATAAGATGTAAATAAATTATAAATATTCACACATACAGACGCGCGCGCACACACACACACACACACACACACACACAAACACACAGATGAGCACCTCACATAACAATGTAAGTCATTATATGGGTTGTTTTTGTTTTTCTTTTTGTTTGTTTGGAGGTTTTTTCATAATTGGCATTGTTTTCCTTAATTTCCTTCTTTTTTTTTCGATGAATATTTTTGAATAACCTTTGATGCACTGAAGCCGCAGAAACCGAAGCCGAAGTAGCGAGGGATCACTGTACTTACTCTTAGAAAAAGCTGAGCAGCCTGCATACAATATATTAAAGCATTAAAATGTTTAATGTTTAAACAGCGATGAACACATTAAAGAATGCAGTGTTGAGCAGAACTGATTAGAGAACTCAGCTGAATGATTGCTTTGCAAGAAGTAGTCATGTTGATCAGATATTGCATTATTGCTGCAACAGAGTCAATAGGCATGTTATAATTACATTTACAAAGTGATTGAAAATAACTAACGAGCTGCTACTACATATAAACAGCGACTGTTCATTTTTCTAAAGATTAAACTAGCATTGTAATTACCTTTATATAGCAATACAGAGTGAAATTAACACTTATTTGTTATTTACGCTTTAAGCATAACAACAGGAAGAGCCTTCATGTTGTATCATCTTCATATAAAGATTGTTCAGTTCATTTTTTGTGACCACTTAATCCTAATTAGGGTCACGGGCAGGCTGGCACCCATCCCAGCCAACTCTGGGCGAGGGCCGAGTACACTCTGGACAGCTCGCCAGGCCATCACAGGGCAGAAATACGCTGACGGCTATGCAGCTACTCTTGTCAAAAGTCAGCAATGGTTCTTTGATAACCCAGTTAGCTGCACCCCGGGGGGGACGGGGGGGCAGTGACAACCTTGTGGAGAGTGGAATTCGAACCCCCATCCAGCGCCCTATACCACTAGGCCACCACTGCCCGACAAAGATTGTATTAGATTCTATATAATGTTCCGCATACGGTGATGAATTACCGTAAATCAGGGGTCTCCGATCTTATCCGCAAAGGGCCGATATGGGTGCAGGTTTTCACTTCAACCAAACAGTAGCCACACCTTCCACATGTTTCAATAACTGGTCATCAAAAGAAAGAAAAAAAAGAAGAAGAAGAAGAAGAAGGAGGAAAAAAAACTCGATTCCATATTCAACTCTGGAGTGGAGCCATCTTGGTGAGATCACAATGCTTTAAGTCTTAACGCAAAGCAAGGTGATCTCACCAAGATGGCTCCACTTCAGAATTGAAACAGTAATGTCCAATCTAGGTTTTTTTTTCTTTTCTTTTCTTTTCTTTTGATGATCAGTGATTGAAACTGGTGGAAGGTGTGGCTACTGTTTGGTTGAAGTGAAAACCTGCACCCTCACCGGCCCTTTGTGGATAAGATTGGAGACCCCTGAATTAAATGGTGGGAATTCTTTGATAACAGCTGATGTTACTACACACTATCATATCAATCAGTGTCAGTAAAATGGTCCAGGTATTATCGTTGTTTAATCGTGAAAACCTTTTTTTTTTCCCTTTTCCAGAGGTCGCCACAGCAAATCATGTGATTCGCATGTTTGCTTTGGCATAGGTTTTTACATCAGACGCCCTTCCTGACACAACCCTTTCACAATGGGCAGAAACACGCCGACGGCTATGCAGATATTCTTGACAAAAGTCAGCAATGGTTCTTTTACATGAACCTCTCACCATAGACAGTCAGAGACATGGCCGGCCTGTGATAACCCAGTTAGCTGCACTGGGGGGAACCAGTGACAACCTTGTGCGGAGTGGGACTCAAACCCCCAACCTTAGGATGAGTGATCCGGTGCCCTATACCACCAGCCCACCACTGCCCCTAATCATTTAAACCTCATCTCTTGGAATTATGTTTTAAGTATATATATATATATATATATATATATATATATATATATATATATATATATATATTTTTTTTTTTTTTTTTTTTTTTTTAAATAACCAATATTTATTACCTTATAACTAGCAATCTGTTGTACATGATATAATTCTTTAAATATTATTTCTTTAACTCAATTATTAATTATTAAGTCAATAACCTGAATGGTAGATCAAGATCTTGTTTCTGACATCAGCAACAAACCTTTCAAGTTCATTATACAAAGAAAGATGAGATAGATTGATAGATTTCTTCCCACAGTCCAAAAACATGCGCGGTAGGCTAACTGGCTGTTCCAAATCACCCTGAGGTGTGAGTGTTAGCACTGCGATGGCCTGGTGAGTTGTTCAGGGTGTACCCTGCCCTCACCAGGAGTTTGCTAAGATGGGTGCCAGCCTCCACATGACCCAAATTAATATTACGCGGTTCAGAAAATGAATGAATGAATGAAAAAGGTTTCATATCTTTTTTAGACATTGCAAAGTGGTTGGTTTATGTAATGTCAGAGATATTAATATTAATTTCCTTCAATATTCAGACCTCTGAAGTTTGTAAATAATCTAATATGTAAAAGCATGGATTTTTTTTTACATGTTAAAGTTTTTGTCTACTGACTTTATGTTGGGCTGCATGGCGGTATTGTGGTTAGAAAGTCTGCCTCATAGCAAGAAGGTCCTGAGATGGGCGTTACTGTGTGGAGTTTGCATTTTCTCTCGGTACTCCAGTTTCTTCGGAGTCCAAAGACATGCACATTTGGATGATTGGCTGTTTCATGTTATATCTAGATGTGGATGTGAATGTGAAAGGTTGTTTGTGCGTGTGTTTGCCTGTGGTGGCCTGGCTAGCTGTTCGGGTTGTACCTCACCTTCGTCCAGTGAGATAGGCTCCCTGAGGCCTTAGTAGGATTAGGTGGTTTGGCAAATGAGTGAGTGAAGGATGAGTGACTATACAGTAGTCTCTTTTTTTTTGTAGAAAGTTGAATAAGATGTTTCAACAGATGCTGAGCTCCTGGACTCACACATACTTTCCTATACTTCCCTCTGCTGGACAAATGAAGAATCAACAAACATTACAGGCATTACATATTGGATTTTACAAAAATTATATACTACTATATACTGTATATATATATATATATATATATATATATATATATATATAAACAACCAATATATATATATATATATATATATATATATATATATATATATATATATATATATTTTTTTTTTTTTTTTTTTTTTTTTTTTGGTTGTTTGTTTTGGTTTTTTTTTAAAGGTAAATTCAGTGAAATTTGTTTATGATTATTGAAATTATCAAAGTTCAATTGTTTTCTGAATCATGTTGCTTTGTACCTGATGTGGCATTGTCTCAGGGCTGTAGTCGGGCTTACATGCGAGTACTGTACACTGCATATACTCACTTATATTAGCAAGCATGTAGCGTGTACACACTTATTTTTCCTTGCAAGATCGTTTATAATCTTTGCTATCTCGTTAGGATGCCGAAGCAGCCTCATAGTATGCCCACTTTTTTTTTTTTTTTTTTTTAACCACGACAGCGCTGGGCATTGTAATATGTTATAGGCCTTAATGCAATGTATTTGTTCATTCGTTCATTTCCTGAACTGCTTAATCCTAATTGAAGTAGCAGGGAGGTTGGCGCCCATCTCAGCCAACTCTGGGCGAGTGCGAGGTACACCAAGGACAGCTGGCCTGGCCTTCGTAGGGCATAAGCTATATATTCACACAATCCTTTACTCAGTCCTACTAGATTCGTGGGAGGCTGGTGCCGATCCCAGCCAACACAGGGCAATAGCTGGGTACACTTTGAACAGCTTGGCAGACCACTGCAGGGCCATCCCAAACACAAACCATTCATAATCACATCTAGGGGCAAGCTGGAATAGCCAATTAGTAACTAGTAAGAGTTTCATCTGGGATGAATCCGGAGTACCCAAAGAAAGCCCATGTAAGCAGGAAGAGAACATGCACACCAGGCTCATGACTCAAACCCAGGACCTTCTTCCTGTGAGGCAGACATGCTCATCACTATGTTAAAAATTAACATTATTGTAAATGTTTTAAAGATAGCTCCTTTCTTTTTCTTTTTTTTTTCATGCAAGTCAAATCAGCTTCATTCAATTTTTTCTTAATTTGATGAGTAAATTAATTGGATCAACACAGTAGTATAGTGTGTGGCATGTACAGTACTCCTCACAACCAAGAAGATCCGATGTTCCGCCACAGCCGTGCTGGGAGCTAATTGGCCAAGCTCTCACGGGAGGTAGGGACGGCATACGCTCACTTCCTTGTCACTCACAGCAATCGCCAGCCAATCATGAGCATCTGTGAGCACTTTCAATCCGAGGGTGTCAGACCGCCCCCGAATTGCGCGTGCGCTTCAGTTTGAAAAAAGGCGGGTGTTCAGCGTTACATGTCACTGAGGGGGCGTGTACATGCTTTCGCCCCTCCCTGGTCATGGCTGTGTGATATGGAATGCAAATACCAAATGGGTGGGAATTGGATACCACTAAATTCTGGAGAAAATTGGGGGGGAGTCAAAAAAAAAGGGCGTCCTAGGTTCAAGGTCCACACCCTGGCTTTTCTGTTTGCATGTTCCCGCCACACTTGTAGGATTCTTCAGGCATGCCAGTTTCTTCCCACTGTCCAAAGACATGCATGTTTGAAAATGTCTCGTCCAAATTGTCCCTAGATACGAGTGTGAGGTGAGTCATTCATTCATTTTCTGAGCCACCTAATCCTAATTAGGGTCACGGGGAGGCTGGCGCCCATCTCAGCCGACATGATACACCTTTGACAGCAGGCCAAGCCATCGCAGTGTGTTGTGTGTGCATGTTTGGCCTGAAATAGTCTGGTGAATAGTCAAGGTGTACCCCACTTTCAAACAGTGTTGGCTAAGATAGGCTCCAGCCTCGCTGCAACCCTGCTAGGATTAAGAGAGTGAATATAATAATTGCAGTTAATTGAAAAAAAAAATCCTCTTATGTGTTTCTGCTTCACGAGTAACCCTGGTGAACATGCACTAAAGCTGAGGGCAAACATTCACAATTGTTTCTCCTGTGACAGCACAGCACACCATGCATAAATTGTGATAGGAACAAAGAAAGTGTAGCAACACTCATCAGATTAGTATAAATCACTAAACTCATAACAAATATTCTAATACAAACACAGCTGTTATGTTTGAAGTTTTCCTTTAACAATGGAATGGAGATGTGGGGGTGTAGAACTTATAACTGTAGTGCACTTGTGTGAGAAGTTACCAGCGGTTTGGAAACAGGCCCCCCGGTTAATTCAGAGCCCAGCCTTGACCAGGTCACGTGGGTCAAACTCTCGCTTGGCCGTGATAAACACAGCCAGAAAATGGCGGATATTGAGGAGTTACGGGTAGGAGAAAGTGTTATGATAGCTGGCAGCTGCTTTGCACTTGTCGGAGTTTGAAAAAAGTTATTTTTCCAGACTGTATATGTTATCGTTTTATTTGTTAACGAAACTAAACAGTCGGTTGATATCTTTTTATAGTCAAAATAGTATCGATATGTTTTTTCCCAACCGTAGGCCCGAGAGTCGATGACTCTTTGAAGCCTGGACCTGTTCTAAATTGCTAGCACTAGCCATCTAGCCTGCTAGCTTCCAGCTGCTTCGCTAGCTATCAAGGTGCTTGGGCTTCAGCTACATGTCTTCACCAGTCTGCGTTTATTCGGTTACTTGTGTTGAATTCTTATTAGTACTGAGTGGTATGTATGTCAGTTAACCGTAAATGGTTTTGAATAACTAGAAAATTTAGACTGTACGTGGTTAATCTTTTGTTATCATCTGTTTAGCATTGTCAGTTAGCTCGGTGCTAACTATTTCCTCAGAGATGGGTAACTGTTTAGCACAAGCTTTGCATAGTAAGTTAACATTTTTTTGTTAATGCTCTAGAATTAAATATGAGATCTTAAACGAAAACGTCAGGGGTGGCTAGCTAAGCTAGCTAACAGCTGTGTTATTACTGTCATTGTTATTGTTGTTGTTGTTGTATTTGAGGTTAGCTTAACCGCTCTATAGCCTATATATATATATATAGTCTATATATTTTCCTGCCTAAAGTAACGTTTTCTATAGTTATTTGTCATATGATGTCCAAAAAAAATCAAACTTTCCTATCATAGTTTCAAATCTCAGGTTTATGTACATCTTTCAGTGGTTATTGCATTGGTCTTTAGGTTCTTCTCACCATAAACATTTTAAACTTTGAATACATTTTAAGGATTTTTCTCAAAGAAAAGCAAGAAGCACAAGGGAAATGGAGTACTGTATATTTTGAAGGGTCAGTTGAACTTATTTATTTGAAAAGTGTTTAATGTTGTGCTGCACAAACTCTGGTTCAGCTTTAATAGTTTGCTTTCTTGTTTGGACAGTTGAAATTAATTGATGTCATGCCCCAGAAGTCTCCTTTATACAGCTTGATGTACATTTTATCATATTTTATACAACTGAGAATTAAGGGTCTTGCTCAAGGGCCCATCACTGGTAGCTTGGTTGTACTAGGGCTTGAACCCCCAACCTTAAGATTAATAGCCAGGAATCTTAAAGTCTGAACAACTTAGCCACCCTGTCCATGATTTAGTGTTTGTGTTTACTGTGGTGGATAGTGCAGCTAACTGGGTTATCAAAGGCCGGCCATGTCTCTCACTGTCTATGGTGAGAGGCATGGAAAAGAACCATTGCTGACTTTTGTAAAGAGTACTGTAGCTGCAAAGCCGAGTTTCTGTCCCATGCTAAAGGGTTGTGTCAGGAAGGGCATCTGACTTAAAAACCTATGCCAAATCAAACATGCGAATCATTTGCTGTGGCGACCCCTGATAAAAGGAAAAAGCCGAAAGGAAATCTCTCTCACTGTGATAGATATAATTCCACATCAGGGAATATATGTTATGTATTTTTTGGCTTTCCTCTATGGAGACTTTTGTGCCCCCCCAATAGTTTCATCAGATTTTACAATTTATATATTGATTTTGTGAAGCCATGGTTAAAGTGCAACACACTTTGAGTAAACTGTTAGAAGACAAATGTGTTGTGTACCTTAATGGTGCTGATAATCAGGTATTGCATGTCCACTGTGCGTCTTCCTTTTACTTTCACTGTGCACATACATGTGGGACCTGACCTTCTTTTAACTATCTGGCTTTGCCAAATTGATTTGCATGCTGTGTCTTTTTTGTATTTCAGAATATGATATCAAGTTTCCGTGTATCGGAGCTCCAGGTACTGCTAGGTTTTGCTGGAAGGAACAAGAGTGGAAGCAAACATGAACTCTTGCTGAGAGCCTTGCATTTGCTAAAGAGTGACAGTAGCCCTGCCGTACAGCTCAAAATCAAGGACCTGTATCGCCGGAGATTCCCGAGAACATTAGACAGTATCACAGAATTGTCTGCTCTAAAGACAAACACAAGTTCACACCCAAAGTGTGAAGAGAGATCTCCAGCTGTGAGTCCGGACTTTTTCCGTGGTGCTAGTCCATTAGACCAGACTCATCAGCACACTACAGTGACGCTTAATCCGGCTGTATTTCATGACACGAAGTCCAGCATGAACATGCAGCAGCCTACACCACTCATGCCTCCCGTCCACCCAGATGTCCAGATGAAGTCCCTTCCATTTTATGATGTGTTGGACGTTTTGATCAAACCTTCAAGTTTAGGTAGTTGTGGTTGGCTTTTATTATTTTAAGCACCGGGTCAGATTTTGCATAGTTGAACAAATAATTTTCAACTAATAGATGCCTGGATTTTGAAGTTTATATATTTGTATACATTAAATCTTATGATCACTTATAGAAAAGATGTAGAATTTTGCATGGTCTAAAACTTATGACTTTAAATATTTGGACAGATAAAAAAAATTCCCGGTTTCTAATCAGCTCCAGGACCCGTAAATTGGATCAGACTTTTTTTTTTTTAATATACATGTATTTATTGATTTTAAACCACTCAAGGGCTCAGAAAACATTTCAGACAACATAAAAACAAGACAACAGGCAATTCAGTGTTTGTGAGATCAGTTTACTTCTGTTTGAAATGCTTCTATTTTCTGAAGTTTTTAGAAATGCAGGGCTGCTGTTCTATATGCAGTTGTTTCGCGTTGTTATATGTTCAATGTACATGTTAAAGACTGATTATCTAGATTTTGTAGCTTCATTCACTTTACCTTTAAGTGCTTTTCGTCTTTGACAGTCTCTCTCGAATTCAATGTCTGTCTTCAAAAAGTCCTGATAAGAGACCAGGATTTTTTGTTTGCTTTTTAATCCGGCCTTATAGTTGATGGAACTGATGTTGCCTTAGTTAATTATTGGAGTAATTTACAAATAAAACATTTACTGTGTACAAGATGTAGTACGTGTCACTAAATTGTGTGTATGTGGCTTATGTTTCATATGCAGGGGCCAGTACTATTCAGAGATTTCATCAAGAAAAATACTTTATTTTTGCCTTGACCCCGCAGCAAGTTCGTGAAATTTGCATTTCGCGGTAAGGACCTGATTTGAATCAACCTAATCCTAATTTGTTTTGCGGCATGCATTTCTTATTCTCTTCCATTTTTGTTGAAAGGGATTTTCTTCCTGGTGGAAGGAGAGATTATATGGTTCAAATACAACTCCGGTAAGTGTCACGTTTGCTCAAAATATGAGTTCACAATCAGTTTACCGTCTCTGAAACTGTGGGATAACTTTGAGTTTGTTGTCAGGTTCTGCCTTTCAGAGACAAGCTGCCCTCAAGAGGACAACTTTCCAAATAGTCTTTGCATCAAAGTCAATGGGAAGCTATTTCCTCTCCCTGTGAGTAATAATATGGCTGTGATTTTCACTGTGTTCTTGTAATTTATTGTACTATTGAAGATTTTTACATTTAACTAGTCTTCGGTTCTACCAGTCCATGTGTATCATTGGAAAAAAGTATTTAGAAATAAGTTTCTTGCTTTTGTACCAGGGCTATGCACCACCTCCCAAGAATGGCGTAGAGCAAAAGAGACCAGGCAGACCTTTGAACATCACCTCTCTCGTCAGACTATCATCAGCGGTCCCCAATCAGATATCGGTCACATGGGCACCTGAAATTGGAAAGGTACGTTTCTCGCAGCTTCAGTGTTCATCATGTCAGTGACATTTTCTTTATTTTGTTAACACACCTTTCATTCATTACTTTCCAGACATACTCCGTGTCTGTGTATTTGGTACGGCAGCTGACGTCACCGCTGTTATTACAGAGATTGCGAATGAAGGGAATCCGAAACCCTGATCACTCAAGAGCACTCAGTGAGATCAGCTTCTTGTTTCTTTTGCTGAAAGTAATAACTGTGGATCGGGAATAGTTAGAATTTCTCCCAAACATATGTTGTGTAGAATGAATATTGATTATAATGTTTAAAATACACTTTCCTCCTGTGTGTTAGTAAAAGAAAAGCTCACAGCAGACCCAGACAGTGAAATAGCCACAACCAGCTTGCGAGTCTCACTCATGTGCCCAGTAAGACCTGAACACAGATTTAGTCAAATCTTAAGACATGTTCTTCTTTCACTTTATCCAGCTATTTTTTAAGTCTATTATTTTTCCATCAGCTTGGAAAAATGCGTCTAACGGTGCCCTGTCGAGCAGTGACCTGCTCACACCTCCAGTGTTTTGATGCTGCACTGTACCTGCAGATGAATGAGAAGAAGCCCACCTGGATCTGTCCTGTGTGTGACAAGAAAGCTGCATATCAGAGTCTGATCATAGATGGGTAAGTTACTCTTTGGTACTCCTGGTCTGGAAAGCGAATGTTTATAGCTTACTTGAAATCATTCTGGCTTGTTTATTTTTTGACGATATTACTCATGCCCTATTTATTTATTTATTAGGCTGTTTATGGAAATATTAAATGACTGCACAGATGTGGATGAAATCAAGTTCCAAGAGGATGGAACCTGGTGCCCAATGAGACCAAAGAAGGAGACGCTCAAAGTGTCATCTCCATGTTTACCCAAGATTGACTGTAGGTTTTTATTTTTATTTTTTCCTTATCCAATTGTTTTTGCAGGTTTTATCGAAAAAGATAATTAAAATACCTACAAAATGCCATACATTTTATAAATTGTACTCTAGTATGTATACTTGTCTGTAATTAGTATGCCAAAAAATGCATATGCTATTACAGACGCTCCCCGGCTTACATTTTTAATTGGTTCCGGACAGCCGAACGTAAGTTGAAAGTGAACGCAAGTTGTTACAGTCACGTATGACGTGTGATTATGACGCTCATACTGTACTATACATCCATAAATACCATTACCATATCTCATAAAACACCCCTAAATCAATTATTATAACATTGTAACATATCAATATTAATTTCACATAAGTCAAGTATTTATACCGAGTCACTTTACATGAAGCTTAAAGCGGCCAATCAACGCTTACGATATGTGAGGCGCTCAAAACTGAAAGTAGTGGACTTGCGAAAGTTGTGCACTTGCTGTGGGTTATATGGACTGTGCAAGGGTGCCGTTG
Source organism: Plotosus lineatus (assembly GCA_024760905.1). Taxonomy (NCBI): domain Eukaryota; kingdom Metazoa; phylum Chordata; class Actinopteri; order Siluriformes; family Plotosidae; genus Plotosus; species Plotosus lineatus. Next base: position 49,687,479 of record CM045734.1, read on the forward strand.
AACTCGTTTAGAACACAGCCTGCACTGATGTGAATCAACAGCAGAGTAGAGAGTTCTCTCTGCATTTGGGTTTTCATTAATTTTACAACTCTTTGTTCAACTGAGTATGCATGGTAGATTGCACTGATCCGAGCAGATAGTTAATTCGTCTCTGTGTATGAGACTTGCATCCATGCTAGTAGGCTTACGCTTCTGACCAACCATATTTGCTTAGGGTTACAAAAGTCCGCAAAGCAGTGTAAACGCAGATCATAGAGACGACGTCTTAACACAAGGGTAACACGCTATGTAACCGATAAAACGATATATATAATACAGTCATCCCTTGAATATTGCGGATAATGTAGACCAGACCTGGCCGCAATATTCGAAAAACCGCGAAGTAGGAACGCCCCTCTCATTTCTATGTTTTCGCGTCTATACAATATCAAGAAGTGTATATTAAACGTTACACAGTTGTATGCATATGTATATACTGTAATGTAGTAATATTTAAACAGAATTTATATATAAATACTTTAAGTACTGTACTCACCTCTGACAATAGCTCTTCTCAGTGGTGCAGGATGTTCACAAACACTTCTTCTTCTTCACTTATCCCTTAATATCCGTGGATGTTGTTGGGATGCCTTCATGGCGAGACTTGGGCTGATTTGGCCTGGCGGAGCCCATCCCTCTCCAGGTCGTAGAAACACGCTGACAGCTTTGCAGCCTACTCTTTACGAAAGTCAGCAATGGTTCTTTTACATGCCTCTCACCATAGACAGTGAGAGACTTTTGATAACCCAGTTAGCTGCACTGGGGGGACAGTGACAACCTTGTGGGGACTCGAACACCCAACCTTAGGATCAGCGATCCTGTGCCCTAACCATTAGACCACCACTGTCCCTTCACAAACACTATAAGATCACAAAATCACAAAAAATCCCGCAGGAATGTGCGAGGCAACAGCATCATGCGTCTAAGCCAATCAGCTTGCGAGATTGAGTTGAGTGGGCGGTCCCTGCCTGAACTGGGGTGGAGGGGCACTTCAGTCTGTCATTTGTAAACAATGGACACAGCCTGCCTTGGGTCCCTGCCTTCCACTTTCTTACATGCGAGTTTCAACATGAATTTTGAATTTTTATGATTTTTTTTTACTACTTTATTTTTTTATTAAAATACCATGATGTACCAAGACCACGAAGTGGCAAGGGGTGTGTGTGTGTGTGTATATGTGTGTATGTATATATATATATATATATATATATATATATATATATATATATATATACACACACACACACATATAATATATAAATATAAAACTGAACTGGGAAGAAGGAGGGGCATGTTCTTCAGTCTGTCGTTTGTAAACAATGGACGCTGCGTCATTACGTCAGCGTATTACTTAGCTACGTCTGAAATCAAAATTTGCCTTTTTTTTTTTTTTTTTTTTTTTTTTAAACCCCGTAAAACGAATGAACGTAAGTCGGGGAGTGTCTGTACGTGTTTGAATACTCACTCTGCATTTGTTAGCCACCCGGTGCGCCTTATGGCATATATATATATATATATATATATATATATATATATATATATATATATATATATATATATATGTATATATATATATATATATATGTATATATGTGAGCCACTCCACCGAAATGCTGTTGCATCCAAAAATGAGCTATTTACACAGACAGATAGAGGAGGCCCAAAGCTGCAAAATGCAGCAAAAAGTTTGTCAATACCTTGAAAACTGACCGAGTTATGCTATTGCTTGTGTCAGCATTCAACTAAAAATTTCACAAGACGTTTCAGAGAAAAATGAGCACAAAGATTGCACTTCTTCCAAGATCATTAGTCCTTAGCAACGAAACATTTTTATGCACCTCAGCCATATAAACTTTTAGAAAACATGTCTAGGAAAAGTTTTAAGAAGAGATAAGAGAAATCAACCTCATTTTAATCTGACACACCCTTTTTAAACCCATCAGTCACCGTGGTCACCCATCAGTCACCCCCCCAAAAATGAACAAAAAAACAACTTTTTTTTTTTTTTCCTCATTTCTGTTTATTCCAACAAGATCATTATGTATCTTAACCATTATATAAAGGTTCAAATGATACTGATTGAAAAAAAAAACACTGTCAGGTTCAAACAATCACACTGAAATTAAGAAAACTAGATTAAAAAAATGATCTCTTTTTACAAGTAAGCTTCATTAACTCTGCCCTCATCATTATCTTAATCTATATCCTGCTCAGCAGAAAGGATCACGTCATCCCAAACACAACAAACTGAGTCTTGCACACTTTTATTAACAGATGCCGCCTCTTCGTCAACATCTTTATCAATCTTCATCAACACAGTTGGCATCATCATCAGTTTGGTCATCTGTAAAAGAATGAAACATTTATGTATTTTTCAGGTCTTGACCAATTTTCGTGCAAAACTAAACAACCCACGATCCAGCATGTCCAGTCCAGACAAGATTACACACAAATCAAATAATCAAAACAATTTCATAATCAAATTTTGCATGCAGAGAAAAATACTCGCAGGCGAAATAATCAAGTGCCAAGCATTCCGGCATCTTCAAAGCCCAATTCTCGCATCGAATTTAACATCTATACTAATGCAGCTAGACATCACAGATGACATTTCACTTACATTTTCCAGAAATTATGTCTATTCATATTCTTTTAAATAAACTTAATGACTGTTATTTAAGAGAAAGTCGAAGATAAATTCAGCATGCAGTAAACATGCGGAAGTTAACGTGTGACAGGCACTGCACGTGTGCAAGCCCGAGCTGACCAATCAGTGTGCTCATTTCAGATCTTCCTTAGCAACTAGCCTGCATTATTTACGAGCGTATTGTCTTCATAACCTTTATTTTATTTGCTGAAACGGCATTTTAATATCAAAGCAGTATCCAAAATAGAAAGATTACTTCACGGCTGTTCTTCTGGTGTATCGTCAATAGTGTGTCTTGTGCCGAACTCTGTGAATAATTGCAAAGAAAACCAGTAAGTTTTGCTACTGTTTTTATCTAGTTTTATGAGGGTGCTCACCAGAAAAATGTGGGGGAAAAGACATTTTTAGTGAGTTTTAGTCGATTTCACAAGAGCAAGTGATTGTTGAATACTTATTTTAATAGTTTATGCAAAAATCTGAATTTCGATAATAATGGTCCATTTTTACTTTTCTGGCCTTTATCTCAAAAGTGGTCTGTGCGACGGGCGCCTCGTGTGTGTGTGTGTGTGTACAGTAGGTCCCTGGTCTTTACGACGGTTCGGTTCCGGCCCTTTCCGCAGATCATGAAAATCTGCGGGTTATTGACGCAGTTTTAAGACTCTCATCATCATCATCATCATCTTCCGCTTAGTCCAGGGTCGGGTCGCGGGGGCGGCAACCTCAGCAAAGAGGTCCAGACGTCCCTCTCCCGAGCCACTTCCTCCAACTCTCCCGAGGGGACACCGAGGCGGTCCCAGACAAGCCGAGAGACATAGTCCCTCCAGCGTGTTCTAGGTCGACCCCGGGGTCTCTTCAGACTCTATATATTTTTTTAAGACTCTATGTATGATATTGCATGCACTAAAATATGCTTTTGAAACACATTCTATAGACAATCTTACTCATCAATACAGTAATAATGCAGTAAAATGTGGTAATGATGAAGTAAAAACTTTAATTTTGTACTGTGATTTCTTTCTTCTATTCGGCTTTTTCCCCTTTCTCGAGAGTCGCCACGGTTAATCATCTGATTCGCACATTTTGGTTTGGCATAGGTTTTTACGTCGGATGCCCTTCCTGTCACAACCCTTTTTAGTAAGGGACAGAAACACACGGACAGCTTTGCAGCCTACTCTTTACGAAAGTCAGCAATGGTTCTTTTACATGCCTATCACCATAGACAGTGAGAGACATGGCTCGCCTTTGATAACCCAGTTAGCTGCACTGGGGGACAGTGACAACCGTGTGGGGACTCGAACCCCCAACTTTAGGATCAGCAATCCTGCGCCCTATCCACTAGACCACCACTGCCCTAATTTTGTACTGTGATATTTATTGATGAAGCACTTAACCCTAGAAGAGCCCAATGTTAAATCTCAAAATGCCATGCATTTTTAGGGGAATTACCTTCCTATTTGTTATTGAATGCAGAAACTACCAAATAAATAGCATCACATAACTTTGTTATATGAAGATTATATAGAGGCCTTTCCAAAAAAAAAGTTTTTTTGAAGTAATCAAGGTCAAATTCAGGTCACATGACCTCAATTTCAAGATGGCCGCCGCATTTTCTGTTAGTTAACTTTTAGGAGCAGGTTGAATGATTCTTGTTTTCATAAATGAAAAAATGGAGATAGCCAAGTTGTTCCAAATACATATCAAGATGATGAAATCAACACACAAAATACTCAATATATAAGATATGAAGGAATTTTTTGTGTTGATTTTCTGTCAATTCTTGCTATATTCTGAATATGTTGAGTTATTATAATTGTTTATTAACAGTTTGAATCTAATTGAATTATTTCTGTGATAAGACTTAACTTACTTTTATGAAAACATATTTTCAATGATCCCACTCTCTACAAGGTTGTCACTGTCCCCCCCCAGTGCAGCTAACTGGGTTATCAAAGGCCGGCCATGTCTCTTACTGTCTATGGTGTGAGGCATGTAAAAGAACCATTGCTGACTTTCGACAAGAGTAGGCTGCAAAGCCGTCAGCATGTTTCTGCCCTGCGATGGCCTGGTGAGCTGTCCAGGGTGTACTCTGCCCTCGCCCTGAGTTGGCTGGGATGGGCACCAGCCTCCCCGTGACCCTAATTAGGATGAAGCGGTTACAGAAAACGAACTGATTTTCAATTATTTAAAGTGGGTAACTGTGGTCATGTGACCAGAATGTGGACCCTTGTATGCGTGTATATAATATCAATAAATACATATTCAATGCTATAAATGCTGATAATAACAAACATTCAAAAATAATGAATAAGATGTGAATAAAATGTAAATGCACACAAACGCATATGCAATAATCATGGGTATTATTGAGATGCATAATAGCTAATTGGTGGCAGCTGCATCTCTGTGACGAATCATGGGTCGAAAGCACAAGAAAAGCATTATGGGTATTATGGAGATGCAGCTTAGGGTGCCCCCTCACCCCCACCCCCTTACTGCAGATGGGACGCAGCTGCTGACCAAGAAGAAGCAGATTCTGGAAAGGTGGGCTGAACACTTCAACCAGGTCCTGAACCACCATGTCACGATCAATGATGAGGCCATCGCCCGCCTACCTCAAGTTGAGATCAACAGGAACCTTGACAATCTTCACACACAAGTAGTCAAAAAGGCTGTCAAGCAACTTTCCTGTGGCAAAGTACCAGGATCAGATGCAATCCATGCAGAGGTATACAAAGCGGGAGGACCAGCCTTGATGCAGAAACTGACCGAGCTCTTTCAGTTCATGTGGATTGAAGTGAAGGTCCCACAACAGCTGAAAGATGCCATCATGGTCCACATCTACAAGAGGAAAGGCAACTGTCAGTCCTGTGACAATCATCGAGGGATCTCTCTTCTGTACACAGCTGGGAAGATCCTGGTCCATGTCCTGCTCAACCGGCTCATTCAGCATCTTGAGCAGGCTCGAGCGGTCAGCTCGGATGGCTTATTGGAGATAATAGAGACGTTTGGCTGCCCAAGCAAGTTCATCATGATTGTCCGGCAGTTCCACGATGGCATGATGGTGAACATATTTGATGACCGAGACAAGTCCGAGGCTTTCCCAGTGATCAACGGCGTAAAACAAGGCTGTGTTCTTGCCCCAATGCTTTTCAGCATGGTCTTTTCAACCATGCTGATAGACGCTTTCCGTGATTGCCAGGATGGGATGCATGTCAGGTACAGGACTGACGATGGACTGTTCAACCTCATCTGCCTGCAGGTTGTTACCAAGGTGAAGGAGACTGACATCAGAGACTTCTTGTTCGCTGACAACTGTGCCCTCAATATTAGCACAGAGCAGAAGATGTAGCACGAAATGGACTGCTTCTCAAGAGCCTGCGACAAGTTTGGTCTTACTGTAAGCACCAAAAACACTGAAGTCATGTACCGACCCTACCGGAAACCACATGTCATGGTGAAGGCACAGGAACTCCAGGCTGTTGATTGCTTCACCTATTTGGGCAGCACACTTTCAAGAGCAGTGAACATCGATGTAGAAGTCAACAACAGGATTACCAAGGCCAGCTTTGCTTTTGGAAGACTCCGTGAGAATGTGTGGGAGAGGACTCAGCCTCACAACCAAGCTGAAGGTCGACCGTGCAGTAGTGGTCACTACCCACCTCTATGCCTGTGGCACCTGGACTGTCTACAGCAGACATGCCAAACAGCTCAACCTCTTTCACTTGAGCTGCCTCCACAGACTCCTCCGCATCAAGTGGCAGGACAAAATCCTTGACACAGAAGTCCTGGAACAAGCCGGTATTCCCAACATCCACACCCTCCTTTAGAAAGCACAGTTCAGATGTGCAGGCCATGTTGTCAGAATGAAGATTGTTGACTGTCAAAACAGCTACTGTACAGAGTGCTTTGTGAAGGCAGGAGTTCAATTGTGGGACAGAAGGAACGCTTCAAAGACGGCCTTAAAGCTTCCCTCAAGGACATTAACATCAACATCAGCACTTGGGAGCAGCTTGCTACCAACCACTCAGCTGAGCATTTCAAACTCGGATTGGCCTCACTAGTTATATCTCCTGATGCACAGCCATGGATCATAGATCTGATATGAAGCCATGGTCATTTTCGACCTCGCGTGTGTGCGCCATATTTTTCGGACCATAAGGCACATGTAAAATCTTTTAATGCTATCAAAAATTGACAGTGCACTTTATAATCCGGTGCGTTGTATGTATTGACGAAGGCGTGTTGTTGAGCAGTCCGGCCGCTATAGTCGGGTGATTAGTGTGTGTGTGTGTGTGTGTGTGTGTGTGTGTGTGTGTAGGACCCCAAAATGGGACCTATTAACAGACATGCTTACGAGGTGGATTTCAAACTGAAGGCTATCAGTCTCGCATTACAACATGGGAATAGAGCAGCTGCCAGAGAGTTCAATATTAATGAATCAATGGCATAAAAGTGGAGGAAGCAAAATGACCTGCGCCAAGTAAGACCAAACGGAGTTTCCGAGCGAGATGGCCACAGTTAGAGGATAAAATTGAACAGAGAACAGCAGGTAGAAGTGTTTCTACAGTCTCTATTTGACTCAAGGCAACAGCGGTCGCACATGAAATGAAGATGAACGAGTTTCAAGGAGGTCCGTCTTGGTGCTTTCGATTTTATGGAAAGGTGTAATCTCTCCATTTGCACAAGAACTACCATCTCGCACTAACTGCCAAAGGACCATGAAGAAAAGCTGACCAATTTCCGCATGTGCTGCAAGAATAAGATGTCTGAAAATAGGATCAGACCAGAACACATCACCAACATGGTCGAGGCCCCCCTCAGCTCGGACATCCCTGTAAACCATACTGTTGAGAAAACCGGGATTAGTACGGTGTCTATAGGCACCACCGGGAATGAGAAGTCATTCTTCACTATAGTACTCAGCTGCCAGACTAATGGCCAGAAACTACCACCCATGGTCATTCATATATATATATATATATATATATATATATATAGCGTAGGCCTCCGTCAGTCCCGAAGGACTATGGCTGCGCTCTGGCCAGTATCCCGACTGGTGATACTCCCCAGTGCACAGAGCCTGGGTAGGGAGTAATGAGGGACAGGCTGTTACCCAAGCAGCAAGTCCCCCCCTGTCTCGGCGCCACCGGAAGGATCCAATGGAAAGGCAAGTGCCGATACGACTGGGTTCCAGTGCCGCTGCAGGAGAGAAACTACGGTCAATTTAGAACGGCCAATTAACCTACAGTGCACGTCTTTGGATTGCGGGGGAAACCGGAGCACCCAGAGGAAACCCGCACAAGCACGGGGAGAACATGCAAACCCCACACAGAAACGCCCAGGCCGGGAATCGAACCCGGGCCTTCTTGCTGTGAGGCGGACGTGCTAACCACTACGCCACCGTTCCGCCATATATATATATATATATATATATACAGTGGTACCTCACCTTACGAAATTAATCTCTTCCAGAGCTTTTTTTCATAAGTTGAACCGCATTTTACATGTAAAACCCATGATTCGTTCCAAGGCTCCCAATACTACTCCCTATTCCATTTAAAAGTTATAAAAGCATACCTTTTAAAGATCTCCTTCTGCTTCAATATTGTACCGATTGCAGACGAGCTTGGCCATATTCCTTTGTGATATCACTTGAGCTCGTTTCTTCTTCTCACGTGTGTGTGTGCGCGTGCTTGTTGACCATGTCTTCTTAGCAGAGTTCTAATCTTACAAATGTTTATAGAAGGTTAAAAGCCTGAGTCAAGAAATAAAGCATAAAACAGCAGTAACTCTGTCCTTTACACGAAAAGCATCATGGTGGATTCAGCTCTATAATAAGCAATGGGAAGTAGATGCGTCATTCCTCCTAGGAAATGGGATCCCTGTCCAAGATGGCGTCAGGTGGACCTGTCCAAGATGGCACTTGAGTGAAGGCGACATAATGACAGTTCAGTTGTTAGCCAATGGGAGGCCAGCGGGGCTGTCGTTTATGTCGCCTTCACTCAAGCGCTATCTTGCAGCTCGTGCTTTGTTTGAATGATGCGTTTGAATTTTTAAGATGGCACTTTTGTAACATGATCTTGTTTCGTATCCTGAGACACAAATTTTAGGAAAATGCTTTTCAGAACCTGCATTTTTTGTTTGGTGAGACTTTCGTAAGGTGAAGTTCCACTGTGTGTGTGTGTGTGTGTGTGTGTGTGTATATATATATATATATATATATATATATATATATATATATATATATATATATACTAGTCCTTCTAAAAAAAATTAGCATATTGTGATCAAGTTCATTATTTTCTGTAATTTACTGATAAAAATGAAACTTTCATATATTTTAGATTCATTGCACACCAACTGAAATATTTCAGGTCTTTTATTGTTTTAATACTGATGATTTTGGCATACAGCTCAGGAAAAACAAAAATCCCTATCTCAAAAAATTTGCATATTATGAAAAGGTACTCTGAACGAGCTATTAACCTAATCATCTGAATCAACCAATTAACTCTAAACACCTGCAAAAGATTCCCGAGGCTTTTAAAAACTCCCAGCCTGGTTCATTAATCAAACCCATAATCATGGGTAAGACTGCCGACCTGACTGCTGTCCAGAAGGCCATTATTGACACCCTCAAGCAAGGGGGTAAGACACAGAAAGAAATCTCTGAGCGAATAGGCTGTTCCCAGAGTGCTGTATCAAGCCACCTCAGTGGGACGTCTGTGGGAAGGAAAAGTGAAAGACAAACTGATTCCAGACCTTGGGGGACCCGTGGAAGCAGTGGACTGAGTCTGGAGTAGAAACATCCAGAGCCACCGTGCACAGGCATGTGCAGGAAATGGGCTACAGGTGCTGCATTCCCCAGGTCAAGCCACTTTTGAACCAGAAACGGCGGCAGAAGCGCCTGACCTGGGCTACAGAGAAGCAGCACTGGGCTGTTGCTCAGTGGTCCAAAGTACTTTTTGGGATGAAAGCAAATTTTGCATGTCATTCGGAAAGCAAGGTGCCAGAGTCTGGAGGAAGACTGGGGAGAAGGAAATGCCAAAATGCCTGAAGTCCAGTGTCAAGTACCCACAGTCAGTGATGGTCTGGGGTGCCATGTCAGCTGCTGGTGTTGGTCCACTGTGTTTTATCAAGGGCAGGGTCAATGCAGCTCGCTATCAGGAGATTTTGGAGCACTTCATGCTTCCATCTGCTGAAAAGCTTGATGGAGATAAAGATTTCATTTTTCAGCACGACCTGGCCCCTGCTCACAGTGCCAAAACCACTGGGAAATGGTTTACTGACCATGGTATTACTGTGCTCAATTGGCCTGCCGACTCTCCTGACCTGAACCCCATAGAGAATCTGTGGGATATTGTGAAGAGAAAGTTGGGAGACACCAGACCCAACACTGGATGAGCTTAAGGCCGCTATCGAAGCATCCTGGGCCTCCATAACACCTCAGCAGTGCCACAGGCTGATTGCCTCCATGCCACGCCACATTGAAGCAGTCATTTCTGCAAAAGGATTCCCGACAAAGTATTGAGTGCATAACTGAACATAATTATTTGAAGGTTGACTTTTTTTTGTATTAAAAACACTTTTTTTTTTTTTTTTTTTTTTTTTAATTGGTCGGATGAAATGTGCTAATTTTTTGAGATAGGGATTTTTGGTTTTCATGAGCTGTATGCCAAAATCATCAGTGTTAAAACAATAAAAGACCTGAAATATTTCAGTTGAGGTGCAATGAATCTAAAATATATGAAAGTTTAATTTTTATCAGTACATTACAGAAAATAATGAACTTTATAACAATATGCTAATTTTTTGAGAAGGGTGTGTGTGTGTGTGTGTGTGTGTGTGTGTGTGTGTGTATATATGTATGTGTGTGCACGCACTACTTTTCAAGGCTTTTTGGTGTGATGTCGGGTTACCAACTTTGATGGATGGCTTCACCTTGAGGTTTCCTGTTGGAATTGTATACGGGTCACCTGGGAGTAGGGAAGAGGTGAAAAGACCCCTTGTGTTGATGGTAGAAATCGATAATTAAACCAATTAAAAAGGTTTTGGTTAATAGAATTCCTTAGTGTTACTGCTTGATTTTAATTGCTGTATGTGCTATTGATAATTTTGAATAATTGAATTAGCCTCTGTCTGTTTCAGGCACCACCCCTGTGCGTCCATGTACAGTTGTTCCATACTCAGAACCCAGCATCACAAAAAAAGCCGATGTGATCGACCTGACACTTGAAAGTTCTTCAGATGAAGAAGCAGAGCCTGACCCTCCCCTGAAAAAACGGTGCATTTATATGTCCAAACCTGAGGAGATGCATAGCAGTAAAGGGTTAGTGCTGGTTTTCATCTTTCTTTGATATCAAACAGAAAGCCTAATACCCCCTTGTTAGTGATGCAGCTTGACCATTGGAGGTTTGCTGAAATTCATATGCAGAGCAACATATGGTTGTCGTCACATGTATGGCAAGTTTCTGCAGACTTCTGTCAACAGCACAGCCTTCTGCAGATACTTGTAGTAAATTATAAAATGTTTGAATTTTGCACTACCATTCTGAGGAAAGGTCAAACATATAATTTCCATGTAACACCACTGCCGACATTGTATGTCCACTGTGAATGTCAACAAGGAACGTATTGCTGGTAGTGACTGTACGATGCTAACGGTGATCATACTGCGTTTTTCTTTTCTTTCCCCCTTGATGATATAAAAGGCCATTAATTTTAACCTTGGCTATTGTTGCAGAAGGTGGACAACATGAGAAAACCTTCCATTTCTGTATCTACACTGCAGGGTGTGCTCTGCCTCGTGGTGGCGTGAAATTTGCGTGCGTGAGAAAGGGGTTGTCACGTTATATTGAATACTGTCCTGACATGGGTCTCAAGATGCTGCAAGTTTGTCTTGGTTTATGAAGAGTGAAGTAACTAGGAGTTCAACCCCTTACCTTCCCTGTATTTACTGCCACCCATTATTCTGCTGGGCGGACAGAGGCATGTTGTATATATCTAAAGAACCTGATATATGTGAGCCACTCCACCGCAAGTAGGCTCTTGCATCCAAAAATGAGCTTGACAAATGACAGTCAGATAGAGCCGTCGCAAAGCTGCAAAATGCAGCAAAAAGTTTGTCAATACCTTGAAAACTGACCGTGCTATGACATTTCTTGTGTCAGCATTCAACTTAAAATTTCACAAGATGTTTTAGAGAAAGATGAGCACAAAGATTGCACTTCTTCCAAGATCATTAGTCCTTAGCAACCAAACATTTTTATGCACTTCAGCCATATAAACTTTTAGAAAACATATCTAGGAAAAGTTTTAAGAAGATATGATAAGAGAAATCAACCCCATTTTAATCTGACAGGCCCTTTTTATATCCATCAGTCACCATGGTAACTCCCCCAAAAATGAAGAAGAAAAAAAAAACGCCTTTTTTTTTCATTTTTGTATATATTACAATAAGATCAGTATGTATCTTTTCGACCATTATACAAAGGTTCAAATGCCTTCAAATGATACTGATTGAAAAAAAAAACAGTCAGGTTCAAACAAACACACAAATTAAGAAAACTATATAACACAACTGTCTGATCTCTTTATACAAGTAAGCTTAATCAACTCTGCCCTCATCATTATCATCTTAATCTATATCCTGCTCAGCAGAAAGGATCACATCATCCTAAACACAACAAACTGACTCGTGTGCACTTTTATTAACAGATGCCTCTTCTTCATCAAAATCAAAATCTTCATCAACACAGTTGGCATCATCATCAGTTTGTGTATCTGTAAAAGGAATGAAACATTTAAGTATTTTTCAGGTCTTGACCAATTTTCGTACAAAACTAAACAACCCACACCCCAGCATGTCCAGTCCAGACAAGATTACACACTAATCAAATAATCAAAAATATTCCATAATCAATTTTTGCATGCAGAGGAAAAATACTCACGAGCTAAATAATCTTCAAGAATGCCAAGCATTCCGGCATCTTTAAAGCCCAATTCAACATCTATACTAATGCTGCTAGACATCACACATGACATTTCGCTCACCTTTTCCAGAAATTGTGTACAGACACTTCCCGCTTTACGTTTATTCATTTTACGTATTTTTCGATTTTACGGTTTTAAAAAAACAAAATTATTAGTCAACTTTCTCTCTGTAGTACGAGACGTACCTACGTAGTATGCTGACGTAATATGCTACTTACGCATGACACTGCATCCATTGTTCACAAACGACAGGCTGAACGTGCCCTACTTCTTCCCAGTTCACAGCGTGTTACCCTTGTGTTAAGACATCGTCTCTGTGATCTTTGTGTTTAAACTGTTTTGCGGACTTTTGTAACCCTAAGCAAATACAGTTGATCAGAAGCGTAAGCCGACTAGTGAAAGTGGTAATCAGAAAAAGCGGCAAGCCATCTCGTTAGAAACGAAGATGGCTATTATCAAGAAAATTGATGCTGGTGAAAAGCATGTGAATGTTGCATGTTTCTTCCAAATGGCTTCGTCGACCATCGGAACCATTTACAAGCAGAAAGATCGCATCACAGAGAATGTTAAAGGTTATATTTGATACTGTATTTGGTATTTGATGAATTTGATTAAAATTGATCTATTTCAAATTATTTTGCTTGAATTTAATTTATTTGAAATTAATGTTGATATTATTTGATATTGTTTGATATTATTTTACAATGTTATGTTTATAAAAATTGTTTTAGGGGTGTTTTTATGAGATACGGTAATGGTATTTATGGATGTATAGTACATTATGAACGGTCATACGTTACTGGAACATACAGTAACAACTTGCGTTTATTTTTACATTACGTTCGGCCGTTTGGAACCTAACTAAAATGTAAGTCCGGGAAGTGTTTGTATTCACAATCTTATAAATAAATTTAATGACTGTTATTGAAGAGAAAGTCGGAGATAAATTCCACATTTAGTAAACTGGAAGCCAGAAGTTAACACGGGAAGTTATTGTGTGATGGGCACTGCGCATGTGTAAGCCTGAGCTGACCAATCAGTGTGCTCGTTTTAGATCTTCCTTAGCAACTAGCCTGCATTGTTTACGAGCATATCGTCTTCATAACCTTTATTTTATTCGTTGAAACGGCATTTTGATATGATATCAAAACAGTATCCAAAATGGAGAAACGACTTCACGGCCGTTCTTCAGGTGTATGGATTATAATGTGTCTTGTTCCAAACTCGGTGAATAATTGCAACAAAAGCCAGTAAGTTTGCTACCGTTTTTATCTAGTTTTGTGAGGTTACTCACCAGAAAAATGGAAATAAGACATTTTTAGTGAGTTTTAGTTGATTTCACATGAGCAAGTGATAGTTGAATACTTGTTTTAACAGTGTATGCAAAAATCCAAACTTTGATAAAAATGGACCATTTTTACTTTTCTGGCCTTTATCTCAAAAGTGGTCTGTGCGGCAAGCGCCTACTTTCAATGGAGCGTCTCGCATATGTAGGGTCACCCCACATGTAATTATCACTGATTGCAGTAGTTGAGGATGCATGTGGTTGTTGGTTGTGAAACAACCGCCCATCCCCATGGTACCAATTATATGTACAGTAGGCCCTTGACCATTCGTGGTTCAGCACTCACGTCCCCGCATACTCGCGGATTGGCGACAAACCCGGAAGTAACTGGTATGCGATTTAAATTTAGCCAATGTCTGAGAGCTTTTGTTTGTCCCTCCTGCTGATTGGTTGCACATGTGTACACCTCTTTTCTTCTTCTTCGCACACAAGTTCTCAATGTGATTGCCTGAATTGTGAAGTATTTTTTTTTAGTGTGTTTTAAATTATTATTTAAGTCCTATGATGACATTCAAATGCCCTGCATCTTCTCTAGCTTCTGGTAAGGAGCCTAAGCACATTTAATTATTCATAAATATTATCACCGTGCAAAATTAAAAAGTTTTGACTTCATCATTACTACATTTTACTGCATTAATGAGTAAGACTGTCTATAGAATGTGTTTAACAAGCATATTTTAGTGCATGTAATATCATATATAGGGTTCTAAAACAGCGTCAATAACTCACAGATTTTCATGATCGGCAGGAAGGGCCGGAACCGAACCATCATGTAAAACAGGGGCCTACTGTATAAAGAAATTAAATATGCTGAATAACAATAAGCAGGAAACCTTGTTTGTTTTTCTCTCACTTTTCAGGGTTTTGACTTATCAGTCGTCAACGGTTCGCGTGCCAAAAGTCCAGCCGCTGGACAGTTCATACTTGACTCCTTCCATTGCGGACTATGCAGTTCCATTCCACCATTCAACACTGTCCACGATTCCTACCGATATGCAAGGTATACCATTACGGTCGAGTCTGATATGTTTCCAATCCGAGTAATTTGTTTGAACCTTTTGGCTCACAGAGAAGGTGTGTGTGTGTGTGTGTGTGTTCGCACAGGTCTTGATTTGTTTTCATTACTTCAAGCAGATTCTCAAGTAAGTGTTTCAAATCTTTTACAATTAAACCCCAACTATAACTAATAATATATAAATAATAATATAAAATTTGAAAAAGTGTGTGTGCGCTTACGTTTATGTACGCATGTATGTATGCATGTGTATTTTTTTTTTTTTCTTTTGTTGAATACATACCGTCTTAATCCCACAAGGTAAATTCAGCTTCTGCATTGAGCACGCGCACACTTTGAGCAATGGGATGCAGCACCCATAGAACAGCATTTCAGCCATGAATGGCCCTCTGCTATCACACACTTTTCATGCTGGTTCTGGACTCAAACTAGTGATCTTTAGGTCCCAAAACTGCTTCTCTACCCATTAGGCCATGGCTGCCCCAGTGTTCCTCATATTTGAAAATAAATGTGTTCTGATAGATTCCCATTCAACACATGGGTAGGTAGGAAGCGGGTCATAAACCATTATTAAGGACAGCACTCATGTTTTTATCTTTGTGTAGTCATATAATTTAGTGTGCAGCTAAAAGAAAAATATATTGGGTCGATATTGGATTTTATTTATTCTTGAATGACCGTTATTATTGTCAAACTTTAGAAGAGTAATGTAAGTTTAAGTCATAAACATGAGCTCTAATGTGGTTTCTGTTCCCTCACAGCATTATCGGACCCCTGTTTTCCTGGAGAATCTGTCCGAAAGCCTTCAGGGTGGCACCAGCAGCTCCGGTCTTATGACCTCATCTGTCCAGTACGATTCAACTTCACACCGAGGAACCTCGAGCCACGAAACCGGTGTCATCACCGGGAGATCCTCAACTCTTTCAGACATTATCTCACTAGATTAAGTCGAGGTTCAAGTCTCCCCAGTCAACAAACAAACTGCCACAGATTATCTTCTAACAAAACGTATATATTTGACTTTAATTGCAGTTTAAAAATATTTACTGATGCAGTAGCTGATGTCCACATGGAAAACAAGGTTGGTAGGAACCCAGCAATGTCTCCATTTCTGCGGAATTTATTTTAACAGTGACTTGTATCTTCTCGCCAGGGAGAACTCGGTAAACAAAACTTGGACTGATGAGATTGGGAACTAATGTTCGAACTGGCACACTGGCACTCGCTCATGGACCTGTGTTTTGTTTCTATGTGAACCTGTGTAGACTAAAATCATGTTTTTAAATGATTGCCTCAAAACCTCAACAGTGATCTTTATATTTGGGGAAGGGGGACATCAGGAGTGTATAGAATTTGTTTTGTACCGAGTGGCATAACATAATCAGTATCTGTGAAAAATGAAACTGGTTTATTATGCAACATGTGTGTCAGAACTTTTTCTGCATTTAGTACAGTATGTGGATTTTTTTAAAATTCATTTGTTTTGGGCCATTCAGGTTGGTGGAGACATAATTAAGCCATGATGCAATGACATCTTTTTTCTATGTTTTTTGTTGGTGGTGACTTATGAAAATTGTGATCTTTCTGAACTATTTTATATAATTTGAACATTTGTATTTCTGAAATGGTGCTACAGATGCTGAATTCACAGCAATGCTTAGACCTGAAAGGAAAAATATAGTCAAACCAGGCTAATAGCTCTGAGGGGTACACTGTGAAACATCTTTCGAGGTTGGGTTAAACTTCAGTTTCCTGATGTTATCCACTTTTTTCTGCTGTTTATTTGGATTTTCTGAATTCAACCCAAATTACGATATTTTGGACTTGTTCTATGGCATACCCCAGTGTGTATATAAAGGGCGAACAGCCCAGGTCTGAATAAACAGCGATTTCTGGCACCAGCTCCAATTAAATAGCTACTTGTGGTTATGTATGCTATTTTTGCATTAATTTGGATTTAACTGATCACTACATACTGTCCCTTTTTATAGCTTCTGATAGCACTGTTGACAGATCCCATGTCTTTTGACATTTAACATTAAATTATGTATGCTTTCAAACTATGTAATAAAGCACTTGATCACTTTTTTTCCGGCATCGTCACGTGACCAAAATGCTGAACTTGAGTCATACAGATGATGGTGTACCAATCTGAACACTTAGAAATGCAGCCGAAATTATTTAGCTTTTTTTTTCATGATTATTTTAAGTGGTTTGCTTGGATGTGCTATAGAGGTAATTTAAAAAAAAAAAAAAAAAAAAAGTCCTTTTGGGCTTTTTCCACCCGAGCTATAGTGGCTCATCAGGCCGGTGCTTATTCCTGGTTTCTGTAGCGTGAAGTGACCAGGAATTCAACTCCGCCTGGATGGGATGCTAGTCCATCACAGGCTGTCTACCCAGTATATTTTTACTGGTGCCCATTTATACTGCTGGGTGAACAGAGGCACACTGCCCAGGGGTCTTAGCACAGTGGGGGTCAAACTGGGATTCGAGCACACAACCTCCCGATCATGAGCGCAGCACCCTAATCACTACACCACTGGCCCCATGCCGTGGAGGTAGACATGCACCAATTATCACTTGCACTGCATTTAGTCCTGGTGAGGCTCATCCTCTATTGAAATAGAGAATAGTGGAAATGGAACCCATTGCAGTTATTTGCGACATACACCCCCCCTTCCCCCAACATTACCATCTCTGTCCAAGATTGTGAATTTAAAGCAGGTGATTAATATTAGTTGGTTGAAACAGGGTAGAGTCTCTATTTGGAAAACGAGTTAAATTCAGATGAAATTTTCATTTGAATAGAAATTCATAGAACAACAAATCAGTCGAAATAGCTTAAATTTTAACATAGGCCAAGCATTACGTTGAGGTTTAATTTGCTTTGCTGTCTGAAGGAATTCATCCCTTTCTCTGACAATTTTGTACTGAAGTTCATATTTTATTCATTTTACAAGATTTTCTCTTTCTTTATTTAAATCATCTGGCTTTAATGGGCATCATATGGGCTTTACATTATAGTACATGATACTTGTTATAAGTCTTGAGGGGGTGTGGTGGGTAAGGTGATGGGTTACTGATATAAAGGTCAGCTGTTCTATCACCACTGTTGGGGCCTTGATCGAGGCCCTGAACCCTCAATTGCTCAATTATATATAAAAAGAATGATAACTAAGCCGCTCTGGGTAAGAGCATCTGCCATATACTGTAAATTATTATTATAAATTATCTTCAGTTTTGGATGGTGTTGTTTAGGAGAAGTCGGGTACAGCCCAGATTTATTTATATTTTGTATATCAAATTATTTTTAAATGTCTGTACTCCAAAATGCTTATTTTTTGTTGTAAGTTGTGCTATTTAAACATGTGGATCAAACGGTAGTAAATAATGTCAGTCTGAATACATACTGTTGTGGGATAGTTTGTATGATGTATTCGAATATTCGTCCTCAGCCGACAGACACTTTACACACCGTGAAGGTGCTTAGTTTTTATTTGTCATGAACATCGACACTGTTGAAACCTCATATAAGACTCTGGATCATTTTAATATTTTCTTTCACTGAAGCTTCTAAATGTTTAACACAAAGAACAAGGTCTACCACATCAGTAAATTTTCTTTAGGTTTTTATTTAATGCCAAATTTTGAGGCGTTCCACTGAATGTAGGTGCTTGTTGCAAGTGACGTATGGTGCTTGTGAGACAACGCGTGGCTTATTCGGACTTCCGATCTTTCAAGTGAGCAAGTGCGCGTTGAATACTTGTTTAGTACTACAGTATATATACTGGTCCTTCTCAAAAAAATTAGCATATTGTGATGAAGTTCATTATTTTCTGTAATGTACTGATAAAAATTAAAGTTTCATATATTTTAGATTCATTGCACACCAACTGAAATATTTCAGGTCTTTTATTGTTTTAATACTGATGATTTTGGCATACAGCTCAGGAAAACCAAAAATCCCTAGCTCAAAAAATTAGCATATTATGAAAAGGTACTCTAAACGAGCTATTAATGCAGCCGTGAGGGGGGGGCACAAACCAGTGTCTCTCCCTCACGCCGGTCCCAAGCCCGGATAAATGCAGAGGGTTGCGTCAGGAAGGGCATCCGGCGTAAAACAAATGCCAAATAAACTATGCGAATCACAAGAAAGAATGGCATACCGGATCGGTCGAGGCCCGGGTTAACAACGACCGCCATCAGTGCCGTCAACCAACAGGGTGCTGATGGAAATTGGACTACTGTTGGTCGAAGACGTCGAAGAAGGAGAGGCGGGAGGCGTGTCCGTTGCCAGAGAGAGAAGAGGAAAGGCATGAGTCTAGGACTGAAAGTAGGGACTTTGAATATTGGAACTATGACAGGAAAAGGTTATTGGAACTATGACAGGAAAAGCTGGCTGACATGATGCAGAGGAGGAAGGTGGACATACTGTGTTCAGGAGACCAGGTGGAAAGGTCGCAAGGCTAGAAGCATAGGAGCAGGGTTTAAGCTGTTTTATCACGGTGTGGATGGGAAGAGAAATGGAGTCGGAGTCATCTTGAAGGAGGAGTTTGCCAGGAATGTTCTAGAAGTGAAAAGAGTGTCAGACAGAGTGATGAGTCTCAAGTTAGAAATTAAAGGTGTGATGTTCAATGTTGTTAGTGCTTATGCCCCACAGACAGGATGTGAGCGAGAAGAGAAGGAGAGATTCTGGAGTGAGTTAGATGAAGTGATGCAGAGTACCCCCAGAGGTGAGAGTGGTCATTGGGGCAGACTTCAATGGACATGTTGGTGCAGGAAACGGGACGAGGAAGTGATGGGTAGGTTTAGTATCCAGGACAGGAACGCAGAAGGACAGATGTTGGTAGATTTTGCAAAAAGGATGGAAATGGCTGTGGTGAATACTTTCTTCCAGAAGAGAGAGGAGCATAGGGTGACTTATAAAAGTGGAGGTAGGAGCACACAGGTAGACTACATCTTGTGCAGGTGATGTAATTTAAAGGAAGTCAGTGACTGCAAAGTAGTAGCGGGTGAGAGTGTTGCCAAACAGCATAGGATGGTGGTGTGCAGGATGATGCTGATGGTGAGGAAGGTGAAGAAGGCAAAGGCAGAGCAGAAGACAAAGTGGTGGAAGTTGAAAAGGAAGAGTGTCGGGTTGTGTTCATGGAGGAGTTGAAACAGGCGTTGGGTGGCCAGGAAGTGCTTCCAGATGACTGGACAACTACAGCTAATGTGATCAAGGAGACAGGTAGGAGAATACTTGGTGTGTCATCTGGAAGGAAAGTAGATAAGGAGACTTGGTGGTGGAATGAGGAAGTGCAGGAGTGTGTACAAAGGAAGAGATTAGCTAAGAAGAAGTGGGACATTGACAAAACCGAAGAGAGTAAACAGGAGTACAGGGAGACACAGCGTAAGGCAAAGGTAGCAGTGTCAAAGGCCAAACAGAGCGCGTTTGATGACTTGTATGCTCGGTTGGAAAGTAAGGAGGGAGAAAATGATTTATACAGGTTGGCACAGCAGAGAAATAGAGATGGGAAGGACGTGCAGCAAGTTAGATTGATAAAGGACAGAGAGGGAAATGTATTGACTGATGACAGAAGTGTGCTGGGAAGATGGAAAGAGTACTTTGAAGAGCTGATGAATGAGGAAAATGAGAGAGAAAAAAGAGTAGAAGAGGTGACTGTTGAGGACCAGGAAGTAGCAAAGATTAGTAAGGGTGAAGTGAGGAGGGCATTGAAGAGGATGAAGAATGGGTCCTGATGACATACCGGTGGAGGTATGGAAGTGTCTAGGAGAGGTAGCAGTAGATTTTCTGACAAGAACATTTAACAAGGTCTTAGAGAGTGAGAGGATGCCAGAGGAATGGAGGAGAAGTGTGCTGGTGCCCATTTTTAAGAACAAGGGAGACGTGCAGAGTTGTGGAAACTACAGAGGGATAAAGTTGATGAGCCATACGATGAAGTTATGGGAAAGAATAGTGGAAGCTAGACTAAGGGCAGAAGTCAGCATTTGTGAACAACAGTTTGGTTTCATGCCCAGAAAGAGCACCACAGATGCAGTGTTTGCCTTGAGGATGTTAATGGAGAAGTACAGAGAAGGTCAGAGGGAGCTGCATTGTGCCTTTGTGGATCTGGAGAAAGCATATGACAGGGTGCCGAGAGAAGAACTGTGGTATTGCATGAGGAAGTCTGGAGTGGCAGAGAAGTATGTTAGAGTGGTGCAGGACATGTATGAGAGATGTAAGACAGTGGTGAGGTGTGCTGTCGGTGTGACAGAAGAGTTCAAGGTGGAGGTGGGACTGCATCAAGGGTCAGCTCTCAGCCCCTTCTTGTTCGCTATGGTGATGGACAGGCTGACAGACGAGGTGAGACAAGAGTCTCCATAGACTATGATGTTTGCAGATGACATCGTGATCTGTAGTGAGAGCAGAGAACAAGTGCAGGAAAATCTAGAGAGGTGGAGGTATGCCCTGGAAAGGAGAGGAATGAAGGTTAGCCTCAGAAAATCAGAATACATGTGTATGAATTAGAAGGACCCAGGAGGAACGGTGATGTTACAGGGAGCAGAGATAACGAAGGTGGAGGATTTTAAGTACTTAGGCTCAACAATCCAGAGCAATGGAGAGTGTGGAAAAGAGGTGAAGAAGCGTGTGCAGGCAGGCTGGAATGGTTGGAGAAAAGTGTCCGGTGTGATGTGCGATAGGAGAGTGTCAGCAAGAATGAAGGGAAAAGTGTACAAGACGGTGGTGAGGCCAGCGATGTTGTATGGCTTAGAAACAGTGGCGCTGAGGAAAAGGCAGGAGGCAGAGCTGGAGGTAGCGGAGATGAAAATGTTGAGGTTCTCTCTGGGAGTAACGAAGATGGATAGGATCAGAAATGAGCATATCAGAGGGACAGCCCATGTAAGATGTTTTGGAGACAAAGTCAGACAGGCTAGATTGAGATGGTTTGGACATGTACAGAGGAGGGATAGTGAGTATATTGGCAGTAGGATGCTGAGGTTGGAACTACCAGGCAGAAGGCCTCGAGGAAGACCAAAGAAGAGATTTATGGATGTGGTGAAGGAAGACATGAAGGTCGTTGGAGTCAGAAAAGAAGATGCAGAGGACAGGGTGAGATGGAGGCGGATGATTTGCTGTGGCGACCCCTGAAGGGAGCAGCCGAAAGTAAAACAAGACTGATGATTTTGGCATACAGCTCATGAAAACCCAAATTCCTATCTCAAAAAATTAGCATATCATGTTCAGGTAGTCTAAACGAGCTATTAACCTAATCATCTGAATCAACCAATTAACTCTAAACACCTGCAAAAGATTCCTGAGGCTTTTAAAAACTCCCAGCCTGGTTCATTACTCAAAACCGCAATCATGGCTAAGACTGCCGACCTGACTGCTGTCCAGAAGGACATTATTGACACCCTCAAGCAAGAGGGTAAGACACAAAGAAATCTCTGAGCGAATAGGCTGTTCCCAGAGTGCTGTACCAAGGCACCTCAGTGGGACGTCTGTGGGAAGGAAAAAGTGTGGCAGAAAACGCTGCACAACCAGAAGAGGTGACCGGACCCTGAGGAAGATTGTGGAGAAGGGCTGATTCCAGACCTTGGGGGACTTATGGAAGCAGTGGACTGAGTCTGGAGTAAATAATAAACTTTATCACAATATGCTAATTTTTTGAGAGGGACCAGTATGTATGTGTGTATATATTGTAATGATTTGCAGATCTGCTTCACAGCAAGGTCCCAGGCTTGGTGAGGGTATTTCTGTGTGGTGGTCTAGTGGTATAGGGCGCTGGATCGCTGATCCAAAGGTTGGGGGTTCGAGTCCCACTCTCCACAAGGTTGTCACTGTCCCCACAGTGCAGCTAACTGGGTTATTGAAGGCGGGCCATGTCTCTCACTGTCTATGGTGAGAGGCATGTAAAAGAACCATTGCTGACTTTCGTAAAGAGTAGCTGCAAAGTTGTCAGCGTGTTCCTGTCCCTTGCTAAAGAGGGTTGTGACAGGAAGGGCATCCGACGTAAAAACCTCTGCCAAATCAAACGTGCGACTCAGATGATTCGCTGTGGCGACTCCCGAGTAAAAAGGGGGGCAAAGACAAAAGGAAGACACAGTCTCAATGTCTCCTTGTCTAAATAATAAATATATCAGAACAGCTACATTTGCTTTACTTACCTGTCTCCCCAGAGCTTCATTTCCTCCACCTTTTTGCAGCATTCTTCAGGTGAGATTTTTCCTTTCTTTTCACCTTTTGGCAGCAAATTTGGCTACGTACATCCCTGCAAACTGCTTCAGGGTAAAAGCCCAGCCATGGAGACCTGATCCAAATCCAACTGCACCAACAACAGGGTCAACCTGAATATTAAAAATGTTCGCAGACATTACCTCGCCATTATAAATGATTGGCGGATGTTTTTCTGACCTTGACCAACATTTACTTTTTTTATAACCTCATTACAACTTTTGGTCACATATTGCTACCTTAAAAATTTGACGGTGATATGTCAAACAGTTTTTGAGATATAGGCGTGCATGGCCACAAAAGAAATACAAAAGCACAAAGTGATGGAAAAAATATAAAGGCTGATAGATAATGGGAGCATGGAGCACGTAATTCCAGATTAAACTGGCTTTTTACCATAATGTTGCCCATTGGTCCGTGTTCTCCTTCACCAGAAGTGGAGATGATGACATTGATGTTCTCTACGATGTGCTGGAAGGTCTGGAAAAGCTCATCAGGTTCAAGTTGCAGCTCAAGCAAAGCACGGTCCGTTTTATTCGTCATCAAGACCGGTTTGATGCGTTCAGCAATAGGATAAACAATAATGTGTTCAGCAATAAAATAAACTTATATTCCAGAGCGACTTATATGTGAAATTATTAGATATAATTCTGTTTGTCGTCTTTTTTTTTTTTTGTTATGATGCATCTCTAGGATGCTCCTGAACACATCATCAGTGATATAACCTGGGGTCCTCGGGTTTTTCGGGTCTTTCATCAGACACCCTCGCCCAGGTGACCCAGCCATGGTTGATCAGACCCGGCTTGCTCCGCCCACACGCAACACGCCGCCGACTGACCAATTCTGTTTAAATGGACGGGATGTTGTATTTAAAGCAGAATTACAGTGCCTGTTTGAAAGATCAGAGGTCCTGATTCAATATTAACTTGCTTCCTTGCGAGATTGGAGGTCTTGTCCCATGGAGCACTCTGTTTTCATGCTCCTTCTGCTTCAATACGGTCCCAATTGTAGAGGGGTATCAGCGATAACGAAATAGAACACTTCATGATCAATCTCAAAACAAGCCAACAGTCCTGTTCAACTCTCCTTCACGCGTGTGATAAACAGGAAGTATGGGTACAGGTCAGCTCCCTTCTGGTCAATGGGAGGCCAGTGGGGCGGGATGTTGGCAGACAGCCAATGAGAGAGTAACTCGCGCATTGTTTGAATTTTGAATATCGCGTTTGAATTTTTGAATGGCGCGTTTGACACTTTTTGTAAAAAGAGGATGAAAATTGAGGAAAATGTTTTTTTCATAACCTGGATTTTTCATACTCGGAGGTTTTCGTAAGTAGAGGGCCGACTGGATATTTTTTTCTTCTTTATTATGCATTTTTTTGGCCAATGCGACTTGTAGTCCAGAGCGACGTATAGTCTGGAAAGTACGGGCTTCAGCACATTTGGTCAGACAGTACCTGTCTGCTGCTTTGGGAGTCCCACAAGCTAAAACAACTCAATAGGCTTCCTTCTTCTGCTAGATAGCTCCCCTTACCACAGATGTCCTCCACCACCAAGTTTTGGAGTTGGCACTATGACTGGCACCAATGACATTTTGGCCACAGCTATGGGTTGCTACTTCAATAATGGAGGCACAGAACATGGTCTATTTGACTTCCATGTCCCCTGTCTGCTTTGGGATGTGGTAGTAGCTCTGCTGGAGGTGACAGTCGAAGACCCTTCTGATAGGAGACTCTGGGAATATTTGGCAGAGTCTTCCAGGTCTTCCAGGTCTGGAGGTCATCTAACCCTGATACCAGAGCCAGCTCATGATCAGGTGATGATCAGTTGACAGCTTAGCTCCTCTCTTTACCTGACTGCCCAGAACACGCAGGGAAAGTCTGATGTGACAGCTTCAAAATCAATTATTGAACTGCAGTCAAGGCTGTCCTGGTGGCATGGACACTCTTATGTTGAAACATGGTATTTGTTTTACTTGTCATGTAAAAACCATGATGAACACAGAAGGCCAACAAAAAAACATCATTCAGTCCAGATCAGAGAGGTCGTACCAACCAGTCACACACTTCCAGATCACACTGTTACTCACATGGGTGTTGAAGTCTCCCACCATGATGAGGGAGTCCGTGGGGGGGGGGTGCTTTCTATCACACCCCTAAGGACTCCAAAAGGGAAAAACCGAAAGAAAAAGAAGAATATTAGGTGCATAACACAAACAATCAAAACCCCCAGTTGAATATGGAGGGCAGCTACCCTTTTGTCAAACATGGAGAACCCCAACATGTGAGCATCAAGATGGTATTCCCACTGGCTCGCTGCCTCTCTCCTCTTGAGCAACTCTGAATGGAGAAAGGTACTGTCCCTCTTGAGATGGGTGGTTCCAGAGCACAAGCTATGTCTCAAATTGAGTCTGATTTATATCTATTCAGTATCTTTCAACCTCACATACTAGCTCCTGCTCATTCCTCACCAGAGAGGTTACATTTCATGTCCTAAGAGCCAGAGTCAATAGCTAAAGATCGGGCCGACAGAACCCATGCCTTCAGCTGTCATCCAGCTCACAACATACTCAACTTTTATAGCCTTTCTCACAGGTCCATGGGAAGGCGAACCCATGTCTCCTCTTCAGGCTGGGCCCGGCTGGGCTTGATAGGCAGAAGCCCAGCCACCAGGCACTCGTCTTCGAGCCCCTTCCCTAGGCCTAGCTCCACGGGATCCTTGGAAACCCTCATCCAGGCCACGGGAAACTAGGTACTGTACTTAGTCTGGACCTTCACCTAGAACCTATTTGTCTTGGGTGACCCTGCCAGGGGCATAATGCATGAAGAAATGTAAAATCCCTCCACCATGATAAGGTAAGGTAAGATCAATTCAAGGAAGGGACTTTTTTATTAAAGGATAAATTAATTGGGTCAATATTGGATTTTATTTAGTATTGACCTTATTATAGTTACATTTTAAAACAGCAATGTAATTATAACTCGAACATGAGTTGCAACATCAACATTACGTGGCCTGTTTTCCTGGAGAATCTGTCCATCAGCATTCACATCTGTCCAATATGATTCAACTTCACATCAAGGAACCTCGATGTGTCATGATATATTCGAACTGTGATGCGAACAAGAATATAAATGAGAACACTGGACCGCACTGAACCCCGGACTACCAAGAGACTGCATACTGTGAGCAACCACTGACTTTTGTCTGTCTGCTTAAACAAATTGTAACACTGATCCACCCTGCCGCCCTTGGATTATTCTAGATATTTCCACTCACCAGTCCATCACGTAAATTGGGGGCTCGTCCAGGATCCGATCGCCCTGTTTGGAGGACTATCGGAGATCACTGATCTTCGGGGGTCATAGCTGCCCGAATCTTTTACTGAGGCTGATCAAAGCCGACTAACATCAACCCGAGGACAACCGACCAATTTGACCAAACCAAACGTAGCACAATGTCTGAGGTCATTGAATTCTTGAGGAGTCCCTCCATAGAGGCCCTGGAGTTTTTGAGCATCCCTCAAAGAGTAAGCTTAACAAAGCTATACTAAAGGTCTTGGTCCAAAGAGGTTTGCTGCCTGGATGATGATGGATAGTCAACTCCAACTCATGCAGCTAAGGATTTGCCAAATGGAGCTTGAAACATAAAGCGCAGAATAGAGGCAGAAAATGAGAGACTCTGCTTAGAACTACAGATGAGAAAAATGGAGTGGAGCTCTCATGGAGCTGAAACTCAATCGAGCAAGAAGCCACAGCTATGATTCAATCTTGGCGGAAATTGAGCTGTACTGCCTGCATTTAATGAAGATGCCATTGATCATTTATTTACATAATTTGTAACACAGATGACGTTTATGACTGGCCAAATGACCACCCCTAGTATGAAGCGTGCTAAAAGGGAAGAGCCGAGAAGTGCTCATCTTGCTCACATCTGGGATAGGATGGAGTACTGATTGCTCAAAATCACCATCCTCAAGATCTACAAGATGGTGCCAGAGGCCCACTGCCAGAAGTTCCTCCAGGAGTACGATCTGATCATAAAACACATAAGTTGTTCACTCCCTTTGTGTTTGATAATCAGATTTCTTGCCCTTCATCTTGTGTAGGAACGGCAGCAGGTTGTGGTTGCGATACACTAGTATGGATTGGCTGGATGAGGATAGGTATACCTTGAAATGCTAGTGTGTAGTCTTTCAATTTTTTGTTTGTTTTTGTTTGTTGTATTGTTGAGTCCTGGATGTTTTCAACTCTCTGCCCCAATGAAATAGATACTTGTGGTTATGTATGCCATTTTTAATTTAACATAATTCAATCTAGTTAATACAGTACATACTGTCAAATATGTAATAAAGCACATGATCATTTTCTTCAGGCATTGTAGCATGACCAAAATGGTGAATTTGAGTTGTGCAGGTGATTGAATGCAGCTTAATATATTCAGCGGGACAGTGGTGGCCCGGTAGTAGGGTGCTAAATTACTGGTCCCAAGGTCAGGGAATCAAACCTAGCTGTCACCGGGTTATCACTGCTGTCCCTCCATTGCAGCTTACTTTGTTATAAAAGGCCAGCCATGCTTCTCGCCATCTATGGTGAGAGGTATATAAAAGAACCATTGCTGACTTCTGTAAATAATAGGCTGCAGTGCCGTCAGTGTGTGGTCTGCCCTGCAAGAGCCGGGTGAGCTGTCCAGGGTGTACTCTGCCCTCACCCAGATTCAGCTGATTGATAATCAATGTCTATCTGAATACCTACATACTATTGTGGAATACATAATGTGTGTGTGTGTGTGTGTGTGCGCGTGTATATACATTTATACAATGTCAGCCTTCAAACACTTCAGACAGCATGAAGGTGCTTAGTTTTTATTTGCCGTGAACATCGACATCTCATGTAAGGCTCTTATTTATTTTAATATACAGGTATATTTCCTTTTACTTAAACTTCTAAATGTTTAACACTGAAAGAACAAAATCTACCAGATCACTAAATTCTCTTTAGGTTTTTAGTCAGTGCCAAATTACAGTTTATCCAAGAAGTTGTCTAAAGCTGGGATACCCTCCTTCAGGCCTTTGCGCTTGCGTGTCTCAGCTACAACCTGCGCAGGCCTGCTGTTGCCATCATATGGGTCTCCAGGAAGAATTTGCCAGTGGTCAAACACACACTGAGGGAAAGCCTGGCCACCTGTGTGGGACCTCAAATCTGCTGTAAAACCTGCAGAGAAATCCATGATATTTAAATTAAGGATTTGCAAGTCTAGCACTTTATAATCTTATTTAAAATTTATTTAAAATTATAGTGGTATTTTATTTCAATTCAAATTATGATATAAGCATGAAATTTGGTATAAAAATTTTGATTTTTAAAAATTGCTACCAATCCCAAACTATTTAATCTTTACTTCACAGAGAGAAATTTATCCAAATTTTTTTGTATTACAGAGGTACCTTGACTTACGAGTGTCCCTTATAATGAATTTTCTATTATACAAGCTTGAATCCCACCTAAATTCTGCCCCATCCAACAAGCAAAATTTTGATTTACGAGCTCTCAATGTCTTTTTCAGACCAATGAGCCTCATATTCTTCCGTGTGTATTCCTCTGCGCTACAAGAATGCCTTGTTGCGTGTTTGTCAATTATTTTATAACACGCCCTCTCGGAAGAAAAAAAAACATTTCACGCCCCCTTAGCGCCCCGCCAACGACTATAGTGTTTACTGCACTTCATATTGTTTGTTCTGTGTTTTTTCCCTACACCATAGGGAACACAGTGAGAGCGCCACTGCCAACTACTGTAGTGGATGCGCAATTACATTTAATTCTAGTACAGTATAGCAAAAAAGCATGTTCCCCAGGTCATATGCACCCCCACCCCCCGCATCACACTGCGCCTCCCCCAAGGGAGCACTCCCCACTATTTGTGAAGCACTGGCCTTGTAGGAGTTCACCACAGCCTTTCTTTGCCGGCATTTGGACCATGCACGCACAAAATTCTCCTCCTCTCTTATGCACCACCTCATGCCTGCCAACGTGACCTCTTCACCGCAGTCGATCGGAAGGGTTAGTTGATTTATTGTTTATTCTTGTTTTATTATTAATATTAATGTACATGTATTATTATGAAATATGTATTGTTTTTACATGTTTATCTTTAATATATTTGGTTAAATATGTGTTTGTGGCAGGTTATGAGTTTTGGAGGGGGATGGAATGGATTAAATGGTTTTCTGTTATTTCTTATGGGAATTAATTGTTTCATTTAATGAACTTTTTGGCTTACGAGTTCAACCTCGGAACGGATTAAATTCATACATCAAGGTACGACTGTATTATATCAACACAAACTTTTTTTTTTTTTTCGGTTTGTTTTTCCTTTCATTTCTTAAAAATTGGACTTTGAGATAGTATTAGTTACTTGAGTAAGTTTTATAATCTCTTTCATTGTTTTCCCCTACGAATCGTAGGGGATACTATGTTTTCAGGGGTTGTTCACATTCGCCCCAGACGCTTGCTTGTTAACACTTTGGTTGTGCCAGTTCCTTATCGATTTATTCTATGTTTATGTACGAGCCTATCGAAACTTGGCTATCTTAACCTAATTTCCAAGATCTCAGAGGTGGGGTAATCAAAACTGCCCATTTATACTATCAGTTGCAGATTTTTTTTGGAACAGTTTCTCAGTCGTACCAGTTACACTTGGTGTCGAGGCCTTCAAGCCCATTGGAACTGGGTCACCTAGACCTAATTTGAAGGTCACAGGTATTGCATGAAATATGTGTCAGGTAAAGAGTCAGATGTGTCTCTAGCAGTGCTGGTTCTTCATTAATTTATTTTATTTATGCTGGATGGTCCACATGCACGTCTTATCAGCCTATCAAAATTGGTCACCTTGACCAATTTTCAAGGTCACAAAGGTAAGTTAATCAAAAATACCTGTTCACTAAAAACATACTGTTTTTAAATACCAGGCATTCAGGAAAATAATAAAATTCTAGTGCTAATGGATCTTACTTTTAATTTTTTTTTATTCCCTCAAATAAGCAATTATTGAACTCACTATAGAGTCATAGATTATGAAAAATATTTTTTATATATAAACCCAAATTGATGAAAAAGACATGATTCAAAAGCTGTGGGTCCCATTTAGAACATTGATAGTTCATGCTTGCATCACAAAATGAACTATTCTATGAATTACAGATATTAAGCAGCTCCATTAATATGTTGTAGACCATTTTTAATAGCAGATTAATATAATATTGTAATATTTTAAATAATGTTTTATATATATATATATATAGTATGTGTATATATATATATATATATATATATATATATATATATATATATATATATATATATATACTTTATTTTTTTTTCTTTTATATATACCATACCGAATGATTCATTCACAGGAAGATATGCCTTAACCACAAATATTGGTGTTCCTGCCACTTGAGACTCCTCAAAGACATGGCCTCGTTTCCTGTTCAGGACACCATAGATACCACCGACAACCTGCTCTGGACACTACAGGGAACATGGATAAGCAAATATTTTAAAATTAGACTTGCAAGTCATTTCGACAGTTTTTCATTTCATTTTTGTGCAACTTGGAAAGAATCTTATGTATGAGTACTCCAGGTGAAATAATTATAATAAGTATTAAAGCAAACACATTTTACATATCAGAATTACTGGGAAACTTAGCAACATTTCACTGTCTCTATTTAGAATTTCGACCAATCAAGAGACACAGTCCCTCCAGCATGTTCTGGGTCAACTTCGGGGTCTCTTCCTGGTTGGACATGCCGAAACACCACACAAGGGAGACAAGGCATTCAGAAGGCATTCTAATCAATAGCCCGAGACACCTCCGAGCTCCTCCATGAACTCTTCGATGCCCAGGCTGCACCTAGAAATTTTATCCATAAATATTATGAACAGAACAGATGACAAGGGCAGCTTGGGCAGAGTCCAGCCCCCACTGGAAAAGAATTTGACATGTTGTTACCAAATGTGTGAAAGAATAGCCCATACCATTGGGTCCAGTATATCATATTCCTGGAGCACACTCCACAAGATGGGATCGAAAGCCTTTTCCAAGTCACAAGGTATATGTGGACAGGTTGGGCAAACTCCCATGCCCCTCCAGGATCCTGTAGAGTGTGTACAGCCGGTCAAGAGTGTTGCAGTCAGGACAAAAAACACATTGTTCCTCCATAGCTCAGATCCTCTTCTCCAGTACTTCTGAATAGACTTTCCCAGGTAGGCTGAGGCATGTGCTCCCACGAGGGATATAACACACCCTCCATTCCATTTTTTTAAAAAGTGGAACCACCATCCTGGTTTGCCAATCCAGAGCTATGGCCTCTGGTGGCCATGCAATGTTGCAGAGACGGGTCAACAAGGACAGTCCTACAATATCCAGAGCCAGCATTCAGGATGGATCTCATCAACCCCCAGAGCCTGACTACCAAAAGGAGCTTTTCAAGTGCTTCAGCAACCTCTGCCTAGTAATGATCAGACCCCCTCCCAAACCCCCAGGGCTCTTCCTTTTCCATAGATGGCATGTTGGTGTGACTGATGAGGTCCTCAAATTATTCCTTCCACCTCCCGACAGCATCGCCAGTAGAAGTGAGGAGCTCCTCACTTCCACTATAAATAGTATTTGTGGAGTACTGCTTCCCTCTCCTGTGGCTTTGAATAATGGTCCATAACCTTTTTTGAGGCCATCCAATAGTGTCTTTCCAGGCCCTCACCAAACACCTCCCACACCCAAGATTTTACATCGGCAACAGCCCAGGCTTTTGCACCTTTGGCCTGTCAGTACCCATCCATTGCCTTAGTCCCCTAGGCCAAACTGATAGATAGATAGTGTTAGATGTTCTATTTAAATTAATTTTCATTGCAGTGTACATGGGCGACACAGTGATGTATTGGTTAGCAAGGAGGTTCTGGGTTTGATTTCCAGCCACAGGTGTGCTTACATAGGTTTCCTCCAGATACACTGGTCTCCTCCTACAATCCAAACATATGTACATTATTCTAAGTGTGGGAGTAAATTGTGCAGGTGAGGCAATCATTGTTAGCCCCTGTGTTGGTCCCCACATGTGGGGATCTTCCTGATTGATGAATGGGTAGCCTCCCTCTGCCTGTACGTACGGGAAGGGGTCCTGACTGTTGTTTGTGCTTATGCACCAAATGATGGTTCAGAGTAACCATGCCTTTTAGAGTCCTTAGGAGTTGTGCTAAAGAGTACCCTGACGAATACTTTTTTATCGTCTTGAGAGACTTCAGCCCATGTGGGTGACAACAATGTTACCTAGAAGGGTGTGATTAGTATGTACAGCCTCTCTGATCTGAACCGAAATGGTGTTTCATTGTTGGACTTCTGTGCACACAGATGTTTGTCCATCACAAACACCATGTTTGAACATAAAGGTATGCATACGTGCACCTGGCACCAGAACACCCTACCCAGCGGTTTGATGATCAACTTTGCAGCCATGTCATCAAACTTTGGCCGCATGTTCTGGACACTCAGGTGAAGAGAGGAACTGAGCTGGCTCCAATGACGGGGAGCCTGCCCTCCCAACCGGCGAGATCCAAGCTAGGGTCTCCTGCGAATGTTTGGGAGAATCTTCTGTCAGAAGGGTCTTACCTATGATCACAAGCTCAGAGTAGAACCACTGTTCCTCCTTGTTGAGAGTGGCCAGTTGAGGTGACTCGGGCATCCAATCAGAATGCTTCTTAAATGTCTCTCTGGTGTGGCCACATTTTCTGGTTTGGGATAACCCAGACCATCCTGGAAGGACTGTCTCTTGGCTAATCTGGGAACACCTCGGTATCCCCCAGAAGAGATGGAGGAAGAAACTATGGAGAGGGATGTCTGGACTTCACTGTTTAGTCTGCTGCCCCTGTGACCCAACCACGAAACAAGCAGAAGAAAATGACTGACTGAATGAGTAAGGATCATTTAGGGATATGGCATGTTTTTAATACCGCGTATCCATCAAGCTGGTGATTTATGTTAAAATAAGACTGGTATTACTTACATGTATTATAGTACGCACAGACTATGCTGTAAGGATAACCAATAACGGTCCTATTTTAATATTTAAAATTTAATTTACCTGAATCTCCACGAGATAAATGGGCTCCATTAGTTGGGGTTGTGCAGTCAGCACAGAGGCGTACAGGACTCTACGAGCTGTAGGGATGATCTGGCCACCGCCCCTATGTATCGCATCGGCATGCAGGGTGACATCATGGATGTCAAATCGCACTGCTCTCATATTCTCTTCACAAAGTGCCCCCTAAAGAAATAAAATGGAAATGCAAATGATCAAAAAACTATGCTAATTGTACCAATTATATAATAAGTGGCCTGAAATATAAATTATTTGATTGTATTCTATATAAATTGCACTGGCATCATTTGGTATTCTGGGAATCGATCTCCATATCAGCTGCCTTTTGCTCACCTCCTTAGTTGCCCACTGGAATCCAGCCACCACGCTGTCCTTGATCTCATTCAGGTATTGTACCCCCTTCGTTATGTCCACCAGAACATTGGGGCCGCTACCATCTGGTCCAAAGCACCATATCTTACGAGCCTCTGTGACTTCCCACTCATATTTTTCAGCCAGGTAGCGAGCTCTCTGTTTAAGTTCTTGCCTGGCCGACACATCTCCCTTATCAATGTCCTCAGCCAAGCCATCTGGGAAAGGACGAGCCTTCATGTACAGACGGTTGTGCTTGTTAGGAGATTTGGATAAGCATACTTGGTCAGAATCGTTGCCCACTGTTTCACGATATGACACCACTGGATCTGATTTCTACAACAGAAGTCACCCAACACTCAATTATCATTGTCTGATATGAAAAAAATTGACCGATCAAATAAAGTACAGTGGTACCTTACCTTATGAAAGTCCCAACAAACGAAAATCCAGGTTACAAAACGTATTTACCTAAAATTTCTGTCTCTGGATACATAACAAATTCACATTACGAAAGCGCCATCTCAAAAATTCAAACAATGCATGAGTTGCTCTCCCATTGGCTATCTCCCAATATTCCGCCCCGCTGGATTCCCATTGGCTATCTCCCAACATCCCACCCCGCTGGCCTCCCATTGGCTAGCACGGGTGACGCAGCTCCATCCCATACATGCTTTTCATGTAAAGAACAGAGTTACTGTTGTTTCATGAGTTTTTCGAGTGTGCTCATTGCAACTTTATTTTTTTGGCTCAGGCTTTTAACCTTGCATAAACATTTGTAAGATTATAACTCTGCTAAGAGGACATGGTCAACACACACGCACACACGCGTGCACACACATACACACACACACACACACACACACGCACGTGCGTGTGATTCCCGATGCGAGTTAAAAGAACGGGCTCATGACATGCGGTTGAGTGATATCGCAAAGGAATATGGCCAAACTCGTCTACCATTGGTACGATATTAGAGCAGAAGGAGGCCTTAAAAGGTATACTTTTATAATTTTTAAAGGGTTTAAGGGGTAGTATTGGGCACCTTGGAACAAATCAGGCCTTTTACATGTAAAATGCGACTCAACTTGCAAAAAAATCAGGTTATGAAACCACTTCTGGAACAGATTAATTTCGTAAGGTGAGGTATCACTGTACAGATTTGTATCTGTTAATTTCATTTTCATTCTTGATACATTACCTTCAAAGGGATACAAGCGTGATCTTCTTCAAGATCTTTTAAGCAAATTTCCAAATGTAGCTCTCCTGCACCAGCCACTATGTGCTCACCAGACTCTTCAATGATACACTGGAGGACATTAAAGAACATAAACCACAGAACAACCACAGTTTCTATTTCAAGGATGGCCATACTGACCCAGACCATTTCGAATTGATGAGTTCGATTTTCAGGTCTGGTTCCCTCTGTATCTCCTGTACAACATGTACCTTTCCACCTAGACTAGCATGTCCACTCACTGTTTTGAACCTCTGCTAATACAATATAATAGGACACTTTAAAAATTATGATCCCAAATTCCATACTTACTTGAACCATAGGGTCAGACTTGGCCAGACGTTTGAGACCTTCCACCAACTTTGGAAGGTCAGCTGGGTTCTTGGCCTCAACAGCCACTCTCACTACAGGACTAACGCTGAACTTCATCACTCGCATGTTATGAGCTTGTTCATAGGTAGTTATTGTACCCGTCTTCACCAAAAACTGATCAACACCAACCAGTCCAACAATGTTCCCACATGGCACATCTTCAATGGGCTCAACATATCGTCCCATCATTAGGATGGTTCTGCAGACAAAAACATGATTATTAAAATTTTTTTTTTTTTTATCAGACCATTTCACCCTACTTCTGGTCATCCATCAGTTCCCAACAACCATTACTTCATATCATACAACAGTTACTGAATCACCTGTATAGGATCAACAAAATTTAGACTCAACAAATGGCTTCAGTTTTTAATTTACACGAGTGACATACTTGTGTAGTGGTTAGCACTTTTGTCTCACAGCAACAAGGTCCTGAAACCAAGTCCTGTGCTCTGACAAATCTGAGTGGAGTTTGTATGTTCTCCCTGCGTATCTCAGCTAATACTGGGCAACAGCAGGGTACACCCAGCTCATAAAACCATCTCAGGGCAAGAAACACACATGCATACACGCACACACGCACGCACACACACACACACACACACACACAAAATCATTCACACTCATATCCACATATAGGGGCAATTCGGAACAGCCAGTCACAGTAATGTGTACTTATTTGGACAGTGAAAGGAAACCCACACAAGCACAGCAAGAACATGTAAACTCCACACAGACACACCTAAGCCTGGGACTCAAACCAAGGGCCTCATGTGAATAGCATGGTATGTTATGTAATTGACATGTATGTGCTGTATGAGATTTTAATAAAAAAAGAGTATTATCCACTCAGTACAATAATTTGTGAGCTCATATAACCTGAATTATGGGGAAATTGGGATTTTCTTTAAATTTGAATCAAATGAAAACTAAAAGACTTTCAAATCACATGACCCAATATTTTATTCAGAACAAATCACGGATAGCATGTAATGTAATGCATTAGTTGGTATCTGCAGATGTGCTAGCAGATTGTGTTTACCGACAGTGGTTTTCAAAAGTATTCCTGGGCCAATTTAGAGATATCATTGACACATTTATGCTGATGAGTGATGCAGTGATGTCTGAGGGCCTGAAGCCCACGGGCATCTAGTAAAGGTCTTTGGCGTTGTCCCTTATACACAATGATATCTCCAGTTTCTCTGAAAAGTTTGAAGATGTTATGCACTGGAGATGATGAATAATGGAGATTTGAAAAGCCGTTGTAATTTGAAGTGGAGGAACATTGCTTTTAAACTATTCCACATTCCTTTTATGCACTCTTTCACAGATTGGAGAGCCTCTGCCCAGCTTTACTTCTAAGAGACGCTGCCTCTCTAAGACATCCTGTTTAAAGCTAATCGCGTTCCAGAGCTGATATCAATTCACTTACTTACCTGCTAGGTGTCTTCACAGCTGACTCTTTTTAAACATTCTTGCATTTTGAGTCATTTGTTACCTCTATGACAATTTTTAGGACCTGTAGCAGGTATCAAATTTGAAATATGCACATTAGGCTAATTGGCTGTTCCAAATTGCCTCTTGGTGTGGTTTGAGTGTGATTTGTTGAGTATGTTGCCCTGCGATGGTCTGGCATGTTATAGTCTGTGCTGGCTGGTGGAATTAATTCTTCTTTAATCATTGCAGGTGGTGGCAAGGGGCGTGGCGGTTGCTGGTAGGCGAGTTCCAAGAAGAGCGTACCTGGTCCCTATCTGCAATCAGCAAGCAGCCAGCTATAAATGGGAGCGGCGGGCTTCCCTCCGATGTCAGAAGATTGTTTTCCCCATGATTCTGCTCCTTGGCTTTCTCTTTGACCCCTGATTCTTGCTTCGTGCTCGACCAGTTACCTTGACTTAGTATTCCCGTGACTTACTATCCCTAGTGTTTAATAAATTGTTTGAACTTTCTTTTGGTCTCCTGCATCTCTGGGTCATACGCACACACCCCAGGCTTAACATGGCAAGCTGTTCTGGGTGAACCCTGCCTTCGCTCACTGTGAGATCTCTGTAAACCCTAGTAGTAGGATTAAGTGTTTTAGCAAATGAGTGAGAGTGTAAAACATTCTGCTATTCCCATGTAGTACATGATGATTTGACTTACAGTAACCCCCCATCCATTCATGGTTCAGCGGTCGCGGCCCTGCATACTCGCGAATTAGCGACAAACCTGGAAATTACTGACACGTGATTCAAATTTAGTCAATGGCTGAGAGCTTGTGTTTCTCTCTCCTGCTGACTGGTTGCAGAAGATGTGTACACCTTTTTTTTTCCTCCTTCGCGCACATGTCATCAACATGACTGTTTGAATTGTAAATTCATGTTTGTTATTTTATCTCAAGCATCTTTTCTGGCTTTTGGTAAGGAGCCTAAGCGCTTTATTTATTCATAAATATTATCACAGTACAAAATTAAAAAGTTTTTACTTAATCATTACTACATTTTACTGTATTATTACTGTATTAATGAGTGAAATGTGTTTAAGTAGCATAATTTAGTGCAAGTAATGTCACACGTAGGGTTTTAGAACCACGTCAATAATTCATGGATTTTCAGGATCTGCGGGGAGGGGCAGAATGCAACCACTGCGAATAACGGGGGCCTACTGTATACCCCAGATACAAACCTTTGAATGGGTTTCAAGTACAAGTCCTCCTTCTTTCCTGGGGTATAGTTTGGGCCCATGATGCGCACTTTCTGGCCAGTGGCAACAACACCAGAGAAAACACGACCGAAAGCATAAAATCTGCCCTTGTCAGTAGTTGGTACCATTTTAGAGACGTACATCATCAGTGGAGCTTTTGGATCACAGTTCTTAATACCTAAAGTATGAAGTGCACAGAAGAAAAAATACATTACTGGTAACTCCAAATTTGGTTGTCTGTCATTACTGTGAATTTATAACTTAACATTTGCCACCACATTGATTTCCTACTTACCCATGGCTGATTCATCATCTCCTGGGCCTTCATACAGCAGCTCACAGCGATATTTCTGGGCTGTGACTGGTGATGGTAGATGGATGGTAATCATCTGGAGCAAAGCGTCACCTGCAGGCAACCAGCGGCGCATTACGGCCTGTACGTGAAAGAAAAAGCACAGTGAAACCATCCCTGTACAGCTGCAAAATAATAAACTAATTAAGTAAGTATTCTAAATAATAATATTCACTTTCAGCAGTGGTTTCCCTTCTTTCTCCTTGTCTTCAGCATCAAGCTTAATGTTCAGCTTTTCAATCAGTTTCTGGGTCTCCTCCTTCTTAAAGTTCATGATGGCATCAAACACCTTTTCAAACGAAATTAAAAACATTTCTATTACAATATAAAGATATCTTTTGTACACATGCAGACACACCACAAATATATATATATATATATATATATATATATATATATATATATATATATATATATATATATATATATATATATATATATATATATATATATATATATATATATATATATATATATATGTATTATATATATATATATATATATATATATATATATATATATATATATATATAATTATTATTATCATTATTATTATTATTATTATTATTATGTACAGATGATGACATGCGGCATAGTGATATAATGATTAGCACGTTTACTTCACAGCAAGGTCCCAAGCTTGGTGAGGTTATTTCTTTGTGGCGTTTGCATGTTCTCCCTGTGCTTGCATGGGTTTCTGCCAGGTACTCAGGTTTCCTCCCACAGTCCAAACACATGGGCATTAGGCTAATTATCTGTCCCAAATTGTCCCTGAGCAAGAATGTAACTTGTTGTGTGTATGTTGGCCCAGTGATGGTCTGGCAAGCTGTTCAGTATGTACCCCACCTTCGCCTAGTGTCAGCTGAGATGGTCATCAGCCTACCTGTGACTCTAATAGTAGGATTATAGGATTCGGTTAACAAGAGTGAGGATGGTGTTTGCTTGATGAACTGGTAAGTTTAAAGCTTTGAATCTGAAGGTACGTTACATTAGAACTTTGTCTCTGAAACTTTATCATCATCATCATCATCTTTTGCTTCTTCCGGGGTCGGGTCGCATGGGCAGCAACTTAAGCAATGAGGTCCACCCATCCCTTTCCACAGCCACTTCCTCCAGCTTTTCCGGGGGAACACCAAGGCTTTCCCAGATAAGCAGAGAGACATAGTCCCTCCAGCGTGTTCTAGGTCAACCCCAGGGTATCTTCCCAGTTGGACATGGGTCACCACACCAGGAAGGCGTTCGGGAGGCATTCTGACCAGATGCCTGAGCCACCTCAAATGGCCTCTCAACACAGAGGAGCAGCGGTTCTGCTCCAAGCTCTCCCCAGATGATAAAGCTTCTTCCCTTGTCTCTAAGGGAAAGCCCTGCCACCCGGCAAAGTAAGCTCATTTCAGCCGCTTGTATCCGCAATCTTGTTCTTTCGGTCACTACCCAAAGCTCATGACCATCAGTGTAGGTTGGAACATAGATCGACTGGTAAATTGTGAACTTTGCTTTGCGGCTCAGCTCCCTCTTCACCATAACGGACCGGAACAGGCTCCACTTAACAGCAGAGGCTGCAGCGATCCATCTGTCAATCTCACGCTCCATCCTTCCCTTACTTGTGAACAAGACCCCAAAATACTTAAACTCCTCCACTTGGGGCAGGATCTTATTCCCGACCCGGAGAGTGCATTCCACCCTTGTCTGACTGAGAACCATGGCCTCGGACTTGGAGGTACTGATCTTCATCCCGGCCACTTTGCACTCAACTGCGAATCACTACAAATGAGAGCTGGAGGTCCCGGATTGATGAAGCCAAAAGGACGTTTTTGCAGTACTCTGCAAAAAGCAGAAACGAGATCCGATGGCCACCAAACCAGAACCCCTTAATGCCTCTAATGCCTCAGCTACGCCTAGAAATTCTGTCCATAAAAATTGTGACAGAATCGGTGACAAAGGACAGCATTGGCAGACTCCAACCCTCATCGGAAACGAATTCAACCTGTTGTTACCAATACGGACTAAACTCTGGCTCAGGTGATACAGCGATCAAATAGCCTGTTGCAACGTGTCCGGAACGCTGTACTCTCGGAGCATGCCCCACAAGATAGCCCGAGGGACACAGGTGAAATCCTTTTCCAAATCCACAAAACACATGTGGACAAAGGTAAGGTAAGTCTGTTGGGTTTTTACACCCGAGCCTCGTGGTTCATCAAGCCAGTGCTTATCCCCGGTTTCCGTAGCGTGAAGCGATGAGGAGTTCAACTCCCCCTGGATGGGACGCTAGTCCATCGCAGGTTACCTTCCCAGTATATTTTTACTGGTACCCATTTATACTGCTGGGTGAACAGAGGCACACTTGTGGTTGAGACCTTACCCAAGGGGTCTTAGCATAGTGAGGGTCTCAGTGGGATTTGAACTCACAACCTCCCGATCATGAGCGCAGTACCCAAACCACTACACCACCGGCCCCATTATGTGGACAAAAGATTGGGCAAATTCCCATGCCCCCTCATGGATCTTGTGGAGTATATAGAGTTGGTCAAGAGTGCCACAGCCAAAACAAAAACCACATTGTTCCTGATGTAGCCGAGGTTTGATTATCGGTCGGATCCTCCTCTCCAGTACCCCCCTGCATAGACTTTCCTGAGCAGGCTGAAGAGTGTGATTCCCCGATAATTGGAACACTCCTTTTTAAAAGGGGGGACTCCACCCCAGTTTGCCAAGCCAGAGGTACGACCCCCCGATGACCATGCCCCAACGACCTTTTGGCCACAGCTGTGGGCTGCCGCCTCAGCAATAGAGGCACAAAACATGGCCCATTCGGATTCCATGTCACCTGCCAGCTCCGGAACATGGTTGTAGCTCTGACGGAGGTAAGAGTTAAAGGCCTCTCGGACAGGAGACTCCACCAAACAGTCCCAGCAGACCCTAATTACACGCTTGGGCCTGCCAGGTCTGGAAGGCAGCCTTCCCCGCCATCGAAGCCAGCTCACCACTAGGTGGTGATTGGTTGACAGCTCAGCTCCCCTCTTCACCTGAGTGTCCAGAACATGCACCGCAAGTCCGGTGACACAACTACAAAGTCGATTATCGAACTGCGACCCAGGGTGTCCTGGTGCCAAGTGCACTTATGGGCACACTTATGATTGAACATGGTGTTCGGGATAGACAAACTGTGACGAGCACAGAAGTCTAACAACGACTGTAATGTACTCTAATGTACCTTAAAAATCGGATCGAGGACCAGTTGGCAGAAAGTGCGTGGGAGTTTTTTTCCCTCTGCATTGGTTGCTGTTTTGCTGAATTTCCCACAGGAAGGATCAAAATAT
This sequence comes from Plotosus lineatus, assembly GCA_024760905.1. Taxonomy (NCBI): domain Eukaryota; kingdom Metazoa; phylum Chordata; class Actinopteri; order Siluriformes; family Plotosidae; genus Plotosus; species Plotosus lineatus. The sequence continues at coordinate 49,729,191 of CM045734.1, forward strand.
CTGAGGGATCAAAAACAATATTATGAAAGGATTCACATATGTAAATCCTCAACACTGTCACTGCGAATATTAAGCTTATTTCTATATTTTATTCTCACAGAATTCTTTATCTTAATTTGGAATTTTTTTGGATAGTCTCACTGTCTCCCTATCTAAATAATAAATAGATCAGAACAGATACATTTGCTTTGCTTACTTGTCTCCCCAGAGCTTCTTCATCATTTCCTCCACCTTTTTGCAGCGTTCTTCAGGTGAGATATCTCCTTTTTTCTTTTCACCTTTGGCAGCAAACTTGGCTACGTACATCTCCGCAAACTGCTTCAGGGTAAAAGCCCAGCCATGGAGACCTGATCCAAATCCAACTGTACCAACAACTGGGTCCACCTGAAACATTAAAAATGTGAACACAATCGTTCATTTTCTGAACTGCTTAATCCTAATTAGGGTCGCGGCGAGGCTGGTTCTCATCCCAGTCAACTCGGGGCGAGAGCAGAGTACACCCTGAACATTTCGCTAGGCCATCACAGGGCGGAAACACGCTGACGGTTATGCAGTCTGCTCTTGTCAAAAGTCAGCAGTGGTTCTTTTATAGCCTCACACTATAGACAGTGAGAGACATGGCCTGCCTTTGATAGCCCAGTTAGCTGCACTGGGGGGACAGTGACAACCCGTTAGTGGGGCTTGAACCCCAAACCTTAGGATCGGTAATCCAGCACCTTTCCAACGGGCCACCACTGCCCCCAGTATATGCACATATTAAGTTAAATAAATATTTATGTGTCATCATTCCCAAGAGTTAGCTGAATAGCCCCCAGCATGTTTCTGCCATGTCATGGCCTGGCGAGCTGTCCAGGCTGCATACTGCCTTGCTCAGTCTGCTCAGATGGTGGCCAGCCTTTCCACAACCATAATTAGGATTAAGCAGTTCAGAAAATTAATTCATAAATGAATATCATCATTCTAAAATCCCAGAGATTGTTAACAAACTAGAGGCCCCCAATTTGAGAATCATACCAGCCCTTACCTATCCATTATAATTGATTGGCAGCCATTTTCTGACCTTGACCTATAATTACCTTTCAAAAACTCATTTCAACTTTTGGTCCCATGCTGCATCCCTGAATATTTAGTGGTTATATATAAAACAGTTTTTGAGATATAGAAGTGCATAACCACAGAAAAGCAGAAACTAACAGAAATGAAAACAGTACGCTATCATGGTTGGTATAAAAAAAGCCAAAAAACAAAATAAAGGCTGACAGCTAATTGGAGCTTGGAGCACGTAATTCCAGATTAAACAGGCTTTTTACCATAATGTTGCCCATTGGTCCGTGTTCTCCTTCACCGTAAGTGGAGATGATGACATTGACGTTCTCTACAATGCGCTGGAAGGTCCGGAAAAGCTCATCAGGTTCAAGTTGCAATTCAAGCAAGGCACGGTCCATTTTATTCATCATCAAGACAGGTTTGATGCGTTCAGCAATAGCCTGCCTCAGAACAGTCTCTGTCTGCACACACACACCTGGGAAATACACGTAGTTCAAGTTAAAATAGAAAGAGTAAACATCCTTGAAGGACAATAAAGTAATCTCTTTAATTACTTTATTGCACTGATATTCAAAATATGTTATATACAGTAAAAGCAATCATGAGGGAAGTTGTGTTTTTACATTTATGCTACTGTTCAGTTGGGGATCACTTTGATTTTTATTCTTTACAGCCCACGTAAGATGTTTTGGAGACAAAGTCAGAGAGGCGAGATTGAGATGGTTTGGACATGTACAGAGGAGGGATAGTGAGTATATTGGCAGTAGGATGCTGAGGTTGGAACTACCAGGCAGAAGGCCTCGAGGAAGACCGAAGAAGAGATTTATGGATGTGGTGAAGGAAGACATGAAGGTCGTTGGAGTCAGAAAAGAAGATGCGGAGGACAGGGTGAGGTGGAGGCGGATGATTTGCTGTGGCGACCCCTGAAGGGAGCAGCCGAAAGTAAAAGAAGAAGAAGAAGAAAAAAAGGATTACATTTATTGAAAGACAGTCTTTTAATGTTATATATGTGGAAACAACTGGATTTTAATGGAATATCTACATAGGCATACAGAGGCCCATTTTCAGCAAGTGTCACACCTGCATTCCAATTGAACTTTGTTTTAATTAATCTAAGTTTGCCATGTAAAAAAAACTAATTGATAATTTGAAAACCCTTTTGCAATTATGTCAGCATGGCTAAAACATGTGCTGATTAAAGAGGTCATAAAATTTGCCTTCTTTAGGTTGATATTTAATTGAATATCTGAAGAATCACCCCTAGTACAGCGAACTGGGTTATAAAAGGCTGGCATGTCTCTCACTGTCTATGGTGAGAGATTTATGTAAACCAGGGGTCGGGAGCCTATGGGTCGTGAGCCAGATGTAGCTCCTTTGATGACTGTATCTGGTTCTCAGATAAAACAGGTGGCCTTTCTTAACAGAATAACAAATACATAATTTCACTGTCATTTCAATAAAAATACAAAAAAAAACCATCAAACGAAACAAAAACAGATGAATAAATCTCGCGCATTTAAATCTATACATCTATTTTCAATGCCACGTTACTGTGGCGCGCAGCGGAGAGCCAATCCTTCCTGTACGCCAGTATGTGGGTGGGTCCGATACCTTGAAACTCTAATTTTATTGGATTATAACAACAGCCACAGACTGCGTGTGTTGTTTTTGAGGAAAGAGGTAAATTTCATCATTTTTGATCAGCTCATTTGCACGAAGCCAAGCACAGCTGGCAAGCAAACACAAAGGGACGGAGATGGAAAAACTTCAACCCGCAGACCAACTGATTGCCAAAACTTGGTATGCGCTTCCTGTCACATAAACACTGCAGTGTGAGTCCTGTTGTATTGACCATGTTTGGCTCCACATGCGCACGCGAGCAGTCCTTCTCACCTGAAAAACATCAAGCTGCAGTCAGGTTTAACAGATGGAAGCCTAAACACCTGCATGAAGCTGAACCTCACCCCGTATCAGCCAGACTACAAAGCCATCAGCAAAACTATGCAGCACCAGAAGTCGCATTAATAGTAAGAAGTATTTTTCTTATTAATATATAACTTCATTATGACAATGTCATTTAAAATAAATTCAGAGTCTTATTATACTGTTATACTCTAAATTTGTTGGTCTTCTTTTTTCAATTTAATTGTATTCAGTATTTATATGTATATGTGTGTGTATACATATATATATATATATATATATATATATATATATATATATATATATATATATATATATATATATATAAATAAAAGGACAGGACAAAGACTTTCTATTGAAACTCCATTTATCACTACAGATCTGTTTCGAGGGGTGGTGAAACCATCCTCTCTCTTCAGGTGATTATAGAAGATTCTTCCTCGACAAACTGATACCGGTAGTTAAAATGCCAAAGAGCTAGTCTATAAAAGCAGCAAATGAAGGATCTTTTGATAAAACAAAAGTTTGAAGGACAAAGTTTGTATTATAAAAAAATTATTTTTACCATGTCAGTGTCTTGACAATATTTGATATTCATTTTGCAGCTCATTTGATTAGTTTGTGTTTTCATCAAAAATTTCTGGGTAACCCCAAACTTCTGAATGGTAGCACATTCTTAAGTAAAACTAATATTCTAGGAATTCCAAGGTGACTGTGGTTAATATATTTTAAACGACATATTAAAAAAATGTCAGTGAGTCAGATTTTGTCAGAATATGTACCGTATTTTTGGGCCTATACGTCACACTTATTTCACACTTTGGCTAAAGGTGCGACTTATACTCCAGAGCAACTTGTATGTGAAATTATTACACATAATTCTGTTCATCATAATAACAGACATAATTTCACATGTTTGTTATTTTTACACTCACAACCACAAGAAGGCACTCTAGGCTTGGGTACCAGTACCTGCTCATCCATCACTGAAGAAATGGCCGCAAAAAGAAAATGCTGCAGGTAGTGAAATATGCAGCAGAAAATGGTAATTAAGAAGCATAAAGAAAGTTTGGAGTGAACGAGAAACTTGTGAGGGATGGGAGAAAAGCAGAGGTTATTATTACTGCAGTGACTAAAACAAAAAAAGCTAATCGTGGGTTAAAAGCTAGATGGCCACGGCTAGGGGAACAAGCTCGCACAAGGGGGTTTGAGCAACGTGCTGCAGGGAGGGGCTTGTCAACAGTGCAGTTGTGTCTCCACATCCAGGTAGTTGTCAAGGAGATGAATAGAAATGACTTTGCGTCGCCTCTCTATCAGAGTGAGGACCACAACGTCACATAAACCTCCAGCAGATTTCCAAGCCAAGGTAGATAGTTTCCATTGGTTTGAGACGTATACTACAGTGCGACTTATATATGTTCTTTTTCTTCTTCTTTATTATGCATTTTTTGGCCAATTCAACTTGTTCTCCAGAGCGACATATAGTCCAGAAAATATAGTACAGTAGGGCCTCGACATTCGCGGGGGTTCGGTTCCGGGCCCTCCCGCGAAACGAGATAATCTGTGAGTTCTGTACCTGGAAGTAAAACCCCATGTATCACGTCACATGCACGAATGAGCAGCCGGAAGTAAAATACTATGTATCTATTACATGCGTTAAAATATGCTTCTGAAACACATTCTATAGACAGTCTTACTCATTAATACAGTATTAATGTAGTAAAATATAGTAATGATTAAGAAAAACTTTTCTATTTTTATTGATGATAAAATATAAACATTTTACAGCATATACTATTGTAAAGCACTGCCTAGAGGGCGACATCGCGAAGTTCTCAGAGTCAAATTTTTTCTTTTAATTTGTTTTATTTGTTGTTTTGTTTGTTCATGTTTTGCACTATGCTCGTCTATGACAACAGAGTGACTTCGGGCGTGTATAACTAAGCACGTTCAACTCTAGGTAGCGCCATCTCGGAGACATCACTCCAAGACGTCACTCCAAGTTCAATGTAAAAGGACATGAAGAGTACTGTAATAAAGTTTATCCTTTTGGTATCGTTTCTTAAACATGCTACAGAACATAAAATCTCACGCACAAACATTAACTTATGTACTGTACTGGAATAATAACTGAAAAAGACTTTAATATAATAGTTCAGAGGAAACCGTCGTTTCTCGGGACAAAGTCTTATTTCTTCAGAAGAGACATCCAGCATTTTCTATCGATTAGCCAGAGAAGACGCACAGCGTTTGAGTGGTATCAAAAGCACACACAAAAAAGAGGCTCATTGACAATTTGTGCACGAATGAGTAAAAAGGGGCGTTACATCATCTCAACCAATCAGCAAGAAGGAGCACAGCCATTGGCTGAATTTGAGTGACGTGTCAGCTGCTTGGCAGTCCGCGAATACTCAAACCGTGAGTGCAAAACCGCGAATAGTCAAGGGCCAACTGTATATGAAATTCTGTAAATGATTCTTTCATTAGAATGAAGAAGTCCAGCATCATCATACCTGATACACAGTCCACTACCACGAGAGCCCCATCAGTAACTCTCAGAGCTGCCGTCACTTCAGATGAGAAATCCACATGACCCGGGGAGTCTATCAGGTTTATGAGAAAACCAGATCCGTTCTTGCACTGCTTGATGAAGGCCAAGTCATTGTCAATGAGCTCATAGTAGAGAGAGATAGCTCTGCAATAAAGATAATACACAATCTATTTAAACATATATAGACCTAAGATACTTTTGTTTAAAATTATACAGATAGTAAATATTTCATAGAAACTGCTAATAAACAATTCTGCAGCTAGAAATACATCATGCCAATGAATGACTGTTTCTGAAGATTCGTGATTGTAGAAATGTATGACATTCGGGACGGAATGAAATTTGTGTACACATTCTTTTTCTTTTCACAGTGTCAATATATAACAATTTGAAATGTGGCGAATTTGCTGGGTGCTGTGGACGCTGAGACTCTTATAAATACCTACGTTGATTTGATGGTGATGCACCTCTCCTGTTCATCCTTCCTCGTGTCCGTGAATCTGGTCTCACCAGCCCGTGCAGAGGCAATGATTCCTGCCTTGCACACTAGAGAGTCAGTTAGAGTGGATTTGCCATGGTCCACATGAGCAATCACAGACATGTTCCTAATGTTGGACTTTTTGTCCATGATCTCACGGATCTGATCTACTGTGAAATTCACCTGAGAGAAAGAAAGCACAAAAATTTGGACTATTACAGGATCATTTCTTTCTGTAGGAATATTGGTGAGTTCACAACGGTTGGACTGCTTTGAGTACTGGTTTTATTTTACTGTACTAAAAATTTTTATTTTACTGTAGCTAAAAATAAATTTTGTATCTTAAAACTAAGTTACAATAATATTGATTCTAAAGCTTGCAATCCCCTTTTCTAAATTTAATACAGACTTCCAAAAGTATTCATACCCCATGGACTTTTCCACATTTTCTTCATGTTACAAACACAAAAGTAGTTGTACTTTATTAAGACATAGCTGTCAACGCCTAAGATTAATAAAGAGTGAGAAGCAGGGGTCAGGGTCAGGTCTAGGGCGACGCCCTGGTGGGGAGTGCATGGGGGCAAAACCCCCCCAGAAAATTCTTTTTTAAGGGTTTTAAAGAGTCATTTTTAAGCCATTTCATGCAAGTTTTATATGTAATGATTAAACACAGACATAGGGTAAAAACTACAAAATTACACACATGTCTTTAAGATTTAATAATGTAATGTAAATGAAATCTTCAATGAAAGAACTAATGAAATATGAAGTGCAAACTGATAACATATATCAAAAATAAGGTTGGCTAAAGTAAAGTATTAATTGCAACATTTCTCTGTTTTGAAGTTTTATCCAAATAATTCTTCATAATAATCTTTGCTGTCTTTGCTCATAGATGGCATGCATCATATGCAGCAACCTTGCAACTACAGTTATTTTACAAACGGAAACTAATTAACCATGCCATGTTAACAAATCTACTCATATAGATGGCAAGTATCCTGTGCAGCAACCTTGCAACAACACATGCAATTACAAAGCACGGGGTAGATTTGTGTATAGCGATTGCTGGTTGGCTGTAATCAGCCAATCAAGTGAACGCTAACTAACTGGCGGAAAACGGAAGAAATATAATCCGGAAAAGTCGTGATTTGGCATTTCTTCTTCTTTTCCTTTCGGCTGTTCCCTTCAGGGGTCGCCACAGCAAATGATCTGCCTCCATCTCTCCCTATCCTCTGCATCTTCTACTCTTACTCCAACGACCTTCATGTCCGCCTTCACCGCATCCATAAATCTTCTCTTTGGTCTTCCTCTGGGCCTTTTGCCTGGTAGTTCCAACCTCAGCATCCTACGACCAATATACTCACTATCCCTCCTCTGTACATGTCCAAACCATCTCAATCTAGCCTCTCTGACTTTGTCTCCAAAACATCTAACATGTGGTGTCCCTCTGATGTACTCATTTCTGATCCTATCCATCCTCGTTACTCCCAAAGAGAACCTCAACATTTTCATCTCTGCTACCTCCAACTCTGACTCCTGTCTTTTCCCGTGGGCCACTGTCTCTAAACCATAAAACATTGTTGGCCTTCCACGAGCATTTGCTCGTGGAAATTCCATCCTTAAAAAATAAAAAAATTAAAATAAAAATTGGGAAATAATTGTATTAATGTGTGAGATTTTAGACACTTTGCGTGAGAGATTGAGGCGGCGATGAAATGCGTGAGTCTCACGCTTGATGTGTGAGAGTTGACAAGTATGTTAAGATTTTATGTGATGGCCCAAAAAAAGTGGTGCGTAATTGTGAAGTGGAAAGAAAAAGATGTTTTTCAAATTTTTTTTTTTTTACAAATTAAAATCTAAAAAGGGTGACGTGCATTTATATTCAGGCCCATTTACTCTCATAGCCCTAAATGAAATCCAGTGCAACCACTTGCCTTCAGAAGTCCTTTAATTAGTACATGAAGTCCACCTGTGTGTAATGTATGAAGGGATGAAGTGAAAATTGATAAGCAGGGTTACGCTATAAAAGAATACTGTATTATGTAATTTGAACATCTCACGGAATACTGTTTAATCAGGTGTCTGAAAATGATGACAAGACAAGGTTGCCCACCTCAATGGACAAGCCGGGCAAGTAGAGCATTGGTCAGAGAAGCAGCCAAGATGTCTATAGTAAGTCTGGGGGCGCTGTAGAGAGCCACAGCTCAGGGAAGTAGAATCTTTAATACAACTATTAGTCATTCACTTCGCAAATTTGGGCTTTATGAAAGAGTGTCAAGAAGAAAGTTGTTGTAGAAAGAAGACCATAAGGAGTCCTGTTTGCACTTTGCCACCAGGTATACGGGGGGGGCACAGCAAACATGTGGAACAAGATGCTCTGGACAGATGAAATGAGAATTGTGACCTACTTGAGCATAATACTGATTGAGTTGGACATTTGACATACTAAGATATTGTTATATTGGCAAGAGAATTTAATCCATCCATTGGCGTGGCTTGTCAGAATCTGACGTTGCCTATCAAAATGTTTTCTTCCCTTTGTTGGCATAGGCATACGATGTCAAGAAGCCTTGTATCAGTGGCATCACTGAGCCAGGAAAGCTAAGCCAATCGCTGACGTCCACGTGCTCTCCGTCCTTCTACTGCCCCAGTAAGGGCAACTTTCTCAAGAGCATTCTTGCAAAGTATGTGACCCAAGAATCATATTTGTCAAGTTGCAATAGTACAAAGTAAGGTATGGGATGACTTGGCTCTTTCAAGGGCGTCTTTGTTGATTACATGATCTGTCCATGGTATTCTCATCATCCTATGTAGAAACCCCATCTCAGCAGCTTCCAAATGTTGTCGCATGGTCTTGTTCAATGTCCAGCATTCCGATCCATACAGAAGTGTGGACCATACATATCAATGCGATAATCATAGTCTCGTGAGGAGATTTATTGACCTTGTTGTCAGTTCTCTTTCTCTGTTCTTGAGACAAGTTTTTTGCAATTCCAATCTGTCGATTGATCCCTTTTTCACATCTCCCATCTGAAGATAGATACTGCTCAGGTATGTAAATTATGTAACCTATTCAAGCTCTTCTCCATTCACCTGCAACCTACATTGTGGAACTGGTGATGTTTTTGAAAAGACAAGACAAAAAACTTCTTGCGGTTTATTAGCAAGCCTTTCCTCTCAATTTCCTCGACAACAATGTTCATGAGATTGTGCAGATTTTCCTGAGAGTCACTGATCACCACAGTATCATCTGCATATCTGACGTTTGTTATGTTGACTCCTCCGATTCTAAATCCATCCATTTCTTTCACTGATTGCATGATAACCTCTGTATATAGTGAAAAGTCAGGGGACAGGATGCAGCCTTGCCTTGCTCTATGGTAAGCCAGTTACTAATCCTTTCATCTATCTTCACTGCTGCCAGTTGATTCCAGTACAGGTTCCTAATCAGTTCAAGCTCTTTTCCATCAATTTCCAGTATGTCTAGTATCTCCATAAGGTCTTGTGTTGCAACTTATCGAATGCTTTGACCTAAATAATATATACAACAAACATACAGATCTTTCTGCATCTGGATAGCCCTCTCTGATACCATCCTCATAATGGACAGGGCATTCTTAGTCCCCTTGTCTGGTGTGGAACCATACTGCTCTTCTGATACACAAGATCAGCTTTGTTAGATGGCTCATCAAACTTATCGTCCAGAACTCTTCGCATCTGGTCGCTCCTGGCTTCTTTGGTATTGCTATGAATACTGATTTGACCACCTCAATTGGAAAACATCCTTCATTCTAAATTCTATTTGCAATATGTGTGATTTGCTCAACCCCAAAGTCACCCAAAACGGTGAACATCTCTGTTGTAAGACTGTCTGGTCCAGATGACTTGCCAGATCTTCTTCTTCTTCTTTTCCTTTCGGCTTTTCCCTTCAGGGGTCACCACAGCGAATCATCTGCCTCCATCTCACCCTATCCTTTGCATCTTCTTCTCTTACACCAATGACCTTCATTATCATGCTTCACCACATCCATGAATCGTCTCTTTGGTCTTCCTCTGGGCCTTCTGCCTGGTAGTTCCAGCCTCAGCATCCTATTACCAATATACTCACTATGCCTCCTCTGTACATGTCCAAACCATCTCAATCTGGCCTCTCTGACTTTGTCTCCAGATGACTTACCAGATGACATACATTTAAGTGCATGGCATACTTCTTCAAGAATTGCATTCCCACCAACTTTGTTTCCATGTGGTTTTTGACCTCTGTTATCATGAAATAGTTCTGTGATATAGTCTTCCCAGCACTGTAGTATCTTTTGTATCTTGCTATATTGGCAAGAGAATTTAATATACTTTAAAATTCGGCGTAATATATCATTATAGCACGAACATTGTCAGCGTTACATCACTTTGTATGTCGTTCATCAAAAAATGCTAATTTTAAAAAGTAATTACAGTTACAGAAGCATTTTCTTAATGCAAGCATCTGATCCATAGACTAAATAAATCTGACTCTCAACCAATCAGATCAATCAGACTAATGTCTTCCTAGCAACAGATGAGTTATGGTTTATATTTGCATGTTTCAGGGAACTATACAATTTTGGATATTATTCTAGTACCCAACACAGATAGTAAGGAAATACCCTGAGCGATCACAAAAGCAGTTTGAAAGTCTGCAAAATATGTGGATATTTCCATTGTTTTCCAACAACTTGTACATTGAACCCTTTCTGAAACAAACATTTTATCATGGAAAGATTGTATTTATGGATATTTGAACGTGGTCTTGTTGAAGAAGGACGTACTTTTGTCAATGACAAAATCAAAAAAGAATTTTAACAATGTCGCATTTTCATCCATGTGAGCCATTTTGAACTCTTTTGGCTCTTAATTAAAACACTGCTTGTGATTTAATCCATATTATGCTGGAGTGGGACACAATTTAATGTTTTTGTCCTAAATGCAAAGTGCTATTTGTGACCTAAAAAAATGACACCTCACATCACCCTGAACATGCCACCCCTGTGTGGAACATGGTGGTGGCAGCATTGTGCTGTGGATATGCTTTTATTCGGCAGAGACAGGGAACAATTACAGATACTTCAATGAATGAAGCCACTAGATAGATCTTGGAATAAAACCTGTGAGTCTGTAAATGATTTCAGACTGCGGTCCTTCCAGCGGGCAGGACAACAACCCTGAACATGTAGCCACAGCTACAATGGAATGGTTTAGATCAATACGTATTCATATTTTAGAATGGCCCAGTCAAAGTTCAGACTTGAATACAATTAAGAATCTGTGAATCACATAAGAGCCCCAAAAAATATATTTTGTAACATGACAAAATGTGGAAAAGCTCAAAGGGGTATGAATATTTTTACAAGCCTCTGTATGTAATAACTTCCTCATACCCACCTGGAAGACTTTATAAATGCCTGACACTCTTAGGATCTGCACTTTAATTTACATACAGTAATAATCATATCACTTCCAATATGGGACCCCGGATGATCGCATACATCGCACCATCTACATACATTCATAGACCAAAAATCATGTAAGATAAATGGCACTGTTACCTGCTTCTAATGCTCGCAGATTTTCAACTGAAATAGGTGTTCATTAGTAACTCAATGCTGTAAAATTTTCTGACTATTAACGCCAAAATGTTGGAGTTTATAATGTTGTCAGACTCCTAAAAAACTGTATAAATGAACGCACTGATGCTGTACATGACTGTGGTCCTGGGGGATCAGTTTCCAGCACAACACATTCAAACCACAGATGTTTTACTACATAATGCAATATTCTGGCATTTTGCCATTTTGTGCCTATCTTCCTTTGCCACCCACTTACCACTGAAGTCAATTATATGTTTGTGTGATAAGACCTTTTTACCCCTGAACACAGCCAACACATTAAAGACACTTCATCACTTTCACTCCGTAATAAACACCAACTCTTTCAGGCAGTCAGATAGTGATAGACCGACTGATGAAGTTTGATATATCCTGTCTCTTAATTTAAATAAACTAGAATCTTTGTAGTCCTTCAGGCTAAAATAATTATAATAAATAATGATAATAAATAATAATAATAAATAATAATTATAAATAATGACTTCAAGAGGCCTATTCCTGATTCAGGCATAATACAGAAACTTGAAATACAGTCTTAACTTTTGGAAATAAAATGCAATCAGCCATAATGCTTTCTGAAACCATTTGCTTACTCCTGTCCATGAGTGTGCATGACACCCGCACTCTGTTTGATGATATTAGTAAACAATTATATCTTATGACCAGCGAGAGCACAGAACAATTGATCTCGGAGTTTTCCATTTTCGACGAATTCATATTGCTCTGCCAAGTTATATACGCAAGATCATTCTTTTGCTCAAGCAGTCTTCTTGAAAACTTGACCATATACAGGGATCCCGCACTTTCCAGTTAATGGGGCCCGAGATCCCCCTGCGACCGCCAAATTTCGCGAAGTAGGATCAACCCCCCTGACTAAGTATACGTACACGTATATGTGTATATAATATCAATAAATACATTTTCAATGCTATAAATGCTTATAATAACAATTAAACATTCAAAAATAATGCATAAGATGGAAATAAAATATAAATACAAACACCGTGTACATAGATGCGCGAACGCACTCAGATGCGCACCTCACATAAAAATGTAAGTAGTTTTGATGAGAGGTTTAGGGTTGTTTTTTTATTTTGTTTGTTTGGGGAGGAGTTTTTTTTTTTTTTGCATAATTGGCATTGTTTTGTGGCATTTTCCCCAGGAAAATTCTTATCACCCTATTCTTACTTAATTTTTTAATTCGATGACTATTTTAAAAAAAAAAAAAAAACACGATGCACTGAAGATAAATTGAAGCGTGAAGTAGGAGGGATCCTTGTATAACCCTTCCCCTCAAAGTCAATACTTTTTAAAGCCCAGTTTTCACAAGCTGATAGAGATATACTCCAAAAGACTTGCAAATGTGATCGCAGCAGAAAGTGATTCTACAAAGTATTGGCCAGTGAGGGCTGAAAACAAATGCATGGCCCAATTCTCATATTTTTCTTTACAAAAAAAATTGAAAATCATGGATCATTTTCCTTCTACTTCAATTAACAAGAACAAACAAACAAATATTTGCCCCAACATTTTTCCATCGAAACACTTTCATTTAATCTACATCTATCACTTGCAGCAACTCGAACTGAGGGAGTTTTGGTGGACAGCCATCTCCATGCATTTTATTGTGGTGTGATATTCTTTTCATTTTGTGACGATGGATTTAATGGTGCTCGGTGGGATTTTAAAGGATTCCATTTTTCTTTTAACCCAACCCCAATTAACTTCTCCACCACTTTGTCTTAATCTGTTTGTAGAGCTCCATGGTGTTGCCTGCTTGGTGACGCTTTGGCATTGCAGACTCTGGGCATTACCAGACAGGTGTATGTGTTTACCCTATTTCGGAGGTTGCCCCAATTTCGTAGGTGATGTTCATTCTGAGCTATCAGGGAAAACCACTGCTGCCATCATTTATCAGTCATTCTTTCCATTTGCAATGCATTCGTGGTTCTCCTGAGAAAATCTACATCAGGTTTTTCTAAATTCACTTCTCAACCATCATAAGCACTGCCCATGAAATTGGGGCGACCTACGAAACATGGCCTACAGACAAGATATATATATATATACACAAATATACATACAAATTTTAACAAGCTGTGTAAAAATAAGGTTGAATGTTTTTTCTTTTCTTCTTTTCAGGGTGAAGCATTGAAAAAGCATTGACACTGATTTTTTTTTCCATGGGGATATAGCCCCGCCTCTTCCTACAACCTAGAGGAGCTCAAGCAGAGAATCATTGAGGCACTGGAGAATGATACAGTATCTTCATCAGTATCTAAAAGATCAGTATCTAAAAGATACATATGATACAGTGTGGCACTCAGGTCTTCTACTGAAACTATCAAAAATCCTTCCTTACTGGGTAGTAAACACAGTTGAGCTATTGCTACAGCACAGACGGTTCCGTGTTCATCTTGGTGGATACAGCAGTGCATGGCGAACACGGAAGAATGGACTACCCCAAGGTTCTGTCCTGGCACCAACTCTATTTGCACTGTACACCAATGACCTACCCATCACACACTCTCGTAAATTTGTATATGCAGACGACATATGCTTTGCTCTCCAAGCAAAAACATTTGATGAATTGAATGAGAGATTAACTGAGGACATGAGTGATATGAGCACCTACTGTAAACAGTGGCGGCTTCAACCTAGTGTGAAGAAGACCGGTTCTAGTGTTTTCCATCTACACAACGCTAGACGTAAACAAGAGCTGGATATAACACTCAACAACAGCCGCCTGTCTCATGATGCAAAACCAGTGTACCTTGGAGTCACCTTGGACAGGACTTTGACATACAAAGCCCACCTGCAAAAAGTAGCCAAGAAAGTTCAAACAAGAAACAACCTTGTGCAGATGTTGGCTGGTACTACATGGGGAGCCAGTGCAAGGACACTACGTTCAGCAACATTAGCACTGTCATACTCTGTAGCGGAATACTGTGCTGCTGTCTGGAGGAACTCAGTTCACTGCAAACTAGTTGACACCAGATTGAACTGTGCTATGCGGACCATATCAGGTACACTAAAATCAACACATACAGACTGGCTGCCAGTTATGTGTAATCTTGCCCCGCCAGATATCCGCAGGGAAGCTGTCACTGCAAAGTTACTGGACTCTACACTCCAGATCCCAGGCCTTCCCTGCTGAATGATATTGAGCACCACCCACGATACCGACTGACTTCAAGAAAACCCATCTGGTCTAACCTGCCCACAACAAACTACTCCATGGTAGAAAACTGGCAATCCAGATGGAATAAGGGAACAGCACCAAACAGGGACATCGTGAATGATCCAACAACTGCACTAAATGGGATGGAGATTCGGCGAGACCTGTGGTGTAAATTGAATCGTTTTCGCTGCGGTACTGGCCCGTGCCGATACATGTTGGAAAAATGGGGATACATTGACTCACCAAATTGTGATTGTGGAGCTATCCAAACTATGCAGCACATACTACAAGAGTGCCCTGAAACACAACTGACAGGAGGCCTCTATGAACTACATGAGGCCACGGATGTCGCGGTTGAATGGCTGAGAAACAACAGCATACGATAGAAGAAACTGGAGAATGTTTTGCAAGACATGCTACAGCGTGTTTGGCAGGAGCTGGACTGCCAACTTGACATGTGTCATGTCGTAAGCGGTGCACAGATTGAAGGTTTGTGAAGCTTTATGAAATCAGTTATAAAATCTACATCCATTCGAATATGTTGTTGGAATTTTGATAAATGTTTTATTTTTCAACATGACGCCTATTTAATTTCATTTTTCTCGGATATGTAGTTACGGAGACATTCATATTTCAAATGTCTTCTTGGGCTACCCTGTATGTGTGTGTATGTATGTATAGAGAGAGAGAGAGAGAGAGAGAGAGAGAGAGAGTGTCTTTATTGTCATCAGGTTCACACAATGAAATTTTGCAGGGGGCTCTCAGCATTAAAAGGTGCAAACGAGACAATAAACTGTAAGTAATTAATTTATCCACTTTGGATAAACTAGAATGTAAATGAGGTAAAGTGCGGCAGTGCAATACAGTCGTATCCGATGTGCTTTTACAAAAAAGTGATGTTTGTGTTTGATTGTGAGTGAATGAATGACAATGTGTGTGTATGTAATTGAAAGGGGGGATGGAGAGGTAATGGTTTTCACAGTTCTGGAGTAAAAGCCGTTTTTGAGTCCGGTTGTGCTGGTCTTATGTTTTTATACAACTTTCCCAAAGGAAGCAGGACAAACGGTCCATTTCCTGGCATGCGGGATTCGTTGCAATGTGATTGGCCTTCTTCTGGACCCAGACAGTATATATTGTGTCCACATCTGGTAGACGGTAGCCCACGATTCCCTGTGCTCTTCTCACCACCAGGGCCAAGTCCTTTCTGTCTTTAGCAGTACAGCTGCCATACCGCACTGTTGCACTGAGACAAAAGATGCTTTCAATTGTGGCGCTGTAGACGTTCTTGAGAGGCTGAGAAGAGAGTCCAGTACGTTTCAGCTTCCTGAGGAAGAAAAGCCTTTGTTGGGCCTTCTTGACAAGTTGAAAATGGCCAGAAAAACTCCTGCCAGCTGGTCAGCGCATGATTTCAGGGTGTGGCCCAACACCTTATCTCATCCTGCAGCCTTGTTGATGTTGATCTTCTTCAGGGTAGAATAAATTTGGTGCCATTGCAGGACGAGGGGCTTCTGCTGCACCTCTGGCAAGGAAGATGTACAGTCTCCCTGCTGTTCGATGATTCAAAACATGCTAATAATCTGTTCAGGGTATCAGACAGAGGGGTCATGGCTGACCTGCTGGACGCTATGCTTATAGTCCATGATGGACCTTTCCACATGTTGCAAAAGTTGTTGTTGGTAAAGTGTTCCCTGATAAGCTGTTTATTCCCAAGTTTTTCCAGTTGGATTCCCTAATTCAGTTCTTACTGGTCCTTGCTGTAAACCAGCCTGTCATCTGCTCTGAGGGCTGCATGTTGGTCTTCAAGCAGAGGCCACAATGTGCCGTCCAGCCATGGCTTCTGGATGAGGAAAAGCTGTGGACTTTGTGGGCAGGACCGCATCAGTATGGTCTGATATACTGAAGTGAGGAATTGGAAGAGCTGTATATGCTACTGGGATGTTGCAATAACCAGATCCAGTGTGTTATCGTCGCTGGTCGTAAAGTCCATGGGTCTGTGGTATTTGGGAAGCACTGATTTCAGTTCTACGTGGTTAAAGTCCCCAGCCACAATCACAACTACCTCTGGGTTATCGTTCATATAATTGCTAATTAGACAATATAGCTCCTCCATCGCTAGCTTAACATTATGGGTGGTGGTGGCCTGGTGGTATAGGGTGCTGGATCGCTGATCCTATGGTTGGGGGTTCGAGTCCCACTCTCCACAAGGTTGTCACTGTCCCACCAGTGCAGCTAACTGGGTTATCAAAGGCCGGCCATGTCCCTCACTGTCTATGGTGAGAGGTTCATGTAAACGAACCATTGCTGACTTTCGGAAAGAGTAGCTGCATAGCCATCAGTGTGTTTCTGTCCCTTGCTAAAGGGTTGTGTCAGGAAGGGCATCCGACGTAAAAACCTATGCCAAATCAAACGTGCGAATCGTTTGCTGTGGCGACGCCTGATAAAGGAAAAAAGCTGAAAGGAAATCTCATCGCTAGTTTAACATTAGCACCTGGTAGGAAGTAAACTGCGATCATTATAACCGAGCTGAGTTCTCTAACCAGTTTGAATGGTCTGTACTTCACTGCCAGATATTCCAGGTCAGGAATATTCCAGGACCTGGAATATCTGGCAGTGAAGTGATTTCCCCCAAGGGTGGTATTGTGGTGTAATGTTTAGCTCATCCACCTCACAGAAAAAATGGTCCTGAGCGAGGGTGTTATTCTTGCATCGGTTTTCTCCGAGTACTCCTGTTTCTTCCCACCGTCCAAAGTCATGAACATTCAACTGACTGGCTGTTCCAAATTGCCCCTTGTTGTGAGTTTTAATATGAATGTTTGTGTGTGTGTGTGGGTGGGTGTGTGTGTGGGTGGGTGTGTGTGTGGGTGGGTGTGGGTGTGTGTGAATGCTGGCCCTGCTGTGGTCTGATGAGCTGTACAAGGTGTATCCCATCTTCACCCAGTGCCAATGAATGGATGTGTGATATTCTAGGGTTCAAGAAATTGTTCTGACGTATTATGGGCATCTACACTTTATCAGCAGTGGTGGTCCAGGGGCAGTGGTGGTCCAGTGGTATATGGCGCGGGATCGCTGATACAAAGGTTGGAGGTTCGAGTCCCCCTCTCCACAAGGTTGTCACTGTCCCCCCAGTGCGGCTAACTGGGTTATCAAAGGCGGGCCATGTCTCTCACTGTCTATGGTGAGAGGCATGTAAAAGAACCATTGCTGACATTCGTAAAGAGTAGCTGCAAAGTCGTCAGCGTGTTTCTGTCCCTTGCTAAAAGGGTTGTGACAGGAAGGGCATCCGACGTAAAAACCTCTGCCAAATCAAACGTGTGAATCAGATGATTCGCTGTGGCGACTCCCGAGTAAAAGGGAAAAAGCCGAAAGGAAGATATACAGACAGACACTTTATCAGGTTTTTTAACTACTGCTCACATTGTTTAGTTTTTTAAATGTCAATCTTTGTCACATTGTAAGCACCTGGTGCCTAAAAACATGGCCGCGGACAAGCTCTATGTTATTTTGATTGACAGAGCAACAATCTTGAATCTGTAATCCATTAAGAATGTCCTTTTCTTTACTGGGTAAAAATCCTTCAACGTTTGCTGATTTTCCAAGGAGTGGAATTGAAGGTGAGATTTAACATCAAATTTCAGTTAGAGTGACATCAAGGTATCCAAATAACTGGTACATTTATGTAGTTGAATGTTTAATTGTTATTATAAGCATTTATAGCATTGAATATGTATTTATTGATATTATATACGTTAGGCCCTTGACATTTGCGATGGGGTACGGTTCTGGGCTTTCCCGCGACTCGAGATAATCCACGAGTAAAACCCCATGTATGATGTCACATGCGCGAATGAGCAGCCGGCAGTAAAATACTATGTATCTACAAGCCTCGAAAATTCAGGCGACCGATCGTTCAGTCGGCAGACCGGTCGGCACTTTATTAAAACACCCAAATGACAATACGGTTGCGTTGGAAGTTCACAAGTTCAGAGTTCACAACAAACAAACTTCGACAACTCGGAACACTCATTTTCTAGTAAAATAGAAATAAAAAACTGTGTGGACGTTCGCAGTCGGTACAAATTGTAGACTTCTCCAGGAAAGATAAAAACTATAATCAAATTAAATAGTTTGCACATATAACGCATACGGTCCTGGCATGTCCTAAACTGGTAATGCCGCAAATGGCCGGATTGCCGTAAATCGTCTCAGACTCTACTAACCTAGTAAGCTTGCCTAGTAAGTGATGATGATGGTGATGTCACCATGGCGGACTCTTGAAAGTTCATACAAGCAGAACAGATAGTCATTATAGTTTAGCTACTTTTAATCTCTCTCCATAGTATTATTTTTATAATACTCCATTATGACAATGTCCAAAAATGCCTAAATCTTAAATTGGTTACATAGTCATCACAGATTGGTGCTATAGTTGTTAAAATGTTTTCGTATTTTTATTGTATTAGATTAAAGTGCTATTTCTATTTTTGTTGTACTTGAGTTTTTTCTCAGATCTATTTGATCTGCATTGTTTGCAATAGCAAGTTGAATTAGACATTGCGATATTATATTTTGTATTAGCAGTATTATATTTTATATCTAGTGAGTAGTTGATATGCAGAATGCTATCAGGAGTAGACTGACTTGGATTGTATTAATATTTGCATTTTTTTTGCTTTCAATATTATTAAATTTAAAGTTCTTTAAATAAGTCAAATTCAGTAAAAATTGTTTTATTTTATGTATGACATTGAATTTGTAATTTTTAACTTCATTAAAGATTTTTCATAGTTGCTAACTTATCACTATTTTGTTCCTCATTTCCAGGTACATGTAATAGTGTCTCTCTCTGTGAAAAATCCAAATGTTCGATTATTTTAGAAGTTGAAATTTCAGGCAACCATTTTGCATAACCGATGGGTTATGCAAATTATTATAGGTGAACGAACTATAGGTTACCAGAACCATTTACCCGTGAACAAAAAATAGGTTGGGCAAACTTTCGAAAAATCTGAGGCCTGTATCTATTACATGCGCTAAAATATGCTTCTTAAACACATTCTACAGACAGTCTTACTCATTAATACAGTATTAATGTAGTAAAATGTAGTAATAATTAAGAAAAACTTTTCAATTTTGTACTGTGATATTTAGTAATAAAATATATAAACATTATACAGCATATACTGTTGTGAAGCACTCGTTTTAAAGTCTTTTTCAATTATTATTCCATTACAGTACCTCAGTTAACTCTGAGAATGTTTGTGCGTGAGATTTTATATTCTGTAGCATGTTTAACAAACGATACCAAAAGGATAAACTTTATTACGCTTCATGTCCTTTTACATTGAACTTGGAGTGACGTCTTGGAGTGACGTGTCCAAGATGGCGCTGCCTAGAGGGCAACGTCGCGGAGTTCTCGGGGTCAAATTGTTTTCGTTTGTTTTATTTGTTTGTTCATGGTTTACACTCTGCTCGTCTATGATCGGTCGACCCTACTACAGCTATGAGCAGCTTCAGCTTCAGGCAACGAAGCACGCAACAACTTCTATCGTGAGCTGCTATGCAATGCTATGCTATGGGAGCTCAATGCTAATAATAAGCCCAGGTGGAGTTCTCAGATTCTCCGGCGCTTGGTTAGCACTTCCGGCCATACTGCTTTAAAATGTTCAGTCCCTGCGAAACAACATGGACGAGTTTCATGCTCAGATTGCAGCGCAGAGGGATCTACAGGACTGTGTTTCTGTGAAACATGGCTCGAGGAGAGTACAAACGATAAGATTAACAAACAAAACAAATAAAACAGATTAAAACGAACAATAGCATGCTAGCTCTGCTAATAGCATGTTAGCTCTGCTTAGGTATACACGCCCGAAGATACTCCGATCTTACCGCTGTAGTAGAGTCGACCGGTCAGAGGCGAACATAGTGCAAAACATGAACAAACAAAACAACAAATAAAATGAACAAAGAAACAATTTGACTATGAGAACTCCGCGCTGTCGCCCTCTGGGCAGCGCCATCTTGGAGACGTCACTCCAACTTCAATGTAAAAGGACATGAAGAGTAATGTAATAAAGTTTATCCTTTTGGTATCGTTTGTTAAACATGTTACAGAACATAAAATCTCACGCATAAACATGAACTTAGATACTGTACTGGAATAATAATTGAAAAAGATTTTAATACAACAGTTGAGAGAAAACCGTCGTTTCTCAGGAGAAAGTCTTATTTCTTCAGAAGAGACATCCAGCATTTTCTATCGCTTAGCCAGAGAAGACACATAGCGTTTGAGTGATATTATAGAGCTGAACTGGTAATTAATACACACACAAAAAAGAGGCTCATTGACAACTTGTGCGCGAATGAGGGAAAAGGGGCGGGACATCAGCTCAACCAATCAGGAGAAAGGAGGGCAGCCATTGGCTGAATTTGAATCACGTGCCGGTTGCTCGGCAGTCAGCGAATACTCAAACCGTGGGTGCAAAACCACGAATAGTCAAGGGCATACTGTACACATATGATAAAGGTAAGGTAAAGTCTGTTGGGTTTTTACACCCGAGCCTCATGGCTCATCAGGCCAGTGCTTATCCCTGGTTTCTTTAGTGTGAAGCGACTAGGAGTTCAACTCCTCCTGGATGGGATGCTAGTCCATCGCAAGTTACCTTCCCAGTATATTTTTACTGGTACCCATTTATACTGCTGGGTGAACAGAGGCACACTTGTGGTTAAGACCTTGCCCAGGGGTCTGACCAAAGTGAGGGTCTAACTGGGATCCGAACACACAACCTCCCGATCATGACCACTACACCACCAGCCCCACACATATACTTGTACGTAAACGTCAGTTAAGGGGGGTCGATCCTACTTCTCGGAATTTGGCGGTTGCGGGGGGGATCTCAGTCCCATTTAACCACGGAAAGTGAGGGATCCCTGTACAGTATATCATTGTCAATACGGTAATCCCATGTTTTTGATGACACATTTAATGGCAGTAAGGTTATAGGGCCTTATTATACTCCCTTTTGAAGTTGCAATTACAGCCTTTTATATG
>CM045734.1:49756063-49793563 GCA_024760905.1 Plotosus lineatus
AAGTACTTTGGAAAAATAGTAAATTGTAATTAGAAAAGGGGCAGTGATGGGAAAGTGCTGAAGTACCCATCCCAAGGTTGGGGGGGTTTCAAGTCCCACTGTCATTGGTTGTCACTGCTGTCCCCCCCATTGCAGCTAACTCAGCCATGTCTCTTACTGTTCATGGTGAGACGCTGTAAAAGAATCATTACTGACCTTCATCAAGAGTAGCTGCATTGCCATCAGCGTGTTTCTGCCTTGCGATGGCCTAGTCACCAAACCTCGTCACCAAACATCGTAAAGGTCCATTACAGGACACAGCATGATATTCTTACCAAGGCCCTTACACCTGAAAACTGTTATTAGCGGAAACATATCGAAAAAATATTTGACATGAATTATATCGAAGACGTCGAAGAAGGAGAGGCGGGAGGCGTGTCCGTAGGCAGAGAGAGAAGAGGAAATGCGTGAGCCTCGGACTGAGAGTAGGGACTTTGAATGTTGGAACTATGCAAGGAAAAGATAGGGAGCTGGCTGACATGATGCAGAGGAGGAAGGTGGACATACTGTGTGTTCAGGAGACAAGGTGGAAAGGTAGAAAGGCTAAAAGCTTAGGAGCAGGGTTTAAACTGTTTTATAATGGTGTGGATGGGAAGAGAAATGGAGTAGGAGTCATCTTGAAGGAGGGGTTTGTCAGGAATGTTCTAGAAGTGAAAAGAGTGTCAGACAGAGTGATGAGTCTCAAGTTAGAAATTGAAGGCGTGATAGTCAATGTTGTTAGTGCTTATGCCCCACAGGCAGGATGTAAGCTAGAAGAGAAGGAGAGATTCTGGAGTGAGTTAGATGAAGTGATGCAGAGTACCCCAGAGGTGAAAGAGTGGTCATTGGAGCAGACTTCAATGGACATGTTGGTGCAGGCAACAGAGGGGACGAGGAAGTGATGGGCAGGTTTGGTATCCAGGACAGGAACACAGAAGGACAGATGTTGATCGATTTTGCAAAAAGGATGGAAATGGCTGTGGTGAATACTTTCTTCCAGAAGAAACAGAAGCATAGGGTGACTTATGAAAGCGGAGGTAAGAGCACACAGGTAGACTACATCTTGTGTAGGCGAGGTAATTTGAAGGAAGTCAGTGACTGCAAAGTAGTAGTGGGTGAGAATGTTGCCAAACAGCATAGGATGGTGGTGTGCAGGATGACACTGATGGTGAGAAAGGTGAAAAAGGCAAAGGTAGAGCAGAAGACAAAGTGGTGGAAGCTGAAAAAGGAAGAGTGTCGTGTTGTCTTCAAGGAGGAGTTGAAACAGGCTTTGGGTAGTCAGGAAGTGCTTCCAGAGGACTGGACAACCACAGCCAATGTGATCAGGAGACCGGTAGGAGAGTATTTGGTGTGTCCTCTGGAAGGAAAGTAGATAAGGAAACTTGGTGGTGGAATGAGGAAGTGCAGGAGTGTGTACAAAAGAAGAGGTTAGCCAAGAAGAAGTGGGACATTGAGAGGACCGAAGAGAGTAAACAGGAGTACAGGGAGACACAGCGTAAGGCGAAGGTAGCAGTGTCAAAGGCCAAACAGAGGGCGTATGATGACTTGTATGATAGGTTGAACAGTAAGGAGGGAGAAAATGATCTATACAGGTTAGCACAGCAGAGAAATAGAGATGGGAAAGACGTGCAGCAAGTTAGAGTGATAAAGGACAGAGAGGGAAATGTATTGACTGATGACAGAAGTGTGCTGGGAAGATGGAAAGAGTACTTTGAAGAGCTGATGAATGAGGAAAATGAGAGAGAAAAAGAGTAGAAGGGGTGACCGTTGAGGAGCAGGAAGTAGCAAAGATTAGTAAGGGAGAAGTGAGGAGGGCATTGAAGAGGATGAAGAGTGGAAAGGCAGTTGGCCCTGATGACATACCAGTTGAGGTATGGAAGTGTCTAGGGAGGTAGCAGTAGATTTTCTGACAAGAATATTCAACAAGGTCTTAGAAAGTGAGCAGATGCCAGAGGAATGGAGGAGAAGTGTGCTTGTGCCCATTTTTAAGAACAAGGGCGATGTACAGAGTTGTGGCAACTACAGAGGGATAAAGTTGATGAGCCATACAATGAAACTATGGGAAAGAATAGTGGAAGCAAGACTAAGGGCAGAGGTCAGCATTTGTGAACAACAGTTTGGTTTCATGCCAAGAAAGAGCACCACAGATGCAGTGTTTGCTTTGAGGATGTTAATAGAGAAGTACAGAGAAGGTCAGAAGGAGCTGCATTGTGCCTTTGTGGATCTGGAGAAAGCATATGACAGGGTGCCGAGAGAAGAACTGTGGTATTGTATGAGGAAGTCTGGAGTGACAGAGAAGTATGTTAGAGTGGTGCAGGACATGTATGATAGATGTAAGACAGTGGTGAGGTGTGCTGTCGGTGTGACAGAAGAGTTCAAGGTGGAGGTGGGACTACATCAAGGGTCAGCTCTCAGCCCCTTCTTGTTTGCTATGGTGATGGACAGGCTAACAAATGAGGTTAGACAAGAATCTCCATGGACTATGATGTTTGCAGATGACATTGTGATCTGTAGTGAGAGCAGAGACCAAGTGGAGGAAAATCTAGAGAGGTGGAGGTATGCCCTGGAAAGGAGGGGATTGAAGGTTAGTCTTAGTAAGACAGAATACATGTGTGTGAACGACAAGGACCCAAGAGGAACTTTGAGGTTACAGGGGCAGAGATAAAGAAGGTGGAGGATTTTAAGTACTTAGGCTCAACAATCCAAAGCAATGGAGAGTGTGGAAAAGAGGTGAAGAAGCGCGTGCAGGCAGGTTGGAATGGATGGAGAAAAGTGTCCGGTGTGATGTGTGATAGGAGAGTATCGGCAAGAATGAAGGGAAAAGTGTACAAGACGGTGATGAGGCCAGCGATGTTGTATGGTTTAGAGACAGTGGCCCTGGGGAAAAGACAGGAGTCAGAGTTGGAGGTAGCAGAGATGAAAATGTTGAGGTTCTCTTTGGGAGTAACGAGGATGGATAGGATCAGAAATGAGTACATCAGAGGGACAGCACATGTTAGATGTTTTGGAGACAAAGTCAGAGAGGCTAGATTGAGATGGTTTGGACATGTACAGAGGAGGGATAGTGAGTATATTGGTCGTAGGATGCTGAGGTTGGAACTACCAGGCAAAAGGCCCAGAGGAAGACCAAAGAGAAGATTTATGGATGCAGTGAAGGCGGACATGAAGGTCGTTGGAGTAAGAGTAGAAGATGCAGAGGATAGGGAGAGATGGAGGCAGATCATTTGCTGTGGCGACCCCTGAAGGGAACAGCCGAAAGGAAAAGAAGATTTGACATGAATTATTCATTTTATATCATATTGCTACATCTCCAATGTTGTTAATGACATCTAGAAAATTGCTCTATCCAAAGTTCACTGAAGAGCCAGTCATGGATGAAAGTGAAACTTCATGGTTAAAGGTCACCGTAGGACACAAGTATCTGCATCAGCATCACAAAGCTGTGTGAAATGGTGGAAACATTGCCAGATGCAAAATCAACATAGTAATGCTTTCCATTATGTTTCAAACCTACTGGAGGTTCAGATTACTCACCATAGGGTTGATAACAGTATGTTTTCTGACCATTTGATGAATGATCTGTACAAATTTTTATTACAGTGGTACCTCACTTTACGAAATTAATCCGTTCCAGCGCCTTTTTTGTAACCTGCATTTTTCGTAAGTTGAACCACATTTTACATGTAAAATACGGGTTCATTCCAAGGCTCCCAATACTACCCCATACACCCTTTAAAAATGATAAAAGTACACCAATTTTGTATGAAATATGTATGAAATATGTGTTAAAAGTAAAAGAAAATTATTTACCTTTTTTTAAATCTCTCGAACCACCCATGCGATGCTTTAAAGTCCGGGGGTTGCTGGTCTAAAGAACCTTCACCCCTACTCTCCTTCACGAGGTCCTTAAATATGGCGGTTGCTTTCTCCAAAATAATCGCCTCCGTAACTCTATCTCCGCTTTTAAGGCCTTCTTCTGCTTCAACATCGTCCCGATTGTAGAGGGGTTTCAGCCATACTCCTTTGCGATTTCACTCAACCGAATCCCACTTTCATGTTTTTTTATCATCTCCTGTTTTACTTTTATTGATAACGGAGCCCGCTTCTTTTTTTCCGTCTCACCAGGAATCACTTTCTTGGGGCTCATGATTAATAACGAAAAACAACTCTGCAATAAGCACACTAAAAAAAACTCATGAAACTCATGAACCAAGTGTACAACTCTCCTTCACGCGTGTGTGTCAAACAATGGGTCAAACGCTCATGAAAAGCATTATGGGTACATTACTATATTATGTGGGGCTGGTGGCGTAGTGGTTAGGGTGCTGCCCTCATGATTGGGAGGTTGTGAGTTCGAATCCCACTGAGAGCAGGTCTCAACCACAAGTGTGCCTCTGTTCACCCAGCAGTATAAATGGGTACCAGTAAAAATATACTGGGAAGGTCACCTGCAATGGACTAGCCAGGGGGAGTTGAACTAGTCACTTCACGTTATGGAAACCGGGGATAAGCACCAGCCTGATGAGCCACGAGGCTCGGGTGTAAAAACCCAACAGACTTTACCTACCTACTGTATTATGGAGATTCAGCTCCCTCCTAGCCAATGGGAGGCCAGCGGGGCAGGGTGTTGGGAGGCAACCAATGAGAAATCAACTCGCGCATTGTTTGAATGTTTGAATGGCGCATTTGATTTTTTAAGATGGTGCTTTTGTAACGTTTGGTGAGACTTTCGTAAAGTGAGGTACCACTGTATTTGTAATTTGAGCATCTTGAAGGTGTCTGACTCTTTAAATATGATAATTATTCATCGTGACAAGCATCTGGGAGTCTGGTACCATCACGGTCATATTTGCAGAGGCACTACAGACCTTGAATGAAGCTTTTAATTTTTAATGTGATGTTATAGTTGCTGCAAAATTATATATTTAGTTATGAACAAAGCCATCTGGTTATTCATTCATTCATTTTGTGAACCGCTTAATTCAAATTAGGGTCACGGAGAGGGTGTCGCCCATCTCAGGCGACTCTGTTCAAGGGCGGGGTGCAAGCTGGACAGCTCAGCCAGGCCATCGCAGGGCCAGCACTCACACAACCATTCATACTCACATTTACACCTAGGGACGATTTTGAACAGCCAATTAACCTACTACGGGCAGTGGTGGTCTAGTGGTTAGGGTGCAGGATCGCTGATCCTAAGGTTGCGGGTCCGAGTCCCCACAGGGTTGTCACTGCCCCCCCAGTGCAGCTAACTGGGTTATCAAAGGCGGGCCATGTCTCTCACTGTCTATGGTGAGAGGCATGTAAAAGAACCATTGTTGACTTTCGTAAAGAGTAGGCTGCAAAGCCGTCAGCGTGTTTCTATGACCTGGAGAGGGATGGGCTCCGCCAGGCCAAATCAGCCAAAGTCTTGCCATGAAGGTGCCCAAACGACATCCTCAGGATGTTAAGGGATAAGTGAAGAATTAAACTACTGTGCATGTTTTTGGACTGTGATGAAACCGGAGAACCCAGAGGAAATTAAGTTTATGCAAACACGGGGAGAACATGCAAACTCCACACAGAAACGCCCTGAGCTGGGAATCAAATCCAGGATCTTCTTGCTGAGAGGCGGACATGCTATTTACTATGCCATTGTGCTGCCGCCGTTTCGTTATTTTTCTGTAATAGTAATCTCACCGTTCCTCTTTGGTCCTTGCATGAATGCCAAGGACCAAAGAGGAACGGTGAGATTACAGGGAGCAGAGATAAGAAAGGTGGAGGATTTTAAGTACTTAGGCTCAACAATCCAGAGCAATGGAGAGTGTGGAAAAGAGGTCAAGAAGCGTGTGCAGGCAGGTTGGAATGGTTGGAGAAAAGTGTCCGGTGTGATGTGTGATAGGAGGGTATCGGCAAAAATGAAAGGAAAAGTGTACAAAACGGTGTTGAGGCCAACGATGCTGTATGGGTTAGAAACAGTGGCCCTGGGGAAAAGACAGGAGGCAGAGTTGGAGGTAGCAGAGATGAAAATGTTGAGGTTCTCTTTGGGAGTAACGAGGATGGATAGGATTAGGAATGAGCACGCCTGAGGGACAGCACATGTAAGACGTTTTGGAGACAAAGTCAGAGAGGCTAGATTGAGATGGTTTGGACATGTACAGAGGAGGGATAGTGAGTATATTGGTAATAGGATGCTGAGGCTGGAACTACCAGGCAAAAGGCCTAGAGGAAGACCAAAGAGACGATTCATGGATGTGGTAAAGGAGGACATGAAGGTCGTTGGTGTAAGAGAAGAAGATGCAAAGGATAGGGTGAGATGGAGGCAGATGATTCGCTGTGGCGACCCCTGAAGGGAAAAGCCGAAAGGAAAAGAAGAAGAAGAAGAAGAGTATACTGTAGTCCTGAAAGTGAAATTTAATGTTTGTGAGTAGACTTTTGTCCAACAGGGCAGTGGTGGTCTAGTGGTATAGGGCGCTGGATCGCTGATCCAAAGGTTGGGGGTTCGATTCCCACTCTCCACAGGGTTGTCACTGTCCTCCCCAGTGCAGCTAACTGGGTTATCAAAGGCCGGCCATGTCTCTCACTGTCTATGGTGTGAGGCATGTAAAAGAACCACTTGACCGCTGACTTTCGACAAGAGTAGGCTGCAAAGCCGTCGGCGTGTTTCCGCCCTGTGATGGCCTGGCGAGCTGTCCAGGGTGTACTCTGCCCTCGCCCGAAGTTGGCTAGGATGGGCGCCAGCCTCCCCGCGACCCTAATTAGGATTAAGCGGTTACAGAAAATGAACTGAACTGAACTTTTGTCCAGGCAAAATAAGTTTTGTTTATATTCAAGAAAGCTGTAAATAGTGGAAGATTTTTTTTCCCAATACTGCTGTTAGCACATAATATTCAGTACCATCAGTGGGTTATTTTAAGTCATAGTTGATGAAAATCGGCTAATGAGTTGAGGAGATATGGGCTTTTATACATGAATGTCCTCATGTGCAACAAGACCTTTGTCAATGACTGTATGTTTATACAGGGTTAAATCAGTGGAATAACATCAGACAAGTTGGATTTTATCCAAGCTCTTGATATTCCAAATTCCAAGTTAAATAAATGTCCCACTGCACTCTCATCATAACTGTGGAACAGTGGAATGCAGCATATCTTCGAGAGAAAAGAAACCCAGCCTGGTGGGGTAACAATTGTTTATAACAGCTGTTATAACACACTCAAAAGTGTCAGTCAAAAGTTTGGACCCACCCACCCATTCTAACTGATATAAAAGGTGTGTCCAAATTTTGACTGGTGGTGTATATTTGTATTTATCCTTAGCTGTCGAAAAATATCCTCAGTGTAATTTCCTGATTAATAGGAAACTTATATATTAAGCCACTATGAGCCTAATACAGTATACCTGTCAGGTTGACTGATCTACAGTAAAAACAAATGAATGAATGAATAGGGATATAAATTAAATTTTAAAATGTTCTCCTTGATTGTTCCATTCATTATTCCTTCATTTTCTGAACCGCTTAATCCTAATTAGGGTCTCAGGGAAGCTGACACCCATTTCTGCCAACTCTGAGAGACAACAGTCCATAATATGGCAGAAATTCTATGCAGCCTGCTCTTGACAAATGTCAGCAATGGTTCTTTTACATGCCTCACAGCATAGACAGTGAGAGACATGCCGGCCTTTGATAACCAAGTTAGCAGTTAGCAAAGACAATCTGGTGATCATGGGGCTTGAATCCCTGGCCTTCAGATCAGTAGGCCAGCACCGGTCACCACTGTCACATTCTCACTGATTGTGAATTCTAAATTAATACATTATTTCAATAACCATACATCAGTTCTTTGTTAGCTTTCAAAACCTTTATTTTATTGATCAATTTGCTTTTCTTAAAAATAAATGCATTTTGCTGTGTGCTTGCATATAAATGCAGCCGTGAGGGGAGACACAAACAAGTGTTCGCCCTCACGCTGGTCCCAAGCCCGGATAAATGCAGAGGGTTGCGACAGGAAATGCATCCGGCGTAAAACTTTTGCCAGAATACAGAATGCAAACAGTAAATACAAATTTCATACCTGATCGGTCGAGGCCCAGGTTAACGACCGCCATCAGTGCTGTTAACCAACAGGGTGCTGGTGGAAATTGGACTACTGTTGGTCGAAGACGGAGCGGTCGAAGGAGAGGCGGGAGGCGTGTTTGTGAGAAAAGGAAAAGCATGAGACTAGGACTGGGAGTAGGGAATTTGGATGTTGGAATTATGACAGGAAAAAGTAGAGCTGGCCGACATGATGCAGAGGAGGAAGGTGGACATACTGTGTGTTCAGGGGATCAGGTGGAAAGGTAGCAAGGCTAGAAGCTTAGGAGCAGGGTTTAAGCTGTTTTTTCATGGTGTGGATGGGAAGAGAAATGGAGTAGGAGTCATCTTGAAGGAGGGGATGGTCAGGAATGTTCTATAAGTGAAATGTGTCAGACAGAGTGATGAGTCTCAAGTTAGAAATTGAAGGATGTTCAATGTTCTTAGTGCTTATGCCCCACAGGCAGGATGTGAGCTAGAAGAGGAGAGATTCTGGAGTGAGTTAGATGAAGTGATGCAGAATACCTCCAGAGGTGAAAGAGTGGTCATTGGGGCAGACTTCAATAGACATGTTGGTGCAGGAAACAGAGGGCACGAGTAAGTGATGGGCTGGTTTGGTATCCAGGACAGGAACACAGAAGGACGGATGTTGATAGATTTTGCAAAAAGGATGGAAATGGCTGTGGTGAATACTTTATTCCAGAAGAGACAGGAGCATAGGGTGACTTATAAAAGTGGAGGTAGGAGCACACAGGTAGACTACATCTTGTGTAGGCGATGTAATTTGAAGGCAGTCAGTGACTGCAAAGTAGTAGTGGGTGAGAATGTTGCCAAACAGCATAGGATGGTGCTGATGGTGAGAAAGGTGAAGAAGGCAAAGGCAGAGCAGAAGACAAAGTGGTGGAGGCTGAAAAAGGAAGAGGGCTGTGTTGTCTTCAAGGAGGAGTTGAAACAGGCTTTGGGTGGTGAGGAAGTGCTTCCAGATGACTGTACAACTACAGCTAATGTGATTAGGGAGACAGGTAGGAGAGTACTTGGTGTGTCCTCTGGAAGGACAGTAGATAAGGAGACTTGGTGGTGGAATGAGGAAGTGCAGGAGCGTGTACAAAAGAAGAGGCTAGCTAATAATATGGGTGCCAGCCTCCCCGCAACCCTAATTAGGATTAATTGGTTACAGAAAATGAATGAATGAATATTGTAAATGGAGTGAGGCCATTTATTATCAATTGTACTGTATTTGGTCTGTTTAAATCACAGTGCCCAGTGGAAAGCCTTTTGATTTGGTCTTGTCCAAAATACTCAATAACTAATCAAAACTTTGGTCAAAATAATCGAGACAATAACAGATGAGAAAAAGCAGGTATTCTTTATTCAGCCATACAAAAAATATTCTTTATTCAGTCATAGAAAAAGCAGAGCAGGTATTCTTTATTCAGCCATACAATTAACCATGCATGTCTGACGGATCAGCCGTCTGAAAATGTCCACAGAAATCCCCATTCCTGTACAGTATACTCTTTGCACCTACTTCTTTAATTTGCATATTGCTCAGTCAATTTTCCATTATTTTCATTTTCTGAACTTTTGCAAGCTCTATTACCCTAATTTCCGTACTTTATTTTCCATTGTTCATATTTGCCTTTATTCCGCCTGTAACTTAATGTCATCTGCCCCTTGATGACATAATTTTCCTTCATACTAGTTCCACTTATTTCTAAGCCTAATTGAGAGTTTTCAGTAAAAACAATAGTTATAAGCAATTATTTCCACATCAACCTTGTCTGGCACATTTCAGGTTGCGCATACAGATCTTTGGCTCTGCAGGCTTCCTACCGTCTTTAACCTCCAAACTCACACTTTTGCATTGCATTAGCATGTGGAGATATTGATGGTTACCAGAGTTGACTACAGCGCCTGATAGTCTACTGCTGTGTCTTACCAGTTGCGTTTCACTCATGTCATAGAGACCCTTCCTTTCATCCTATTTTGGTGCATCTTATGCTTCAAGTCTTTTAAGCATTTATTATTCTCTGCACTTGCAATAAGATTATATTTGATTATATACTCGCAGCACATGTACTTGGTTATTTTCTTTTCTTTCTCTAGCTCAATCAACCTGCCGTGGTATCTTTAGGAAGAGAAGTGTCATACAGCACAGTCCTCTGCCTGACCCATTTCTACTATACACTGATCTTGATTTCCTGGAATTCCTTGTGGCAACCCGTTTCCAGCCTGCTCTTGAAATTCTAAATCCCCCATTTCTTCTAAATTCTCAATCGTCTAATTATCCATTGGGTTGTCTTATAAGAACTGCTTGCTTAAGCTCTCCCCAGATCTTTCATTTTCTTCTGCTGTAACCAACTACATGTTAACTTGACCTTTTGTTTAGAATCATTGTCATATTGGAATGTACAGGTCAATCCCAGGAGAGGCTTTTCTAGGCCAATGAGTGCAAAATTTCTTCCTGTATTTACTAATAAAATGCTGAACTCATCTTGTCATCAGTTTTGACCAAGTTTCCTGTGCCATTGTGGTTCCCACATCTCCAGGAGTGAAATATATATATAGCAGCAAAAATACTATAAAATGCATTGTAACGTGACCTGTGGAATTTACAATTATTATTGTGCAAAATACTGTGAAAAAGTGACTCGTAGAATTCCACGATGTGTAAAACACAATAGTTAAAAAATATTTTTGTATGAAGTAATTCAAGAATCTATGAATAAGTGCACATCTCCCTAGTTTTATGTTTAGTTTGTTCAGGATGAGGTTTTAAACGCTGGACCAATCAACTCATTCATCTCCTCTATATGTCAGGTCATTGTCATCTCTGATGAGGCCTACCACTATTGTGTCATCTGCAAATGTCACTGTTGATGAAGGCAGTCATGTTTCATCAGGGAGATCATCAGAGGGCTCAGGACACACCTCTGAGGGAGCCTGTGTTAAGGGTGCTGTTCCTGGAGATGTTTTGACTAATCTGCCCTAAGTGTAGTCTTTCGGTGTGAAAGTCCAGTGACCAGTTGCACGGTGGGGCCTGGGGTACCAGTTTGTCTACCAGATGCTGTGATATAGTATTAAATGCTGATCTGAGATACAGAAACAAAATCAGCACATGCATGTTCTCAAAGTGAGAAAGGCTCAGGTGAAGAGTCTGCATACTGCTGATTGGGATTCTCAATTCCTTATTCTTTTATATCTTAAGGGTTTTATAAAGTTTGCATACCTTCTCCCACAGATGCTTTGATAATCATTTTGCTTTCTCAATGGTTTGAAATCAAGCATCATCAGTGCAAAAAGAAAAGTTTTTGTATTATCTATCATGTGCAGTATTCTGAAAAATGGCCCAAAAAATCAGAAATTCTGCCAGGGTGTGTAAAGTTTTGAGCACAACTGTACATGGAAATAAAAAAATAAAAAAAATTAAGTAATGATTGGTCTAATTTCTCAAAAATACAGGTATGTCTAAACATATGTGAGATGTCTGTGGACATTAAAAACAAAATTTTAGGTTTGGGTCATTTCATTCGGCAAATCGGGGTGACATCCATAAAAGTGTATATGGCTGAGTAACACTGGTACTGCAATTTCAAAAGACTATAATAATCAATATATTTCCATTATTAACATATTTACAACCATTGGACGCTTCACTGCCCCATGTATAAAGGTTTAGTAGATGGGGGTCTAAGGCTCCAATCTAAGCAGCATATTAAGTTTTACATATAATCCACAATGAAACAAGTTCTCTCTCTCTCTCTCTCTCTCTCTCTCTCACACACACACACACACACACACACACACACACACACACACACATGCATACACATACACAGACACAAAATAGTTGGAGCATCAAAGTAATATTGCACATGGAAAATAAAAAATATCTATCTATCCACACACACACACACACACACGCACACACACACACACACACACACACACACACGCACACACGCACACACACACACACACATATATATATATATATATATTTAATACACATACATTCATACAAAACAAATCGTAAATAGAAAAAGCCTGAGCATGTCTTACTGTTTCTGAAAGTACTTTTTAAAGCAACTTTTTGCAGCAAGTTTGGCTGCAAGTTTCTCGGTGTACGTCTGAGTTTGGCACATCTAGTAGTCCCTGGGATTTATACACATTCTTCAAAGCAAAAACCTTCATGAATTTCCCTTTATTTAGAACAGTGTTCCCATTAGGCTAAATTGGTGCAACAGTGGCACAAATTATTTTATATTAGCACAAGGAATTATTGGTGCTCCGCCAATAAATTTTAGTAACTTTTTTGTTTTAAGTTCTATAATCTACAACTTGTTCTTAAATAATAATAAACAGCTGTCAAAATGTTCTGCATCTATCAGAAATACACCAATTTAAGAATGAGACATTTCGGGGCAGCCTGGTTCCCGTACTACCGAGGTCCCACTATATTATATGCACCATGAATGTATACAACCGTACATGACCACACCAGTGTAGCAACCTTAACCCATATCCACGTGATTCTGATTCAGAATACGATTTTTAATTACTGGTTTCGAGTTGATATTCGAACTTGTTGTTTTCACTAGTTAAATAATAAATTGTAAGCTATTTTTCTTATCTTTAAATTTATTTTAATTCTGCGGGTGGTGCCAGATTTCATATTTCAATTGCAAATTTGGAAACATTTTCTGGGGAGACCACCCAGGTCCTCCCCTGGCAGGAGGGGGATACCCTCCTCCCGCACCCTATCTACGCTTTTAGCCATCAAGAAAGTTACATGGTCAAGATTGTCTGCTTTGTAGCCAAAGCCTCCAACATTTGAATCATCTGAACACATTATTGGCGCAAACTCAATTCTCTTTAATGGGAACACTGATTTAGAGCCATTCTTCAATTATGACCAGTTTCTCAGTCTTTTCTGATGAAAAACATCTCCTCAGCCTGGTAGTGCCACCACCATGCTTTACTTGGGGATAGTGTTTTTGAGCTGATAAGAGATGTTTGGTGTTTTCTTTGATGGCCAAATAATTAAGTTTTATTCTAATCTGACCAAGGGATTTTCTTTCTTATGTTTAGGGAGCCTCCCTCATAGCTTTTTGGTGATTTCTCAATGTGCCTTATTTTTCTTCTGTAAGCAATGGCTTCCTTTGCCCACTCTTCTATGAAGCCCAGCTCTGTGGATTGTGAACAGATACACTAATCTTTGCTGTGGAACTTTCCAGCTCATTCAGGGTTACCTTTGGTCTCTTTCTTGACATTCTGCGCTTAATGCCCTCTTTGCCCTGTCTGTGACATTTGGTGGATGACCTTCTTTAGGCAGGTTTGTGATGGCTCCAGACTCTTTCCATTGTGTGATGATGGATTTAATGATGTCCTGAGATTTTAAAATTTTCAGATGTTTTTGTGCAGCAGCATCAAAAAAGCCTCTGGATTCCTGGAAATAGCCACTATATCTGTCCATCGGATGATCCATACCACCTGGGTAGTCAGAAGAACCCAAAGTGCTGTCAAAAGAGTTAAACTGAAATTTAGCTAAAAATACAAAACAAACAGATGATAATTACTTTAGAGGCCACAGTAACACTTTTTTGGAGTCACTCTTCTGAGACATCTTTCCATTTTGCAATGACTAATATCATCTTCATGTGATTTTTAATGTTTCAGATATCTTTCTTTCTAAGCCAACCCTGATTCTCCACCACTTAATCACTGACCTGTTTGGAGTTCTTCCTAGATCTTCATGGTGTTGCTTGCTTGGTGGGGTCTCTTGATTAGTGGTTGCAGTGGTTGATGGCACCTCATGATTAGAGTTGCAGACTCTGGGACCTTTCAGAACAGGTGCGCGTGCACGCGCGCATGTGTGTGTGTGTGTGTGCGTGTGTGTGTGTGTATGTGTGTGTTGTGTGTGTGTGTGTATGTGTGTGTTGTGTGTGTGTGCGCGTGTGTGTGAAATATATATCTATATCTCTCTCTCTGTCTCACTCTTTATATATGGAGTTTATATAGATATGTAATCAAGAACTGGCTGGTGAAGGATTCTGGTGTGTGCTATGGATTATGTTATGGCTATGGGCTTGTGTAGCAGGATCAGAAATGCCACTGTATTCCTGGAAATATCCACCATAACCTCCCATTGGATGAGCCATACCGCCTGGATAGTCAGAATAATACATGGGGCTGTCAAAAGAATAAACAGAAAATGACCTACAAAGCAGATAGATTACTATTTATGATGTCTATACAATTACTACACAAATACTTTAGATGCCACAGTAAAACATGTTTGAAATCACTTTTGTGAAACTTTGGAAGCCATTCCAATTACTTACACAGGTGGGTAGACTGGCATCATTCTTGACACATACGGGAACTGAGGTGGGAGAGTGCTGGTAGGAGATATGGATTCGGGAGAGTAACAGTACTGCCCATAGGCAGGGAACTGGCCAGGAGGTACAGACACCAGTCTATTTCCTCCTAACCTATCCATAGGTACAGGGTGGCGTGGCGGTAACGCAGTACTCCACCGGGAGGCACCACTCTGCAAATTGCCTACAAACATACAATGATATCAGTTGTCTCACTTCTTCTGTGAAAACATTGCAAAAAAAATCAAAGCTCCATAAAGTAAGAAATATCACCCTTTTTATTTATCAATACTATTATCATTATTATTGTTGTTGTTTGTATTAATGTCTGTCTTCCTTTCGGCTTTTTCCCTTTCACTTGGGAGTCGCCACAGCGAATCATCTGATTCGCACGTTTGATTTGGCAGAGGTTTTTACGTCGGATGGCCTTTCTGTCACAACCCTTTTTAGCAAGGGACAGAAACATGCTGACGACTTTGCAGCTACTTTTTACGAAAGTCAGCAATGGTTCTTTTACATGAACCTCTCACCTTAGACAGTGAGAGACATGGCCCGCCTTTGATAACCCAGTTAGCTGCACTGGGGAGGACAGTGACAACCTTGTGGAGAGTGGGACTCGAACCCCTAACCTTAGGATCAGCAATCCAGCGCCCTATACCACTAGACCACCACTGCCCCACTGTTGTTTGTATTAATAATAATAATAATAATAATAATAGTAAGAGGAACAACAATAACAATATGTGCAACAAGGAAGCTGCCCATGTCATCATCATCATCATCATCATCATCATAATAATCATCATCATTATTATTATTATTATTAGTAGTAGTAGTAGTAGTAGTAGTACTCTTTTTTGGTTCTCCTGTGCTTGCGTAATGTTCCTACAGGTACACTGGTCTCCCACCGTTCAAAAACATTAGGCTAACAGGCTGTTCCAAATTGCCACCAGGTGCGTTGTATGTGTGTTGGCCCTGCAATGCTCTGGGGAGCTGTACAGGATATACTCCATCCTCACCTAGAGTAGGCTGATACAGGCACCAGCCTCCCTGTGATCCTAATTGGGATTAAGCAGGTCAGAAAATGAATCAACCTAATAATATAGGGGCAGCCATAGTCTAATGGGTAGAGAAATAGCTTTGAGACCAATAGGTCGCTGATTCGATTCTCAAACCAGCAGGAAAATGTGTGGCAGTGGGTGAATCAGCAGCACCTCCTTTTTCTCCATGTAAATGGCTCAAGTACACTTGAGCAAGTCACCGAACCCCCCTACTGCTCTCTGAGCACCCCAACCACCACCACCAACAAGAACAATAATAAGAAGAATAACCATAATAATAACACCAATTAGTACTACTACTACTACTACTACTACTACTACTACTAATACTACTACTACTAATAATAATAATAATAACAATCACAATAACAATAATTAAAGCCTCAGGGCATTTCTGTGTGGAGTTTGCATGTTCTGCCCATTCTTTCCTGGATTTCCTCCATGTACTGTACTCTGGTTTCCTTCCACAGTACAAAAGCATGTACAGCAGGCTGAGTGGATGTTCCAAATCACCCCTAGGATTGAGAGTGTGTGTGTGAATGGTTGTATATATGTTGGCCACGCTATGGGTATGGCCTGGCGAGCTGTTCAGGGTGTACCCTGCCCTCGCCCAGAGTCGGCTGAAATAATTAGGATGAAGCGGCTTAGGAAATGAATGAATCAATAACAATAACAATAATGATCTTAATAATAGTATCATTAATAATAATACATTTGACAAATTTCATAATTGTTGGTAAGAGGAATTAGAATAAAGGATCAAGAATGAAAGTATTATGTACCAGAGGACATTAAATTGGCTTGCATTGCTGATGCCTGTGGGGTGGAGTCTCGCAACAATGGTGCAGCAATGTTCGGAGGTGCAAATCTCTGAGGCAGTCCCTGGGCTACATTTGGCAAGGTACTGGAAGTCTGATGAGAAACTTCTTGGTCACAGTTCCTCCTTTTTTCTGCACGTGGATTGTAGCTATAATCTGCATTAAAGTAAAATTTTACAGAATAACTCAACAACAAGCGTATCGGTGACAAAATGTTTCAGGCTTAGCCTGTTTTGTCTGAATAATTTACTAAAGATTTCTGTGGTCCTCACCAGGAAATTGCTGACTGTGCTTTATTTTAAGCCTCTGTGCTTCTTTGTAATAGGGTTCCTTCTGCTGTTCACTGAGTTTGCTCCATTCATTTCCAAGCTGCACGCTGATGTCAGAGCTCTTCGCCTTTGGGTTCGCTCTGGACAGAATAGGCCGGTGAATCCTTGACCAAATCATATAGGCGTTCATGGGCCTCTTGATGTAGCCTTGCTCATTTTTCCAATTGGTTGTTTTCACATCATCTGTTAAAACATGAGCATTTTAAATGAAGCTGAATAAAATTACTCTGAAAAAATACAATTCTATTCAGTGCTTTATCTCGCCTGTGCAGAAGTCACAACCTTTTTATGTCCACAAATTAGTTATAAGTGTTTATAGGTAAGGTAGGGTAGTCGTAAAGTATGTTGGGTTTTTACACCCGAGCCTCATGGCTCATCAGGCCGGTGCTTATCCCCGGTTTCCATAGCGTGAAGCGACCAGGAGTTCAACTCCCCCTGGATGGGACGCTAGTCCATCACAGGTTACCTTCCCAGTATATTTTACTGGTACCCATTTATACTGTTGGATGAACAGAGGCACACTTGTGGTTGAGACCTCGCCCAGGGGTCATAGCACAGTGAGGGTCTCGGTGGGATTCGAACTCACAACCTCCCGATCATGAGCGCAGCACCCTAACTAACCACTACGCCACTGGCCCCACTATAAGTGTTTATAATAAAAGTTTATTACTTCTGCATTACATTTTAAATATTACTTTTTCAGCAAATGTTCAAAATGAATATTCTCCAAGATACTCAGTAAAACTAACGAGTGGCCTATGAGTAAGTTCCGAAAAGCTGAGTAGGGTTTCTGCGAGGTGTGTTGGTTGCCATGGCAATTTACGGCACATCCTAACTCTTGTTGGAGCAGATAATGTTTTAGTTTAATTTAAACTGAACTTTATTTTTATAAACACTGTCAATTCACATACATTCTCCATTACGTTATTTTGAAGGAAAAATACAAAAAGAAGTATCTCTGTTATTTTACTCTGCAATCGCACAGTTAAAACAACTCTCACAGTAGTCTACCATACCATGAGATAAAAAATAATGTACAGCACCATAGGGGCAAATAAAGTATAACACTATTGAGGTAGATAAAGTACAACACCAGAGGAACAAGTAAGGTTTGGCATCATAGGGGCAAATGAAGTACAACACCATGGACCCCATCCCTCTTATGAAAAATACAGAGCTCTTGCCAGCAATGTTTACCTTCAGGCCCCACCCATTTTACATGAACGTGCATAGACAATTTAAGCGATTCTCTTTCTTTATTTGTTTTAAGAGTTTTTTTAATTTAAATGTCAAGGTGTTTGTTAAGATGTTGACCGTGCTTGTTGGGATTCAGGGTTGACGTTCCATGGCATATGATTTTTATTTTTATTAGAACTGTGAGTTGTTTTAAGACAACACTCAGTGTTTGCATACATATTACAGATCAAGATATTTATATATTTGATTTTGTAGCTGTGCTGTCGCGCTCCAAGTCTAGTAGATTTCATGCATTTCAACATCATGCCAGCATTGTCCTTATTTCATTTCACATTTCTTATTCAACTTTTTGTCTACCTGTTTCTGATGGAAGCCGAGTGAAGCTCTCACCCCGAATAGCTGAGTGAGGAAGCTCTTGCCCTATTGGAGAAAGAGGAAAGCTTCCCCGGGAATCTCTTGCTCCCTCACCGCCTGCGCTGGTCGGCTGGTAGGAAAGGATGGTACCAGACGTGAAGATTTCAGGAGGTAATGTATTAAAAGAATTAACTCGATTTAAAGTAGAAAAAGCTCCAGGATGCTTAGGAACATCTCCCACATTTTCCATTTCATTTGCCAAAAATGAATTATTCATACGGGTCAAGGAGGCAATCTGCTGCTCCTTTAAAGATGCTCATGGTTTCACTTTGTAACGCCAGATTTCAAACCCAGTCTGTGACATCTTTGTTCTTTATGTCGTCACAATATCAACAACATCATTATTGTTTTTTCTGTGCCATGTTAGTATTCCAACGCTTGTTTGTGACATCTAACTCATTTGTGACAACAAGGTCCACTTTGGTACGCACAAAGGATCTCTATCTCTATCGAAGGTGATGACACAGAGAAGGGTTTAAGTATGAAAATAAACATTTTTACTTGGCTCGCTGGGGGTCCAAGTATCATCATGTAGAGCCAAGTAATAACATTTATTTTGGTAAATTTACCCAAATACACAAAATACCCAAAACTTTACCACAAAACCTACACATAAAAGCGCCTTCGTACATATAGACATGTGGCCACCATATCATGTGTGTCCAGCAATCAACTGATTTCAGTAGTAAACAATAGTGGACAGTGTACCTCAGCTAATGAATTTAATCCATTCCGAGGGTGAGCTCGTAAGTCGAAAAGTTCGTTAAATGAAAGAATTATGCTCATAAGAAATAACAGAAAACCAATTAATCTGTTCAAACCCCCTCCCAAACTCACATAACCTGCCACAAACATGTATATTTGACCTAATATATTAAAGATAAACATGTAAAAACAAATATTTCATAATAATAACATGTACATTAACAACAACAACAATAATAATAATAATAATAATAATAATAATAAAACAAGAATAAACAATAAGTCAACTAACCCTTCCGATCATCGACTGCGGCGAAGATGTCACGTGGGCAAGCAGGAGGTGGTGCATAATAGAGGAGGAGGAGGCAGAGGAGGAGAAGAATTTTGTGCGTGTGCTCACTGCAAATTGTAGCGAGGAAAGGCTCACGGTGAGTTCCCACAATACCAGTGCTTCTCAAATGGGGCGCACCCCCCCTTGGGGGGTTCAGCGTGGTGCCAGGGGTGATGCGTATGACCCTGGGGAATATGCTTTTTTTGCTATACTGTACTAGAATTAAGTGTAATTGCACATCCACTACTGTAGTTGGCAGTGACTCTCATTATCACACTATGGTGTAGGGAAAAAGCACCAAGCAAACAATATGAAGTGCAGTAAACACTACAGTCATTCGCGGGGCACTGGGGGGAGGGGGCGTGAAATGTTTTATTTTTTTAAATAAATTTATGCTTTCTCATAAATAACTAGTTATCACAAGAAGACAATATTTTCTTTCCAGAGAAAATTACATAAATAAATTAGGATCACAAATGAAACAAATGAGAACAAATAAAAAACTTAAAGCCAGTAATATCAGTAATTTAAATGGCAAATAACAATATACCTCTATCAGATCAGCAACTAGAGTGCTTTAGCCCAGTGGTCTCCAACCTGTTTTGCACCAGGGACCAGTATGAAAATGTTTTCACGGACCAGTTAGAGTCTACTCCATAGTCTTGCTGGCTGACTGGCTCTTGGTGGCTGTCACCGCAGAAAACTTCGCCTCACAAAGGTATGTGGTTGGAAATGGAAGAAAGGCTTTCAGTGCTTCTGTGGCAATGTCAAAAACAGTTGTTTTTCAAAATAAGATCCGAAAGCTCCAATAAAAAACTATCATTTGTACCATGAAAGATTTTGTTTGCGGACTGGTATCAAATGATCTATGGACCAGTAGCGGTCCATGGACTGGGGGTTGGGGAGCCCTGCTGTAGCCCACTTCAAGAGACAGAACTCTAATCTCATTAATTTCCCCATCAAAATCATCGACCTGTGTTAGATCTGGTACTGATGTTTCTTGAAACAGATATTACATGCCACACATGGTCGACCCTTTATTTCATGTAATTAATTTCTCCATTAGTGCTGTTTATGTACATAATTCTTTTAAACTAGCAGTTATCAAACCTCTGGTTTCTGATCTCAATCTGTCATCTCTGTCGGTTGTTGGACTCCTGAGCTCGCCATGGTTTGTCCATTACAAACACCAAGTTTGAACATAAGTATGTCCATAAGTGCACTTGGCACCAGGACACCCTAGGCCGCAGTTCGATGACTGACTTTGTAGTTGTCACCAGACTTGCAGCCGTATGTTCTGGACACTCAGGTGAAGAGAGGAGCTGAGTTGTCGACCGACAACAGAGTACACCCTGAACAGCTTGCCAGATCATCGCAGGGCAAAACATGCTGCCAGTTATGCAGCCTACTCTTGTCGAAAGTCAGCAATGGTTCTTTTACATGCCTCACACCAAAGGCAGTGAGCGACATGGTCGACCTTTGATAACCCAGTTAGCTGTACTTGGGGCCACCATTATTCTGATACCCCAAATAAAATCCAGTGCAGCCAACTGAATTTTAGAAGTCACCTAGTTCGTCAACCGAGAATTAACAAAGTCTATCATTTCATTCAAATGGCAGATAGACCTTGTTAATTCTCAGTTGACAAAGTAGTAAATGGAGTCCACTTGTGTATAATCAAATCTCAGTATAAATACAGCTGTTCTATGAAGACCTCAGAGGTTTGTTAAAGAACATTAGTGAGCAAACAGCATCATAAAGCCCAAGGAACACACCAGACAGGTCAGGTATGAAGTTGTGGAGAAGTTTAATACAGGGTTGGGTGATTTAAAAAATGCCAAGTTTTGAACATCTCAGAGAGGATTGTTCAATCCATTATCCAATACTGATAAGAGGAAGGCACAACTGCAAACTCACCAAGACATGGCCATCGACCTAAAATGATAGGTCAGGCAAGGAGAGTATTTACCAAAGAAGCAGCCTAGATGCCCATTGTAACTCTGGAGGAGCCACAGCGATCTACAGCTGTGGAAGGTAGAATCTGTCAGGGCAACTATTAGTCATGCACTCTACAAATCTGACCTTTATAGAACAGTGGCAAGAAGAAAGTCATTGTTGAAACAATGAAGTTTCCAAAAAGCCACGTGAAAGACACAACCAATATGGGAAAGGTCAGATGAGACCAAAATGAACTACATGCAGCTAACCCCACCCCCAATTTGCAATACCCCTATGCACTACTCACTTCAAGATATAATAGTCCAGTTCTATGAGGACCTTGCGACTACCATCAGCAAGATACCAGAATCAAAGCTCATCATTCTGCTGGCTTTAATGTTAGAGTTGGATTGGACCACAGCTCATTGCCATATTGGATTGGACCACAGCTCATCGGCTTATACAATTCTGGGTCAGCAAGATGAATGACAACAGCCAGAGATTTCTAGAGGTCAGCTCCTCATCTCAAGCTGTGTATCACCAACACATTCTTCAAGAGAAAGCCACACCATAGTCTCCTGGAGACTTCCAAGGTCAGGATACCAGCTAGATATCAGAATAGTTGCCCTCAACATTCTGCTTCAGAGATTTACCTTTGACAGTGCTGACTGAAACTACACCACTACACAGCGCACAGCAATATCTGACTGAAACTAAAGAAGATCCACAACACTCAGCAAAAGGGTCGCATACATATCAACACTGTCTGGGCTCACCTGGTGAGTAGAAGAGGCTTATTTTCATCTGGAAAAGATGGAATGCTCTCAAAATGTGCTAAAACTCATTGCCTCTTTTCACAATGGCATGCAGGAGACAATGCAGTCTGAAGGCTCTTCCTCAGAGCTCTTTCCCTTGCCGAATGGAGTGAAGCAGGGCTGTGCCTTTGCTCCAAACTCTTTAGGATCTTCTCCCTCATACTGTCATACACCTACGGGGCATTGGATGATGGAGTGGAACTGCACTTCAGATCCAATGACAAGTTCTTAACCTAACCGGCTTAATGCGAAAAACAAGGTTCATCAGGTCTTGATTCATGAGATTCTATTCACTGACGATGCTGCTTTTACATCCCACACTGTCTCAATTGCACTTGCTTGTCAAGAATT
Source organism: Plotosus lineatus (assembly GCA_024760905.1). Lineage (NCBI taxonomy): Eukaryota > Metazoa > Chordata > Actinopteri > Siluriformes > Plotosidae > Plotosus > Plotosus lineatus. Next base: position 49,778,471 of record CM045734.1, read on the forward strand.
CGGCTTCACTTTCAGTCTGAAGGAGATAAAAATCATGGTGTCCTTCCTGGATGTCAGCAACTGGCTTGTACAGCCAGTGTTGTTCCACATCCAGCTGAGAGCTCAACAAGGCATATTCATTTGTCTTCTCAAACAGACAGAGCCAATCAGAAAGTCTCACCAGTTGACATCTTCTCTCTATGACATCATCACTTCCTCACTGTGAGATCGTTACACATTTTAACCCCTCTTTGGAGCATCATGTCTTCTTCATGACCTCGACACCTTTTCATCACGCAACCTCTCCATAACTTCTTCCTCTAAAAACTGCTGTGCTCTGAGCCATTGCCTCGAAATCTGATTTCTGCTGAACCGCTTAATCCTAATTAGGGTTGTGGGGAGGCTGGTGCCCATCCCAGCCGACTGCGGGTGAGGGCAGCGTACACCCTGGACAACTCACCAGGTCATCGCAGTGCGGAAACATGCTAACGGCTTTGCAGCCTACAGCACCTATACCGCTAGGCTACCACTGCTCATGAAATTTTATTTTGATGTAAATCTAAATGACAAATAAAGCCTAACTCTAAGTCGATGAACCCTATCTATCCAAGGAAAAACTCCCTCAGGAGACACGAGGAAGAAACCTTGAGAAGAACAAGACTCAAATGGGAAACCCATTCTCATGTGGGTGAAACCAAATAAAAATGCAGTACAAACTATGTAGCAGAAACTTCACTATAGTTTAATATGTATATGTATATATAAGTATAACGGAATGTAAATCATTTCAGGAAGAGTTTATATCACCAGCAGTGAAATGTCATCTTCCCAGTTTCTGAGTGTATGCTTAGGTCCAGATGGGACATCATCAGCTTGAGCAAGGGTCTTCTAAGATGGGGACTTCAACCAGTAAAAACATATCAGGATGGATCTACTAGTATCTTATTCCCCCCCCCCCCCCACCAAATTTTTCTATGTATGGTAAAAAGCCATCCCCGTTTTGAGTTTGTGACATCCTCTCTTTTTGACATCACTTGGTTTCTATGACATTGTAGCAAATTCCAATGTCTGGGACATAAAAGAGTGGGAAGCAGACTCCGTCTCTAGTTTATCTGCATCCAGCTAGCTCCCTGTAGACAGTCTTTCTACTTAACCACAGGTGCATTCAATCACTCATCCACTGACTTCACCCAACTCTTCTCTTCCTGCAGACAGTGCTCGATCACGCTGTCAGTGCCACAGACATCACAGCTCATGTACTTCATTGGTCTCTTTGCATGGACCTCAACGTTCACTGCTTGTAGATTGCTATTATGTTTGTCTGATAAACAGAGCCATAGATCAAGTTCAATAAAGTCCAAATCCTTGTGACGCATTAAAATTTGAACTGTGTTTCTATAATAAAGTATGGTGATGTGACATGGCTCCAAAAAAGTCTGGGTTTTATTTGAGGAAATTTGCCAGCTCAAGGTTTAAGTTGGTGCTCAGCTGCAAATTCATTTGAATTTCTTTTTCAAATGCTTTTTAGTAAAAAATTTTTTTTCTTCATGGTCACAAACTACAAAGCCTTTTTTTTTTAATTAGTCTGGTTTCAGTGTCCTTGGTAACTCGTCAACCAAGGATTAACAAGGTCAATCTGCCTTTTCATTCATAATCAAGAAGTTTTAATGAGGCTTCTGACTCTGTTCTTGGTGTTTTCCAAAAACTGCAAGTTTTGTAGTGATGTTGGTCTACAACGCTCTGTCAGTCCTATTATGTCTATGGTTTGGTCATGAAAAATTAACTACACACTTTATTGAGCACAGTGCTCCAGGAGCTATGCTAAAATAATCATAAATCAGGGCTTTTTATAGACTCTATATCCTCAAAAGATGTAAAATGATTTAGGTTTGTATAAAGAAAGAGCGGTATGATGACGTAGTATTATGTTTGCCTCACGGCAAGAAGGTCCTGGGCTTGAGTCCTGGGCACGGGTGTTTATGTGTGGAGTTTGCATGTTCTCCCCATGCATGCATGGATTTTCTCCAGATACTCAGGTTTTCTACTACAGTCCAAAAACATGCACATTTGATAAATCAGCTGCTCTGTATTGACTCTGCACTGGTCTGGCAAGCTGTTCAAGGTGTACCCTATCGTCACCCACTGCTGGCTGAGGCAGGTTCATAATAGTAGGAATTAATCAAAAATTGAGTAGGCATGCAAGTGCACACTTATACATTTTTATGTCTCATTCATTCATCATTCGTTTTCTGTAATTTTTTTCTTTTAATGGGTTGCCTTCAATTAATTGTATTTATATTACTACTACTACTACTACTACTACTACTACTACTAATAATAATAATAATAATTATTATTATTATTATTATAAAAATGATAATAATAATAATAATAATAATAGTGATAATTTAAAAATAAAATAATAATAATAATAATAATAATAGGGCGGCACAGTGGCGTAGTGGTAGCACACCTGCCTCAAAGCAAGAAGGCTCCCCGTGCTTGCATGGGTTTCCTCTGGCAGGCCAAAAACATGCACAGTAGGTAGGCTTAATTGGCTGTTTCAAATGTCCCCTAGGTGTAAATGGCTGTGTGAATGTTGGCCCTGCGATGGCCTGGCGAGCTGTCCTGCCCTCGCCTGGAGTCAGCTGAGATGGGCACCAGCCTCCCTGCGACCCTAATTAGGATTAAGCAGTTCAGAGAATTAATATTAATTGTTGCATTTGTAAATGTTTATCATAAAATGGAAAAATAAATAATTGTAAACCTTGTATTATTATTCCAATTTTTCATTCATTTTCTAAACTGCTTGATCTTAATTAGGCTGAGAGGAGGCTGGTGCCCATCTCAGTCGACTCTGGGAAAGGCCAACGTATACCCTGAACAGCTCACCAGGCCATCGCGGATGCAGAAACATACTGACTGCATTGCAGCCTACTCTTTTCGAAAGTAGGCAATGGTTCTTTTACATGCCTCTCACCATGGACAATGAGAGACATGTGTGGCCTTTGAGAACCCAGTTCGCTGTGCTGGGGGGGACAGCAGTGCCACCTCTGCTCCACATTCAATTTTTTACAATTAAAAAAAGTAAAGGTTTTTTATGTAATTTTACAAAGAAGCAAATAATAGTGGGCGTTTAGACCATCCTAATTGATGTTGTTCACAATAATAAACTTATAAACAGTAAAGCACTTTGTGTCATGATAGAAATGCCCACGCTGTACTATAACGGCGTCGTGAGTATGCGCATGCGCGATGGCGGTTGGTGTCGTCAACTCTTAACGCATGCGCGCTAGAGTTCAGGCGGGCAGTGTCTTGTTTATATATTGAGTGGAGGAGGGAAAGTTCAAATCTGGACCTCAAATTATATAAATTATTCACGAATTGTAATAAAATTATGTCGATGAATTAAGTTAATTCTGCTGAGATATGCCTTTGAATTTGGTTGACAGATGGACCGAGGAGAATGACAACCTCGCCAAAAAGTGGAAGGTACTGACTGCATTATTAGCACTTTTAGCTAACAGCAACAGTGTGAATGGCAAATTGCTCCTGATCTCTCTACACACTAATGTATATAGGCTGTAAGGAACCTCATGTAGTTTATTCATTCAATTTATTATTATTAAAGAGCTCTTGTTTATTATGCTTCATTTCAGGAATATGAAACTTGTCAGCAGCCTCTTCAGGATATAACAAGGAAACACTATTACACAGAGTGTCTGAAACTTAAGCAAAAAGTTCAAGGTACAGTACAAGTTATACTGTATTATCTTTTCATCAGTGTTGTGTAAGAGAAAAAAATAGACTACTGGTTGTCTAGATAGATATACAGTATTCCCAGGGGTGTGGAAATGTTCCTGTGTCTGATGGCAAAGGTGGACACATGTCAAGATTGGTTTTACAGAATTCTTGATCAATATGGTGTCACCCAGTGACACCAAGTGGGATGGTTAACCATCACAATTTGCCATCCCAATAGGGTGCACATGTAGGAATCGGAGACATTTTATTTTCAAGAGTGACTGCATTGTAACTTGCCATGCCTACCCTGTGTGTGTTGAACTTCTTTTGAACTGACCAACCCAGTGTTGCCTTACCCGGGTGAATGTGTATAAAAATCAAAACAATCATAAATTAAAAGAGAACAATTTGTTGACCACAAACCTGTGTATTGAGTTCTACTCAGTCCTTTTTTTAATTTCCCCACAATTGTTCTCATTAGTTAAGTCGTATCCAATTCCCACCCACCAAGCATTGTTTTACCTATCACAGTATCACCACCAATCAGGGAGGGGTGAAAGCATGCACACTCCCCTTCCATGACATATGATATGTGGTGCTAGCCACCCTTCTCTTTTCGAACTGCAACGTATTTGTGAGCCACTCCACCGAAAGTAGGCTGTTGCATCCAAAAATGAGCTTTTTACACAGACAGATAGAGGAGGCCCAAAGCTGCAAAATGCAACAAAAAGTTTGTCAATACATTGAAAACTGACCGAGCTATGCCATTTCTTGTGTCAGTATTCAACTAAAAATTTCACAAGACGTTTCGGAGAAAAATGAGCACAAAGATTGCCCTTCTTCCAAGATTATTAATCCTCAGCAACCAAACATTTTTATCCACTTCAGCCATATAAACTTTTAGAAAAGATGTCTAGGAAAAGTTTTCGGAAGAGATGATAAGAGAAATCATCCTCATTTTAACCTGACAGGCACTTTTTCAACCCACCAATCACGGTGGTAAGCCCTAAAAATGAACAAAAAATACGCCAATTTTTTTTTTCCATTTCTGTTTATTCCAATAAGATGAGTATGTATCTTTTCAACCATTATATAAAGGTTCAAATGTCTTCAAATGATACTGATTGAATAAAAAAACACTGTCAGGTTCAAACAATCACACTGAAATTAAGAAAACAATATATAAGAAAACTATATAACAAAATTCTGATCTCTTTATACAAGTAAGCTTCATCAACTCTGTCCTCATGACTATTATCTTAATCTATGTCCTGCTCAGCAGGAAGGATCACATCATCACAAACACAACAAACTGACTCATGCACACTTTTATTAACAGATGCGTCTTCTTTATCAACATGAAAACCTTCATCAACACCGTTGGCATCATCATCATCATCAGTTTGTACATCTGGAAAAGGAATGAAACATTTAAGTATTTTTCAGGTCTTGACCAATTTTCGTACAAAACTAAACAACCCACGATCCAGCATGTCCAGTCCAGACAAGATTACACACAAATCAAATGATCAAAAAAATTCCATAATCAAATTTTACAGGCAGAGAAAAATACTCACCAGTGAAATAATCTTCAAGAATCTTCAAAAATGGCATGCTTGCATTTCGACATATTCAAAGCCCAATTCTCGCGTCGAATTTAACATCTATACTAATGCAGCTAGACATCACAGATTACATTTCACTCTCCTTTTCCAGAAATTATGTGTATTCACAATCTTATAAATAAACTTAATGACTGTTATTGAAGAGAAAGTCGGAGATAAATTCATCATGCAGTAAACCGGAAGTTAACACCGGAAGTTAACACCGGAAGTTAACACCGGAAGTTAACACCGGAGGTTAACACCGGAGGTTAACACCGGAGGTTAACACCGGAGGTTAACACCGGACGTTAACACCGGACGTTAACACCGGACGTTAACACCGGACGTTAACACCGGACGTTAACACCGGATGTTAACGTGTAACGGGCATTGCGCATGTGCAAGCCCGAGCTGACCAATTAGTGTGCTTATTTCAGATCTTCCTTAGCAACTAGTCTGTATTGTTTACGAGCATATCGTCTTCATAACCTTTATTTTATTCGCTGAAATGGCATGGAAGCTCATTTTAATATCAAAACAGTATCCAAAATGGAAAGACTACTTCACGGCCGTTCTTCTGGTGTATGGATTATAGTGTGTCTTATACCGAACTCGTGAAAAATTGCAACGAAAACTAGTAAGTTTTTATCTAGGTTTATGAGAGTACTCACCAGAAAAATGGGGAAAAAAAGACATTTTTAATGAGTTTTAATTGACTTCACCTGAGCAAGTGATAGTTGAATACTTTTTTTAACAGTTTATACAAAAATCTGAATTTCAATAAAAATGGACCATTTTTAATTTTCTGGCCTTTATCTCAAAAGTGGTCTGTGCGACAAGCGCCTACTTTCGGTGGAGCGCCTCACATTTGGTCAAACACTCCTGGAGGGAAAGCGCTATCTGCTGCGTACGAATGAGCTCACAGATGCCCATGCTGGCGATCACTGTGAGTGACAGGGAAGTGAACATATGCCATCCCTCCCTCCCTCCATGTGTGGATGTAAGTGTAAATGAGAATGGTTGTGTGTGTGTTCACTTTGTGTTGGCGTAGGAAGTTGTTCAGGGTGTACCCCTGCCTTTTTCCCAGTGTTGACTGAGGTAATCCTAGTAGGATTAAGCAGTTTGGTAAATGGGTGATGAGTGAGTACCTCTACCAGGACACTGATTTTAAATTCATTTCAGCATTTTATTTATTAAATCAATCCAAAGTGTAGAAACTGATGTGATACGAGTTCACAATTAGGCTACCAGAATTTTTTAAGGGTGCCAGCTGCCCCCCTTTGCCACCCATGTAGCCAAACTGCTGCTGTCCATGTCTAGAAACAGATGTTCTCTTGTCTTCCTGTAACAGGTGTGCCAGCCCAAACAAAACACCTCAAGCTTGAGATTGCTGTTACATACAACGCTTTGCTGTTTTCTATGAGTTGTGGCACTCCAAGTGAGACGAAAGATCTCATCAGAAATATCCTAATAAGAGGTAAAACACTGATGATTATAGTAGGGACATTATGTGCAGATTTCTGAATGCTGTATTCCCTCTTATTTCTTTCTCAGCTTTAGAGGCTGTATGTAAGCCAGTGTCCAGTTATGATGATGTGGGTTCATTTTGGCAAGTTGTGCTGAAGACATTCGGTGATACGATATATGAACCATGGATCCACAAACTTCTGCTGATACAGTGGGCAGTCTGGCTCTCAGAAAGCAACTATGAAGAAATTCTGCATTTGCTTCTGCATGTTAACCATAAAGTATGTAATGTTAAAGGTACTGTCTTATATCGATACTGTGCCTGATTATTGACCCAAAGATCATAAGTTTGAATCCAGCTTAATACCACAACCATCCATGGCCGGGGGTCTATGGGAGCTAACTGGCTGAGCTCTCACAGGAGGGAGAGAAGGCATATACTCACTTCCCTGTCACTCATAGCGATTGGTAGCCAATCGTGGGAGACTGTGAGCTCACTCGTATGAGGGGGCAAATATTGCTTTCCCTCCGAGTGTGGTAGACGATCCCCCAAGTACACATGAGGAGCAGTTCAAAAAGATGTGGGTTGGTAGCATTGCATATCACGGAAGAGTGTATGAATGTTTTCGCCCCTCCCCAGTCAGTGGTGGTCGTGTGATAGGGAAGACAATATTTTGGGTGGAAATTGTATGTGAATAAATTAGGGTGAAAAATGGGGGAAATTCCAAAAAAAAAAAAAAAAAGATACTGTCTTACGACATTAAGGTAAGATAAGGTAAAGTCCGTGGGCTTTTTACACCCAAGCCATAGTGGCTCATCAGGCTGGTGCTTATCCCTGGTTTCTGTAGCGTGAAGCAACTAGGAGTTCAACTCCTCCTGGATGGGATGCTAGTCCATTGCAGGTTACCTTCCCAGTATATTTTTACTGGTACCCATTTATACTGCTGAGAGAACAGAGGCACACTTGTGGTTAAGACCTTGCCCAGGGGTCTTAGCACAGTGAGGGTCTCAGTGGGATTTGAACTCACGACCTCCCGATCATGAGCGCAGCACCCTAACCACTATACCACCGGCCCCATTTTACGACATTAATACAAGAAAAAAAGGCACTGCCATGACACGGTCATCTTTGGACAGTGTTGACAGGTCAATGTCTAATAACGCTGTATGCAAATTCGCCTTTATAACATATATTTATATGTATTCTTTCATTCATTCATTTTCTGAGCATCTTAATTCTAATTAGGGTTGTAGGGAGACTGGCACTCATCTCAGCCAACCCGGGCAAGGGCACACCCTGGGCAACTTGCCAGGCCATCACAGGGCCAACACTCTCACAACCATTCATACCTAGTGGGGATTTGGAATAGCCAGTTAACATACTGTATATGTTTTTTGGTCTGTGGGAGGAAACCACAGTTTCCGGAGGAAACCGGTGCAAGCATATGGAGAACACGCAAACTCCACACAGAAACACTCGAGCTGGGAATCGAACCCAGGACCTTCTTGCTGTGAGGTGGATTTGCTAACCACTACTCCCCGTGCTGACCAACATATATGGGGCAGTGGTGGTCTAGTGGTTAGGGCGCAGGATCGTTAATCCTAAGATTGCTGGTTCGAGTCTCCACAAGGTTGTCGCTGTCCCCCAATGCAGCTAACTGGGTTATCAGAGCCCGGCCATGTCTCTCGCTGTCTATGGTGAGAGGCATGTAAAGAACTGTTTCTGACTTTCAGAAAGAGTAGGCTGCAAAGTCGTCAGCGTGTTTCTGTCCCTTGTTAAACGCTTGTGACAAGAAGGGCATCCGATGTAATCAAATGTGCGAATCAGATTCGCTGTGGCGACCCCTTCTGCTTCAATATCATACTAATGGTCGACAGTTTTGGCCACATTCCTTTGCAATATCAGTCAACCGCATGCCATGAGCCCGCTTCTTTTCACTCGCACTGGGAATCATACGCACTCGTGTGTTCGCGCGCGCGTGTGTGTGTGTGTGTGTGCGCGAGTGTGCGCGCGCGCATGTGTTGACCATGTCTTCTTAGCAGAGTTATAATCTTACAAATGTTTATGCAAGGTTGAAAAAGCCTGAGCCAAAAAAAAAAGTTGCAATGAGCACACTCGAAAAACTCAAGAAACAACAGTAACTCTGCCCTTTACATGAAAAGCATTTTGGATGCTCCATAATAGCCAATGGGAGGGAGCTGCATCATCTCTCCTAGCCAATGGAAAGCCAGCGGGCGGGATGTTGGGAGATAGCCAATGGGATGGAGCTGCGTCATCCCTACTAGCCCATGGGAGGCCAGCGGGGCGGGATGTTAGGAGATGTCGTCAATGGGAGAGCAATCGTGCATTGTTTGAATTTTTGAGATGGTTCTTTCGTAACGTGAACTTGTTTCGTATCCAGAGACAAAAATTTTAGGAAAATGTTTTTTGTTACCTGGATTTTTCGTTTGTTGGGGCTTTCGTAAGTTGAGGTTCCTCTGTGTGTATATGTGTGTGTGTAATATATATATATATATATATATATATATATATATATATATATATATATATATATATATATATATATAAAACAGTTATTCGCTTCAGGTAAGAGAGGTTATCGTTTTATAGTTCCCTTAATGCTGTTGCTCGTAAATTACTGAATAATTATGAGTCAAAGGTGAGGTGGATGTCAATTCAGCATCATCCCAAAAGCCACACTTTTTATGTTTAAGCATGTACTACACAGAAAAATCAAGACAAAAAACCAGCACAGGATTTTTATGATCTTTACTTATTTTCATTTGGACAAAGACAAGTTAGGTGAGCATTTCGCGATGGTATGTCAAGCCTCGACAATTGATGCAACCAGACGGGCGGTCTCGCGACTGGTCGGCAGTCTTGAAACCTGCGAACGACGAAACGGTCATGTATATGTTTCACTTCCGTAATGCAGTGCATGACGCAAACTGTTCAGAAAATATTCGTTCAAAGACAATTTCGAAATAGTAAGCATCATTGATGATGGATATGTTACCAAAATAAGATGCAAGATTTATGACAAGTATATCGTACAAATTAGGGAAGAAGCTCTTCTACATTTATGAATTAATACCTTGTGAATTATCAAAATAATGTTATAGCGACAAAATGGAGTTCCAGGTACAGTCGGCACTCTACTTATGAAAGCCTCTGAATCCAGGTTACGAAAAACATTTTCCTAAATTTTTGTCCTCTGTACACGAAACAACCTCTTCTTATGAAAAGCGCCAAACGCACCATTCAAAAATTCAAACGCGCCATTCAAAAGTTCAAACAATGCGCGAGTTGCTCTCTCATTGGCTGTCTCCCAACATCCCGCCCTGCTGGCCTCCCGTTGGCCAACAGGGATGACGCAGCTGCCCGTCATTGGCTATCTTTCATTGTAAGATTATAACTCTGCTAAGAAGACATGGTCAACAAGGGCGCGCATGCACACACACACACACACACACGTGTGATTCCCGGTGAAAGTGATTCTTGGTGCGGTGGTCATTGTAAGATTATAACTCTGCTAAGAAGACATGGTCAACACATGCGCACACACACCCACGCGCGCTCACACATACACATGCGTGATTCCCGGTGAAAGTGATTCCCGGTGCCATGGTCATTGTAAGATTATAACTCTGCTTAGAAGATATGGTCAACACGAAGTAAGTACCTTAAAAGGTATGCTTTTATAATTTTTAAAGGGCAGTCTTGGGAGCCTTGGAACAAATCACGCGTTTTAGATGTAAAATGCACCTCTACTTACGAAAACTCCAGGTTCCGAAAAAGGTGCTGGAACGGATTCATTTCGTAAGAAGAGGGCCGACTGTATTAATGTTTGCGATTCGTGAATGTCCCAGTTCAGACAGTTAAAGGTTCAAGTTGGTGCTATTGTTGTTTATATTTATGCTGATTGATGAAACTTTGCATGTTCAGGTTTTACAAGTATTCCAGCAGTTTTATGAGAGCAGTGATGATTATTTGTTTTAAAATTAATGTTTAAAAATAATTAGTTGTGTTTTCAATAATTTAATCCTTTAATATTAGAAAAATTCAACAATACATAAGATATTAAACATTCATCTACTGAACTTAAAAGTACAAATCTAATTGATTCAATAACAGGTTTGTTTAATAATTTACTTGGACTTCAGGGAACTATTTTGCGCAACCTGTGGGTCAGGCAGGTCGTTTTCAGCTGAACGAACCTTGGGTTACCAGAGTCATTTACCCATGAACCATAAACTGGTTTTCCACATCTTTGAAATGTTAAGGCCTGTATTTAGTTGATGGCGTCAGTTAAGCCTACACAATCGAATGTAGTTAGTATATGTTACAGTGAACCCCATAAAGGTTGCTTTGCAGTAACAAAAAAAAAAATGCTAACAAAAATTAGATTTTTTTCATCAACTTTTAGTTCATTGTGGTTTGACTTAAGCATTATCCATTTGAAAGACATTTTTGTTTTGTTTTTAATGCCCTCATCGTGAACCAATCAGATTGAACCATTCATGTGTAGTGTATACTAAATCTCCTTAATTGTAAATAACCTTTCTGATGCTTCAGTTTATAGCCTTTAAAGTGATTGATAACTTTATTTTCCCATTCTTGAGGGATAAATGGAATTTGCTTTACATTAATTACACCGAAAACAGAACACTATTCTACATTCATGAGATGTTAAGGAAAGCGTAAGATCATTTACCAACACCATAACGGAGCTCAGTTCTCTTGTTATTAGGTGCTCTGAGCCAGAAATCTGACTTGAGGATGCCATCAAACAAAACATGTGGAATGGAAACAATTACAGGGATCCCTCACTTTCTGTGGTTAATGGACCCGAGACCCCCACTCCCCACGACCGCCGATTTCCGCGAAGTAGGATCAATCCTTCTGACTGATGTATACGTACATTTATATGTGTATATAATATCAATAAGTAGATATTCAACGCTATAAATGCTTATAATAACAAACATTCAAAAATAATGCATAAGATGTAAATAAAATATAAGTACACACACATACAGACGCGCGCGCACTCAGATGCACACCTCATATAAAAATGTAAGTAGATTTGTTGGGGGGAGGGGGGGTGGTTTGTTTTTTGTTTCTTTGAGTTTTTTTTTTTTTTTTTGCATAATTGGCCTTGTTTTGCTGCATTTTTCTTAACTTTTCCCCTATTTTCCCTGAATTTTCTTATATTTTTATTTTTCGATGAATATTTTTGAAAAACCCGCGATGCACTGAAGCTGCAGAAAATTAAGCACGAAGTAGCGAGGGATCACTGTACTATAATTATTTTTAACCATACATACCCTATATCACCTCCCGGAGGAAATTTTGTCAATTTCACACACACACACACACACACACATGCACACACGCACACAAAAGGGTTTCCTTTTAATTTTCTTTGTCACATTAATAATCTTGGACTATTTATTTATTTATATTGTCTCGGATTCAACCTTTCAATTGATATAAATAGAAAATGGATGTTACCAAATATCCAGTGAATATAGCAATAGTACAAGGTGGACTTCTAAAATTCTCACTGGGCAGCACAGTGGTTAGGGTGCTGCACTCATGATCGGGAGGTTGTGAGTTCGAATCCCACTGAGACCCTCACTGTGCTAAGACCCCTGGGCAAGGTCTCAACCACAAGTGTGCCTCTGTTCACCCAGCAGTATAAATGGGTACCAGTAAAATATACTGGGAAGGTAACCTGCGATGGACTAGCGCCCCCATCCAGGGGGAGTTCAACTCCTGGTCGCTTCACGCTACGGAAACCGGAGATAAGCATTGGCCTGATGAGCCACTAGGCTCAGGTGTAAAAACCCAACAGCCTTACCTTACCTTACCAGCACAGTGGTTAGCACGTCTGCCTCACAGTAGGGAGGTGCTGTGTTTGAGTCCTAGGCTTGGCAGGTATTCTGGTTTTTCCCCCCCACAGTCCAAAGGCATGCTCATTTGGCTAATCAACTGTTTCTAACCGCCCCTAGGTAGGGGGAAGGTGTATGTGTGTCTTGCAGGGCAATTGAATGAATGGAATTTGTCAGTAACCCATAAATATCCCGCTATTGTGTTTCGTACAGTGATGTGATGCTTAAAATACATTTTATGAATTTACATGAAGGATTGTATTCCTTGATACTGATCCACTTTTGTTTACATATATTTTAACCATTCTGCTCCCTCACTCAGAAGCAGAGCATACCATCACAGGATCTCCTTGCAGAAACCCGAAACCTTACCTTGTCTATTGAAGAAGACACCACCCTGCTCGTTGCTTTAACAACCAAGGACCTCAAGGAGCTTTTACATGTGTGCACTTTTGTTTCTCACGGTATGCTACTAAGCTTGATGTGACCGGATTGGAATTTTTTTAACTGTTTTGTGTTTCATATGGGTACATAATTAAGTGTATGTCTTAGGAGTGAAGCAGATCAGGGAAGAGAAATATACAGAGGCACTCATGGCTTTGCAGGAAGCCAGAACTCTGCCCTCCCCCAGAGCTCTCTTGGCTCATGTTCACATGCTCTCAGGTCTTTGCTATGCCAAGCTGGTAAGATGTTAATGCACTGCCAAACCTCCTCATATTTCTCCACTCTCATCGTTATTTCTTTATGAATATTTAAAACATCTATATAACAGGGGGGTTATTTTGTAAATGAAGCATGGGGTGGCACTGTAGTATAATGGTTAGCACGTCTACCTCACAGCAAGAAACTGCAGTGGTACCTCACCTTACGAAATTAATCTGTTCCAGCGCCTTTTCCATAACCTGCATTTTTCGTAAGTTGAACCGCATTTTATATGTAAAACGCGTGATTCGTTCCAAGGCTCCTGATACTACCCCTCAACCCTTTAAAATTTTAAAAGTACACCAATTTTGTATGAAATAGGTGTTAAAAGTGAAAGAAAATTATTTACCTTTTTTTTTTTTAAATCTCTCAAACCACCCATGCGACGCTTTAAAGTCCGGGGTTGCTAGTCCGAAGAACCCCCGCCCCCGCCCTCCTTCACGAGGTCCTTAAATATGGCGGTTGCTTTTTCCGAAATAATCGCCTCCGTCACTGTATCTCCTTCTGCTTCAATATCGTCCCGATCGTAGAGGGGTTTCGGCCATACTGCTTTGTGATTTCACTCAACCGCATCTCACTTTTATAATTTTTTTATCATCTCCTGTTTTACTTTTATTTATAACGGAGCCCGCTTCTTCTTTTCAGTCTCATTGGGAATCGCTTTCTTGGGGCTGATGATTAATAACGAAAAATAACGCTGCAATGAAAACACTCAAAAAAACCTCATGAACCAACAGTACAACTCTCCTTCACGCGTGTGTCGAACAAATGGGTCGAAGGCACACGAAAAGCATTATGGGAACAGGACTGCATTATGGAGATTCGGTTCCCTCCTAGCCAATGGGAGGCTAGCGGGGAGGGATGTTGGGAGACAACCAATGGGAAAGCAACTCGCGCAATGTTTGAATGACATTTGAATTTTTAAGATGGTGTTTTCATAGCATGAACTTGTTTCCTATCCAGAGACAAAAATTTTAGGAAAATGCATTTTGTAACCTGAATTTTTCGTTTGGTGAGATTTTCATAAAGTGAGGTACCACTGTACTTGGTTTGTGTGCCATGCCCAGTGAGTGTGGATTTTGCATGTTCTTCCTGTGTTTATGTGGGTTTCATTCAAATACTGTACTCTGGTTTTCTCCAGTAGTCCAAAGATATGCACATTAGGCCCACTGGTTAGTTCAAATTGCCCCTCGGTGTGAATGTTGTCCATGTGATGGATTAGCAAGCTGTTCATGGTGTACCCCGTCTTCATCCAGAGTTAGCTCGTAGGCTCCAGTGTCGCTGCAGTTTCTAATCGGATTATGTGCTTTTGAAAATATCTGAAATAAAGGTGTGAACCATCTATTAGCCAGCGTAGGATGTCTACTACATGAAATGGGAAAAAGCCGAAAGGAAAAGAAGTGAAAGTGTTAACAGTCGAGCATAATTTTTTTTTTTTTTACATTTTAAATACTAACCCAAAATCAACAGTTTTTGCCGACCCCTGAAAAAAGGGGAAAAGCTTAAAGGAAATCTCTCTCTTGCTTAAGGAAATAATTTGAACACAATTACAAAGGGACCTGGTCAACTTCTAGTTACGCTGGATTTCCTCCCCCAATCCAAATATGGGAGCATTAGGCTAATTTTACGTTCCAAAGCCCCCCTAGGTGTAAATGTGAATGGTTGTATGTATTTTGCCATGCAATGATCTGGTGAGCTATTC
>CM045734.1:49796063-49878563 GCA_024760905.1 Plotosus lineatus
CGTGCACGTGCATCTGCATGAGTGCACGTCTGTATGTGTGTATTTATATTTTATTTTCATCTTATGCATTATTTTTTGATGTTCAATTGTTATAAGCATTTTATAGCATTTAATATGTATTTATTGATATACACATATACATGTACATATACGTCGATTGGAGGGGTGAGCCTGCTTCGCGAAATTCGATAGTCATGGGAAGATCTTGGTCTTATATATATCTTTTATATATATATATATATATATATATATATATATATATATATATATTTCTTTTCCAATCAGGACTTCAGAAGGTGCTGAATATTATCTAGATCTCCTGGCATCTTTACAGTCAGACTCAAAACAAGTAAGTTACATGTTTCATAGAGGTTGTGTATGTGTTTCGGAATATTATACAATGGTACCTTTACTTACAAGTGTCTTTTATAATGAATTGTCCATGATAAGAGCTTTGATCCCACCAAAAATATGCCCCATCCAATGAGAAAAATTTTGATTTATGAGCTCTGCTGGGGAAATGGATTTTCCTGGCCAAGTACTCTTGTATTCTTCAGCGTGTATTCCTCCGTTCTTCCAGAATGCCTTGTGCAGTGCTTCTCAATTATTTTCTGCGATGCCCTCTATAGAAAGAAAAAACATTTCACGCCGCCCCCAGCACCCAGAGAGTGTGACTATAAATAGTGTTTACTGCACTTCATATCGTTTGCTCAGTGCTTTTTCCCTATGGTGTAGCCACCTATTGTAATTGCGCATCCTCTACGTTTTGAGAAGCACTCGCCTTGTGGGAGCTCACCACGAGCCTTTCCTCGCTGGCATTCATAGCATGCAAAATTCACAAAATTCTCCTTCTCTGTTATGCACTACCCCATGCCTGCCAATGTGACATCTTCGCACCCACGTCACATCTTTGCTCATCGGAAACATGTATGTGAATGGCAAAAAGAACAATATTTACGTGAAATGGTAGACAAAGCAAAATGAAAATGAAAGGCAGGTTTAGGAAGAAAAGTTATTGCATATTGAACAAGAACTTATTTCTTGGCTCGAAGCACACAGGAAACAAGGTACAAGATTGACCAGCAAGGCTGTTAAACGGGAAGCCCTACGATTGCATAAGGAGGAAGGCAAGCAATGATTCAAGACAAGTTGTGGCTGGCTTATGTCATTCATGAAATGAAATAAAATTGCTTTTCGAAGAGCAACTCATGTGGCACAGAAAAGTGAGCAAGTTTTAGGTGAAAAAACAATGTCCACACCAGGTGAAGCTGATGCGCATGACCAGCTGACTGAAAACATGCAACTTGAAGTGGATGCTCTGAATGAATGGAGCGATGAGCCAGATATGGACCTATCAGAAAGTGATGATGAGTATTTTTCACCAGATCCTGCTCACTAAATTCATAAATTTAAGGATGTTCCTGGACATGTGCTTTTGTTTATCTTCGTGTTGATTGGTTTAATGTGGCATGTGCTAAAGTTGACATTCGTATTGATTGGCTCGGTTTTACTTCTGTGAAAATGGCTGCCGCCATTGTTGACAATTTGGAACATTTCCCGTGAGGGAAAAGTAAGGGGTCTTTTTTTTTTTAATTATGCTGTTTTCTGTTTGTTTTCAGCTTTCGTGTAAGTAGTTTGGTTGATACCACAAAATGAATAACACAAATATCAGTAAATCTCTTTTATTGTTTTGTTATTATTTCATGTTTACCACCTCTATGGTAATAAGCACTTACCGTTCCATTCCACTGGTAATCATTTTAATAAGCGCCCACTCACGCCAATTTTTAAAGTACCCTGGACACTTATTATGCCGGATACGGTAATTGGTTTTCTATTATTTCCTATGGGAATTTTTGTTTTATCTTACGAATATTTTGACTTACAAACTTGAGCTCAGAACGGATTTATTTCGTAAGTCAAGGTACCACTGTACTCTATATACTGTATGTATTTGATGTAATGCAGGTCCCTGTGGGTGATGATTTGACATTTCCAAGGATCCCAGTGATCTACCTAGAAGCAGCCTTTTCCCTGTTAAAAACCAAACGTTTTTGGGATACCATCGCCGTATGTGATGAGGTCATTGCTAAAACCTCAGACCTCGTCCCTGAAAAATTGTTGAGTACGTCATTGATGACCATTTCCAGAGAACTTTTACCTCTGGATCTTGAAGTTAATTCCCCAGAAGAGAGGCTAGAGTGTGCGCTCTGGTCAGGAGCCGCTTACTTCCTCCAAGGGCAGGCGTATTTTCACCTCAAAGATGCAAAAGAAGCATTGACTAATTTTACAAGGTAATACAGGTCTTAAGGCTGGGACACATTTCCAGGTTATTTATTTTGGTTCTCTTAGATCTAACATGTTTTGTGGGTTTACTCTACAGAGCTGTCAATCAAACAGTGAAAGTGTGTATTCTGCAGAAAGGTAAGTGGTGTACAGTATTTTCTTCTTTGACAGCAGGGGTGTCAGACCCGTTTTTTCTGAGGGTGACATCACAAAATTTAAAAGTGATCAAGGGTTGAATAATCACTGAGCATCTATTCTAAAAGGGCTACCATGTAATCTGTATGGCAAAGTAATTTGCTTAGGCATTTTTCTTGTTTTCTTTTATTCACTTGCATATTCTGACAAAGTTGAGAAGTTGATCACAGTCGAGGTGCATTAGAAAAATGACTGAAATGAATGGTATAGTAAGCCCCCGTTTTTTGTGATTGCTCGGTTCCGGCCCTTCCTGTGGATCATGAAAATCCGCGAGTTATTGACGGGTTTTTAAAACCCGATGCATGATATTAAATATGCTAAAATATGCTTCTTAAACACATTCTATATACAGTTTTATTAATTAATACAGTAATAATGTAGTAAAATGTAGTACTGATTAAGTAAAAACTTTTTATTTTTCTACTGTGATAATATATATTAATGAATAATGCACTTAGGCTCCTTACCAGAAGATGCAGGGCTTAAATAATCATAGCTGCCAACTAGTATGTTAATAACGTATTTAGTAAGTTTTCTTGGGTCTGAGTACAGAAATCCGTTTTTGGGTAGGATAATACGTATTCGAATAATAATGCCGGCTATTTCACGAAAAATAAACAAGCCATAAACTTTCGCTACGGAGAATGCAAATTAAAAAAAAATGTATGAGCCACTCAGAGTACCGTCCCTTGCCAAATTTAGCAACTGCGCATGTGTATGGGCACTGTGCATATGTATGAACCCTGTGCATGTATATGGACACTGTGCATGTGTATGGACACTGTTTACGCCGGAAGTTTGGCCATGAACTAGCATGCATCTGTGAAGCCGTTGTGCAATACTGTAAGAGCAAGGCGCATGAAAGAGGTTTACAATCTGAATCGGGGGTAGAACATGCTCAAACTTCCTTGATTTCTTTCACTTCAAAGACAGAAAATACCAATGCTATCAAAGCTGAATGTTTGTTTGCAGTCTTTTATGTGGAGCATAACATTCCTCTAGCTGTTGTGCACCACATGGGCAAACTGCTCAAGTAGCAGATGTAAACAAGACAGACAGCTGTACCTACAATTCCCTCAGATTCTTTTTCACAAAGTTTCCAGTATCGATCAAAACTGGAATTAAAGACACGGATGAAGCTATCAACAACCTTAAGACCGAGTTTAATGATTATTGCTCAACCAGTTTCAAAGAGGTACAAATGAGAATGCCATCAGATGAGTTGTGTTTCTCACTTACTCACAATGTCAAAGGAGATGGGGAGCCCAGATTTCAAAAGTTGAGCCACTGCATGTTCGGCATTTTATCAATTCCACACAGCAATGCTGAATGTGAAAGAATTTTCAGTCAGGTGAGGAAGAATAAGACAGACTTCAGGGGATCACTATCAGATGACATGCTGTCAGCCCTACTTATTCAAAAATCAAGAAGCAGCACCTGTTATGAACGGACATTCACTGCCTCCTTCTTGAAGAGAGCAAAGGCTGCTATAAAGGAAGCATTCAAAAGGATCAGTTAGAAGAATTATAATCGCTCGGCTTTGACATCTTGACTGTCTGGAAACTTCTTAATGGGGGAAGCTTTTTTCAAGTGATGGGATGTCTACACTGTGGAGTTAGAATTGGTTTGTGGTGAGTAAAAATGCTTAGTACTGTGAAACTGCCCTTTACTTTTTGTTGGATTTAAAGTGAACCACCTTAAAACATGTTGAAGAATGTTAATTCTAAAAAAAAAAAAAGGGAAAAGGGGGTGTTTCTTATCGATTCAGTGCATTTTGACAGGCCGCTAGAGCAGAGTCTGTTTTTTGGTTTGAAAAAGTTGGCAACTATAAATAATAATTAAAAACACACTAAAAATGTACTTTGCAAAAAAAGTTGTACACATCATGTGCAACCAATCAGCAGGAGGGAGAAACAAAAGTTCTCAGCCATTCGCTAAATTTGAATCACGTGCCTATTACTTCCGGGTTTGTCGCCAATCCGCGAGTAAGTGGGGATGTGAGCGCTGAATCGTGAAAGGACAAGAGCCTACTGTAAATAATGGCTGTAGCTTTTATTGCTGAATTGTACTGAAATTTGTCTCACGCATTCGCGGCTTCACATTTTGTTCACATAGTTCTTGAATTCATCACAACACATTTCAAACATGTTTAAAATTTCTGTGAACCTCACTAAAAAGAGACTCGGATGCAGAAAAGTCTCAGCCTCTTCTCAAACAGTCTGAACATGTAATGTGAAGGTCGCTAGGCTGTCGTTTTGCTCGCAAATTATTAGTTTTTTGTTTGTAAGGAAAAGCGACAGGTCGGAGACATCCACTCTGAAGGTTGGAGACTTACTGGCATCGGCCATATTCTGTATATTTTGTCATCGTTCGTATTTTATTTGTATTTATTTTTTTTTGTGCTCATAAAGGGGGAAATGTGAATGGTTTTAGAACAAAAAGTGAAAAACATAACTGATTTACATTAGGAGAATTACCAAACACCAATTACAAATTACTCACAAATCTGTCGCAAAATTGTTGCACGACTTTTACTGGTGTGTTTATTTAAGCCAGTAAAAAAATTTTGCTTGCATGTACATCTTGACATGAATTTAGCTGTTTACGTGAAATAGGCAATCACCACCTGGTGGTAAGATGATGAATTGGGTGCATAGAATGTACAATAATCATTCTCTTTTAAATTATTTCTACTCCCCCGTTTTCTCCCTAATTTAGTCGTATCCCATTCCCACTTATTGGCTTCCCTATCGCATGACCACCACTAATCAGGGAGGTACGAAAGCATGAACAATGCTAGCCATCCGCCTCTTTTCGAACTGTGGCATTATGCGTATTTGGGGGCAGTCTACACACTCGGAGGGAAAGCACTATCTGCCCCCTCTTGCGAATGAGCTCACAGATGCCTGTGATTGGCTGCCGATCACGGTCAGTGAGTGGGAAGTGAGTGCATGCCGTCCCTCCCTACTGTGAGAACCAATTAGCTCTCATGGATTCCCATCTATTGATGGCTGTGGTATTAACGCGGATTCAAACTTGCAATCTCTGGGTTAATAGTAACGCACATTGTCGATGCACCACTCGGGAACTGCGAGCCATATAAAATAAGTTGGTTGGCCATTTCTTCCAGTGTTTTCTGAAAGTAATGTGTTTCAATGTACTGTAATATTCTGTAATGCGATCAATGTAGCCAGTGCTTAAGATTTCTTCTTATAATAATAATAATAATAATAATAATTACTTAATAAAAAATATTTATTTATACATTTCTTGCAGTAAAGGGTGGAACTGAGGGAGGAGCTGTTAATCACACAGTGATGTTCCTAGAAGCTCTGAAAGGAAAAGTGCTCGCATGTAGAGCTGTGTGTTTTGTAGGGAGAGGCCAGTTGAAGGAGGCTTTAAGGGACTTTCAGCTCAGTCTTCAGGCCACACCTGGTAAGTAAAAGAGATTTTTCTTCCAGCACTGTAACACCCATCACTCCGGTGATATTATATTCAGTTTCATTTTGTAATAAGCAGGTTGTCAGACATTATTGGTTATACATGAGTCGTAATCATTGCTGACTTTGGTGAAGAGTAGCTGCAAAGCCGTCAGCGTGTTTCTGTCCCTTGCTAAAGGGTTGTGTCAGGAAGGGAATCCGATGTAAAAACCTATGCCAAAGCAAACATGCCAATCATTCGCTGTGGCAACCCCTGAAAAAGGGAAAAACCGAAAGGAAACCTCTCATTATTATTATTATTATTATCATCCTATACTTTTTGTGCATATTTTGTATTTATAAATTAACACTTATGTACCAAAGTAACAGCCATTGAACCTGAGGCAAAAATCTGTTTGCGTATGTTGTACATGGGAACTTAAACAGAAAAGCATACAAAAATTATATTTTTATTGTTTATTTCTTACATGGTATATATAGATGCACCATTATTTATGGATGATTTCATTTTCCGTTCCGTGTTTTTTCCTGTGAAGTGTGACCTGTCGATATTGATTATTGTTGATTCGAGTTTTCTTTTGAACATCTATAATTGACAGCAAAATGTAACTTTCACAATCAAATAAATTGTTGAACTTTATTAGTACTTTTTATAATAATTATTATTATTATTGTAGCAGTAGGAGTAGTGATTATTGCCAATATTATTATTATTATTATTATTATTATTAATAATAAATTATTATTTTTATTATTATTACTTGTCAGGACCAGCGGTGGCCTGGCGGTAAAGGGTGCTGAATCGCTGATGCTAAGGTTGGGGGTTCGAGTCCCACTCTCCACAAGGTTGTCACTGTACCCCCAGTGCAGCTAACTGGGTTATCAAGGGCCGGCCATGTCGTTCACTGTCTATGGTGAGAGGTTCATGGAAAAAGAACCATTGCTGACTTTCGTCAAGAGTAGCTGCAAAGCTGTCAGTGTGTTTCTGCTCCCTGCTAAAGGGTTGTGTCAGGAAGGGCATCTGCCGTAAAAACCTACGCCAAATCAAACACACAAATCAGATGATTCGCTGTGGTGACCCCTGAAAAAGGGAAAACTCCAAAAGGAAAACATGATTATTATTACTTGTCATAATAATAATTCATTGTTCATTTTTTTTTTTAATCGTCTAATCCCAATTGGTGGTAGACCATGACATGTTAAATAGCTTGTGAGTAAAAGTTGTTTTTGAGTCTGCTAAATTTCGGTTTTAGTGTCCTGTGCCTTTTTCAGAAGGGGAAAGGAGAGAAAAGGGGGTGTTCAGGGGGTGTGGGTCCCTGATATTTCCACTAGCTCTCCTCTGAAGTCTGTCAATGTTAATGTCACTGAGGGAGAGTAGTGTGGGTCCAATCACCAGCTCTGCCGTTCTCACCACCTGCTGCAAAGCCTTCCTGTCCTCTGTGGTACAATTACTGAACTACACTGTCCAGCAGTAGGTCAGGAGGCTCTCGATGGTGAGGTGGTAAAAGTTTGTCAGTAAGGATTCGGAAAGGCAGGCTTGTCGGAGCTTCTGGAAGTACATCCTCTGTGTTTTCCCCACCTGGTGGGAGATGTTTGGTCCAGGTAAAGTCAGCAAAGATGTGGACTCCAAGAAATTTGAAGCACTCCACCTCCTCTCTATCAATGTAGAGGGCATAGTGCTCAGTTTGTTTTGATCTTCTGAAGTCCATTATCATTTCATTGGTTTTGGAATTGTGTAGTTCCAGTTTGTTGCTGTGGCACAATTGCCACAGATGTTGAACCTCCTTTTTGTAAACTGACCTTATCCGTAATCAGTCCTATTATGGTGGTGTCTTCAGCAGATTTGACGCTGGTGTGAGTGGGGGAACAGTCGTGTGTGAAGAGAGAGAACAGGAGGGAGCTAAGAACACACCCCTGTGATGTTCCGGTGTTTGGAATGAGAGTGGTGAAAATGTTTTCTCTTATCCTGTACTGAGGTCAATTGCTGAGAAAGCCCAGTATCCAAGTGCACATTGAGCTCCCTAGGCTCAGTGACCAGTTTATGTGGTTGTTAAGTGTTAAAAGTCTAAGAACAGCATCCTCACATAGGAGTTGCTGCTGACCAGGTATGTGAGGGCTTTGTAGCGGGCTGAATCGAAGGCATCCTCTGTTGACCTGTTTGCTCTGTATGGCAACTCATGTGGATTAAGATCAGCAGGGATGGCAGCCTTGCTGTGAGACAAGACAAGTCTCTTGAAACATCTGGTGATGATGTGAATTAGGGCAACTGGGCAGTCGCCATTCAGGCAGTTTGCTGTGCTCTTAGGCACTGGAATGATGGTGGCTTTTTTGAGGCAAGTGGGAACCATACGTCCAGTGGGAACCATAGCCTATGGGGCGATGAACTCGCTGGACAGGACCATGTGGCGGTCGAGGTGTCTGAGCAGGTGGATGAAAGCCCGAGTCTTTCACTCCCTTGTGCTCCCTGTCTTGCTCTACTCAAGCGAGACATGGACGCTCACGGTTGAGCTTGGACGACGACTGGACTCCTTTGTTAAGACTTCCCTTCGCCGCATCTTCAGATACCGCTGGTGGGACTTTGTTACCAACCAGAAGGTGCTCAGGGATGCGGGGATGGTAAGAGTAACCTGCTTGATCCGCGACCATCAGCTGTGCTACTATGGGCACTTGGCGCGTTTCCCGCTTTCGGACCCAGCACACCGGATCCTGTCCGTTTGGGATCCTAGGGGCTGGAGCCGATCGCGGGGACGACCGCGTGCGACATGGTTGTCGCAGCTGAGGGCTGCCCTGCCGGGGGGGGTATGGGCCCTGCGCAGGCCTGGTCGATCGCCAGGAGACGGCCGGATGAGTGGAGGCGACTGGTGGACGCAGCAAAGTCAAACCCCCTCAATTTGTTTCCCCAGTGCAGCTAACTGGGTTATCAAAGGCTGGTCATGTCTCTCACTGTTTATGGTGTGAGGTTCATGTAAAAGAACCATTGCTGACTTTCATCAAGAGTAGGCTGCATAGCAGTCAGTGTGTTTCTAATCGGGAGTCAGAGTCCCCTGAGGCAGTTCGTTCACAGCAACGTTCTGGCAACTCCTGCAACGGCACAGGAATTCAGTTGTATCGGCTTCTGCCCTTCCATTGGATCCTTCCGGTGGCGCCGAGAGGAGGGCCTTGCTACTTGGGTAACAGCCTCTCCTCTATACTTCCTACCCAGGCTCTGCACACTGGAGGTACAAGCCTGAGCATAGCTCCATAGTTCAAGACTAACGGAGGCCTACTACAAGTTGTTCCACATGTGAAAAAAAGAAAAAAGTGTAATTTTTGTCAATCAAAAGGGATACTACAAAGCTTTTTAACACATTGCCTGTTTATTAAAATTAAGTTAGAACAATATTTGAGAACTGTCAGGTGCTTGTAATGCATATAATAAATCACTTTTTGGGCAGTAATGGCGATTTCTCGCAATCTGAAAACTGTTGTTAATGTTCACTACCAGCTTGCAGAAAAAACCCGAAGCTGTTTCTCTACCATGACCTGGCTCTTGTAGTATTTGTGTAAAGCAACTCCGTGTTCTGCCTGATCGTTTACAACAACCAAATCTGAAACAACACCAAGGGCTTTGTTGGAATCGGCTTCATCGGGCCGTATACATGGTTCTTTTGCCAAAAACGAATCTGGCAATGCAAAAAGCTTGAAAATGTTTTTGCAATTCATTGTGTAAAACAGATCCATGCCTCAGGCTTCAAGATAGGCTGATGCTTCTCCCCACAGATGTTCAGGAAGATACGTAGGTGCAGGCTTCTCCACTGCTGAAACTATCAGTACTTTTGTTTCAGGAGATACCGGTACTCTGAAATTGAACAAAGCCTGTGGTACCAGTTGTTCAGATAAGTACCACAAGTAGAGGCCCAGTTTATGACTTTTCACCTCAGAGATATCTGCATGTGGGTTATGTAACGGTGCTTCCAGCAAAGTACAGACGCTCCCCGACTTACGTTTTTCATTGGTTTCCGACAGTCGAACGTAAGTTGAACGTGAACGTAAGTTGTTACAGTGATGTGTGACGTATGACGCTCATACTGTACTATACATCCATAAATACCATTAGTGTATCTCATAAAACACCCCTAAATCAATTATTAAAAACATAACATTGTAAAATATCAAATATATCAAATAATATCAACATTAATTTCACATAAGTCACTTATTTATACCGAATCACTTTACATGAAGCTTAAAACAGCCAATCAAGGCTTACAATCTGTGAAGCGCTCAATACCAAAAGTAGTGTACGTGCAAAAGTAGTGTACTTGCTGTGGGTTATATGGACTTCCGGTCTTTCAAGTGTGCAAGGGTGCCGTTGAACTCGTTCAGAACACAGCCTGCACTGATGTGGAGCCAGCAGAGCGGAGAGTTCTTTCCTGGATTCGGATTTTCATTCATTTTACAACTCTCTTTGCTTAAACTGAGTATGCATGCTAGATTGTGCTGATCTGAGCAGATAGTTAATTCATCTGTGTATGAGACTTGCACCCATGCTAGTAGGCTTATGCTTCTGACCACCCATATTTGCTTAGGGTTACAAAAGTCCACAAAACAGTGTAAACACAGATCACAGAGACGACGTCTTGACACAAGGGTAACACTCTATATAACTGATATACACACACACACACACACACACACACACACACACACACTAGTCCTTCTCAAAAAATTAGCATATTGTGATAAAGTTCATTATTTTCTGTAATGTACTGATAAACATTAAACTTTCATATATTTTAGATTCATTGCACACCAATTGAAATATTTCAGGTCTTTTATTGTTTTAATTTCTATAATTTTGGCAAAAAAAGTAAAGAAAAACCAAAAATCCCTATCAAAAAATTAGCATATTTCATCCGACCAATAAAAAAGTGTTTTTAATACAAAAAAGTCGACCTTCAAATAATTATGTTCAGTTATGCACTCAATACTTGGTCGGGAATCCTTTTGCAGAAATGACTGCTTCAATGCGGCGTGGCATGGAGGCAATCAGCCTGTGGCACTGCTGAGGTGTTTTGGAGGCCCAGGATGCTTCGATAGCGGCCTTAAGCTCATCCACAGTGTTGGGTCTGGTGTCTCTCAACTTTCTCTTCACAATATCCCACAGATTCTCAATGGGCTTCAGGTCAGGAGAGTTGGCAGGCCAATTGAGCACAGTAATAGCATGGTCAGTAAACCATTTAGCAGTGGTTTTGGCACTGTGAGCAGGTACCAGGTCGTGCTGAAAAATGAAAATCTTCATCTCCATAAAGCTTTTCAGCAGATGGAAGCATGAAGTGCTCCAAAATCTCCTGATAGCGAGCTGCATTGACCCTGCCCTTGATAAAACACAGTGGACCAACACCAGCAGCTGACATGGCACCCCAGACCATCACTGACTGTGGGTACTTGACACTGGACTTCAGGCATTTTGGCATTTCCTTCTCCCCAGTCTTCCGCCAGACTCTGGCACCTTGATTTCTGAATGACATGCAAAATTTGCTTTCATCCGAAAAAAGTACTTTGGACCACTGAGCAACAGTCCAGTGCTGCTTCTCTGGAGCCCAAGTCAGGCGCTTCTGCCGCTTTTCTGGTTCAAAAGTGGCTTGACCTGGGGAATGCGGCACCTGTAGCCCAGTCCACTGCTTCCACAGGTCCCCCAAGGTCTGGAATCGGCCCTTCTCCACAATCTTCCTCAGGGTCCGGTCACCTCTTCTGGTTGTGCAGCGTTTTCTGCCACTTTTTCCTTCCCACAGACGTCCCACTGAGGTGGCTTGATACAGCACTCTGGGAACAGCCTATTCGCTCAGAGATTTCTTTCTGTGTCTTACCCTCTTGCTTGAGGGTGTCAATGATGGCCTTCTGTACAGCAGTCAGGTCGGCAGTCTTACCCATGATTGCGGTTTTGAGTAATGAACCAGGCTGGGAGTTTTTAAAAGCCTCAGGAATCTTTTGCAGGTGTTTAGAGTTAATTGGTTGATTCAGATGATTAGGTTAATAGCTCGTTTAGAGTACCTGAACATGATATGCTAATTTTTTGAGATAGGAATTTTGGGTTTTCATGAGCTGTATGCCAAAATCATCAGTATTAAAACAATAAAAGACCTGAAATATTTCAGTTGGTGTGCAATGAATCTAAAATATATGAAAGTTTAATTTTTATCAGTACATTACAGAAAATAATGAACTTCATCAAAATATGCTAATTTTTTGAGAAGGACTAGTGTGTGTGTGTGTGTGTGTGTGTGTGTATATATATATATATATATATATATATATATATAAAAAACTGAACTGGGAAGGAGGGGCACTCAGTGTCATTGCGTCATTACATCAGCGTACTACATAGGTATGTCTAAACTCAAAATTTGACTTTTTTTTTGGGGGGGGGTAAAATTGAAAAAACGGATGAATGTAAGTCGGGGAGTGTCTGTAATGTCATTTAGGGGCACTTCAGTAGCACATGGTGTGGTTATCCAGGCTCTCAAATACATTCTCACAGTAAATAATCGGTTTTCTTCAGAGTACAGTATGCATTACTGTGAAAAATTTGGGAGCTTACAGCCAGCCCTGAATATGAACTGAATTGTTGGAATTTCAGGATTTTTCAGGGCCGTGCTCAGCTATAAGCTTGCACATGAGTGTAGCATTTTAAGCGTACATCTGATTGACATTCTGAACTGCATCCTGCTCAAGATCAACAAATATGCAACCCTGCCCAGTTGATCTCAAGTCACGGCCGGGAACACTGAAATCTGAAATCAGCTGATTCCAGTCTCTAGCCAGTTTCTCGGGGAATGTCAATTTTTTTTAAATCGTGACGGGCACAGGTGAGATCGAAAGTGGGTGCGAGCTGTGTAATTGCATCTGTTAACTAACTTTAAGCGTTTTGACAAATACTATACAGAAATATGAATAAAAGCAAATTTGAAGGAGATTATTCTTTTTTCATATTTTAATTATGATATACTGTATATATTTTATAAGCTAAAAGCGGTGTTATTGATGTTATCAGTTCAGCCTACTTGTTCAGAATTTACTATATATGACACGGAAATGAAAGTAAACCATGCATCGTGCAGGTAGTTATTTTACACTAAGACTATATTTTAACTAAAAAAAAAGCTACAAACTAAAATGTTTACCATTTTCAAGTGTAATGATGAGGATGCTGTCTGAACCTGAGAAAATAATAATGTATGGTTTATTTGTTTATTTTTAGTTCAAGCATTATCCTCTCCGGATAATGTTTTCCAAGATAGCGAACCAGTCACGTTGCAGTCCCTGCGTAATGCACTCATAATATTAGATCTAAACATTGATCTGCTCCTGCAAAGTCAATGTTATGAATAGCATCACTAAGAGTACAATTCTTTACTAAATTATGTCTTGGTTCTTATTTTAAATCAGGATGCAGGAACACTGAAATGTGGCTGGTGGAGGTGATGTGGAGGCTGAACCGCAAGCAGGAGGCAGCAGCCATGTGGACACACGTCCTTGATTCCATGCAATCATCAACACCAGTGTAATCTATAGAATCTGTCTTGTTATCCCAAAGAATTAAAACTGACTGGGCACTGATGGTAATTCATGTTTTGTTAAGACTTTTGTGTTAAACACTTCATGAAGCATGCACTTTTTGATCTGTGTTTCAGGGATCTGCCCTTGTATCTGCAAACGTGGCATGAGGATCCAACATATTTTGACCCAAGCAGCCTGAAGAACAAAATGAAGGAATTTGTAGAGAAATAGTTTGTATAATAAATAATAATATTGCATCGATTTACACTTTCTGAAGAGACAGCAGATGGAAAGCGGGCTTTTGGCTAATTCTGGTGTGTATTGGTGTGCATTATGCTTGCTTATATAAAGCTAGATAATAAAAAAAAAATACAACCTCTGAATATTTACTGAATTCCGCATGTCTGTCATTCCTCCTAGTCTTCCATCAAGGACATGGCTCGCTCTCACACACCCACGGCTAAGAAACCTACCAGCAGTGTTTTTGGTAGGTGTTAGAAAACTGGAGAATGTGAAAGATATCCATGTTTAAATAGAAATAACATGCAAGACTACACACATACTCAGGTTTTGGATCAAACCCAGATTTCAAGCAATAAAAAACATCAGCCTTGCACGGTGCACCTCTCTTCTTTTTCTTGACCTGAGAAACTGTAGAAAATGTACAGTATAAATAGGAAATAAATATTCTTCATAACACATTCACTTAAGATGATTTTCAAAGTTGAAGATACTGTAAAACATTCTATATGATTTGATGATTAGAATAAAGGGCATGCTGTAGTTTCTGAAAATGTGTGGCATATCAATAAAGGTCTACACTGGGTTGCTAAGTGGATAGAAATTTAGTTTTGACCGTGGGTAACACCTCCACTGGAAGTATGGTGGGCCTTCAAGTGGAACATATGACCATGCAAAACATGGCCTGACTGCCTTCAACAGGGACAAATGGCAAATAAAACTGCAAACACATCATGCAACGTCGGTCACATCCACTAATTTATTAACGACTTAAACCAAATAGTGAGAGTGAGTGAGTTCATCACCTCATATCCAAAACTCTCATACTATTTCATCAATATTGGAAAAAGTGCAATTTTGCATGACTTGTGTTCTGTATTAATAGTATTTATTCATGTACTGTTGTTCACAAATAACATCAATAACCATTGTAGATTTGGTAACGAGAGCAAACTTATGTTTTTGTTTGGTTCCAGACAGCCGAACGTAAGTTGGGATAAAAAAAACCGCAAGTTGTTACTGTATGTTCCAGTGACGTATGACGTTCATACTGTACTATACATCCATAAATACCATTACCGTATCTCATAAAACACCCTTTAATCAATTATTATAAACATAACATTGTAAAATAATATCAAATACTATCAACATTCATTTAAAATAAATTAAATTCATCTCATCTCATCTCATCTTCTTCCGCTTAGTCCGGGGTCGGGTCGCGGGGGCAGCAACCTTAGCAAAGAGGTCCAGACATCCCTCTCCCGAGCCACTTCCTCCAACTCTCCCGGGGGGACACCGAGGCGGTCCCAGACAAGCCGAGAAACATAGTCCCTCCAGCGTGTTCTAGGTCGACCCCGGGGTCTCTTCCCGGTTGGACATGCCCGAAACACCACACCAGGGAGGCGTCCTAACATTTCATTCTAACCAGATGCCCGAGCCACCTCAACTGGCCCCTCTCAATGCGGAGGAGCAGCGGATCTACTCCGAGCTCTCCCCGGATGGCGGAGCTTCTCACCCTATCTCTAAGGGAGAACCCCGCCACCCGGCGAAGAAAGCTCATTTCAGCCGCTTGTATCCGTGATCTTGTTCTTTCGGTCATTACCCAAAGCTCGTGACCATAGGTGAGGGTTGGAACGTAGATTGACTGGTAAATTGAGAGCTTCGCCTTGCGGCTCAGCTCCTTTTTCACCACGACGGACCGGTACAGGCACCGCTTAACAGCAGAGGCTGCAGCGATCCGCCTGTCGATCTCTCGCTCCATCCTTCCCTCACTCGTAAACAAGACCCCAAGATACTTAAACTCCTCCACTTGGGGCAGGACCTCATCCCCGACCCAGAGGGTGCATTCCACCATTGTCCGACTGAGAACCATGGCCTCGGACTTGGAGGTACTGATCTTCATCCCGGCTGCTTCGCACTCAGCTGCGAATCGCTCCAATGAGAGCTGGAGGGCCCGACTTGATGAAGCCAAAGGACAACATCATCCGCAAAAAGCAGAGATGATATCCGATGGCCACCGAACCAGAACCCCTCATCGCCTCGATTGCGCTTAGAAATTCTGTCCATAAAAATTATGAACAGAATCGGTGACAAAGGACAGCCTTGGCGGACTCCAACTCCCACCGAAACGAATCCGAGCTGCTGTTACCAATACGGACCAAACTCTGGCTCGGTGATACAGCGACCGAATAGCTCAGAGCAACGGATCCGAACGCCGTACTCGAGCACGCCCCACAAGATCTTTCGAGGGACACGGTCGAAAGCCTTCTCCAAATCCACAAAGCACATGTGGACAGATTGGGCAAACTCCCATGCCCTCCAGAATCCTGTGGAGCGTATAGAGTTGGTCAAGAGTGCTGCGGCCAGGACGAAAACCACATTGTTCCTCCTGAATCCGAGGTTCGACTATCGGTCGGATCCTCCTCTCTAGTACCCCTGCATAGACTTTACCAGGTAGGCTGAGGAGTGTAATTCCCGATAATTGGAACACACCCTCCGGTCCCCTTCTTAAAAATTGGGACCACCACCCCAGTTTGCCAATCCAGAGGTACAGCCCCGATGACCACGCGATGTTGCAGAGACGTGTCAACCAAGACAGTCCTGCAACATCCAGAGTCCTGAGGTATTCCGGGCGGATCTCGCCCAACCCGGAGCTCGACCACCGAGGAGCTTTTGACAACCTCAGTGACCTCCACTCCAGTGATGGGCGGACCCTCACCCGAACCCCAGGGTCTTCCTCTTCCACGGAGGGCGTGTTGGTGGGATTGAGAAGGTCCTCAAAGTATTCCCTCCACCTCTCAACAACATCCCCAGTCAAGGTAAGCAGCTCCCCACCTCCACCGTAAACAGTGTTTGTGAAGAACTGCTTCCCCCTCCTGAGGCGTCGGATGGTGGCCCAGAACCTTTTTGAGGCCAACCGATAATCACTCTCCAGGCCCTCACCGAACTCCTCCCATGCCTGAGATTTTGCATCTGCGACAGCCTCGGCTGCAGCACGTTTGGCCTGCCGGTACCCGTTTGCTGCCTCAGGAGTCCCACAGGCTAATAAAACCCGATAGGCCTCCTTCTTCAGCTGGACGGCCCCCTTCACCGCAGGTGTCCACCACCGGGTTCGGGGATTACCGCCACGACAAGCACCGACGACCTTACGGCCACAGCTATGGGCTGCCGCCTCAGCAATGGAGGCACGAAACATGGCCCATTCAGATTCCATGTCCCCGCCTCCTCCGAACGTGGTTGTAGCTCTGCCGGAGGTGGGAGTTAAAGGCCTCTCGGACAGGGGCTCCGCCAAACGCTCCCAGCAGACCCTGATTACACGCTTGGGCCTGCCAGGTCTGGAGGGCAACCTCCCACACCACGAAGCCAACTCACCACCAGGTAGTGATCGGTAGACAGCTCAGCTCCTCTCTTCACCCGAGTGTTCAGAACATACGGTCGCAAGTCCGATGACACGACTACAAAGTCAATCATCGAACTGCGACCTAGGGTGTCCTGGTGCCAAGTGCACTTATGGACACCCTTATGTTCGAACATGGTGTTCGTGATAGACAAACTATGACGAGCACAGAAGTCCAACAACGACCCACCATTCGGATTCAGACTGGAGAGGCCGTACCTACCGATCACACCCTTCCAGGTCACACTATCGTTGCCCACATGGGCGTTGAAGTCTCCCAAGACAACGAGCGAGTCTCCCGAGGGAGCGTTCTCCAACACCCCCCCCAAAGACTCCAAAAAGGGTGGGTACTCTGAACTGTCATTTGGTGCATAAGCACAAATAACAGTCAGGACCCGCCCCCACCCGAAGACAGAGGGAAGCTACCCTTTCGTCAACCGGGGAGAACCCCAACATTTGGGCACCGAGACGGGGGGCAACAAGAATACCCACACCGGCTCGCCGCCTCTCCCCATGAGCAACTCCAGAATAGAAGAAGGTCCAGCCTCTTTCGAGATGGATGGTTCCAGAGCCCAAGCTATGCGTTGAGGTGAGCCCGACTATATCTAGTCAGTATCTCTCCACCTCACGCACCAAATCAGGCTCTTTTCCCGCCAGAGAGGTGACATTCCATGTCCCGAAGGTCAGAGTAAGCAGCCGAGGATCAGTCCGACAGAACCCATGCCTTTGGCTGCCACCCAACTCACACTGCACCCGACCCCTAAAACTCCTCCCACGGGTGGTGGGTCCATGGGAGGGCGGACCCATGTCTCCTTTTCGGGCTGGGCCCGGCCAGGCTCCATGGGCATAAGCCCGTCCACCAGGCGCTCGCCTTCGAGCCCCTCCCCTGGGCCTGGCTCCAGGAGGGAACCCCGGTGACCCGCGTCCGGGCAAGGGAGACTGATTCCTGTGTTGTTTTCTCATGTCTTAGGGGTCTGTTTTGAATCGCACTTTGTCTGGACCTTCACCCCGGACCTGTTTGCCTTGGGTGACCCTACCAGGGGCATTTGCCCCCGACAACATAGCTCCTAGGATCATTAGGTCACGCAAACCCCTCCACCACGATAAGGTGGCGATTCGAGGAGGGGATATAAATATTAATCAAATATAACCTTTAACATTCTCTATGATGCGATCTTTCTGCTTGTAAATGGTTCTGATGGCTGATGGATGGTCATGTTACATGAAGCTTAAAACAGCCAATCAACGCATACAATATGTGAGGCGCTCCACCTAGTAGTTCACTTGCTTGTGCTTGAGACAAAGCGCACGTTATCCGGACTTCCGGTCTTTCAAGTGAGCAAGGGTGCCATTGAATACTCATTTAGTACTCAGCCTGCACTGATGTGAATCACCAGCAGAGCGGAGAGTTCTTTTTCTTTGCTGGATTCGGGTTTTCATTCATTTTACAACTCTCTTTGCTTAACCGAGTATGCATGGTAGATTGTGCCGATCAGAGCAGATAGTTAATTCAGTCTTGGGGAAAACCGGAAATTCCAGCATATGCCAGAAAACTTTCACCCATGCTAGTAGGCTTACGCTTCTGACCAACCATATTTGCTTAGGGTTACAAAAGTCTGCAAAACAGTGTAAACATAAAGATCACAGAGACGACATCTTAACACAAGGGTAACACGCAGTGAACTGAGAAGCAGCAGGGCACGTTCAGTCTGTCGTTTGTAAACAATGGCGCAGCGTCATTACATCATTGCATCATTACGTCAGCGTACTACGTAGGTACGTCTCGTACTCAAAATTTGACATTTTTTTTTTTAAATATAAAACGGATGAACGTAAGTCAAGGAGCGTAGTTCCCCCGATTTGGAGAAGTGGGTTTGGGAGTAAAAGATTCCGGCAAGAAAAATGTGTGAGGAGCATCTTCCCATTCCTCCACCTTCGGGGCTGAAGTGCCTTTGAGCAAAGAATCTAACCCCCAACTACCCCTCAGGCACCACAATGTGACTGCCCACTGCTCTGTATGCTCACTGTTTACTGATGTGTTCACTTTGGTTGTGTTACATATAGTATCTCAATTCAAATCAAATATTCATCAACACGAGGATTGAAATGACTTTTCGAAAATGGAATGAGTAGAAACACATCCTCACTGATTATTGTGTCCTCTTTGCAACAATAGTGAAATTCATGATGGTCTGTTCACTCTTGCACTGTTTACTCTGTAGGTCTGGGACTTGAATGCCGTTAACATGGAAGGGACTGAAGTACTGTAGTATGACATGGTTTCTTTCACAGTTTGATAAATGGAGGTTATCACTGAAATGTCTCTGATAAGGATAAACATCAAAGTATTACTCTTGTCAGTGGGATGGTGGCTTTACGTTTTCAAATGCAGACCTGTAGGAAAAGACCAAGACATGAATCATGACTGTTGCGTTTTGAACAGCAGTCGAAATACCTGGGTTACATGTCCGGATTGGACAGCGGTGAGTTTCAGTCATAGCCTGTTTGAATCAAGATGAAAACAATAGACTAAGTATGAGAGATTGCTGTGACAAGATCCTCAGCAAATCTGGAGGGTGATGATGAGTAATACATTGAACAACTGCTGACCAAAGTCCTGACAGATACATCCTGAGGAGTTTCACTCCATAACAGGGGAAGTAGCGTAGTGGTGGTAATGTGCTAGATCCAGCCCCACTCTCAACGGGTTATCACTGTGCCCCCAGCTGGCCATGTCTCACTGTCTATGGTGAGAGGTTCATGTAAAAGAACCATTGCTGACTTTCGTCAAGAGTAGCTGCATAGTCGTCAGTGTGTTTCTGCCCTGCGGTGGCCTGGCGAGCTGTCTAGGGTGTACTCTGCCCTCACGTGGAGTCAGCTGAGATGGGTGCCAGCCACCCTGTGATCCTAATTAGGAGGTTCAGAAAATAAATGAAATGAATGAATGAATGAATGAACAGGGGGAGTGATGATGATATGGGAACCTGTGATTCCTGATTTAGTCATCTATACCCCTAAATAGGATTATAACCTTCACTCTTTAGGGAAGGCTTTCTGCTATATTTTGGGGTATGGTTGTGGGGATTTATGATCATTCAGCCATAAGAGCCTCAGTGAGAACAGGCAGGTATAGAGGTGATGAGGCCTGGTGCAGTCAGAGTTCCAGTTCCCTGTGAAATTGTTCAGTGTGGTTGAGAAGAGTGATCTGTGTAGATTCTTCTGCTCCAACCTAACTCTGGGGTTTACACTGGGGCCACCATGACCATGATCTCCATAATTTATGAGTATGCTGTTCTAGGATGATTGATGTATAAAAAGGGTGCAGCCAAGGGTTAAAACTTGAAATCGTTTTATCAAATACATCAAGATCTGTATTGCTCTGTTAAGATCTGCTATGGTCTCCGATTCCCACTTTCTTTCACAATTGGCATCAAATTGTACTAAATTGTAATGATCATGGCCAAATTTTTGACTTTCAAAAATGATTGAATACAGTAGTGGCAGTGGTGGCCTAGTGGTATAGGGTGTTGGATCACTGATCATAGGGTTGGGGGTTCGAGTCCCTCTCCACAAGGTTGTCACCGTCCCTTCCAGTGGAGCTAACTGGGTTATTAAAGGCCGGCCATGTCTCTCACTGTCTATGGTGAGAGGTTCATGTAAAAGAACCATTGCTGACTTTGGTAAAGAGTAGCTGCAAAGCCGCCAGCGTGTTTCTGTCCCTTGCTAAAGGGTTGTGTCAGGAAGGGCATCCGACATAAAAACCTCTGCCAAATCAAATGTGCGATCAGATTATTCGCTGTGGCGACTCCTGAAAAAGGGGGAAAGCCTAAAGGAAAAGAAGATTGTAGACATTGCGGTTCCAGTGTAATCCCAGGGTTAGCAAAACATGTCCTCAGAGTGCTTGTGCACAGGGACCTCGATATGTTAGAAAAGTTTGTCCTTCATTTCCAGTGTCCAGTGTAAGGAAAGTGTAATGTTACAGCATATAAAGACATCAATCTTCTTATACAGTTGTGTGCTTCGTTTGAGGCGACATTTTGGGTTAGGGTGTGATTAGATTTCCCTTTTTTTTTTGCCATGGTGTACTTTCTGTACAGAAATAAAGACACAAACAGAACAAAAATAAAGTACAAACAGGCAGCTTCAGAAATTTCAGTCTCGAGTTTCTGAGTATGTGCCAAATAACTCTGCTAAACTAACTTCCTGAACCACTTAATCCTACTAATATAAAGGAAAGTTGGACCCTATCTCAGCCAGCAGTGGGAGAAGCTCCAGGATACACTCTGAAGAGCTTGTCAGACTATTTCAGGGCAAACACCCTCATACAGCCATTCACACATGTACGGTACACACACACGCACACACCTATGGGTAATCTGGAACAGCCAATTAGCAACGTTGTGCTGATTGGACAGAACGAATCAATGCAGCGTGCGGTCGAGTTCAACCATCAAGTCTGGTGTAGCTCAGTGTCTTTATTCCAGCTCTTATTCTTATAGGATATATGAGATAAATTCTTGTTTATTACGGCCCCTACTATAAACCACGTATCTTTCTGAATTCAGTTAGTTATGATATTTATGGGGTTGGAAAATAGATGTAATAGGCGAGACAAGCAATGAAATGACATCACAAATAAACACGTTGCAACATGTTTAAGTGTTCAAAGCCCCTACTCTTACGCCGTCTTCCTTCCATCAAAGAACTAACAGCTCAATTTCACTATGAGTTGACCCAGTGATTGTTGCTCGTTGCAAAATCTGTGCTCTCTGATTGGCTTACTATCTCAGTGACGCTTAGGCATGAGTGTCTTGATTGGTTTATCCCAGGCCTGGCGTGCGAGCGATCCAGTTTCTGCATGTAGCAAGCTAAGCTGACGTTTCAAAATTCAGTGTAGGGGTAAAGTGCTGCCAGGAAGGTTGAGTTGACTTTTTAAGAAAGCAAGTTTTTGCCCCCTTATTATACATATTATTTATATAACGTCTTACGAGGAGGATGGCTTCGGGTGGCGAGTAAGTTAAATTAAGGCAATATGACACTGTGTGTAGTTAAATGTTACTTAGCAAGTTCGTTAGCAACCGTCGCAGTTTAGCATGTAGCCGGGAGCGAGCTAGCGGACCTGGTGATGGCGAAAACTGATCCGTTCAAGCAGCTAGCTTATTTACACGTAATACGTCATTTAATATAGATTTATGTGTAGATAATAGTTTATATTTTTAAACCTTGAGATTATTATTTCCTTCGTGAACATGGCCCGTTCGACATGACCATCGTTAACTTGCTAGCTTGATTAGCTTCTTTAGCTCGCAGGACCATACTGAGTCATTCTCTTATTTAAGGCTTCGGCCTACCGGCATGAAACATATTTACGTCAACCGAGAAGTCATTGTTTAGCCGTCTGTTCTAATGTGTTTAAATTCAGAAAATACGTTTTGGAAAATATATTTTTAAACTACTGTTTTAATTACAGCGAGTATATGGTGTTTTTGTACTTTTATTAGTCCCCTTGCATCAACGCGTTTTTATTTTTATATTATTCAGCAAACCAACAAGTCGCTAGCTTGATCATATTGTTGTAAGCGTCATGTGGGTTAGGTTTAAGTTTCTTATTGTTTTTATTATTATTATTATTACAAAATACGAGAACCATTCCTCTGCTTAAGTAGTCTTGGTATAGTTTTTTCTTTCTTGTCATTTTTTTAATTAAATATTTGTTTTTGTGCCTCATTATTTTTGCTAGCTGCTCGACCTCGCGTTTGGTTCAAGCCGAAGCATTTGCTGTGTCATTCGGACATCATGCATGGCTAATGTACTGATAGAGCTTCGAAATGGAAAGCAGCTCGTGGTTGGTGTTCGGTAGTGGGCCATCTTGTAGTAAGATTTACATGTTCAGGTCGACGTAATATTATTTTGTTTATCAACAGTCAATTAATTGGTTTGTTTAATGCTAATGCTAACAGTTAGCAGTTGCAGGCGAGTTCACACAGAACGGCCTCGAAGCCTCTGGATCCGTTACTAAAGTTGTATAGTTAACCCTGCAGGGTATTGGAGTTGAAACATTTTCTGCACAAGTTGCGTGACATCTGTCTGTTTATTAGAAAGCTTAACAACGGAGCGGTTAGTGAGACTGTGGTCTATTTAGCCTGTTTACATGTCAGCCAGGATTTTGCTGCGCCATTTAGTCAGATGTGACGGAGAAAGACTTGATTACAAACTACTCGCGTGTCGTTTGGAGTCGACTGTGCTTTTAAAGGAGCTGCCTCTGTTCTGAGCTATACATTAGTAGCTACTGTATTAGGCACTTGGACATTAAAAAATAAAATTCTAATGTACTTTTTTTTTTTTTTTTTTTTTTTTTTTATGGTTGTAGAACTAGGGAAACGGTAAAACTTGACGCCTCATTCTTCTAAACCTGTCAAGGAATAAAAGATACAGTGGTATCTTGTCTACCGAATTTAATCTAAATTTAAAAAGTCTGTTAAATGAAACAATTCTTCCCATAAAAAATAACAGAAAACCAATTAATTCGTTCCAACCCCCTCCCAAACTCGTATAACCTGTCACAGATGTGTATATTTGACCTAATGTATTAAATGAACATGTAAAAACAAGAAATATTTCATAATGCATGTACATTAACAATAATAATAATTAATAAAAAAACAAACAAGTCAACTAATCCTTCGGATCATGGACTGCAGCAAAGATGTCTTGTGGGCAGGCAGGAGGTGGTGCTTAACAGTGGAGGAGTATTGTGTGTGTGTATGCTATCAGTGCAAGTGATAAAAAAAGACTCGTGGTGAGCTCCCACAAGGCCAGTGCTTTTCAAATAATGGGGTGCATTGTGATGCCTGGGGGGGGTGCGCCTATGACCCTGGGGAATATGCCTTTTTTTTTTTTTTTTTGCAATACTGTACTAGAACTAAATGTAATTGTGCATCCGCTACAGTAGTTGGCAGTGGCGCTCTGATTGTCATGCTATGGTGTAGGGAAAAAGTACCA
This sequence comes from Plotosus lineatus, assembly GCA_024760905.1. NCBI lineage: Eukaryota > Metazoa > Chordata > Actinopteri > Siluriformes > Plotosidae > Plotosus > Plotosus lineatus. The sequence goes on from CM045734.1 coordinate 49,820,166, forward strand.
AGCAAACGATATGAAGTGCAGTACACACTATAGTCTTGCACTGGGGGAGTGTGAAATACTTTTTTGTTTTTTTTTCCCCCTTCCCAGAGGGGTCGTCATTGAAAATAATTGAGAAGCACTGCACAAGGCATTCTCGGAGCACAGAGGAAGATTATGAGGCTAATCGACCCAGAAAAGCCATTTTGGGGAGAGCTCGTAAAGTGAATTTTTGCATGGTTTATGGAGTGGATTTTTGGTGGGTTCGAAGATCGTATCATGGAAAAATTGTTATAAGGGACACTCGTTAGATGAGGTACCACTGTATATGATAATAGGTCTTATTAAACAAGCCCTTTATTTTGGTGTGAATGCCAATTTCTTGTAAAATATTTAGATATAGAAGGCTGTAATGGCAATGTCCAAATTGACTATTAAAGGCCCTATAACCTTAATAAAATTAAATTCATCTATCTGAAACATTGCATGCCCATAGCTGGATACCATGGATAAAAACTGTAGTTGGCAACCTGCAATGACACATGGCCTTGATCTTTGTCAAGGTCAAATAAAGATGAAATTTGATGATCAGTAATCACCAGATATAACAAAAAGTTTAGATGTACCCAAAAAAAACTCATCATGGCAAGTCAGGATTCATCAGATTGGTGTGCCCCATTGTTGGCCCCCTGTCAGCCATATTGGAAACTGGCTGCCATTTTTAGAAATTGTTGCCAAAGGTTAGTTTCACTATCTCAGGCAACTCTGGTTGTGGGTGGGTACACCCTGGGCAGCTCGACAGGTCATCGCAGGGCCAACACACAACCATACACACACACACATTCACTTGTGTAGGGGAGATTTGGAAAAGCCGATTAGGATTCTGTGCATGTTTTTGGACTGCGAATGGAAACTTGAGATCCCGGAGGAAGCCCATGCAAGTATGGGGAGAACATGCAAAATCCACACAGAAATACTTGAGCTGCTAATCGAACTCAGGTCTTGCTGTGTTGTGGACATGCAAATCATTATGCCACTGTGCAGCAGTATGGTTTTCAAAATAAAATTGTTCTGATGACATTCCAATACAAAGAAAATTGTATGAATTTCACTTACTTTCCATTTGATTATCCCTTTGGACTGTTGAAGGTGGTGTTCCAATCTGACATCTTTCATCAAATCGTCAGAAATATGGAATTCTTGACAATGATATACCTTTATAACACTTTTATCTAACATACTTTGATATAATTTTGACTTGGTTTCATGTTTAAATGGGTGTTTAAACTGTAAGTGGTTGGTATTTTCATCCAGGACCAGATCACTGTTATGGTGGCGCCCAGTAGCCCTAATGTATTGCAGAATTAAGATTGGTGCTCCATCAATCAAAATAAAATGTCGCTCATCCAGGAGCCGAGTTTTTAGACACCGCTCCGAACATACCAGTGAAGTTTTGATGTCATCACACAGCTGATTTGGGGTTTGTTCAAGTGCCTATTGCTAGTGACCAGAAACCAATCTATTACAAGTTTATAAGCATGATGTTTGTGTTCAGATGTTGTATTTGTATAGTGTAATGTAATGCATTATTAATGCAACATCTTTTTAATTTATTTTAAATAGGTGTATGAATTTTCAGAAATGAGTGACATCATATGACAGAATCATAAAGCTGCGTCTTGATGGCCTTTACATAGACAAGTGTATTAGGGCAGGACATACATTATCCACGTAAATGAAAATGGCCTTTAACGAAGAAATATGATGATATTCATTCTGTATTTGTCATCAGTCATCCATACTGCCTTGCTGATTAATTAGGGGTTTTTTGGTCAAATGGAGCATTTAAAGTATTACTAGATCGGAAATTATTTGATTAACAAGCATCAGCAATAACCAGGCAAAGAACAGCAATCAATGGGTCATAATCTTTTGGCCTGGGGATGAAATGATTCTTTTAGTTATTGGCAACTAAAAAAAAACCATTGCTTGTATAAACATCTTGAGTCGAGCACGATCTACATAAAGCAGCTCTCTCTGAGCCACGTGAGCTTTTACACAGCGGTTTTCTCAAATGTAAAAAGATCTTGGCTTGAGAATTTGACTAACTTGACAGATGAAACTGTGCTGGTTCTTAAAATATTCGAATTAGTTGTCTTTCATTTTCGGTTTCAGTGGAATATTTTTGGTGTATTGCCACGTACTGATCTTTCACATTCCGGACTTTGCTCATATATATCCTTGTTGATGGTTTGTACATAAATGGTTTACTTTCTTCAACCTTCTGCTCTACAGATCTAAAAACGATGACCTTTCTACTGCCATTCTAAAACAAAAGAACAGACCCAACAGGTTGATTGTTGATGAATCCATCAATGAAGATAACAGTGTGGTCTCCCTCTCTCAGGTATACCCTCACCCAACTGGATAACCCATAGGCTATTAGTAGTAAATTCTGCACCATTTAACCCTGGTAATAACATCCACCTCGGATGATTCGATCCCAAGTGGACTACACTAAGTGCACGTGTGCTGAATGTGTTATGGACATGCATGGTGATCAGGGATGTCTGCTAGTGGATCCAAGTGCAATTTTATTTTTAGATCATTTCCTGTTCTTCGTCAAGAAATATGTTGGGTGCTGTAGAATTTAAATGTTTTCTATTTTAATTGATTTCAATATTAATCAGTGTACAGAATATTTTAAGTTCCATACCCTGCGATGATGAGAATAGGAATATTTACTTTAAGTACCATAATGGCTAGTAAGGCATACTAAATGTAGTGTTTACATGATGGTGTTGCTGGAGTAGTGTTATATGCCCAGAAGAGCACCATTTAAGATTCACCCCCAAAGCAAAAAAGTATCATTATATGAATTTTAATATGTAGAATGTAATTGTGGCTTTTGACTTAAGTTTACTTAAGCAAGTTGGTAGATCATCATTAAGTCTTGTTCGCAAGTTCAGTTTATTTCAAAACTCAGAGACAAAATAAAGCTGTGCTTAGTCACGAAATCTGATATGTCTTTCTCCAGAGACCGTCTGAAAGCACAGAATGTGCACGGCAGCATTTTCCACTCGTGGTCAGATCTCCTGAGATGGATATTTTTACTGTGTTAATGTCCACCTCTGATTTTAATGCAGTGTTTCACAAATGCAGGCCAAGATGGACGAGCTTCAGCTTTTTAGGGGGGACACTGTGCTTCTGAAGGGCAAGAAAAGAAGGGAGACCGTTTGCATCGTACTGTCTGACGATAGCTGTTCTGATGAGAAAGTGCGCATGAACAGGGTGGTGCGCAATAACCTCAGGGTTCGCCTTGGAGATGTCATCAGGTGATGCTGATGTTTTAGCAAGTGTTCTTCAGCAGATTTTCATGTTTTGTGTTATGAGAGTTGAAAGTCCTTAACCCTGTAGGCCATATAGCCTTTGTGGTTACAAATGTGTTAACATTGTGAAAATGTTTCTATAATTTGTTAGCATTCAGCCATGTCCAGATGTGAAGTATGGAAAACGTATTCATGTTCTACCCATTGATGACACAGTGGAAGGAATCACAGGCAACTTATTTGAGGTGTACCTGAAACCTTACTTCCTAGAGGCTTACCGGCCAATCCGTAAAGGTAAGTCCGAAATATGTGGGATTTTTTAATTACCGTATTCGACGTAATAAGCGCCCTGCTCCAATAAGCAGGGTCCCCCCATGTTTTTGATCCTACGTCTAATAACCACCCATGTGTACACCCAATTCTCATGCTCATTAACTTCCTAAATTTAAGGACGTGTTTTGTTTATGTTCATGTTGATTGGTTCTACGTGGCATGTGCTACATGTGACATTCGTGTTGATTGGCTTGGTTTTACTTCCGGGAAAATGTTTAAAGGAACAGCACCATGAGGGGAAAAGTAAGGGGTCTTTTTTTTTTTTTTAATGTATGCTGTTTTCTGTTTATTTTCAGCTTTCGTGTAAGTCGTTTGGTTCATACTACAAAATGAATAACACAAATACCAGATACCAGAGTACAAGAGTACAAATAATACTCTTATTGTTCTGTTATTGTTCATGTTTTCCATCTCTATGGTAATAAGCACTTACCGTTCCACTTCACTGTAATATTTTAATAACCCCACCCCCATTTTTTAAGCGCCCTGGGCGATTATCACGTTTAATACGGTAATTAAAAAAATTTTTTGGCATGCTCTTAATAGAACATGTGCTTGTATGTTTTGTGATTTTTACAATTGTATTTTTTTCTACTAAAGGTGATATCTTCCTGGTGAGAGGAGGCATGCGTGCTGTTGAGTTTAAAGTGGTGGAGACTGACCCAAGCCCTTACTGTATAGTGGCTCCAGACACTGTCATTCACTGTGAAGGAGAACCAATTAAGCGTGAGGTGAGAGTCGATTACGAGTTCAGTCTCCACATCAATAACATGTCAAAGTATATATTTTAAGCCATAGATTTAGGAAATATTCTTCCCTGTGCAGATCTTGCTTGAATATTTAAGCGGTGTGTACTAGAATGAAAGCCCATGGTCGCTAGAAATCCTGCAATGAACTGCTATGTTTTAAAATGTATTACTAGTTTTGAAAAGTGAGAACGAATGACATTTGAAAGGTTTCAGTTATCTATTACCAAGTCAGGCAGTAAGTATTAGTGTGTAATACAGTAGATCTTGTGTGGGGCCGGTGGTGTAGTGGTTAGGGTGCTGCGCTCATGATCGGGAGGTTGTGAGTTCGAATCCCACGGAGACCCTCACTGTACTAAGACCCCTGGGCAAGGTCTCAACCACAAGTGTGCCTCTGTTCACCCAGCCGTATAAATGGGTACCAGTAAAATATACTAGTGTCCCATCCAGGAGGAGTTGAACTCCTAGTCGCTTCACGCTACAGAAACCGGGGATAAGCACCCTCCTGATGAGCCTCTATGCCTCGGGTGCAAAAAGCCCAAAAGGACTTTACCTTACAGTAGATCTTACATCGGTTCTTCACTGTTCTGATGCTTGAAGATTGGTTTAAATTATTTTAGACTACAAGTCAGGTACCTTCTTGTCTAGCATGTTTTGTATTTAAACGTTAATGACAACTCGTCCATCATGTCGTAATGCTGAGTGGGAACATCGTTTTAATTTTGAGTGTTCTGATGTTTTCAGGGTATTTAGCTACAATGGTATTTGTATATTTGCCAAATAGTGTACCAAATATGGTACATCGAATTTTGAAATGGTGTACAGGGTTCCCTCACTTTCCACGATTAATGGGACAAAGCCCCCCCCAACCACTGATTTCCGCGAAGTTAGAATCGATGACGGACCCCCATCCCACCCTCATCTTTGCTTCAAACCCACAACTGTTGTTTTCAAACATTGTTCTCTGGTGTTCTCTATTACAAGGTTGTTGTAAAAGGTGGAACACGACAGTGTAATTGAAAGGATATTTGGATTTGTACGAAAACATTATTAAAATGCATCTGCTTTGTGTTGTCAGGATGAGGAAGAATCGCTGAATGAAGTGGGCTATGATGACATCGGAGGTGTGAGGAAGCAGTTGGCTCAAATCAAAGAAATGGTGGAGCTGCCTCTCAGGCATCCAGCACTCTTCAAGGCCATTGGTGTGAAAGTAAGGAATCGAGAAACTGGGCAATTTTGTTTATTGATTTGAGTGCGAATTGGTTAATTGCTCTTTTTTGTGCTTTTTAGCCTCCTCGTGGTATTCTCCTGTACGGACCTCCTGGAACTGGAAAAACTCTGATTGCTCGTGCTGTTGCAAATGAAACTGGAGCATTCTTCTTCCTGATTAATGGTACACTAATCATTAATGCTGAAGTCCAAATTCACGAGTCAAGCTTTTTAGGTATCGCTGTACTCCGATGATCTTGTGTTTGCAGGCCCTGAAATTATGAGTAAACTGGCTGGCGAGTCCGAGAGCAACCTGCGTAAAGCTTTTGAAGAAGCCGAGAAAAACGCTCCTGCCATCATCTTCATTGATGAACTGGATGCCATTGCACCCAAAAGAGAGAAGGTAATAAATAATAGCATTGTTTAGCATAGGTAATTATTTTCATTGGTGCTCGGATACCTTCGACATTTGGGTTTCCTCTTGCAGTAACAAAGGCATTATTATTATTGATTAAATAATGTATTTGTTTTTACTATAAATTGGTTGATGTCCATGGCACTTTTGTTTTGAGTTGCTATACAATGTTGGGCTTGGTGGATGGTTTCTGGTGCAGTAATCTGATCTGTCTCCTCAGACTCACGGTGAAGTAGAGAGGCGCATCGTGTCTCAGCTGCTCACCCTGATGGACGGACTGAAGCAGAGGGCTCACGTCATCGTCATGGCTGCCACCAACAGACCCAACAGCATTGACCCAGCTCTCAGGAGATTCGGTGGGTGTATTAGAAGAATTTTCATCAACCTGAATAATTTGTACTGAATAGTGGACCTGTGATAGTTTCTGTGCACTGATTGGTGAGATAGTCAGAGCCTGACAAATTATAACAAAGGGGCTACATTCAGTAATTTGACAAGTAGACAGTACAATCAAATACTTTTTTTAATCCAGATTTTGTATGCCCCCCCCCCCCCCCCAATGTGCTGCCATTTTGTTTTTCTGTACTTGCTGTACATTGATTGATTGGGCTGGTTGTGTTTGTGCCAGTCAGAGTATGTGATTGCTTAATCTATTAGGTGTGACTTTAATTGTTTATTGCTGATCTCCTGACTGAAGAAGTCTGAAGGAAATACTTGGGTATGGCTTTCCTAATGGACTCACAAATTGGGACACCTTATATAAATGATCAAATTAAATAAATCATGCCATTAGAGTCAAGGCCATCCCTTAAAATGATGCACGGGATTTATGGACTAATTTTGTGTACATTAAAATTGGCAGGCTTTAGTCTACTCAAGGACTTGAGTTTCATGGTGTCCAACTGCACAAAGGTTTTGGGAAAGCGCATAATTCTGGGACATTTGAATGTGGAACAGATTGAACTTTGTTCAGTCTGTGATAAGTATTCTGTAGCATGTGCAGAAACCTAAATCCCATGTCCAGGGCAATAGATTTTTTTTTTGGGGGGTGGGGGGGTGGGGGTGGGGGGGGGTTTGTACAGACTGAAACTTGCAAAAAGTTGTAGAATTGTGAACAGAATCTGTGTATGTTGATGAAATTCCTATCGTGTTATGTTCATAGTGATTGCTACATTTATTCTATACTGCTAATAGTTTCTTTTGGAAATCTGTGTTCATTCGTTTTCTGAACTGCTTAATGCTTATGAGGATTGCAGGAAGGCTGGTACCCATCTCGGCTGTGTCTGGGAAAGCCTGGACAGCAATACTCACCCAACCGTTCACACTCGCACCTAGCGCTGATTTCGAACGGATCATTAGCCTACTGTGCATGTTTAGAATGTGGGAGGAAACGATAGTACTCGGAGGAAACCCACACAAGCAAGAGGAGAACACGCAAACGGCACACAAATGCCCGAGCTGAGAATCGAACCCAGAACACCTTACTGTGAGGCGGACGTGCTAACCAAACGCCACTGTGCCACCGAGAAATCTGAGCTCTCAAGTTCAAATAAAATGTGATTGAAGTCAAAAGCCCATGATGATTATGATCTCCAGCTTGAATAACCTTTGTTGGTCAAGCACTATAATTTTATGAAGTCAATGTTTTTATTCTTTTCTCTTACAGGACGCTTTGACCGAGAAGTGGACATCGGCATTCCCGATGCTACAGGAAGACTGGAAATCCTGCAGATCCACACTAAGAACATGAAACTGGCTGATGATGTTGACCTGGAGCAGGTTTGTGTTTTTGTCTGTCAGAAATAAAAGGTCGTCCCTTATTAGAGTCCAGAATTCCATTTGAACGTGATTTCAAGATGCTTAGTTTTATGGGAAAATGATGAACGAGTGAAATGAGCCCAACCGTTTAAAGCCTTCAGGAGATGTAGGGATGCACCAGCTGTTGAATTTCTATTTGCGGGTTTAGATCATGGTGGATTCCTTTAATTGTACATTTCTAAAAATGAGCCAGCTGGGCAGCTCTCTTTGTCTACCACTAAAGAACTGTTCCATCTGTGCACTACAGTTGTTCCTCTCAGCCAGTAATTAGTACTGTTGGTAGATTTTTTAGCAAGCAGCTGTGTACAGTGATCCCTCGCTACTTCGGGCATCAGTTCCTGCAGCTTTAGTGCATCGCGGGTTTTTCAAAAATATTCATCGGAAAATAAGGAAATCGAGGGAAAATAGGGGAAAGGTTAAGGAAAATGCCACAATTATCCAAAAAAAAAAAACCCCCAAACAAACAAAAAAACAACCCCCCCCCCCAAAAAAAAACTATCTAGATTTTTACATGTCTGTATGTGTGTATATTTATATTTTATTTACATCTTGTGCATTATTTTTGAATTTTTAATTCTTATAAGCACATAGCTATACAGGTTGGCACAGCAGAGAAATAGAGATGGAAAGGACGTGCAGCAAGTTAGATTGATAAAGGACAGAGAGGGAACTCTATTGACTGATGACAGAAGTGTGCTGGGAAGATGGAAAGAGTACTTTGAAGAGCTGATGAATGAGGAAAATGAGAGAGAAAAAAGAGTAGAAGAGGTAACCATTGAGGGGCAGGATGTAGCAAAGATCAGTAAGGGTGAAGTGAGAAGGGCATTGAAGAGGATGAAGAATGGAAAGGCAGTTGGTCCTGATGATATACCTGTGGAGGTATGGAAGTGTCTAGGAGAGGTAGCAGTAGATTTTCTGACAAGAACATTCAACACGGTACTAGAGAGTGAGCAGATGCCGGAGGAGTGGAGGAGAAGTGTGCTGGTGCCCATTTTTAAGAACAAGGGAGACGTGCAGAGTTGCAGCAACTACAGAGGGATAAAGTTGATGAGCCATACGATGAAGTTATGGGAAAGAATAGTGGAAGCTAGACTAAGGGCAGAGGTCAGCATTTGTGAACAACAGTTTGGTTTCATGCCAAGAAAGAGCACCACAGATGCAATGTTGGCCTTGAGGATGTTAATAGAGAAGTACAGAGAAGGTCAGAGGGAGCTACATTGTGCCTTTGTGGATCTGGAAAAAGCATATGACAGGGTGCCAAGAGAAGAACTGTGGTATTGCATGAGGAAGTCTGGAGTGGCAGAGAAGTATGTTAGAGTGGTGCAGGACATGTATGAGAGATGTAAGACAGTGGTGAGGTGTGCTGTCGGTGTGACCGACAATTCAAGGTGGAGGTGGGACTGCATCAAGGCTCAGCTCTGAGCCCCTTCTTGTTTGCTATGGTGATGGACAGGCTGACAGACGAGGTGAGACAAGAATCTCCATGGACTATGATGTTTGCAGATGACATCGTGATCTGTAGTGAGAGCAGAGAACAAGTGCAGGAAAATCTCGAGAGGTGGAGGTATGCCCTGGAAAGGAGAGGAATGAAGGTTAGCCTCAGAAAATCAGAATACATGTGTGTGAATGAGAAGGACCCAGGAGGAACGGTGATGTTACAGGGAGCAGAGATAACGAAGGTGGAGGATTTTAAGTACTTAGGCTCAACAATCCAGAGCAATGGAGAGTGTGGAAAAGAGGTGAAGAAGCGTGTGCAGGCAGGCTGGAATGGTTGGAGAAAAGTATCCGGTGTGATGTGCGATAGGAGAGTGTCAGCAAGAATGAAGGGAAAAGTGTACAAGATGGTGGTGAGGCCAGCGATGTTGTATGGCTTAGAAACAGTGGCGCTGAGGAAAAGGCAGGAGGCAGAGCTGGAGGTAGCGGAGATGAAAATGTTGAGGTTCTCCCTGGGAGTAACGAGGATGGATAGGATCAGAAATGAGTATATCAGAGGGACAGCCCATGTAAGATGTTTTGGAGACAAAGTCAGAGAGGCTAGATTGAGATGGTTTGGACATGTGCAGAGGAGGGATAGTGAGTATATTGGCAGTAGGATGCTGAGGTTGGAACTACCAGGCAGAAGGCCTCGAGGAAGACCGAAGAAGAGATTTATGGATGTGGTGAAGGAAGACATGAAGGTTGTTGGAGTCAGAAAAGAAGATGCGGAGGACAGGGTGAGGTGGAGGTGGATGATTTGCTGTGGCGACCCCTGAAGGGAGCAGCCGAAAGTAAAAGAAGATAAGCACATAGCTGCCAACTAGTACATAAAAAATGTATTTAGTATGTTTTCTTGGATCCGAGTACGGAAATCCGTTTTTGGGTCGGATAATACGTATTCAAAGAATAATACCGGCTATTTCGCAAAAAAATAAACAAACTAGAAACTTTCGCTACGAACAATGCGAATAACAAAATATGAGACACTCGGAGTACTGTCCCTTGTCAAATTTAGTGACTGCGCATGTGTATGGACACTTATTTATGCCGGAAGTTGAGCCATGAACTAGCACACATCTGTGAAGCAGTCTTTCAGCAAGTGTGTGAGTGGGGGGGTTCTCGTTCCCCATTAACTGTGGAAAGTGAGGGATCCTGACCTTGTAATTGCATATTTGCTTGTGGCTAGTTTTGTGTTACAATGTTGGATCCTATCAAACACACCAGCCAGTTGTGTAACATCTGTTTTAGTGTTATGTGGGTTATCACTTTCCACTGCTCATCAGTGATGTGTTGTGTTCAGGTTGCCAATGAGACCCATGGTCATGTGGGAGCGGATTTGGCTGCCCTCTGCTCTGAGGCCGCATTGCAGGCCATCCGCAAGAAGATGGACCTCATTGACCTGGAGGATGAGACGATTGACGCTGAAGTCATGAACTCTCTGGCTGTCACCATGGATGACTTTAGGGTATGAAGACTGGTTTTAAAATTCTGCGATCTGTACTCAAATTCAATCTTGGTAAATAATATAGAGGCTGAAAGAAAACATTTTTGGTTTGCAGTGGGCTCTGAGCCAGAGCAACCCATCAGCTTTACGTGAGACCGTGGTTGAGGTGCCCAACATTACCTGGGAGGATATTGGCGGACTGGATGATGTCAAGAGAGAACTGCAGGAACTAGTGCAGGTAATCCAGTTTACCTTGAAGTCCATGCAGGATCTTGTGAAGATCACTAAAGCCATCTGGAAGAGTAAACTTTTTTTTTTTTTTTTTTTTTTTTTTTTTTTTTTTTTTATTATTATTCTCTTGTTCCTTTCAGTATCCAGTGGAGCACCCAGACAAATTCTTGAAGTTTGGTATGACCCCGTCCAAGGGTGTGTTGTTCTATGGGCCACCAGGTTGTGGTAAAACCCTCCTGGCCAAAGCCATTGCCAATGAGTGTCAAGCCAACTTCATTTCCATCAAAGGCCCTGAGCTGCTAACCATGTGGTTTGGAGAGTCTGAGGCTAATGTTCGTGAGATCTTCGATAAGGTGAGGGGACACTTTTTTTTTTTTTGTACTTTTGTTTTAGAGCTGTTAGATTTCTTACTATGAATAAAATATGAAAAATATTTTCTTGGAGTCTTTTGTCCAAAGTCGTCAGCGTGTTTCTGTCCCTTGCTAAAAAAGGGTTGTGTCAGGAAGGGCATCCGACGTAAAAACCTCCGCCAAATCAAACATGCGAATCAGATGATTTGCTGTGGCGACTCCCGAGTAAAAGGGAAAAAGCCGAAAGGAAGACAGACTTTTGTCCTTAATGAAGAAATACAGCTTGTATAAAATATTTTATTGTATATTTTTCCCCAGGCTCGTCAAGCTGCTCCCTGCGTGCTCTTCTTTGATGAGCTGGACTCCATTGCAAAAGCCCGTGGTGGAAGCGTGGGTGATGGCGGTGGAGCAGCTGACCGTGTAATTAACCAGATCCTGACTGAAATGGATGGCATGTCCAGCAAGAAGAACGTCTTCATCATCGGTGCAACGAACAGGCCGGATATTATCGACCCTGCCATCCTCAGGCCTGGCCGTCTGGACCAGCTTATCTACATCCCACTGCCTGATGAGAAATCTCGCATGGCCATCCTTAAAGCTAACCTCAGGAAGTCCCCAATTGCTAAGGTTAATAAAACAAGTGTTTAGGGCTTTATTCTTCTTGCATGGCTTGAATTGCATGTGTTTTTATAACCTTGGGTTCTGACTGCAGGACGTTGACTTGGACTTCCTGGCCAAGATGACCAACGGCTTCTCCGGTGCTGACTTAACAGAAATTTGCCAGAGGGCCTGCAAACTCGCTATCCGCGAGTCCATCGAGAACGAGATCAGGAGGGAACGTGAGAGGCAGACGAACCCATCAGCCATGGTCGGTAACTATTAAAAAGTCTTTACAGTGAGTGTTTTGGTTTTAACAATTAATGCACATTCTTCTGCCATTATTTCTATTCAGGAGGTGGAGGAAGATGACCCAGTGCCTGAGATCAGGAAGGACCACTTTGAAGAAGCCATGCGTTTCGCCCGCCGTTCCGTCAGTGACAACGACATCCGCAAATATGAGATGTTTGCACAGACCCTGCAGCAAAGTAGAGGCTTCGGCAGCTTCAGGTAAAACCAAGCCAGGACCACAACAAAAAAGTAATTTTCATAGTGGGCGTCGTAAGTCAAGGAAGAAATGGGGATAAGTACTGTATTTTCCAGACTGTACGTTGCTCCGGAGTACAAGTCACATTGGCCAAAAAAACCGGCAAAATAAAGAAGGAAAAAACCCATACAAGTCACACTGGACTATAAGTCTCAAACTCATGCAAACTGGCTACCTTGGCTTGGAAATCTGCTGGCCGTTTTTGTGACATTGTGGACCTCGCTCTGATAGAGAGGTGGTTGCGTCGCATGAAACGGTACCACCAAGAAAGTTCTCACGCAAAGTCATTTATATTCATCTCCTTGACAATTAAGTGGACATGGAGACGCAACTGCATTGTTGACAAGCCTGAGGCACATTGTTCAAGCCCCCATGTGCGAGTTCGTTCCTCTAGCTGTGGCCATCTTGCTTTTAGCCCACGATTAACTTTTTTTGTTTTCTTCATTGCCGTAATAATAACCAGCTTTTCTGCCCTCTTGTTGAGTTTTTGTGGTTGTGAGTGTAAAAATAAATGTGAAATTATGTTTTTTATTATTATGATGAACAGAATTATATGTAATACTTTCGCTACCTGTATGTGGAGATGCAACTGCACTGTTGACAAGCCCCTCCCTGCAGCACGTTGCTCAGGCACCCATGTGAGCTCATTTCTCTAGCTGTTGCCATGTAGCTTTCAACCCGCGATGAGCTTTTTTTGTTTTCTTCATTGCAGTAATAGTAATCTCCATTTTTCTCCAGTCCCTCAATTTTCTCATTCACTCCAAACTTTCTTTCTGCTGCTCGATTACCATTTTCTGCTGCATATTTCATTACTTGCAGCTTGTAATCCACAGAATAGGATTTTCTATTTGGGGACATTTTCTTCAGTAGTACAGGATGAACGTGGGGCCGGTGGTGTAGTGGTTAGGGTGCTGCGCTCCTGATCGAGAGGTTGTGAGTTCGAATCCCACTGAGACCCTCACTGTGCTAAGACCCCTGAACAAGGTCACAACCACAAGTGTGCCTCTGTTCACCCAGCAGTATAAATGGGTACCAGTAAAAATATACTGGGAAAGTAACCTGCGATGGACTAGCGTCCCATCCAGGAGGAGTTGAACTCCTGGTCACTTCACGCTATGGAAACTGGGGGTAAGCATCAGCCTGATGAGCCACTATGGCTCAGGGATAAAAGCCCAACAGACTTACCTACAGGATGAGCAGGTACTGGTACCCAAGCTTAGAGTGCCCTCTTGTGGTTGTGAGTGTAAAAATAGCACATGTGAAATTGTGTTATTATGACGAACAGAATTATGCGTAATAATTTCACACGAAAGTCACTCTGGAGTATAAGTCGCATCTTCAGCCAAAGTATGGAAAAAAGGTGCGACTTATAGTCCGGAAAATACGATAATGAAATTTATTGCTTTTTAAGTCTTTTCCTGAAATATTTAGTTGCAGTCTGATTCAGTATGGTGCCGTTCCATTGAATTATCATGTTCGGCAGTTTACTGATGGTGTTGTCTTCTCTTAGGTTCCCTTCCAGTAATCAGGGAGGAAGTGGACCAAGCCAAGGCTCTGCAGGTGGCAGTGGAGGGAACATCTTCAACGAGGACAACGATGATGACCTTTATGGATAATTTGAATAAATATGACCTTCTCTTCAGAAGGGTAACCTTGTACAAAAAAAAAGAAACAATACTGATAAATTCCACATTTTTAGGACTATGTGCTTCTTTGATGTTTTTTCCTTATATATATATATAAAATCTTCCTTCTCTCCCTGTTGAAGAAAAAAAAAAAAGCATGTAGCTGCTTGTATTTTGCTCTGGTTTGTGAAAGGATTATTATTGCAGAACCTTGATCCTGATGTACTGTTGGGGGCCTGTTGAAATGATTAAATACACCGGGTGGACTGGCTTCATTTATTCTTAATGTCACAATCTCTACAAGCAGCTTTAGCAACAGGATTTAATGCGAGCCTGTTGAAACATTACAAAAAGGGGGGAAGTAATTGCTAATTACTTCATTTTTTTATGAATGTAGCATATGTATTACAAGTTTGAAAATGTTAAAAAAAAAAAAAAAGAAAAAATAAAGTTCACAAAATGGCCCCAGCTGTTAAATATATAGTGTATACAGTGTTCTACCACATTTAATAAATTGTATTAAATTTGCTTAAATGGTTTTTAAGTCCTTGAGGGCTGAACTATAACTTGCTTTTCTAGAAAGAGTTTTAGTCCATATTTATCACCCATCAGTGTCGGGGATCCCAGAGCTCTTCTATTTAGTGGAATTCCTCTATTTTTACTCGCCTGTTTAGAGGAATTCCTCTATTTTTTTTCTTCTTTTTTTCAGCTTCATGTTCCATGTGGCCCCTTTGACCCTCAGCTGAAATACTTCATTTCCTCTATTTCTGAACCCATTTCCTCCATTTTTTTCTAAACTTTGCTGGGATCCCTGTAGTGTATAATGAATAAAATATGTACTATTTCAGAAATTATTGTAAAATGCAGACAGGTTCCGATGAGAGAAGATAAAGTAGGCAAGTGCGTGTGGGGTTCGCATTACAAACATCATGTGTACTTCGCAGTCCATGCTCTGATCTGAATACGTGGGACAAGTTAATTTGTTTCTCCTCTTAAATAGTTTCATGTGTGAGCACTGGGAAGAGGAGACAGATAAATGTAAGCATTTTGTAGGTAGACCAAAAATTCCATTGAGTTTCTATTGTTAATTGTTAAAGTGCTTCCTGTATAGCAGAAATCAAACTGCAGCGATGACGTGCCAAATAAGTGTTTTTTCCCACCACCAAGTTGGCAGGATTTTTGGCAGATAAATGCATTTTGGGATTAACCTGCAAGCTTTGAGCTTCTGTATGAATGCTGCCGAGGACAATTGCTCTATTTGCTACCAAGGTAAGGTGGTTTTATGTCTCTTGGCATGTCTGGTTTTTTTTTATTTCTTGCATGTATGTTTTCGCTACAGTAAGATTGTAGCTCAAAATCCAATCAGATTTTGGACAATAGTTTTGTTTTTATTTTTTTTCTTGGTCAGGGTGTCGTATAGAGTTGTGTAATAAAGATGGTGAAAAGGTGAATTGGGTTGACATGCGACTTCTCTCTCTCTCTCTCTCTCTCTCTCAGTCCAAAGATATGCACATTCGGCTATCAAGCTGTTTCAAATTGCTTTTTGTAGTGGTCGAAAGAACTATTTCCGAGTATACCCCACCTTCGCCCGGTGTTGGTTGAGAGAGACTCCTGCCTGAATGCAATCCTTACACTGTAGTATTAAATGGTTCAGCCATTGAATGAGTAGAAAGGAATAACTTCAGTCTTTTATAAATGTTTGCTCATTAAAGTTTTTTATGGACTATGCAACTGCGGAGTCCATCCAAATGGTGAGCTTCACATGCCAGAGGGTTCCATCAGTGGTCGCATGGGAATGAGAGCCCTTTCCCCCCCAAGGTCTGACCACACAAGCTGATGGTGACCGTGCTTGACTAGGTCGTGATGTGGTAACCTTCCTGTAAGTTTTTCATCATCTTTAACATCTCCCATGGTGTGCAGCCTTCTCAACTGCAGGATGCTAATACCTGCTCTGTTCCACTGGTTTCATTAAAACACTTCTAAAAGAGAAATTGTTTGAAATTCAGCGCTGCATGCCATCATGTGACCTGTAGAGATGATGTCCTATACAGTAGGTGCAGTTTGATCATCTCAAAATAACCGAGTGTGAGTAAGGCAATACAATGATTCCTCGCTACTTCATGCTTCAGTTCCTGTGACTCCAGCGCATCACAGGTTTTTCCAAAAATATTAATCTAAAAATAGGGGAAACGTTCAGGAAAATGCTGCAAAACAAGGCCAATTATGCAACAAAAAAAAAAAATCTAACAAACACATTTTTTGTGAGGTGTGCATCTGTGTGCGCACATCTGTATGGGTGTATAATTTATTTACATCTTATGCATTATTTTTGAATGTTTAATTGTTATTATAAGCATTTATAGTGTTGAATATGTATTTATTGATATTATATACACATACATGTACGTCGTATACGTCAGTCAGGGGGTCGATCCCACTTTGCAGAAATTCGGTGTTCGCAGAGGGTCTCGGTTCCCATTAACCATGAAAAGTGAGGGTTCTTTATTTAAAAAATTAACTGATCTTTTTGCAGCACCCTTTTATTCATTTTGATTTGTCTCGCTGTTCATTAATTTTTCCATTAAATAGCTTTAGCAGTAAGGTAAATAATGCACTGGTCCTAATAATATGTCTGTACTTGGAGTGTACACACAAACCCATTTATAAATGTTAATTAGTTTTTGGTGATAAATGTGTAATTGTTGACGTGTTCCTGGTGAAACGGTGACTTGTTGGTTAGCACATCTGACAAAAAAACACACTCAATAATAATTTTTAAAGCATGGAGCTTTTCCACAGTGGGCCAGAGAGATTTATCACAAATTGAATGACAAAATGTACCTGATGTGAGAAAACCTGCCCATAGGGGGCGCTCAGCAGCATGTACAGTTAACCAAACTGTCCCCTAACATCAGCTCAAATGCAAAACTCACCAAGTTCACCTGACTTCTTGGTTTATTTTATTTTATTTTAAACAATGTGATATTTTGTTCAGTGCCCCTAAAACATTTCTTTCCAAAAGAAGAGTAATAATTGAGGCTTTAAATTACCACCAGGTCAATTTTAGTCTTTGTAAAAAAAAAAAAAGAGGTGAAGCAAACACTTCACATTTATTCCAACTTTATTTTCCTTACATACAAAAAAAAGTGAATTTAAATATAAAAGTCAACTTTTAAAGAAACAACTTTTTCACAAGTTAAACTGAATTTTATCAAATAAGTTCAAATTTAATAAAAAAAAAACATAAATATAAAATCTATCTTTAAATAAAAAGAGTTCTTTTTAAAAAAAAAAATCAAAAGTTGGTATACTGTCATTCTCGAACACGCACAACGTTTTCATTTTTAAACGTCTATACTGTGTCACAGCAACACGGTGGTGTCGTGGTTAGCACGTCCGCCTTGCAGCAATAAGGTCCTCTGTTTGATTCCCAGCTCAGGGTTTCTGTGTCGTTCTCCCTGTTCTTGTGTGGGTTTCTTCTGTGTGTTCCGGTTTCCTTCGACAATCCAAAGATCTTACACATTAAACTATCTTTCCGTTCCAAATGAATCTGAGATGTGAATGGTTGTGTGTGCGTGTTGTCTTGTTATGGTCTGGTGAGCTGTTCAGAGTGTGCTGTGCCTTTTGTCTAGTGTTGGTTGAGATGGGCTCCAGCCTACCCGTGATCCTAATACAATAAAGTGGTCCAGAGAGTGAGTGAGAAATCCTAAACCATGTTATACCAAATAGAAAATAGTGTTTCTTTAGAAAAATTTAACTTTGATAATAATTTGTACTACTTCTTTTCCTTTCGGCTTTTCCCTTCAGGGGTCGCCACAGCGAATCATCTGCCTCCATCTCACCCTATCCTTTGCATCTTCTTCTCTTACACCAACGACCTTCATGTCCTCCTTCACCACATCCATGAATCGTCTCTTTGGTCTTCCTCTAGGCCTTCTGCCTGGTAGTTCCAACCTCAGCATCCTATTACCAATATACTCACAATCCCTCCTCTGTACATGTCCAAACCATCTCAATCTTGCCTCTCTGACTTTGTCTCCAAAGCGTCTTACATGTGCTGTCCCTCTGATGTACTCATTCCTGATCCTATCCATCCTCGTTACTCCCAAAGAGAACCTCAACATTTTCATCTCTGCTACCTCCAGCTCTGCCGCCTGTTTTTTCCTCAGCGCCACTGTTTCTAACCCATACAACATCGTGGGCCTCAACACCGTCTTGTACACTTTTCCTTTCATTCTTGCCGTTACCTTCCTATCACACCGGACACTTTTCTCCAACCATTCCAACCTGCCTGCACACGCTTCTTCACCTCTTTTCCACACTCTCCACTGCTCTGGATTGTTGAGCCTAAGTACTTAAAATCCTCCACCTTCCTTATCTCTGCTCCCTGTAACCTCACCGTTCCTCTTCGGACCTTGTCGTTCACACACATGTATTCTGTCTTACTGAGGCGAACCTTCATTCCTCTCCTTTCCAGGGCATACCTCCACCTCTCTAGATATTCCACTCTCACTACAGATCACAATGTCATCTGCAAACATCATAGTCCATGGGGAATCTTGTCTAACCTCGTCTGTCAGCCTGTCCATCAAGAGAGCAAACAAGAAGGGGCTCAGAGCTGACCCTTGATGCAGTCCCACCTCCACCTTGAGCTCTTCTCTCTCACCGACAGGACACCTCGCCACTGTCTTATGTCTCTCATACTTGTCCTGCACCATTCTAACATACTTCTCTGCCGCTCCAGACTTCCTCATGAAATACCATTTGGTAATAATTTGTAATATTATTATGTAATTTGTTAATTAAAGTAAAGGCTCACATGTCGAGAATTCAGAAAGATCTCTATTGATGGAAAGCAAAGCTGTCCTACAAATGCTTAAAATTTGTTGTGATCAGTCTCTTTGCTTCTTGACCACAGGGCTAAATATAGAACATAATCACAACAGAGGCTCACTGTTCTAACACACACACACACACACACACACACACGCAGAGTAATTCTCATAAGGACAACAGCAGAGGTGTGACACCGCAGCTTTCAGAGACCCACTTGCCTTATGTGGTTAGGTGAACTCACTCACTCTCTTAGTCATCCATCCCACATGAGGGGAAAATCTCTGCTGGAACATTCGAGAACACTGTTGAAGGTTACATGTCAGTTAGAAGATTAACAATCCAACCGTATTTATATTGTGCTACATCAAAAACTCTCCTGTTTTCTGACGAGGATCATTTTCAAGTGTGGATGTTCATGAACATATTGATTGTTGTATTTGTATTTAATGTGCTGTGGAGGAAACTTCATTTTCAATAAATTTATTTTATAGATTTTGACTCGGGGCAGTAGTGGGCCGGAGGTACGGTGCTGGACTACTGATCCCCAGGCTGGGGGATTAAGCCTCACTGTCCCTCTATGAACAGGTTGTCACTGCTGTGTCTCCCCCCCCCCACCAGTGCAGCTAACCGGGTTGTCAATGGCCGGCCCTGTTTCTCACTGGATGTGGATGTAACAGACCCTTTGCTGACTCTCATCAAGAATAAGGCGTCCCAGCGATGGCCTGGTGAACGGTTCAGGGTGCACCCTGTCCTTGCCCCGAGTTGGCTGAGATGGGCGCCAGCCTCCGCGTGACCCTAATTAGGATTGATCAGTTCAGAAAATGAATAAAAAGTTTAGAATCCGTTAACTCCCTAAATTCCAAAGACTGCTGTTCTTTTCTCTCTCAATCAAAATACAGCCGAGTTCACAATAATAGGAGTGTGTTTAAAAAAAATAAATAAAATAAAATAAATCCTTACACACAAATGCATCGGGAACACGACACATTCTATTTCAATTCAAAACATGAAGAAAAATACAGTGTTAATATTATATATACTAAATACACAATAATATATTAAATACAGTAATAATATTAATATAGTCAATTTTGTTATTCTTTGAAAGAAATTGAAGAAAAGTGAATTTTTATTTTTTTTATTAATAGTTGTGTCTGATTTCTTCTTTACAAAGTCAAACATTCACTGTATCAACTAAAAAAAAGTAAGAGTTTGTTTTTCTTTGAATAACTGAACTAATATTTATTTGTATAAAACACAACTTCGGGGATCGGGCCAGCACGCCATAACGTCAATCATGTTGATCTGACGCCAGGCTGTTTCCTGTATAGGGGTGTGTTTGGGGTCGTTGTCTTGTTGGAACCCGTTTCAGGGGAATTTCCTCTTCAGCATGAGGCAGCGCGACCTCTTCGAGTGTTCTGCTCTATTCAAACTGATCTATGATCCCTGAGATGAGATAAATAGGCCCGGCGCCGTAGCATGAGAAGCATCCCCATACCTTGATGTTTGTGCCGCCAGGCTTCACTGTCCTCACAGTGTACTGTGGCTTGAGTTCAGTGTTTGTGGGTCATCTAGGGGCCACTAGACCCAAAAAGAACAATCTTACTTTCATCAGTCCACAACATGTTGGCCGTTTCTCTTCAGGCCAGTCAATGTGCTCTTTGGTAAATTATAACCTCTTCAGCACAACTTTTTTTTTCCATCAGTTGGATTTTGAGAGTTCGTCTCGATAACTCGGCTTCACACAGGCGTCTTCAGACTGAGACAGGACTTACGGGTAACTTTAGACCTTCTTTGATCTTCATGCAGCTGATTGTTGAGTCCTTGACATTTTGGCTCCTCTTTGATCCATTCGAATGATGGTTTTTCTACTTTCTTCCACATCTTTCAGGTTTTGGTTGCCATTTTAAAGTCTTTGTGATCATTTTTAGCTGAGCAGCCTTTCATTTTCTATAATCAACTTAATAATCAAACTTTTTAATCAGCTCTTCTGGACAATGTCTGGAGCGACCCATTTTCCTCAAAATTTCAGACGACTGCTCTAGAACCAGCAGGTACAGCATTTGCTGCCGTCCTGCCTTATAAGGACAATAATTGGTTCCTGTTTTTCGAAAAATGAATAACGTTACTAATTGAACTTTCCAGTTCACATAGTATTTCCTAGTAGGAGTAATGGAGTGTGTGTGTATATATATATACACACACTAGTCCGTCTCAAAAAATTAGCATATTGTGATAAAGTTCATTATTTTCTGTACTGTACTGATAAACATTAGACTTTCATATATTTTAGATTCATTACACACAACTGAAGTAGTTCAAGCATTTTATTGTTTTAATATTGATAATTTTGGCAAAAAAGTAAAGAAAAACCAAAAATTCCTATCTCAAAAAATTAGCATATTTCATCCGACCAATAAAAAAGTGTTTTTAATACAAAAAAAGTCGACCTTCAAATAATTATGTTGAGTTATGCACTCAATACTTGGTCGGGAATCCTTTTGCAGAAATGACTGCTTCAATGTGGGCGTGGCATGGAGCCAATCAGCCTGTGGCACTGCTGAGGTGTTACGGAGGCCCAGGATGCTTCGATAGCGGCCTTAAGCTCATCCACAGTGTTGGGTCTGGTGTCTCTCAACTTTCTGTTCACAATATCCCACAGATTCTCTATGGGCTTCAGGTCAGGAGAGTTGGCAGGCCAATTGAGCACAGTAATACCATGGTCAGTAAACCATTTAGCAGTGGTTTTGGCACTGTGAGCAGGTGCCAGGTCGTGCTGAAAAATGAAATCTTCATCTCCATAAAGCTTTTCAGCAGATGGAAGCATGAAGTGCTCCAAAATCTCCTGATAGCGAGCTGCATTGACCCGCCCTTGATAAAACACAGTGGACCAACACCAGCAGCTGACATGGCACCCCAGACCATCACTGACTGTGGGGACTTGACACTGGACTTCAGGCATTTTGGCATTTCCTTCTCCCCAGTCTTCCTCCAGACTCTGGCACCTTGATTTCCAAATGACATGCAAAATTTGCTTTCATCCGAAAAAAGTACTTTGGACCACTGAGCAACAGTCCAGTGCTGCTTCTCTGTAGCCCAGGTCAGCCGCTTCTGCCGCTGTTTCTGGTTCAAAAGTGGCTTGACCTGGGGAATGCGGCACCTGTAGCCCGGTCCACTGCTTCCACAGGTCCCCCAAGGTCTGGAATCGGCCCTTCTCCACAATCTTCCTCAGGGTCCGGTCACCTCTTCTGGTTGTGCAGCGTTTTCTGCCACACTTTTTCCTTCCCACAGACGTCCCACTGAGGTGGCTTGATACAGCACTCTGGGAACAGCCTATTCTCTCAGAGATTTCTTTCTGTGTCTTACCCTCTTGCTTGAGGGAGTCAATGATGGCCTTCTGGACAGCAGTCAGGTCGGCAGTCTTACCCATGATTGCGGTTTTGAGTAATGAACCAGGCTGGGAGTTTTTAAAAGCCTCAGGAATCTTTTGCAGGTGTTTAGAGTTAATTGGTTGATTCAGATGATTAGGTTAATAGCTCGTTTAGACTACCTGAACATGATATGCTAATTTTTTGAGATAGGAATTTTGGGTTTTCAAAATCATCAGTATTAAAACAACAAAAGACCTGAAATATTTCAGTTGGTGTGCAATGAATCTAAAATATATGAAAGTTTAATTTTAATCGGTACATTACAGAAAATAATGAACTTTATCACAATATGCTAATTTTTTTAATTTTTTGGTATATATATATATATATATGTATATATATATATATATTTATTTATTTTGTGGAGCCGGTGGTTTTGTGGTTAGAGTGTTGGGCTCATGATCGGGAGGTTGTGAGTTCAAATCCCACTGAGACCCTCACTGTGCTAAGACCCCTGGGCAAGGTCTCAACCACAAGTGTGCCTCTGTTCACCCAGCAGTATAAATGGGTACCAGTAAAATATACTGGGAAGGTAACCTGTGATGGACTAGCGTCCCATCCAGGAGGAGTTCAACTCCTGATTGCTTCACGCTACGGAAACCGGGGATAAGCACCGGCCTGATGAGCCGCTAGGCTCGGGTGTAAAAACCCAAACAGTTAATCAATCAAATCAATAAAAAAAAATATGTATGCATGTATGTATATACTGTGTACATATGTGTACACACACAGACATATATATATATATATATACACATACTGTACATACGTATACAGCATTTAAAGAGTTTGCTCATGTTCAGACTGTGCGAATCAGAACTTAATGATAATTTTTTGCCTCATTCAACCAAACCATCATGCCCATCGCCACTCCTCTCAAACTCTTGCACACACACACACACACACACACACACACACACACACACACACACACACACACACACACACACCCCGCCCCAATAATTTACCATGATTATGGCGGAGTGGCTCAGAGCTGGAGGTGAAATGACTGAAAAAGAATGAAGGAGATCATAAATAATTATCCTCATGAAATATGACTCAATATGATTTTTTTAAATTACCTTTAAATTAAAGTCACTTAAACAAACAAACAAAAAAATCCTGTTTACGTTTTAAAACTATCAGAATGTATTTATTTTATATATGTTGGCACTGAATGGAATTTATTTCAGGAACGTATGATGATATTCCTGATTTGCTCTTAAAAACTGAAGTTCAGCTCGTTTTATCGGGGACCGTTGCAGATTTTGAGATGAATTGTACATTTTCATGGCAGTCGGAGTCAGAAAAGCTCGTTAATGCAATTATTCTGATAAGTTCTCAGTGATTCTAATATGTCTAGTGGGAAGAAACAAAACATTCAGGGGAATTAATTAAACTGTTCAAAATTAATGAATCGAACATTATTTGGCATCTTTCACCTACTGGATGAATGTTTGATTCTAATTCTCTGTAAAAGCTTAATATATATTCTGTTGTATAGCATGCAGTGGCTGTTTTCTCAAGATAATACCAACAGGGCTGTCGGAGTTTCAGGGATCGTAACGCTGTTCCACGTCTCTGGGAGATGACGGGTAATTGAACTATCAGCAGGCTATTAACCTCGAGTCGCAGGATTTCAGCTCATGAATCATCAGTTTCACTGGAGCCAAGTTGTTTTAGTTAAATTGCTTAGAAAATGAGTCAGATTGCACGCCGGGCCTCCGATTGTGGGAGTTTGAAGGTAGTGAATTGTTTCAGCTGTCGTGTTTGGTTATAAATATGCAAACAGGGTGTGCGAGCATGAGTGGAGAAAAAGTAAGAGAAATCTGTCTTGCAAACACGATGTCACATCTCACCTTACAAAGTGACATCTCATAAAAACTGATTTCTCGCTCAGACTTGGACACTTACCTATTAAATATGAAGTACAGTGATCCATCGCTACTTCTTGCTTCAGTTTCTGCGGCTTCAGTGCATCGCGGGTCTTTCAAAAATATTCATCGAAAAATAAGGCAATTAAGGAACTCTCGGGGGAAAGGTAAGGAAAATTACGCAAAAACAAGGCCAGTTATGCAAAAAAAAACAAAAAACAAACAAAAAACCCAAAACCCGATCCCACAAAATTACTTACATTTTAATGTGAGGTGCGCATCTGTACGTGTGTGTATCTATATTTTATTTACATCTTATGCATCATTTTTGAATGTTGAATTGTTATTCTAAGCATTTATAGCGTTGAATATATATTTATTGATATTATATACACATGTACAAGTACGTATACTAGTGCTTCTCAAATAGTGGAGAGCGTGGTATGATGCTGGGGAGCGTGTATGACCCTGTGGAACAGACTTTTCTGGAATTGTGTACAAGAATTAAGTGTAATTGTACCTCCGTGCCACTAGTTGGTCTCTCATTGTTGTAACATGCTATGGTTCAGTTCAGTTCATTTTCTGTACCCGCTTAATCCTAATTTGGGTCGTGGGGAGGCTGGTGCCCATCCCAGCCAACTTCGGGCGAGGGCAGAGTACACCCTGGACAGCTCGCCAGGCCATCGCAGGGCGGAAACACGCTGACGGCTTTGCAGCTACTCTTGTCGAAAGTCAGCAATGGTTCTTTTACATGCCTCACACCATAGACAGTGAGAGACATGGCCGGCCTTTGATAACCCAGTTAGCTCCACTGGGGGGGGACAGTGACAACCTTGTGGAGAGTGGGACTCGAACCCCCAACCTTTGGATCAGCGATCCAGCGCCCTATACCACTAGACCACCACTGCCCCGGCCACATGCTATGGTGTAACGGTTGTTTCATGAGCAAATGATATGATGTGCACTGAAGAACCCCTCAAGAAACAACACGGAGAATTTCTAACAGGAACGAAGGGAAAGGTGGAGAGAGAGAGACGGAGATATTAAGACATAAATAAGTTGAATGAGTTTAAATGAGGATTTTTTTTAAATTTCAGACACATTGGTGCACTTTAAATCTTTTCAATTTCAGATTAAAAAACATTGTTAATGAAGTTTTTCTTTATTGTAAGTTGAACTATATGTATTTCTTTTTTGTTATTAATGTTAATAAAGATAGATGCAGAGGTGTACTAATAATAATTTTATAGACAAATAATACTATTTATAGTCACTCACGCGGGGGGAGGGATATTTTTCTTCCAGGGGGGGGCGCCACAGAAAATAACTGAGAAGCACTGACGTATATGTCAATCAGGGGGATCGATCCTACGTCGCGAAAATTGGCGGTCACAGGGGGGTCCCCATGGTCCCCATGGTCCCCATTAACCGCGGAAAGTGAGGGATCCCTGTATTTACTGTAAAATAGATACAAGAAAATTGGTAAAAAGCCCAGAAAGTCACGGTTTGTGGTTTATTTCTTGCCTTTCAAAACAGTATCCCCAACAACAAAAGGTACATTATTTACTGTTACTAAAAAACAAACCAAAAAAACCCCACAGCACATTCAGAACGAGCTTCAGCCCCGCCAAAGCATCAGTCCCAAGTGTCGTCACACTGTTTAAAATTTACAGGACATTATTACACTGCTTCACTCGGTACTGAGCGTCTCTCGCTAATCCTTTCTCCGATCGCAGTTAGCAAGATAAATTTACTTTAATTTAGCATAAAGACAGCAGCCAAATGTTCAACGCAACATAATTATTAAACATATTAAAGAATACATAAATTACATATAGATGTTTTCAAAAATGAGTCAAATAAAACTTATCAAGCAAGACGACTATAGTGTGAGAAATAAACCGGTAAACTCATGCCAGTAGCCTTTAGTGCGTACATTCTTTGGCAGGCCCAAATATCTTTTAACATTTCAAATGTTACATGTAGTTTTAAGAAAAAATAAATGGGGTTGGCGCAAAAAGGTTCAGTTTATCAGACACTCACTCATTTACCAAACCGTTTACTCCTATCAGGGTCATGGGGAGACCGGTGACTATTTCAGCCAACACTGGGAAAAGGTATGGTGCACCCTGAGCATCTCACCAGACCACTGCAGGACAACACACACAATTATTCACACACACACACACACACACACACACACACGTTCCCATGTAGGTGCAGTTCAGACCCGCTCATCAGCCTAATGTGCATATCTCTGGACTGTAGGAGGAAACCGGAATACCCAGGGGAAGCCCACACAAGCATGGGGAGAACATGCACACTTCACTCATCTTCTTCACTTATCCCTTAACATCCAGGGATATCGTTGGGGTGCCTTTATGGCGAGACTTGGTGCTGATTTGGCCTGGCGGCGCCCATCCCTCTCCAGGTTGTAGAAAAACGCTGACGGCTTTGCAGCTACTCTTTACGAAAGTCAACAATGGATCTTTTACATGCCTCTCACCATAGACAGTGAGAGACATGGCCCGCCTTTGATAACCCAGTTAGCTGCACTGGGGGGGGACGACAAGTGACAACCCTGTGGGGACTCGAACCCCTAACCTTAGGATCAGCAATCCTGCACCCTAACCACTAGACCACCACTGCCCCGCGACTTCACACATAAAAACACCCAAATCCAGGAATCAAACCTGGGACCTTCGGGTTAAGTCACACCACTTGAAAAAAGTGAGTGGGTCACAAGTTTTGTCTCGAAAAAGGATTACGTAGTTACTTGCAGCATCGTCCAAAAGCGTGAACATTAGGCTAACTGCTAACAGAATGTTCCAAATTGCTCCTACGTGTGAGTCTGAATGGTGTGTGTGTGTGTGTGTGTGTGTGTGTGTGTGTGTGTGTGTGTGTTTATGTTTTGTTTTTTTAAACCCTGCAAAAGTCTGGCGAGCTGTTCAGGGTGTACCCCGCCTTCGCCCATTGTCAGCTGATTGAGGGACCAGTAAATCAGGTGGTGAATGACTTAATTTTTGGTGTTACTCGTACCATAAGTATGTTTGCACCTGAAATGCAACTCAATTTCCTTTTTGCTCTGACCCATTCAGATTCTGATTCTCCATAAGGGGGGAAAACTCATAAAAGGCGATGGATGAAACTTTGTTTATAGATACAACTGTATAGAAATCTTTGTTATAACAAGAGAAAGCTGCAGATATAAAGTGTGCACATTTAAAATAGTAAAGTACAGCAGTTGTACCAAAAAAAAAAAAAAAAAAAAAAAAAGAAAAAGTCATTCATTTTATAATTATTTGTCAGTAATAGTTGTTAACCACAGCTCAGTGCACTGAGTATTATACATAGAGTGTTGTGATCCATCTTTACATCCAAACATAACCTTACCTTAACCATCAGCTTCTGACTTCACAGTTTTCTGAAAATTCTCTTGAAAATTTTCAGGAAGCTTTTATATACAGCTATGATGAGTCCTAATTAATTCTGTACTCTATACACTGCTTTAACCTGCCATGAAGGACTTGAGATTGTCTGATAAAATCCGGGAAACTCGGCATATGAGCAAAAAAAAAAAAAAAAAAAAACAGGCCTCGAAAGGACTCGTGTCGGCTAATCTTGCAGCGAAAATAACACATTAATTTCCCGCTTAATCCTAATTAGGGTCGCGGGTAGGCTGACACCCATCTCAGCCGACTCTGGGCGAGGGCAGAGTACACCCTAGACAGCTCACTTGGCCATTGCAGATGAAAATAATAATAATAATAATAACAATAATAATGTGGGGCAGAATGCTGTCACAGGGGTTAGCATATTCGCCTCACAACAAGAAAGGTCGTGAGTTCAATTCTCAGCCTCAGATTGTTCCTGTGTGGAGTTTGCATGTTCTCCTCACGCTTGCGTGCGTCCCCCACCCACCCTGAGTATCCGGTTTCCTCCCAAAGTCCAAAAACGTGCACAGTAAACTGATTCATTCATTCTTTTTCTGAACAGCTTAATCCTAATTAGGGTCCCAGGGAGGCTGTCACCCATCTCAGCCAACTCTCAGTGAGGGCACAATACACCCTGTACAGCTTGTTATTCCATCGCAGGGCAGAAACATGCTGACGGCTATGCAGCTCCTCTTGACGAAAGTCAGCAATGGTTCTTTTACAACCTCTCACCATAGACAGTGAGAGACATGGTCGGCCTTTGATAACCCAGTTTAGCTGTACTGGGGGGGGGCCAGCAGCGACATCTGCTGACAGTTGGGTTTGAACCCCCAACCTGAGCATTGGTAATCCAACACCTTACCACCGGGCCACCACTGCAGGAGGCTGATTGGCAGTTCCAAATTGCTCATTGATGTGCGAGGGAGTTTAAATTGTTGTATGTGTGCTGGCCCTGCAATGACCTGGTGAACCGTTCAGGATTTACCTACATTTTTCCCCAGAGTCGGCTGAGATAGGTGCTCATTCAATGGTGTATCAAAAGGTAAAGTCCTTTTGGGCTTTTTACACCCGAGGCATAGCGGCTCATCAGGAGGGTGCTTATCCCCGGTTTCCGTAGCATGAAGCGACCAGGAGTTCAACTCCTCCTGGATGAGACGCTAGTCCATCGCAGGTTACCTTCCCAGTATATTTTTACTGATTCCCATTTATACTGCTGGGTGAACAGAGGCACACTTGTGGTTGAGACCTTGCCCAGGGGTCTTAGCACAGTGGGGGTCAAACTGGGATTCGAACACACAACCACCTGATCATGAGTGCAGCACCCTATCCACTACACCACCAGCCCCACGTATTCAATGGTGTATACAGTACAATAATAGGCCTTAATTGAGGTGAAAACACTGGACATTTTAATCACCTGACCAAAATCTAGCTAGTTCGAGCCATATTAAGGCACTCAGAATTCTGTGATCACACCATTGAAGACTTGTGGCGAGTGATAGCACCTAATAATCTGGTCACAGAGAACAAAGCACCTTCAGACTGCTGGGATGGTTATCACAATAAAAAATAATGCATCAAATGCTTTCGATCGAACTTGCTGGTGCTAAAGATCATTCGAAAGGGTTATTCTAAATTTTGATTAATTTAAATTTACACTTAACTAAAGAAGGGACAATGTAAAAAAAAATAATAATAATAATAAAAAAAAAATTAAAACAAATAAGCAGTACTGTCTGCAAAACAGGCGTAGCGTACATCAACAATAAGCTTTCTTTAAATAGAGAAAGAATTTATTCTTTCTCTTTTTGCTTCAACACACTGTGGAAAATTGAGTAGAATATGAAAAGGTCATGGATGAAAGCCATAGGCTTCAAGGTAGCAAACCGCTTCGAAAATCTCTTCTTTCCACAGAAAATCTATTTTTCCTCCTGTTCTCAAACGGGTGATAAAAAGGATAACAAAGTATGGAGTTGACTTCTGGTGCTTTATGCACATTTCTGTTCTTCTGGATCATAATCCATGTTTGTCAAAAGTAATGTTTGTTTAAAAAAATAGAAATGAGCAATCCAATAAATTTGACTTAAGACTGGGGTAGGTGCTGTTTGATGATTTCTTTGGACTGTGGAGGTATCCTGTCCGGAAAGCGCACCTGGAATTCCACAATCATATCCCCGCGTTGAGATGGACTCTTGGGTAAAGGCAGACCCTCACCCCGAAGTCTCTTTATGATTCCTGGTTTAATGATGTCATTACAGGGTAGCGTAATAACCTTGTTGTCTAGGGTAGGAATGTTCACCGTGCAACCACACAGGGCCTGGCAAAGGAAAATACAAAGAAAATTGTGTTAGATAGATGGAATAACAGTAGAGGGAAAATTATATGTAAAAAAAAACCCACCATAAATTCCCAATTACAGTAAAAAAAAAAAAAAAAAAACTAAGTACAGTGGTACCTCACCTTACGAAATTAATCCGTTCCAGAGCCTTTTTCTTAACCTGGATTTTTCGTAAATTGAACCGCATTTTACATGTAAAACGTGATTCATTCCAAGGCTCGCAATACTACCCCCTAAACCCTTTAAAAGTTATAAAAGTAAACCTGCTTCTACTTCAATATCGAACCAATGGTAGACGGGTTTGGCCATATTCCTTTGCGATATCACTCAGAAGCATGCCACGAGCCCGTTTCTTATTTTCACTCAAACCGGAAATCACACGCGCGCAAATGTGTTGACCATGTTTCTTAGCAGAATTATAATCTTAGAAATTTTTATGGAAGGTTAAAGCCTGAGTCAAAAAATAAACTTGCAATTACACAAAAAACTCATGAAACAACAGTAACTCTGTCCTTTACACAAAAAGCATTATGGGAGATGCAGCTCCATAATAGCCAATGGGAGGGAGCTGCATCATCCCTCCTAGCCAATGGGAGGCCAGCAGGGCGGGATGTTGGGAGATAGCCAATGGGAGGGAGCTGCGTTATCCCTCCTAGCCAATGGGAGGCCAGCTGAGCGGGATGTTGGGAGAGTCAATGGAGAGCAACTTGTGCATTGTTTGAATGGTGTGTTTTAATGTTTGAATGGCGTGTTTGAATGGCACGTTGGAATGTTTGAATGGCAGTTTGACGCGTTTCATAAGGAGAACTTGTTTTGTATACAGAGACAATTTTTTTTCGTGACCTGGATTTTTCATTTGCTGTGACTATCATAAGGTGAGGTACCACTGTATATAATAACCCCACTGTTGAATTCGGAATTCTGTATTTTGATTGGTTAGAATGAGGGATTGAATTGTATCAGGCACTATAAGGCCTCTTAATGTTATATAGAGCCGGAATGAAAACATCTAGAATAAATTGACTGAAATACATTTTTTTTTCAATAATTGATTTGGTAGCAGATCTTATGTAGAAACCTCTCACTGTTATTTCTGGAAAGAGTCTACAGTGTCAGATAAAAAGAGTTTTCAGGATGGGGCACTTTGAAGCGCAGCAGCCATCATAAGAAAAATATTCAGAATTATAGATGGAGGGTTGAATTCTTTCAAGCCCAGACTGTAGACTGGTACAGCCAGCCGAGCTATTGGCACATTTGTTTACATTTCCATTCATGGCATTGCCCAGGCAGTCATAGCATATGTAACATGACATCAGTAGTGATTGAGAAGGAACACAAGAAATACAGTCGATCCAATAACAAATCTGTTGAAATGGATTATATAATTTTTTTTTCTTTCGAAAGTCTTCTCAAAATACATACGTAAAATGACAGAAAGATTGATGGATAATGGAGGATAACTGCAGAGCACCATAGTTAAGAAACCATGGTCTTGATTTTGGAATGACATACACCCACCCATCTGTCTGTCCGGTGTTCGTATGCATCTTGATGCTGATTGATTGTCATGAATCCCAGTGCTAACTCACTGTTATGAATTGCTATGCTGATTGGCTGTTATGTTTCAAGATACTGATTGGCTGTTATGCAGCGCAATGCTGATCAACTGTTATGTACAGTATGACAAAGCTGACGCTGTTACGCATCAAAGTGCTGATGATCTGTTATGCATTGCTATGGTGATTGGCTGTTGTGCATCACAATGTTGATTGGTTGTTGTACATCACAATGAATATTGGCTGTTATCCACTCGCTATATTGATCGGCAGTAGTGTATCACAATGCTAATTGGCTGTTATGTATCACAATTCTGATTTGCTTGTTAGACATTACAATTCTGATTGGCTGTTGTGCGAAGTTTTTCAGTCTTGACCCAAAGGAAGTAGGATATTATTGGCAAAGCTTCTACCAATTTTTCTGAAGAATATAGCTTTAAAAATGTCATCATTAATGGTAAAGTCCATTGGGCTTTTTTCACCCGAGCCAAGTGGTTTGCTCCTTTTTGTGGAGCTTTGCTCCTTGATAGTTTCATTAACAAGTTACAATGATCATAAAATGTCATAAACAGATGTCACTGATAATGAGCACATGTTCATATGATGTCTGGAATGGATTTCTGAAATTAATTTGCTTTGTAGATTATCCCTCGATGTCCTTGCCTTCAACCATTCATATCCTTAGCATTTGTCCTGAAGTTCTGAATAAGTCTCAGACCAGAGACCAGACACATTACTCTTTGATGACTCATTCATAAAGAATGTAAATATTCAAATCTTTAAAATATTAAAGGTTTATGTAAATTTTGAATTAGTGACAGTCTGATAGCTGAGTGTGGCAGCCCCTAGAGGTGGGGTGTGGGGTAGGGAGGGCGGGGTTAGTGAGCAGTGCAAAGTTAATTTTAGCTGCTGTTCTCATTTTGCAGTCCTAATAAAGCAACTGAAGAATCAGTCGAGGTTGTAAATACTTGCCAGGTTTGACAGAGAGGTCAAATCATTCCATGACTACAAAGAATCATCCAGAGTTGGACACCAGGCACTTCCACTAAATCCTTAGCAGACATAATGCAAAAAAAACAAAAAACAAACAAAAAAAAAACTTGGACTAAATGGCTTGTTCTTAGATTTTCAGTCTAAATCCAAGACCCAGAAAAACAAACAAACAAACAAACAAACAAACAAACAAAAAACTAATCACACCTTAATCCTCCCCAATACCTGGTTTCAAAAACCTGAATCCATCTTTCTAGGAATATTACTCATCTCGGGTTTTAGAGGAGCAACACAGCCTGGATGAACGACGGAGCAGCTGCCCCATGTGATAAGGAGATGTGTTAGCAATGACATCAGCGCTTTTCTTCAAGGCAACAGCAAAGGGGAATGAATTTGTGTTAAACAGGCCAGGGCTGAGATTCACAAAAACATTTGGCATTGCCAACATGCCCTGCATTTTCATGATCGGTCTAGTGTTGAACAATGGCTGAAAAGTCAAATGGCTGAACAGCCACTAGGTGCCTGCTTCCAAAAACGAATCTACACATTGTAAATGCAGTTTAATTAAGACTACGTGATCTTTAATATGAGATGAGTCTTTATTTGTGTTCGGTGAGGATCACATTCGGCCTAAACATATCTTCGTGATACATGGCCATTCGAGCCAAGTTACCAAGGAGGCTCTGAAGTTTACTCAAAACAGAGCTCTAGAGTACACTCAATGCCCTTACATGCAGATCAAATTTCTAGAAGGATTTTAACCCCTAAAACCACACAATCCCTTAGTGGGGTGTTCTCCTAGCTCCGAACCCTCCAACGTCTGAACTTAGTCTGTGAGTCTTTAGTCTGAACAATTCAAAGCCGCTACTGATTGATGTGCTGAATAATTAGCTGAGATTCTGAAGGCTAAATTTGCGTCTTTATCTTTATCTGCAAATGTAATCATCATAAACAGGCTGACAAAGATTTATGGGCAAGTTGGCATGCCCATGAGAAACCACGAGACAGATGATAGACCAGTTTATTGCCTCTGTGATATTAGAGCTGTGTTAACTTCTCATCAAGTTTCGATGTGGGTCTCTAATGAGTACAATAAGGAGCAGCAGCATATCGAACGCCATCCTCCGGAACAATATTAAACAAAATGAAAACATGTTCTCAACGCTGCCCACCCCAACCCCCACCTCACCCTCCGAGTCCATGAAGTATTGGACATTTGACCTGCTCCAGACAACAGAATAAAGTAAATGCCGTCTGATCTATTTTAAGAAAAGGAGGCTATGTTCTGATAAGCTGGCAGGCCCTGGATACATTTCCTTGAAATTAGCTTCAATTTTCAGGCATAAAGAACCCTGTTGTCACGAATACAGTGCAGACGTGCTTGTATTTTTCCTTGACTGTTGAAATAATGGAGACTTCAGACAGCCAGGTGAGGAAAACCACCCACTTCTTTTAAAATTATAAGCGATTACGGTGACGCTCTGAAACACTCTGGTGACTCAGAAGTCCATTAAAGCTATTCTGAAATGATTACGTGAGGCTTGAAAGTGTTAGTCTGGAGCTAGATCAGGTATTTTTAGTAAGAATGCATTTCTTGACTCTTTTTCATTACGCTTTAGTTAAGAATCAAACAGACCAGAAGCAGGCTTTTCCTCAAGTTGTCAACCTTCCATATAAAACGTCTACGCAAAAAATACTATAAATATTTCGGCCCAATACGCAGCTGGTACGAACAACACAACATTGGTTACGATCACTTATTTCCCAAAATGCTCACTCATAGTAGGGTCACGGGGAGGCTGGAGCCTATCCCAGCAGACCCTTGTCAAACGTTGGATACACACTGAACAGTTTGCCAGACCATTGCAGGGTCAATCCACACAGAACCATTCACACTCACACTCATACCTGGGGAAATTTGGGCTGTCGGAGGAAACCGAAAAAACCTGGAGAAAATCCATACAAGCACAAGAACATGCAAACTCCACACAGAAACCCAAAAGCGCCAAACTCGAACACCGGACCTTATTGCTGGTGAGACGGACATGCTAAACTCTACAAACTCTACCGAGCAACCATCATTATGAGATGGAGATGTATCTTAAGAGAGCAAGACAACAGCACTAGAACTATCCATCACTGGACACTAAACAGAAACCACCTAACATGGAAAGAGGACACCTCACATGGGACATCGGAAGGAGAGAAAAAACCAGCAATACATTATAACGACCCGGCCTAGTGGTATAGGGCGCTGGTTGGGGGGTTCGAGTCCCACTCTGCACAAGGTTGTCACTGTCCCCCCCCCCCCAGTGCGGCTAACTGGGTTATCAAAGGCGGGCCATGTCTCTCACTGTCTATGATGTGAGGCATGTAAAAGAACCATTGCTGACTTTCGTAAAGAGTAGCTGCAAAGTCGTCAGCGTGTTTCTGTCCCTTGATAAAAGGGTTGTGACAGGAAGGGCATCCGACGTAAAAACCTCTGCCAAATCAAACGTGCAAATCAGATGATTTGTTGTGGCGACTCCTGAGTAAAAAAAAAGGGAAAAAGCCGAAAGGAAGACAGACATTATAACGACCCGGCCTGGCCCAGAATAGAGAGCAGTGGTTGCAATGTCACCATTGCATCAGTTCACATGATTTCAACCAATCTTAGAGCATTCCGCAAGCCCATGCAATTTTAAACAAACACTGCAACTTTGGCCAGTCCTTGTTTGGGGCAGTGGTGGCCTGGTGGTACAGGGAGCTGGATCGCTGATCCTAAGGTTGGGAGTTCAAGTCTCACTCTCTACAAGGTTGTCACTGTCCCCTCAATGCAGCTAACTGGGTTATCAAAGGTCGGCCATGTCTCTTACTGTCTATGGTGTGAGGTTCATGTAAAAGAACCATTGCTGACTTTTGTAAAGAGTAGGCTGTATAGCCATCAGCGTGTTTCTGCCCGTTGTTAAAGGGTTGTGTCAGGAAGGGCATCCAACGTAAAAACCTATGCCAAATCAAATGTGCGAATCAGATTATTCGCTGTGGCGAACCCTGGAAAAAGGGGGAAAAGCCGAAAGGAAAAGAAGACTGCAACTTTGGCCAATCCTTGTATCATACCAGGAGTTTCATGAGTCATCGCAGTCCCATTTTGCAAACATTGATCCACGCATCACCATAGGTTACTTCCTTGATTACTCGTTTGAAGACATGAGAATGCGGATTGGTGCCCAACTCTTTTTGATATTTTCCCTGAATCCCATAATGATGAATTGTACTTTGCCAGTCTGCCTCTCAACAAAAAGGCCTGGCTCAATTCTCACAATCTCTGTGAGTTTGCATGTTCACGCCGTGCTTGCAAGTGTTTCCTCCGGGCACTCTGGTTTACTCCCACAGTCCAAAAGCAAGTTTAAATTCTTTTATACTTTGTAAGCCGCTGTGTTTACTGTTTTACTGTGTAAAGCTGTTTTGCAACAATGTCAATTGTAAAAAGTGCTACACAAATAAAACTGGATTGTATTAAATTGAAAACCATGCAGTCGGCTAACTGGCTGTTCCAAATTGCCCCAAGGTACGAATGTTAATATGTGTGTTGTTATAACACATCAAGTTTTTTTAACTTCGGATACAAAATTTGCGCAGAGTGCAACAGTTACAATAACAAGCAGAACCTGTTTTCCAAACTGAGATTATTTAATCAAGATCACTGATCCCAAGGTTGGGGGTTCAAGCCCCACTCTCAACAGGTTGTCACTGCCCCCCCCCCCCAATCCCCCGTGCAACTACCTGAGTTATCAATGGCCGGCCGTGTCTCTCACTATCTATGGTGTGAGCTTTACGTAAAAGATCCATTGCTGACTTTCAACAAGAGTAGCTGCATAGCCATCAACGTGCTTCTGTCCTGTGATGGCCTGGCAAGCTGTCTGGAGTGTATTATGCCCTAGCCCAGAATCAGCTGAGATGGGCACAAGCCTACCCGCGACCCTAATTAGGATTAAGTGTTTCAGAAAATGAATGAATGAAAAAAAGATTATTTAATGATCTAATCATGCCATTTACCATGGTATTTACCTTATACAGTGGTATCTCGACTGACAAGTGTCCCTCATAAAAAATTTTCCATGATACGAGCTTCAATCCCACCAAAAATCTGCCCCATATAACGCGAAAATTTTCGACTCATGAGCTCTGCTGGGGAAAAGGCTTTTCTGGGCCGATTAGCCTTGTATTCTTCCGATTGTATTCCTCTGCACTCTGAGAACGTCTTGTGCAGTGCTTCTCAATTATTTTCTGTGATGCCCCCTATAGGAAGAAAAAAACATTCACCCCCCCAAAGCCCAACTATAAATAGTGTTTACTGCACTTCATATTATTTGCGTGGCGCTTTTTCCCTACAACATAGGGAACACAATGAGAGCGCCACTGCCACCTAGTGTAGAAAAAGTGCAATCACACTTAAAGCTGGTCTACCAGTATGTTAAAAAAGCATGTTCCCCAGGGTCATACGCACCAATTAGCCACGTATTCTTCCACGTGTATTACACCGGGCTCCTTTCTGCACTGGCATTTGTAGTGTGCACACGCACAAAAGTTTTTCTTTACTGTGGTTTGGATTTTTGTGACTTTTATATAGTCTTATTTTTTATTGTGCATATCCCAGTGTTTCTAAGATGCATCGTAAGAAGTTGGCTGATGTATTTAAGAGGAGAAAATCGATTTCTCTTGAAACGAAGCTTGAAATCATAGATAAACATGAAAAAGGAGTCTGATATGTGTAAGGAGTACAGGAAGAATGCATCGGCCATCTGTACAATTCTCAAACAGAAGGCCATGTTGAAGAGTGTTAAACCAGCAAAGGGGGTTAGTATTTATCTGAAGAAAGATCAGGACTCAATGATGAGAAGCAGCAGAAGTGAAGTGATCAAAATTAGTGAAGTGAAATAAAAGTTTTAAAAAAATCCAAAAAATTAAATAAATAAATAAAGCGTAAAAAACCTAGTAGTGTAAGTTAATGTTAAGTGCTATTCTTAAGTTCAGATGCACTTACTGTATTGTTTATTGACATTGTTTATTTTGTTTAATTATTAGTTATTGTTAATTAGAGTATTATTATTAATGGTACTGTACATGTTGTTATTATTGTGAAATGTTTATTGTTACATGTTTATCTTAAATATATTATGTCAAAAATACACGTTTGTGTCAGGTTATATGAGTTCGGGAGGGGGTTGGAACGGATTAATTGGTTTTCTATTGTTTCCGATGGGAATTTTTGTTTCGTCTAACGGACATTTCCACTTACGAGCTCGCCCTTGGAACAGATTAATTTCGTAAGTCAAGGTACCACTGTACTACCTTTGCTCTCCACCAATGCATTATGACAACATTCTTTCTTTCTTTCAAAGCAGCCAACTCATAATTTAACCAGTTACCAGGACTACACGTAGTACTGTATATACATATACATATATACAGAACTACACCCGTAGTTGTATGATGTTTATGTTTATGTATGATATTGCATGATTATATATTCCTAGTTTGGTGGTTAGACCTTTTTGGAGGCGAGGACAGTGCACTCTGGAGCATTACACTGCAACATGACATTCCTCGATGCTCACACTTCAGTGGGAGAGGATAAACCAAGTAATGGTACTGAGCAGGCAGAAAAGCTGCACTGTTCAGAAGTATGGAGCTTTCAAGCCCTTACATCACACTTTATCTGAAGCACCATGACTTAGACCAGGAATATATTATCTGTGCTTGCTTTCTGAAATCAGGCTACTGAGGAAAAACCTGATGCATTCACGGGTGTGAACTTGTAATGGTGACAGTTTGAGAAATCGTATAAGGTCAATAGTAAAGAGCCTAATCTGGATCCAGCTGGCATGATGTGAGCTAAGCCTTCCAATTCATGCTGTAATAGGAGAAAAATAAAGAGACAGTTGTCAGTTATAAGTCCGTAGTAAATCTGTCTAGTCTATGTCTGGGCCTTAAAATTCCCAGCAGCCAGCTGATCAAACAAACAAGCTCACTGTATCTGAATGCACAGGAGACTCAAGGGGTGATGGAACTGCTTTTCAAATACAGTGGTACCTCACCCCTTACAATAGTCCCAACAAACGAAAAATCCAGGTTACGAAAAACATTTTCCAAAATTTTTAAGTTCTCCTTACGAAGCGTGCCAAACGTGCCATTCAAACATTAAAATGCACCATTCAAACATTCAAACAATGCACGAGCTGCTTTCCCATTGACTATCTTCCAACAGCCCGCCTCGCTGGCCTGCCATTGGCTAAGAGGGCTGACGCAGCTCCCTCCCATTGGCTATCTCCCAACATCCCGCCCCGCTGGCCTCCCATTGGCTAGGAGGAATGACTCAGCCCCCTCCCATTGGCTATTATGGAGCTGCATCTCCCATAATGCTTTTCTTGTAAAGGACAGGGTTACTGTTGTTTCATGTTTTTTTGACTCAGGCTTTTAACCTTCCATAAACATTTGTAAGATTATAACTCTGCTAAGAAGACATGGTCAACACACACACGCGCACACACACACACATGCGCGTGTGTGATTTCCAGTGCGAGTGAAAAGAGGAAGCGGTCTCGTGGCATGCGGTTGAGTGATATTGCAAAGGAATATGGCCAAACCCGTCTACCATCAGTATGATATTGAAGCAGAAGGAGGTCTTAAAAAGGTATATATTTTATAATTTTATAAGGGTTTAGGGGATAGTATTGGGAGCCTTGGAACGAATCACGCGTTTTACATGTAAAATGCGGTTCAACTTACGAAAAATCCAGGTTATGAAAAAGGCTCTGGAACGGATTAATTTCGTAAGGTGAGGTACCACTGTATGCACTTTACAGAACATTAAAGGTCTCATTCAAAAACAGTAACTTACAACCCTGAAAAGTTTAAATCTATATTTTATTTCATGCTAAAATGTATGAGTGGCACAGTGGCGTAGCTCACAGCAACAAGGTGCTCGGTTTGAGTTCAGGACTCAGGCGTTTCTGTGTAGAGTTTGATGTGCTTCCAGGGTACTCCAGTTTCCGCTCATAGTCCAAAGACATGCACATTTAAGATAATTGGCTGTTCAATATTGCACTAAGATATGTTTGTGTGTGTTGGCCCTCTGATGGACAAGTGAGTTGTTCTGGGTGTACCTCACCTTCGCCCAGTGTCGATTGAAATAGGCTCCAGCTTCCCTAGGACCCTAATAGGGCTAAGTAGTTCAGCAAATGACTGATGAGTGATTACAGTGCAAATCTCATCAAATGTGTTGTAATGTGAAGATACTAAAATCCTCCATTGTTTATAAAACTTAGGAGCAAATATAAGATGATTCATTGCAAGGGTAAATACAGTTCAGATTGCATGCCTTGTTATCCACATTTGATTGTGAAAAATGTGATGGGGTGTTGCTCAACACAATTTTGGGTCTCCATTCATGAACTCATGCAATCTGCTTTGCAGGACTGCAAGACAGGGGTGCCAAATCCTGCTCCTGGAGATCTACCTTCCAGAAGGGATTCGCTCCAACCATAATCATGCCCACCTAACCATCCAATCATCTAATCAGGAACTTTGAAATGTCTTAAGACCTGACTGGATCTCACACGTCACATGGGCCATATTAGAGTTGGAGATAAAGTCATCTGGAGGGTAGATCTGCAGGAGCAGAATTGGGAACCCTAGATATAATACAATAAGTCTGTCAGCTGGTTAGAAACCTAATTTGCATTAAATATGTGGTGAAGTAGGCAGTGGTGACCTGGAGGTAAGGTGCTGGATCACTGATCCCAAGGTTGGGGGTTTAAGCCCCACTCTCAACGGGTTGTCATTGTCCCAGAGTGCAGCTAACTTGTGGTTATCAAAGACCAGCCATGTGTCTCACTGTCTATGCTGTGCGGCATGTAAAAGAACCATTGCTGACTTTCGTAAAGAGTAGCTGCATAGCCGTCAATGTTTTTTCTGCCCTGCGATGGCCTGGCAAGCTGTCCAAGGTGTACTCTGCCCTTGCTCAGAGTTGGCTGAGAATGGTGACCTCCACGCGACCCTAATTAGGATTAAGCAGTTCAGAAAAATGAATGAATGCATGTGGTGAAGTATTGTGGAATATTTGTAAAAAAAAAAATTTAAACCAAATGTGGTAAAAAATAAACGGGGGGTGGGGGGGGCATCATCCCGGCTGCTCAGTAAGAAAAGTAGAAAATACCTCGGTAGCAATAATCTTTACACTATTTCAATAGAAAAATGAAGAATGTGGTTGCAGCAGACTTCTAAAGGTAACCAAAAAAGAAGTGTTATGATCTACTACTACTGGACACTAATATTTTCATGGACTGCATATATCCTTGATCACAGCATGTAATCTTCTTGTCATTGTTGTTCCAGATGTTCTGGTCGAGGCTCAGCAACATTAATGCGATGATACAGTGAAGTCGGCTGATGACCTGAATGTACTGAATGAGCAGGTTATCACATCAAGCAAGAAGCATTGAGGAACTCTTTTCATCTATGTATTGGCACCCCCGAGTCCTGACCTTAACCCTACTGAAAGTTTTCGGAATGTGACGGAGAAGACTTTATGGAGTGGTTCAGTTTTTCCCTCATCAATTCAAGACGTCGGTGAGAAATGAACCCGACACAGGTTGGAAATAAATGCTACGTTTCTTTTTTTGAAACAATGGCTTGATGATTACATGCTGTAAGCAAAGCTAATGTCGGAACAACAACTTATTTGTATATGTGGCTTTTTTTTTTTTTTTTTTAGTCGGGCAGTGTATAATTGATACAGAAAGTATTACATTTAATGTCGGTGACAGTGGTGGTCTAGTGGTTAGGGCGCAGGATCGCTGATCCTAAGGTTGGGGGTTCGAGTCCCCACAAGGTTGTCACTGCCCCCCCCAGCGCAGTGCAGCTAACTGGGTTATCAAAGGCAGGCCATGTCTCTCACTGTCTATGGTGTGAGGTTCATGTAAATGAACCATTGCTGACTTTCGTAAAGAGTAGCTGCAAAGCCGTCAGTGTGTTTCTACGACCTGGAGAGGGATGGGGCTCCACCAGGCCAAATCAGCCCAAGTCTCGCCATGAAGGCGCCCCAACGACATCCTCGCATGTTAAGGGATAAGTGAAGTGAAGTGAAGACCAACTACTCGAGTTCATTCATTCAGTCAGCCATTTAATCCTACTTGGGTCACAAACGTCATCTCAGCTGACTCTGGGCAAAGGCGGTGTACACCCTGAACAGCTTCCCAGACCAGACAACACATTAAAAAGCATTCACGCTAACACAATTTGGGGAGAAAAAAACATTAGTTATTTGTAGATATTTAATTGGCTATGATTAGCTTCAGTAAATGAATACCCAATAAGAATAGTTATTGTTTATTTCGTCTGTGAGGGGCAGTGGTAGTCTGGTGGTATAGGGCGCTGGATCGCTGATCCAAAGATCTGATCCCCCTGATCCCCCCCCCCAGTGTAGCTAACTGGGTTATCAAAGGCCGGCCATGTCCCTCACTGTCTATGGTGTGAGGTTCATGTAAAAGAACCATTGCTGACTTTCGACAAGAGTCTCTCTCTCTCTGTCTGATACACACACACACACACACACACACACACACACACACACACACACACAGTGTGCTAACGGTTAAATTAGCAGCATCCAGATGAACTAGTGCAATTTGAATGGAAGAAAATACAATATATGAAGGGACCCACTGCTTACAGTCTGTGTGTGTGTGTGTGTGTGTGTGTGTGTGTGTGTGTGTGTGTGTGTGTGTGTGTGTGTGTGAGAGATACCTCAGGTCTGCTGGAATACTAAGAAAGGCATGATTCCATTGCAATTCAGTCAAAGAAATCCCATATGCTCAGTATTATGTACTTTAGAAACTTTATATGAGTATTGTATGAGTATTGGTATTTTTCTCTGCATGCAAAATTCGATTATGGAATTTTTTTGATTATTTGATTTGTGTGTAATCTTGTCTGGACTGGACATGCTGGATCGTGGGTTGTTTAGTTTTGTATGAAAATTGGTCAAGACCTGAAAAATACTTAAATGTTTCATACCTTTTACATATAAACAAACTGATGATGATGTTGCCAGCAGCTGTGTTGATGAAGATTTTGATTTTGATGTTGATGAAGAAGAGGCATCTGTTAATAAAAGTGTGATGACTGGTGTTTGTGAAGATGTGATTTTATCTGCTGAGCAGGATATAGATGAAGATGATGATGCTGAGGGCAGAGTTGATGAAGCTTACTTGTATAAAGAGATCAGAGAGTTTTGTTATATGGTTTTCTTATATATAGTTTTCTGAATTTCAGTGTGATTGTTTGAACCTGACAGTGTTTTTTTCCAATCAGTATCATTTGAAGGCATTTGAGCCTTTATATAATGATCAAAAAGATACATACTGATCTTATTGGAATAAACAGAAATGAAAAAAAATTGTCTTTTTTTTGTTAATTTTTGGGGGTTACCACGGAGACTGATGGGTTTAAAAAGGGCGTGTCTGATTAAAATGAGGATGATTTCTCTTATCATCTCTTCATAAAACTCTTCCTAGACATGTTTTCTAAAAGTTTATATGGCTGAAGTGCATAAAAATGTTTGGTTGCTGAGGACTAATGATGTTGGAAGAAGT
This sequence comes from Plotosus lineatus, assembly GCA_024760905.1. Taxonomy (NCBI): domain Eukaryota; kingdom Metazoa; phylum Chordata; class Actinopteri; order Siluriformes; family Plotosidae; genus Plotosus; species Plotosus lineatus. Next base: position 49,863,358 of record CM045734.1, read on the forward strand.
GCAATCTTTGTGCTCATTTTTCTCTCAAACGACTTTTGAAATTTTTAGTTGAATGCTGACACAAGAAATTACATAACTCGGTCAGTTTTCAAGGTATTGACAAACTTTTTGCTGCATTTTGCAGCTTTGGGCCTCCTCTATCTGACTGTGTCAAAAAAAATCTCATTTTTCATTTTTGGACCCAAGAACCTATTTTCGGTGGAGTGGCTCACTTTTGTCAAGAGTAGCTGCACAGCCATCAGCATGATTCTGAATTGTGATGGCCTGGCAAACTGTCCAGGGTGTACCCTGCCCTCACCCAGTGTTGGCTGAGATGGGCCCCAGCCCTCCCTGACCCTAATTAGGATTAAGCGGTTCAGAAAATGAATGAATGAAAATGTGCACAGTTTGGCTCTAAAAAAATTATTAACTAACCTTTGTTTGGAGGTCTGTCTGTCTTCCTTTCGGCTTTTTCCCTTTTACTTGGGAGTCGCCACAGCGAATCAACTGATTCGCATGTTTGATTTGGCAGAGGTTTTTACGTCGGATGCCCTTCCTGTCACAACCCTTTTAGCAAGGGACAGAAACACACTGACGACTTTTCAGCCTACTCTTTACGAAAGTCAGCAATGGTTCTTTTACATGTCTCTCACCATAGACAGTGACAGACATGGCCCGCCTTTGATAACCCAGTTAGCCGCACTGGGAGGGACAGTGACAACCTGGTGGAGAGTGGGACTTGAACCCCCAACCTTTGGATCAGCGATCCAGCGCCCTATACCACTAGACCACCATTTGTGGACTCTACTGGAAAAAAACAAGTCCAAACCATGGTAAGAAAAAACTCCTTTTGCATCCTCATGAATGTTGTTCCCCAACACACCTTTCTAAAGAAAATCCAGTCTTTTTTTAAGGTAAAGAAATACATTTCTGTTTTCCTGGAACCGTTTCAGCACAGAATCAAATGCTGGCGTACACTGTTGACTGATCTACTTGCATACAATATTTAATACTATCACCACATACTTGAGTTGCTGGTCAGTGAAGCTGGACGTAGAGCAATACCGATATATAGAGATCACAATATATCTGCCGTTCTGCGTTGGCGTCGCCAGTGGTCCATTATCACACTTACATTTTTTTCTATTCAGTTGATTTTTTTTTGTCTACTTTTAGCAAAACATAGACTTTGTTACCGCACCACTAAGGGGTTGCTGTGGTTAATCCATAACTCCTCCCACATCTTTAAATAGTTTTTTACGAATCTTTCACCGACTCTTCATAATATAATGCCAATGTGAACCTGCTACTTTATTTTTCGCATTAAATCAGCATGTGGGGGTTTCATAGGAAAGCATGGAGTTTTATAGTACTGTAATATCCAGATTTTTCAATGGAAGTGAAACGAAACAGTGCGGGTAACACGAGTCTTTCCTGGAAGATTCTCGTGTAATTTAATAGACATTTTTCACATGATTTTAACGCTTACTTGGCAGATCATTACAGCTGGAGATTCCTCAGAGCCAGAAAAAGTGTTCTATGATGTCCAACAAGGATTTATTTATGCCCCATAATGTTCTGCTTTTATAATATCCCTTGACTGGCTTTCACTCCTACACTTATGATGCACGATCACACTTGCACTGTTTGGGATGTACTAATATTATTTGAAATGTGGCTCAGAAAATGTCTTAAAAACACAATATTTTCATTATTGTAAAAGAAAAAAAACCACCTTCTGTAGGACATATGCATGCAAGATCTCAAGGAAGCTGCATCAAAGAGAAAAGAAAGCACACACCTCCTTAAGACTGACTTTGGCAGTGTATATGATGTTGGAACCATCCCTCTTAAAGTGCGGGTTCCCCTTGTCTTTGAGCACAAACACAACATCAGCTGGAATGTTCTCAGGTGTCTCATCGCCCTCTTTAGGGAAGGTGATCTTGGTCCCTTCTTTCCAGCCTCTTTTGATAACGATATTAAGGATTTTGTCTTCTGTCCGCGTTGTTCTTCCATCTGGATTGAGGCGGCGGCGAGTAATGCGCATGCGTTTAGTACATCCGTGGAATATTTCCTCCAGAGATACCCGTAGGTCATGTACCACGGGAGGATCCTGAACCTTCCTCCTGGTGTTGCTGCTGCTGTGCAAAGATTCGTTACGAGGTCTTCGACCTACCCCCCGATGGAACCCATTGAGACCATTAAAGCCGAAGTGGCTGAAGGAGCTGAATGGATCATCATCTCCATCCATGTCAATGTCCATATCATGGTCCCCAGCACCGTTACTGGTGTTCCAATGACGTCCAGAGCCAAAGAAAATATCAAAGGGGTTTGAGCCACCAAAAAAAGATGCAAATGTGGCGTGTGGATCTCCATGGAAAGTGTAGTGATACGTGGTGCCTGGTCCACTAGATGAGCCAGTTCCTCCACTTTTAAGTCCTGAGAAGAAAAAACAACATATGTGTAAATGTTGACTGGTTCTATTGGTTTTCGATTTGTTTACCCAGTTTCAATTCCTCATTATCATTCTACATTTTAATTCTTTGTTGACATTTTTGGGATTATAAAAGTGATTCAAATTCTTCAGAAAGAACAAAATTTGAAACACCTTCCTCCACTAACCTAATCAGGTACCCCAGATGTGTTCTAATAAGTCTCTAATGTAGATTATCTGATTCTATGAGGGAGTTGTCGTCACATATTTTGCAATAAGTCATTACAAATAAAAAAAAAAAATCAATAAAACATTCCAATGACCTTTATAAGTGGACTCTATCAGGATGACTCTCGGACTCGACCAGGATGACATCCACAGGGCATAGGCACTATCTGAATGCTTTGTAACGTCAATCATACTAGTATTTCGTCTTCACAGTTACCAGATTTTAGCTGAGAGATTTTTGACCGCCACATTAGACAGGGTTTATCATCGATATCATCATGAATTTTTTTAAAATGTAAAAAGGTTTTTCATCGCTCCATTTGAATACCTGGGTGCAAAAAGTGCTTAGGTCCCATTTTCCAAAAAAAATTTAGCTGACACTACCGCCATCAAGTAGAGTGTCGTGTGCATCATTTAAAGCCAAAAATCATCAAATATAAGTAGTTAAGGCTCAATACTGATATACAGCCTTCCCCGAATCTACTATATTTTTGTGCAAGAAATACTCATGTCTTTGCAGGAGTTTCGGAAATGAAAATGAGCCAAAAGGAATTTAAAGCTTTGGGTTAAAGCTACCAAGTCAGGTAATTTTTTTGTACAACATAATTAATCAAATAATAAAGTGCAAGTGAACATAGCAAAATCACTATTTGGCAACAGAAATTGAGCGAAATGGCATTTATGTGGTAAAAGTTCTGAAGTCCATGCATTTTATAGCAAGAAGTACCAATGACCGAAACTGATTTTCTTCTTGTTTTTTTTCCGTAATGAAATATTAGCTTTCCATAGAAATGTGTCTGTCTACTTTGTATAACCACTAAATGTTATGTTTTTAAAAAAAGCATCTGCAGCATGTTTTCAAAAATTTGACCCTTTTATATCTCAAAGGTATTATTTTGAGACTAACGTACTTCTTGCACTCAGGTCTTCAATCCCATTGTGTAGAGTTTAGATCAAACCTGCTATGGTTGTTCAATATACTTTTAAATGTAATACTCATCCATCTGTCTTATCCGTGCTCTTTATCTGTATACACTACAGTCTTCTTCTTCTTCTTCTTTTCCTTTTGGCTGTTCCTTTCAAGGGTCGCCACAGCGAATCAGCTGCCTCCATCTCACCCTATCCTCTGCATCTTCTTCTCTTACACCAACTACCTTCATGTCCTCCTTCACCACATCCATACATCTTCTCTTTGGTCTTCCTCTAGACCTTCTGCCTGGTAGTTCCAACCTCAGCATTCTACTACCAATATACTCACAATCCCTCCTCTGTACATGTCCAAACCATCTCAATCTAGCCTCTCTGACTTTGTCTGCAAAACCTCTTACATGTGCTGTCCCTCTGATGTCCTAATTTCTGATCCTATCCATCCTCGTTACTCCCAGAGAGAACCTCAACATTTTGGTACCCAGGTACCCAGAGGAAACCTACACAAGCACACATAGAACATGCACAGCAAAGAAATGCCCTTACTAAGCTCAGGACATTCTTTCTGTGAGGTGATCGTGCTAACCACTTTGCCACTGTACAGCCCTCTGTATATATTTTAATCATTAAATAAATTGTCATGGGCAGTGGTGGCCCAATGATGGATTACTGATCCTAAGGTCAGGGGTTCAAGCAGTTCAGAAAATTAATGATGATTATATGAATGAATAAATCATAATTTGTTGAAGTGGATACTTAGATAATCAGACAGTATAATTTCATTAATAGGGTACCACAGGGTTTCGCATTTGGTCCAGTGTTATTCACTATTACAGCAAACCAATGCCTCCTGCAAAAAAAAAAACCCAAAATACCAAAACTGGTTCTGCGAACGCAAATCAACAATACTGAGTGAAAGATAAATGTCTTTAATCTCAAATGATATGTCAGCCATTAAGGAAAATTTGAATTGCAGCAGTCTTTGGTGGTACAATGCTGGTACAATACACCATACTGTGTTATATCTTTCAGAATAAATACACTAAATATACAGTGGTACCTTGACTTACAAAATTAATCCGTTCTGAGGGTGAGCTCGAAAGTTGAAGTGTTCGTTATATGAAACAAAAATTCTCATAGGAAACAATAGAAAACCAATTACAGGGATCCCTCACTTTCCGCAGTTAATTGGGACCGAGATCCCCCCCACAACCACCGAATTCCACGAAGTAGGCTCAACCCTCTCAACCCCCTCCTGACTGACGTATATGTACATGTACTAGTATATGTGTATATAATATCAATAAATACATATTCAATGCTATAAATGCTTATAATAACAATTAAACATTCAAAAATAATGCATAAAATGTAAATAAAATATAAATACACACACATACAGACGCGCACGTATGCACGCAGATGCACTCAGATGCGCACCTCACAAAAATGTAAGTATAGTAGTTTGGATGGGGGCTTTTGAGTTGTTTTTTTGTTTTGTGTTTGTATAGGGTTTTTTTTTTTTTGCATAATTGGCCTGGTTATTGAGGCATTTTCCTTAACTTTTCCCCTTCTTCTTCCTTAATTTCATTATTTTTTAATTCGATGAATATAAAAAAAAAAAACGCGATGTACTGAAGCCACATGAATAAAAGCGCGAAGTAGCCAGGGATCCCTGTAGTCCGTTCCATCCCCCTCCTAAACTCATATAACATGCCATAAACATGTATTTTTGACATAGTGTAATATATTTAAAATAAACATGTAATAATAAACATTTCACAATAATAACACATGTACAGTAACATTAATATTACTGTAATTAACAAGAAATAATTAATAATAATACAAGAATAAACAAAGTCAAAAAACCTTACAGTAAGTGCATCTGAACTTAAGAATAGCACTTAACATTAACTTACACTACTATTTTTTAAAACCTTTTATTCATTTAGTTAATTTTTTGGATTGTTTTAAATGTTTTAATGAGGCACGTACGTATGACCCTGGGGAACATGCTTTTTTTAAACATACCGGACCAGCCTTAAGTGTGATTGTGAATCCTCTACACCAGATGGCAGTGGCACTCTCACTGTGTTCCCTATGGTGTAGGGAAAAAGCACCGAGCAAACGATATACGAAGCGCAGTAAACACTATTTATAGTCACACGTTGGCACTGGGGGAGGGGGTAAAATGTTTTTTTTTTCTTCCTATAGAGGGCATAACAGAAAATAATTGAGAAGCACTGCACAAGGCATTCTCGGAGCGCGGAGGAATACAGTAGGCCCTTGTTATTCACGGGGTTTGATTCCAGCCCCTCTGCGAATCAAGATAATCTGCGAGTTCTGTACCCAGAAGTAAAACCCCATGCATCATATTACATGCGCAAATGATCAACCGGAAGTAAAATACTATGTATCTATTACATGTGCTAAAATATGCTTCTTAAACACATTCTATAGACAGTCTTACTCATTACTATAGTATTAATGTAGTAAAATGTGGTAATGACTCACAAATCTTTTTTAATTTTGTACTGTGATATTTATTAATAAAATATATACTGTATTCAACATGATAAGTGCCCAGGGAGCTTAAAAAATTGGAGTGGGTGGGCGCTTATTAAATATTTTTACCAGCGGAATGGAACGGTAAGTGCATCGAGGTGGAAAACATGAATAATAACAACAATAAAAGAGTTTTACTGGTATTTGTGTTATTCATTTTGTGGTATCAACCAAACTACTTACATGAAAGCTGAGAATAACCAGAAAACATCATAAAAAAAGACTTTTCCTTCCCTTACTTTTCCCTCCTGGTGATTTTCCTTTAAACATTTCCTTTAAACATTTCCTTAAACATTTTCCAAAGTAAAATTAGCCAATCAACATGAATGTCAACTTTAGAACATGGCAGGGTTGAACCAATGTCAACTTTAGCGCATGGCACCCAATCAAGGAACATAAACAAAAGCACATGGTCAGGAATGAAGTTGTGAGCAGAAGGGGTGAAAAATATTGGTCATCACTTTCTGATAGCTCCATCTCTGGCTCATTGCTTCATTTATTCAAGGCAACCTATAGTTTTGCTTTAACAGTTTCTATTGGTTCATCTTGTTGGAAATTTACCAAGAGAACACAGCAAAATATTTTCCTGTTTTTAAAAGCACAGCAGAACAATCAAACGTGTTGTTATTGATGAACATTGTAGACATTCCCCAGTGGCAGGGGGTCTTGAAATACACATAAACTCACTTTTACAGGCAGTGAACGCCTCATTTTATGGTTACAGAGATTGATCGAATAAAATTGGTAAGTTTGATCTCCAATTTTGCTCCCAGTACACATGGGTGGTTATTAGACATAGGATAAAAAACATTGGGGGGGGGCCTTATTGGAGCAAGGCGATAATTACATCAAATATGGTAAACATTATACAGCATATACAGGGATCCCTCACTTTCCGCAGTTATTTGGGACCGAGATCCCCACGCGACCATCAAAATCCGTGAAGTAGGATCACCCCCCACCCCCAAATACTCAATGCTATATTCAATGCTATAAATGCTTATACAGTAATAGCAATTAAACATTCAAAAAATAACATAAGATGTAAATAAAATATAAATACACACACATACAGATGGAACTGCATGAGAAGAAGAAGAAAGAAAACAGTTAGATGAGCAACGCCGCCAAAATCAAAGTCCCCCCAAAACACAGACCATAACAAAAAGAACATAAAACAACAAGAAGTGCAATAAATTGGATAAACAAAACAAATAGATAAACATGCTACACCACATAACATAAAATCACACACAAACATTCTAAATATTACCTTAAGTACTATACTGGAATAATAATTGAAAAAAAGCTTAGAGGCAGTGATGGTCTAGTGGTAGAGGACGCTGGATCGCTGATCCTAAGGTTGGGGGTTCAAGTCCCACTTGCCACAAGGTTGTCACTGTCTCCCCCAGTGCAGCTAACTGGGTTATCAAAGGTGGGCCATGTCTCCCACTGTCTATGGTGAGAGGTTCATGTAAAAGAACCATTGCTGACCTTAGTCAAGACTAGGCTGCAAAGCCATCAGCGTGTTTCTGTCCCTTGCTAAAGGTTGTATCAGGAAGGGCATCCGACGTAAAAACCTATGCCAAACCAAATGTGCGAATCATTCACTGTGGCAACCCCTGATAAAGGGAAAAAGTCGAAAAGAAATCTCCTCATTAATACTATCGTTCTTTACAACAATTCAGATGATTATTCCTCTTCAGGCACTTCAGAGGAAACTGTCGTTTCTTCAGGAGAAAGTCTTATTTCTTCATAAGAGACATCCAACGTCATTACCTTTTTCTGGCGCTAGCCGGCGTTTGAGTGGCATCATAGAGCTTAACCGGTAATTAAAACAAACTTAAAAAATGCTCATTGACAACTTGTGCATGAATAAGGAAAAAGCGGCGGATACATCTCAACCAATCAGCAGGAAGGAGGACAGCCAATGGCTGAATTTGAATCACGTGACAGTTGCTCGGCAATCCGTGAATATGCACAGGCGCGAGTGCAAAACCGCAAATAGTCAAGGGCCTACTGTACACGTGGAAGAATACAAGGCTAATCGGCCTAGAAAAGCCATTTCCCCAGCAGAGCTCGTAAGTCAAAAATTTGCTTGTTTGATGGGGCAGATTTTTGGTGGGATCAAAGCATGTATCATGAAAAATTCGTTATATGGGACACTCATAAGTGAAGGTACCACTGTATATGATTTAAGAAACAGATTTATGTTCTATGCATGTCTTTTAGAAATTTTACAAGACATTTTTTTTTGTTTGCACAAATATATTTATGGCTCCATAACATACTTCTGCTTTGTAAGGTCTGGTATATGCACATCCTACAGCTGTAGTTTAGGTGATGATTTTATTGACAAGCTATTTCAGAGTACCAATTAGCAAATGTCAGTTAACTCAACAACTAAATTTGATTTGGTTGCAACTGCGCAAACGTCTCTAGCAAGGAGCCTGCCAAGAGTGTGTGTCACTCTCTTTCTATTTTGGATACTGAGAAAAGTCAACACACATTTGGACAGATGAGTACCGTACCCAGTCATTATATGTCATAAACAGCGTACCTTACTTCTATTCTTGTCCTATAGAGAGTATACCATGGCGGTTGTTGTGCATTATCTTGTCAAAATTTTACTGGAATTACCAGACAATAATTACATCATATTTTCATAGAAGGTTCATCTGGCTTTGAACATCATCTGCCAAATGTAAATTGATGGCATGTTGCAGACATCTTTCTCCAGAGTCTGTCTGTGTTCCTTTCGGCTTTTTCGCTTTCACTCAGGAGTCGCCACAGCGAATCATGTGATTCGCACGTTTTTGATTTGGCAGAGGTTTTTACGTCGGATGCCCTTCCTGTCACAACCCAAGTGACAGAAACACACTGACGGCTTTGCAGCCTACTCTTTACGAAAGTCAGCAATGGTTCTTTTACATGCCTCTCACCATAGACAGTGAGAGACATGGCCCGCCTTTGATAATCCAGTTAGCTGCACTGGGGACATCTTTCTCCAGAGTGACTTACAATTATCATTTTGATTCGACTGAGCAGTTAAGGGTTAAAAGCTTGGCTCACAGTCTAGTGGTATAGGGCGCTGGATCGCTGATCCAAAGGTTGGGGGTTCGAGTCCCACTCTCCACAAGGTTCTCACTGTCCCTCCCAGTGCAGCTAACTGGGTTATCAAAGGCCGGCTGCAAATCTGTCGGCGTGTTTCCGCCCTGCGATGGCCAGGTAAGCTGTCCAGGGTGTACTCTGCCCTCGCCCGGAGTTGGCTGGGATGGGCACCAGCCTCCCCGTGACCCTAATTGGGATTAAGCGGTTACAGAAAATGAACTGAGCCTGGCTCTAGGGCCCATCAGTAGCAGCTTGGCAGCACTGGACCTTGAACCCCCAACTTTCAGATTAGTAATCCAGATTTTCAACAAATGATCCATCGCAAATACATACTATTTTGTGCATACTATCAAATCCAGTAGAACAAATACCGCTGTATTCCCAACAGATCCAAAACACACAGCTTGCATCTGAAAAACAAGACTATACAGCTCTCTAAAAATAGATGAGTCATTCTGGCATTTGTTCTAGTATGTATTCAACCAGGGAAAGATAAAACATTGCAGGCCACAGGACATACTCATATATGCATATGCAGAATTGGGCTCTTGCCTTTATACTGTATACTTACTGTTATATATTACACTGTTTTTCAAGATATTATCATTGCTGCTTGGACATCCAAAAATCAGCAGGATGCTTAATTGTCCAACAAAACCAGAAACTCTTGGAAAATCATGAGCCACTTACCATCCTCGCCATACTGGTCATAAATGGCCTTTTTCTTTGGGTCACTCAGAACTTCATAGGCCTCTGCGATTTCTTTGAATTTTTCTTCTGCATTCGGATCCTTGTTTTTATCTGGATGGAACTTCAGGGCCATCTTCCTGTAGGCCTTTTTAATTTCTTCCTCATTGGCACCAGACTGAATGCCCAGGATCTTGTAGTAATCCTTTCCCATGGTTTCGAGTGATAATATCTTTCAGTAACCAACCTTGTCCTGCAGGGAAGGACAAGTTAGCATTAAATCAAATACATATCCTATGAAATATAAATGATTGCATTAAAAAAGTGATATAGGACTCAGTGCATGCATCATGAGATTCCCAGAATTTTTTTTTTTAAAAGTCCACAAGTTGGCATAGTGGTAAGCACGTCCGCCTCAGGGCAAGATGAGACTGGGCCTGAGCATTTTTGTGTGGAGTTTGCATGTTCACCCCAGGCTTGCATGTGTTTCCTCTGGGTACTCAGTCCAAAGACATGTATGTATATTAGGCCTTCTGGCTGTTCCAAACCACCCCTTGGTGATAGTGGATGTGTGAATGGTTGTATGTGTGTTGACCTAGTGTTGGCCTGGTGTACCCCGCCTTCACCCAGAGTCAGCTGGCATAGGCTCCATCCAGAAGCTACCTAACAAATTCAACCAATCATGAACAATTACTATTCTGATTACTAATGTTGCAGCTTTATAATCACAGATAAGGGCACACTGTACAACAGATCTGAATTTCTAAACTCCAGGCCTCACCAAGAATGTATTGATCTAATAGCATGCTTGGTAGGTAAAGGTAGGTACTTGGAACTTGCTTAAAAAAGCTGCACTATGGCAGATCGGATCATATCTGCTGATCCATGGCCATAATTTAAACTGCATTTGTGAGGTGCTGACTGACACACATCTGACACAGAGCCCTGGACTTAAATGATCTGGAATCCTGCTGTCATCACTCCTAATGTTTTGAATAACTTGTCAACCAAAGCATGTAGATGATCACTTTGGTTCCTATAAAGATGTGGTGGTGATCGGATCACGATCAGATAGATCCCAGGTATTATCCACTACTAGTACACTCAGTCTTGATACTGGTTTGGTTGGATCTTGTCTGAGATCAGTGACTGAGACAACAAAGCAGGAATCACATCATGACCAGCAGTGATGGACTGAATCGAATCTGACTGACATCCTGATTACATACGAACACCCTATGGTGTCATGTGGCGACACCGTCGGTGGTGCTGAAGAGGGAAAACGGTCGGTGACGGATCAAAGCTCCTGACGTCACCATAGCGCGAGTCGCGAGGTCTCCCGGTAATTCCTCAGTGATCGGAAAATAATCGGACGAGTATCCTCATCCTTGTAGACAGTACAAGAGACTGAGGACAGGCATCAGAACGCTCGAAGAGCTGTGATAAGCGAATTAAAGGGGGAAATAGATTTAAAGGTCAAAATGAAACGTTTCAGTTCGACTAATAATCGACCAGATTATAAGCACTATAATAATCGACTTGATTATAATAATAATCGACTATATTATGAACACTATAATAATAATAATCGACTATATTATAAACACTATAATAATAATAATCGACTATATTATAAACACTATAATAATAATCGACTCCTATTATAAACACTATAATAATAATCGACTATATTATAAACACCACTGGATTAAGTCCTCAGGCCTGAATTTTGGTGTTTGCTAAAATATGACTGTTATAATTACTGAAATAGATTGGCATATATACATTTGTAGTGCAATTTAATCAGACTTCATATAATAAATAAACATCACATCATTCAAAAAGCAGAAATAATTCAGTATATCCGGGGAAATAATGTTTAATATACAAAAACATGTCCATTTATTCTGATCATGCTGAAAATAATGACAACAAGCTTGAATCTGGTCCCAGTTCTTTGTGTCGGAGGATTATTATGATTATTGTTTTATGATGATGATGATGATGATTATAATAAAACATAAAGAAGCGCGAGCTTTAAATCTTCCCCCGACATCCCCGGCGCTGCAGCAGTCACGAGCCCCAGCCTGACATTCCCGACAGATCCGTTTCAAAGCACACTGATCCACAAACAGTGCTTTCTAATGTTAATAGTGTTTAAAACCGGAAAGAAAACACACACACACACACACACACACACACACACACACACACAACACACACTCAACCGCGAATCTTACCGTGTCCGAGTCTCGCTCTGCTGACTGGCGGCTGCCGCTTGTCTGAAACGGAACTCCATTGGTTTAGCCACGCCCACCGGCACACGGCACTGCTGTGATTCCCTGAGCACTCAGCATCACAATCACATTCCCCATGTGCTGAGGACAGGAAAAGCCTATTATCCCATAACTTGACATCATAGAAATCTCTGCGCGCGCACACACACACACACACACACACACACAGAGAGGAAGGGTGGAGAGAGAGAGAAAGAGAGAGCGAGAGAGGAAAGGTGGAGAAAGAAAGAGAGGAAGGGTGAAGGGGGGGTGGAGAGAGAGAGAGAGAGAGGACAGGTAGAGAGAGGGAGAGCGAGAGAGAGAGAGAGAGAGAGATGGAGGGAGGGAGGAAAGATAGAGAGAGACAGAGAGAGGGAGAGATGAAAGGTAGAGTGAGAGGGAACAAGAGAGAGAGAGAGAGACAGACAGACAGGGAGAGAGAGAGAAAGGGAGGGAGAGATGGAGAGAGGAAAGAGAGAGAGAGGGAGAGAGGAAAGGTAGAGTGAGAGGGAGAGAGAGGAAGGGTGAAGAGAGAGGGGTGGAGGGGAGAGAGAGAGAGAGAGAGGGAGGGAGAGAGGAAAGGTAGAGAGAGGGCGAGAGGGACAGAGAGAGAAAGAGAGAGAGGAAGGGTGAAGAGAGGGGGTGGAGGGAGAGCGAGATAGACAGACAGACAGGGAGAGAGGAAAGAGAGAGGGGGGAGGGAGGGAGAGGAGAGGGGGAGAGGAAAGATAGAGAGAGAGAGAGAGACAGAGAGAGGGAGAGAGGAAAGGTAGAGTGAGAGAGAGGGAGGGAGAGAGAGAAAGAGAGAGGAAGGGTGAAGAGAGGGGGTGGAGGGAGAGAGAGAGACAGACAGACAGGGAGAGAGAGATGGAGAGAGGGAGAGAGGAAAGAGAGAGGGGGGGAGGGAGGGAGAGGAAAGATAGAGAGAGAGATACAGAGAGAGGGAGAGAGGAAAGGGTGAAGAGGGGGTGGAGGGAGAGAGAGAGAGAGAGAGACCGACAGACAGGGAGAGAGAGGGAGGGAGAGATGGAGAGAGAGAGAGAGGGAGGGAGGGAGGGAGAGAGGAAAGGTAGAGAGAGAGAGAGAGAGAGAGAGAGAGAGAGAGAGAAGGAGAGAGGAAAGGTCGAGTGAGAGAGAGAGGGAGGGAGAGAGGAAAGGTAGAGAGAGGGCGGGAGGGACAGAGAGAGAAAGCGAGAGAGGAAGGGTGAAGAGAGAGAGAGAGAGAGAGAAAGGGTGAAGAGAGGGGTGGAGGAGAGAGAGAAAGAGAGAGAGAGAGAGAGACAGACAGACAGACAGGGAGAGAGAGAGAGAGAAAGGGAGGGAGGTAGAGAGGAAAGGTGGAGAGAGAGAGAGAGAGAGAGAGAAACATTAATGATGGAACAGATCAACTCATCTCTCTTCTCACAGTTTTTTACAGTCAGCGGGAACTTCATCTGGTCGCGCGATGGTGTTGTGGTGAGCACAACCACTCCTGGAACTCTGGTTTCGTCCCAAAGATCAAAGATTATTTTATTGCACATTAGGCAAAATTGATCCACGGTCTGGATCTCAGTGTCAGTAGTTGTGTGTGTGTTGGCCCTGCCATGGGCCGGAAAGCTGTTCAGGTCAGTGACGGCTGACATAGGTGCAGCCTCCCTGTGACCCTAATAGTAGGGGTTGAGTGGTTTGTTAAATGAGTCAGTGAGTGGAACTACATCTGAACTTAATCCAACTGAGATATTGTGCTCTTTAATTTAGCAACTTATTACAGCCACGGGGCGACACGGTGGCGTAGTGGTGAGCACGTCCGCCTCACAGCAAGAAGGCCTGGGTTCGATTCCCGGCCTGGGTGTTTCTGTGTGGAGTTTGCATGTTCTCCCCGTGCTTACGTGGGTTTCCTCCGGGTGCTCCGGTTTCCTCCCACAATGCAAAGACATGCACAGTAGGTTAATTGGCCGTTCCGAATTGCCCGTAGGTTCACATCGTGCAGAAGGCAACAGCAAACCACTGCACTAATCCTGCCAAGAAAACCTCCATGAAGATGATAACCAGGGCGTTGTCCTTCATGGCAGGTCGCCAATGGTCGTCCTACGACTCAGGCACGAGATAGATGGATTACAGCCACAGTTTCCTTTTCCAGTTTTTTCCATTGACCGAACACTTTAGGAAGACTTTTCAAATGTCCGCAAGATACGATCCGATATGATATGATGATACGATCTGACTCTGCTACCGTATGATAAATCAACATTTCATTCATAAGCATCAGATAATAAGAAATAAGACATTGTTTAAAATCCATTAACTGTCAAACGATGATTCATTCAAAGCAACATGGCGGCGTAACGGTTAGCATGTCTGCCTCACAGTAAGGTCCTGGTTTTGAATCCCGACCTCGGCGAGGGCGTTTCAGTGTGGAGTTTGCATGTTTGCAAGTTCTTCCTGTGCTTGTGTGGGTTTCCACTAGGAAATCAAGTTTCCTCCCACTGTCCAAAGACATGTCGTCATTCATTTATTGTACGAGTCGCTTAATTCTTTGAGGATCACAGGGAGGATGGAATGTATAGCAGCCCATTCTGAGTGAAGGAACTCACAGTCACACCCAGGGACAATTTTGGAAAAGCCAGTGAGCCTTTTGGATGAGCGATGGGGTTGAATTCGTCGAAGTTCATTTTCTGAACTGTATAATCCCAATATTGGTCAGGTCAGGTTTTGCCCTGCTACTGGTAACATGTAAGCCAGTACAACCTGTTGCACGGTCTAGTGGTCGGCGACTAAACCGGCTCCTCCACCAGGGTCCAAATTTGTTGAGGAGGGTGACGAACAACCCAGTAGGAATAAAAACAAGACCTACCAAAGGGCGGATGAACTCTTGAGAGTCAACGGCCAGCTAGCTAGAGATGGTGTCGCAATAAAGCTTCCCTGCAGAAAGAACTTTGGGCCTCGACTGCGGATTTTTTTTGTCCTTTGACAAAGGCTGTTATGGCTGCTGCCTACGCCAGAATTCTGGCACGTCA
>CM045734.1:49883563-49893563 GCA_024760905.1 Plotosus lineatus
ATTGGATATGACTAAATTAGGGTGAAAATTGGGGGGGGGGGGTGTCAGGCTGGACTGTAGGTGAATCTGGCACCTATCCAAATGACTTGAGATGAAAAGCGGGGAACATCCTGAACAGGTCACCAATGGATTACAGGGCTCACAAAGAGGCAACCACCCAATCGCACTCACATCTGCACCTCTGGGTAATTTAGATTAGCCAGTTGGCCAAATGTGTGTCTTTGGACTGTGGGAGGAACCTGGAGTACCCAGAGAAACCCGACAGAAACACAGCCATGACATGCAAACTCCAGACAGAGAGACTCCAGCTGACTGTGAGGTTAGAACCCAGCACGCTTTTGGTGCTAACCAATATAGTCACTAAACTTAGCTTCCTTGCTAAAAACTGCTGGATGCTAGTAACCAGATTCATGTTTAATGACGCTCCTTACAGCTGCAGGGACATGTGATCCTGTGTCCCAGTGAGGACCACATGGCTGTGTATATAATAAAAAAAAAAAATAATAAAAATAAAAAAAAACTCAATTCAACTCCAAGTAAAGGCTGCATTTCCTGCAAACTTGAACAATGGTTCAACTTCAAGGGATAAACAATACAGTATACTATGTTTAGGAACATTCCGGTCTGGTCTGTGTAAGAAATGATGGAGTCTATCCAAAGCTTTTATTTTTTTTTTTTCTCTTTCTTTCTTTCACCATGGGATTTTTCTTGGACGGATAGTAGGCGTATGCTATCCAGTGTTTCCTCCATCTCTTCTCTTCCTCTCATCCCACTCGTCTAACACGGTGACCTGAGTGTGTGTGATCGTGTATGTGTGTGTGTGTGTGTGTGTGTGTGTGTGTACAACTGATATACTAGATAGCAAACATCCAATTAGCAAAATGAACACCTGATTATCTCGATGTAACTATCAGAAAGGAAAATAAAATAAAAACAAGTGTGACTCCCCAAGTTCAAGCACATCATCACAGATCATTTATAGCCTCTGCACACACACAAAAGAGACAGAGCAGGTGCAGCTCCATCAGCAGAACTTGGTACTGCATTTCCTAAATGAATTATGACATGAGGCAGAGCTATCTTTAAATCCTGGCCCTTCTCGAACGCAAATATCCAGGAAGCTAACGTCCACTTTACTACGAATATATTGCTAGGCAGTCAGTGGGACAGTGGCGTGCATTATGATATATATATATATATATATATATATATATATATATATATATATATATATATATATATATATGTATAATATAACGGACGTTGTAGGATGATGTGAAAACACATCAAAGTAATCACATCATATTCTGAATGATCCAATGGCATTACTGTTTTGGATTCCAATTGATCATAGTCTAATTCTGGTGCATGGATATTCCCAGAAGACTTAAGCAGCTGGTGTGTTGATGACACAAACTAGGAAAGTTGCGAATGGAAACTTTGAGTCCAGCTCGTCGGTAAATTCATGACAGTCGTTTCCGATGAACTTTCCTTCTGATAAAGCAGAAGCTCAGCACCCGTCTTCACATTCACAGGGTCACTCATCAGTCATGAGGAACTTTGCAATATGCTTCCTTATATTTGCTGTCAAGATCCTGTCATATTACAGATGTGAATATATCACTACTCAATAGATCTGCTCGCCTTCACTGCCAGACAGTTTATAACAGGTCTATTACAAATTCACAGGCAGCTTATTACCAAACATCATGTCATTTATTCCAGTCAGGGAAAGCCAGAGTGCTGTGCAGTTTGGTTATTTTTCCCAGTCAACATTCAGACTAAGCCTGAAACGTACTGAGCTGAAACAGGAAACCAGCAAACTGTACTGGACCTGAATCTCCCAAGATCTGCAACTGCTGCAATTATATGGATTTGGTTTATTTTAAATTCGTGGCGCACTAAAAAAAAATACTAAAAATAAGCTCCTCCAAGAGCGATCCATCAGCAGGTCTGTTATATCCAAAGACCTCAGAAATCTTTTTGGCTGCTAAAAAAAAAAAAAAAAAAAAACATCACTTCAATAAAGACTGCTTTGGTGATTCACAGATTTATGGCACAGACTTAGTTCTTCAGATGTAGAAAGCTTGGAGCCATTACTGTAATATATTGTTCATTCCTTCATTTTCTGTAACCAATTAATCCTAATTAGGGTTGCGAAAAGGCTGGCACCCATCTAAGCCAACTCCGGGCGAGGGCAGAGTACACCCTGGACAACTCGCCAGGCCATCGCAGGGTTCTTTTACATGAACCTCACACCATAGACAGTGAGAGACATGGCTGGTCTGTGACCATGGTGTGTGGTCCAGTTAGCTGCGCTGAGAGGACAGTGTCAACCTGTGGAGAGTGTGGCTTGAACCCCCAACCTTAGGATCAGTGATCCCGCACCTTTATCACCAGGCCACCACTGATTAATATATTGTTTTTAGCCTTAAATTAAAACTAAAAGACAGTAACAAATGTAGCATTTTTGCCCAATAACTTGTCACTACTACATAAATCACTATTAGCCATTATTACAGCACGTAATCTCCAAAGTATCGTTGCTTCAGTTGGTCAGGTAGAGGCTCAGCAACATTATTTTGTGTACATAGGATGAGGTCTGAATAAAAATGACAGTATCCAACTTATATATTGTGATAATATTCACATAGAATCCTAAAATGAATCTGTAAATTAATGCGAATTTCTCACCTTTACTGCCCATGTCTGTATATAACTGCTCGCATAACTTATTTATATAGTCTGCACATGACTATTATCACCTTATATACTGCCCTTAACTCAGTGGTTCTTAAATAGTGCGATGACAGGGGGGCGCGCGTGTGACCCCTGGGCACATGTTGTTTTTTGCCGTATTAGGATAATGTGTAATTCTACATCCACTACAGCAGGTGGCAGTGGCTTCCTCACTGTCAGAGTGTGCCCAGAGGTAAAATAAGAAGTGAAGTTAATAAACCCACCATGGAAATTTTAACAGGGAAGGAAAGAGAGGCGCAGAGAGACGGAGACGGTGAGAGAAACCGAAAACTAAGTTGAGGAGGTATGATGAAGCGGATGTAGCACTCGGCTTCACTGTGCTGCAGTGAGAAAAGGAAAGATCGCTGTGTTTACTGTTTCTGAAAACATTGGCAGCAGACAGCATGAACCGAAATAAATTCAGACGTCACTTAAAGACATCCCACCCCGATCATGTGATGAGTCGCGTGAGTTTTTTCTGCGAAAATGTGCTGAGTATTTCCAACAACCATCTCACTTTGGGAATGCTAATCAAGCAAACCAGCGAGCTCTGTTAGCATCAGATAAGGTGGAGTACCAAACTGCTCAGTGGAGAAAACCCCACAGCACAGCAGAAGAACTGATCCTACCTGCAGCACACACAGTCTCTGTCATGCTGGATCACATCACTGCTGTGAAAATAAGTCCAGGTCCCAGTTCAGCATTGAGCAGGAGCTGAGAGTTCAGTATCGCACTTTAAACTGGCTTCGAAAAGCTGTCAACTGCGAAACGTGCTCATTATAGCCATTAATCTGGACTTAATCATTTTGACAATAATAATAATAATAAGAAGAAGAAGAAGGGCCTGATGATGTACGCCTCCACGTGGTGGGCCTGGATAGGGGATTTTCCCTGAACTAAACGTACATCACCCAGTTAGGGCTGACCCCCCGAAGCTGGTTTACTACTGGGTTACTGAACGGAAAAAAAATTTTAATCTTTCACTTCTGAAGCCCAGTCAGCCTCCCTCCAGTAATCAAACCTGCTAAACTGGAAATGGGACTTGCCCCAGGGGGAGGCAAAGAACCCGTCCACGAATATCCTGGATGAACCATCTAAAATCCACACTACTTGAGTGTGCGAAGGCGACTGGTTGGCCTGAAAATCCACGTATCAATGGCAAGTCGCTAAAGCAACATTGGGACAATGCCAACCCTTTGTATGCTTACCTGACCCAACAAAATTTGCGAGATCAACTCCGGCGATTAAAGATCTACATACGCCGTGATGCAGATGATAATTTCCCTGCAAGTGTTCAGGTACCTTCTCAAGAACCCAACGTTCGGATAGAGGCAGACCCTAAATCGCAGATGAATGCCCGCGTCCTTCTCTCCCATCCTCCCAATGAAGTTTGCCCACCTGACGGCAACAATGAAAATTCCCCTGGCTTTCCATTTTCTGATTTGACCAATGACTTGTCCACATCTTCAGTTCATGATGATCATATTTCTGTTTGGTTTAACCGTTACCATAGAGAAATTTTAGATTCACCGATTGACAAAAGGAAGCCAGTTAAAATTGCAAGAAAATCTTTTCCACAAAATGAAATCATTTCTGTAACTCTTGAGGCGGAGTGTTCCCTGCATGAGATTAATTGTTGCATGTTTGCTGCTATTCGAACTTTAGAGGAATTACATACAGTTTCCAAACCTTCCAACAAGAAGCAAGAAAAGCAAGAAAAGTCCAGAAAACCGGTTTCAACGTAAATTAAAAAAAAAAAACAAGGAAAGACATGTCATGGCTGGAGCTTTACCTTAATTTAAGATCTCATGGCAAGTCAATGTCAAGAAGACAAAAGACAATTTGGAGAAATTTAAAGGCAAAATACAAAACAACTAAGGAAAAAATTCTCCTTCAAATACTTGATTCCCTTAAGGCAAAGGTTAAGATTTGGACAGAGAGAAAAAGAAAATGGGAAAAGAAGAATAAATTCATTAGACAAAACAAAATATTTAAAACCAACGAAAAACAATTTTACAGGCAATTAAATACACCTACAAGTAATGACGACTAGAGACCACCCATGGAATCCAGTGAGAGGTTTTGGTCACGGTTGTGGTCTATACCCAGCAATTGTAACCTTGAGGAACCATGGGTGGAAGAATACAGCAAAGCCACGTCAGAAAACGTGAATTGACCGTTGCTGTATCTCATTATTTCGGACTGCCTGAAGAAAACAATAAAAATGTCCAAATCTAACACAGCTCCAGGACCTGACGGCATTCAAAATCGGTTTTGGAAACTGTTCCCCTGTGTCCAACCACATCTGCTCATTTGTTTTGATTCTTTGATGGACACAGGAGATGTCCCTCCTTGGTTCTGTAAAGGTCGCACAATACTCCTCCCAAAGAAAGGAGATTTGACAGATCCTAAAAATTCCTGCCATATTACCTGCCTGAATACTATTAGTATGTACAAAATGTTTACAGGGTGTTGGACAAATCTCGTGTCATCCTATTGTTCCTCCAATGAAATTATTTACCCGGAGCAAAAGGGAGACAGAAAGGGATGTTGGGGATGCAAGGATCAGTTATTGGTCCAGAAAATGATAGTTGAAGAGGCTAAAACTTACCACTGCGAACTCTCAATGTGCTGGATTGACTACAACAAAAGCATCCGACTCTGTCCCTCATGAATGGATTCTGAAGTCTTTGCAATGTGTTGGCCTACCTGAGCGATTACTCCATTTACTCAAGTCTTTAATGAGTTGCTGGTCAACTCAGCTTGAGATGTCCTCGCAAGGTCAGGTTAAGACTTTAGAACCTATTTCAATTAAGAGGAATATTCCAGGAGGATTCTTTTAGTCCTCTGCTTTTTTTGTTTGTCACTTAATCCCTTGAGTTTTTTGCTCAATAAGGAGGAAGGTTATCATCCAGGACCTCCACAGCACAGATCCCCAACACTTCTTACTCGTCTCCTTTACATGGATGACATCGAGCTGATTGCCAAAGGAGATTCCAAATTGAAGAAACAAATTCTCCTTGTCGAGTCCTTTTCACAGGATATCGGTATGACTTTCAGACTTGATAAATGTAACATTCTTCATTTAAAACGTGGAAAGGCAATCGATGATGGATCAGTTGAGTTACATGGAGGAGGAGTGATTGAGCGTCTCGTGGAAGGCCAATCGTACATCTATTTGGGGATGCAAGTTCGAGACAAGCTCCAGAATGCCCACATAAAAGACAAACTTCGGGCCGAGTACAAATCTCGTCTAAAAAAGATCTGGAGTTCGGAGCGAAATGCGAGAAACAAGGTCAAAGCCACAAATACTTACGCAGTGCCAGTCTTTTCTTACTCTTTTGGTGTTGTTGATTGGACAAAGGACGACATCATGAGTCCTGATCTCCTTACAAGAAGGATCATGTCAGATTTGATCATGATGGTATTTTATAGTGTACTTTTGTACATATTTATTTATCTGATGATCCTCTTGTGAAGCAGATCAAGACTCACGATGAAAGCAAGGACTTCCATTGTTATCTTAAACGCGCCAAGGCTGCTGGACAGAATCTCAACGTCAATGTTGATTTTGTCGATGGCGAAGTACTGCTGGACGCTACATCTGTGTGTGAACCGGGTGATGTCTTTCATAAAATCTGCTCAGAGTCGTCATTTCCAGGAAAAACTGTCTGGAAAACCACTACATCGTGTTTATGTGCAGTGTGTTGGGCGGAACAGTAATCCTTCGGACTCCTTTACCTGGATGAAGACAGCTGGTCTGAAAAGTGAAACTGAGGGCTTTCTATTTGCTGCTCAGGACCAGTCACTTTGGCACAAACGTCTTATCTGAAAAGACATGATGGCATGGCACGTTCCTTTTATCGTCTCTGTCATGCGTGTGGTTTTGACTCAGAGGTCCATCCATGGTCCGACCCTGATCATGTCCAGGGCGTCATGGAAAATGATCATTTCAAGCTTCTTTGGAATCGGCCCGTATACAGCCTGAGGAGAATTGAAGCCAACAAACCTGATCTTGTCCTTTTTGATAAATCCAATGGAATTATTAATATTATTGAATTTTCTGTCCCTTTTGACAGCAATGTGATTGACAAGATTCAGGCAAAGCATGCAAAATATGCGGACCTCGCCTCTGAAATCCAAAGTTTGTATCCAAAGTACAAAGTCGTCCGACTCCCCATTGTTCTCGGCGCCCTCGGTTTGTTACCTCCTGATCTATTAACACAGATCAAGAGTGTGCCTGAGTTTGTTACGGGGAGCACAGACATTCTGACAGTCTGGGCAATGCAGACGGCTGCAGTGTTGGGGAGTCTCCATATTCTCCGGAAAGTTCTAGGTGGGTTTGACTAGGCAGTGCTTTCTGGGAGAAGTCCCATTCGCTGTCTGGGCTGCGTGTGGAGAGGGTGACTGCCCTGAGCTGATGATGAGCCTAACCAGCCTGACTGTGCCAGGATCACCTGATCCCTCTCTGCTGCATATAAATCTTTACTGGAAATAATAATAATTGTTTTATTCATTTTTGTTTTGTAGGTTAAAGTGTTTTATATATTGTGCACCTGATCAATTTGAATTTATTATTATTTATTGATTTTATTTAAATTTTATTTTTCAGTATTGAATGGTTCAAATTGTTGGTCAAAAAATGCTTACAGTTTAAATAACAATACTTTTAATTTCAGGAAAATTGATGCACTTTAATCTTTTTGTTCTTCTTCTTCTTCTTTCTTCTTTTCCTTTCGGCTGTTCCCTTCAGGGGTCGCCACAGCAAATGATCTGCCTCCATCTCTCCCTATCCTCTGCATCTTCTACTCTTACTCCAACGACCTTCATGTCCGCCTTCACCGCATCCATAAATCTTCTCTTTGGTCTTCCTCTGGGCCTTTTGCCTGGTAGTTCCAACCTCAGCATCCTACGACCAATATACTCACTATCCCTCCTCTGTACATGTCCAAACCATCTCAATCTAGCCTCTCTGACTTTGTCTCCAAAACATCTAACATGTGCTGTCCCTCTGATGTACTCATTTCTGATCCTATCCATCCTCGTTACTCCCAAAGAGAACCTCAACATTTTCATCTCTGCTACCTCCAACTCTGACTCCTGTCTTTTCCCCAGGGCCACTGTCTCTAAACCATACAACATTGCTGGCCTCATCACCGTCTTGTACACTTTTCCCTTCATTCTTGCCGATACTCTCCTATCACACATCACACCGGACACTTTTCTCCATCCATTCCAACCTGCCTGCACGCGCTTCTTCACCTCTTTTCCACACTCTCCATTGCTCTGGATTGTTGAGCCTAAGTACTTAAAATCTTCCACCTTCTTTATCTCTGCCCCCTGTAACCTCAAAGTTCCTCTTGGGTCCTTGTCGTTCACACACGTGTATTCTGTCTTACTAAGACTAACCTTCAATCCCCTCCTTTCCAGGGCATACCTCCACCTCTCTAGATTTTCCTCCACTCGGTCTCTGCTCTCACTACAGATCACTGTCATCTGCAAACATCATAGTCCATGGAGATTCTTGTCTAACCTCATCTGTTAGCCTGTCCATCACCATAGCAAACAAGAAGGGGCTGAGAGCTGACCCTTGATGCAGTCCCACCTCCACCTTGAACTCTTCTGTCACACCGACAGCACACCTCACCACTGTCTTACATCTATCATACATGTCCTGCACCACTCTAACATACTTCTCTGTCACTCCAGACTTCCTCATACAATACCACAGTTCTTCTCTCGGCACCCTGTCATATGCTTTCTCCAGATCCACAAAGGCACAATGCAGCTCCTTCTGACCTTCTCTGTACTTCTCTATTAACATCCTCAAAGCAAACACTGCATCTGTGGTGCTCTTTCTGGGCATGAAACCAAACTGTTGTTCACAAATGCTGACCTCTGCCCTTAGTCTTGCTTCCACTATTCTTTCCCATAGCTTCATTGTATGGCTCATCAACTTTATCCCTCTGTAGTTGCCACAACTCTGTACATCGCCCTTGTTCTTAAAAATGGGCACAAGCACACTTCTCCTCCATTCCTCTGGCATCTGCTCACTTTCTAAGACCTTGTTGAATATTCTTGTCAGAAAATCTACTGCTACCTCCCCTAGACACTTCCATACCTCAACTGGTATGTCATCAGGGCCAACTGCCTTTCCATTCTTCATCCTCTTCAATGCCCTCCTCACTTCTCCCTTACTAATCTTTGCTACTTCCTGGTCCTCAACGGTCACCCCTTCTACTCTTTTTCTCTCTCTCATTTTCCTCATTCATCAGCTCTTCAAAGTACTCTTTCCATCTTCCCAGCACACTTCTGTCATCAGTCAATACATTTCCCTCTCTGTCCTTTATCACTCTAACTTGCTGCACATCTTTCCCATCTCTATTTCTCTGCTGTGCTAACCTGTATAGATCATTTTCTCCCTCCTTACTGTTCAACCTATCATACAAGTCATCATACGCCCTCTGTTTGGCCTTTGACACCGCTACCTTCGCCTTACGCTGTGTCTCCCTGTACTCCTGTTTACTCTCTTCGGTCCTCTCAATGTCCCACTTCTTCTTGGCTAACCTCTTCTTTTGTACACACTCCTGCACTTCCTCATTCCACCACCAAGTTTCCTCATCTACTTTCCTTCCAGAGGACACACCAAGTACTCTCCTACTGGTCTCCCTGATCACATTGGCTGTGGTTGTCCAGTCCTCTGGAGGCACTTCTTGACTACCCAAAGCCTGTTTCAACTCCTCCTTGAAGACAACACGACACTCTTCCTTTTTCAGCTTCCACCACTTTGTCTTCTGCTCTGCCTTTGCCTTTTTCACCTTTCTCACCATCAGTGTCATCCTGCACACCACCATCCTATGCTGTTTGGCAACACTCTCACCCACTACTACTTTGCAGTCACTGACTTCCTTCAAATTACATCGCCTGCACAAGATGTAGTCTACCTGTGTGCTCTTACCTCCGCTTTCATAAGTCACCCTATGCTTCTGTTTCTTCTTGAAGAAAGTATTCACCACAGCCATTTCCATCCTTTTTGCAAAATCGATCAACATCTGTCCTTCTGTGTTCCTGTCCTGGATACCAAACCTGCCCATCACTTCCTCGTCCCCTCTGTTGCCTGCACCAACATGTCCATTGAAGTCTGCTCCAATGACCACTCTTTCACCTCTGGGGTACTCTGCATCACTTCATCTAACTCACTCCAGAATCTCTCCTTCTCTTCTAGCTTACATCCTGCCTGTGGGGCATAAGCACTAACAAC
>CM045734.1:49898563-50036063 GCA_024760905.1 Plotosus lineatus
TCACAAGTGAAGAGAGCAGAACACAACCTGAACTTTCACCACACTCATCCCATCTGTCATCTGCTCGTAAAAAAGATTGAGATAACCATAGCAACAGAGACAGTGGGGGTGCAGTCTGCATCACACAGTGTCCCAAAGTGAAAGACGATTCTCACTAGTATTCTTTTGGTCTAGGAATGCGGGTTGTTTGTTTTTTTTTTTTTTTAAAGAATGGTTTATCTGCTGAAGCAGTCCCTGGGGTGTCCTTTCAGGTGTCCCATATCAATTTTATCTGGCTTCACATTTGGGAGATAAGACAAATGATCTCAAAGTTAGTATGTCTGCAATTTATTAGGTGTTTACTGTTATTTTTGGATTTTTCTAAGCAGCAAGAAGTGGGATTAACCTATAAGACTACCATTTGGTGGTGCAGATTACATTCAGAAGGATCCAGGATCTGTAATTATTCAAGAAGACCAGCCAAGTTCAGTTTTTACTGGACTGCAGTCATTCACATCACCGTAGCAACCACATCAAGACAGTGGACCTGACATTACTACACATTGCGTCCCCTATTCTATCTGCATCCCGATATTCTGGATACTGGATTGTCATCATTGTCCAACATTTGGATTCGTAATTCAATCAAGTTGTCAGATTGAGACTGCCATGTACCAACCAAGACAGGATTACTCCATCCATTATCTTTCCCATTTATTCCTCAATGTCATAGAAGAAGCTGGAATCAGTCCAAGATCACTCTGGGCAAGAGGCAGAGTAAACAGGTTGCCAGTCTATCACAGAGGCAATCAGACACTCACGTTTATATTTATGGATAATTTAGAAAGGACAGTTGAACTCTATCAGTTGAAGGTTTTGGTTTGTTTGTTGTCCTTGTTCAACCATCGAGAGAGCATGGAAATGCTACACAGATAATGATACCCAGCCAAAGAATTTCATCATCCTTCATATATCCACCAAGTCTAACACTTATGCTTGTTATGAATCCAAAGTTAAGAGTCTCATCCCAAGTTATGCCCTGAACTTGAATATACAGACGCTCCCCGACTTCCGTTTTTAATTGGTTCCAGACGGCCGAACGCAAATTGAAAGTGAACCCAAGTTGTTACAGTGACGTATGATGCTCATACTGCACTATACATCTATAAATACCATTACCGTATCTCATAAAACACCCCTAAGTCAGTTATTATAAACATAACTTTGTAAAATAATATCAAATATATCAAATAATATCAACATTAATTTCAAATAGACAAATTTTAATCAAATTCACTCATCAAATATCAAATACAGTATCAAATATAACCTTTAACATGATCTGTGATGCGATCTTTCTGCTTGTAAATGGTTCCGATAGTCGACAGATAGTCACTTTACATGAAGCTTAAAACAACCAATCAACGCTTACAATATGTGAGGCACTCAACACCAAAAGTAGTTCACTTGCTTTGTGCTTGAGAAAGCGCGGGTTATACGGACTTCCGGTCTTTCAAGTGAGCAAGGGCGCCATTGAATACTGGTTTAGTACTCAGCCTGCACTGATGTGAATCACCAGCAGAGCGGACAGTTCTCTCTCTTTTCTGGATTCGGGTTTTCATTCATTTTACAACTCGCTTTGCTTAACTGAGCATGCATGGTAGATTGCGCCGATCCGAGCAGATAGTTACTTCATTTCTGTTTATGAGACTTGCACCCATGCTAACAGGTTTTCGCTTCTGACCAACCATATTTGCGTAGGGTTACAAAAGTCCACAAAAACAGTGTAAACACAAAGATCACAGAGACAACGTCTTAACACAAGGGTAACACTCTATATAACTGATTTTATATTGATATGACTATCGATATGATTTTATGTATTTATATGTATATGTATATATAAAATGATGTATATATAACTGAACTGGGAAGGAGGGGCACGTTCAGTCTGTCGTTTGTAAACAATGGATGCCGCGTCATTGCGTCAGCGTACTATGTAGGTACGTCTAAACTCAAAATTTGACAATTTTTTTTTTGAAAAAACAAAAACTTAAAAATGTAAAACTGATGAACGCAGATTGGGGAACGTATGTAGTGACCTGGATATAGGCACCCCTTCTATATCATCACATTTAAAAGCTACAGCCCTAACAAGGATGGCGTGATGCCAACAGACATAAATAAGCTGTGACTTTGACCTTGAAGAGTGGCCTGGCCATAATGTGCTACATGTTGCTGTACAACCGTACACACGGCAAAGTTTGAGGCAGGTATACAGGTAATATGGCCCACACAGGCGTTATTTTGTAAAAGTGGAGTCAAAGTTCAAAGTCAAGGTCACAGTGTCCCAATGGTTACCCGAGACATATCCAAGCGCGAGGCAGGGACCAATGGGGATTTGGAATTTATAACCCAGACCAGGGTGAGAATGTAGACACATGGCTGGAATAGACATGGCTGGAATGATCATAAAGAAAAACAGGCAAAACAGTGATGAAGTTTTTGGCTCCTCCCCTTCACCACATTTGGTAAAGGCCTCCAATACATACTTCATGTGTATTTTCACGACCATGTTTGAAGAAAAAAAATATATAATACTTGTCTTAAAAAATATATTTGGCTCTCAGAGGATTAGATCAAAAAAATTTTTTGGCTCTCTTAGTCAAAAAGGTTCCCGACCCCCGTTATATACAATTCAGGATCATTTAATTATTTCCACAGTACTCAGAACACCTCGCCCTCCATTAGGCCAAATAAACCTCTGGAACACGCTGTGCTTTTGTTCCCACCCACAATGTTTTGGAAGGCGTCTCTATCACATGTACACGTCAATTCAAGAAACGGTATTGATACCGGAGACTTTTTATTAGTTTGTTTGTGGTTTTTTATTTTAGTTATTCAAGCCTCATATGTGACCATTAAATCACAAACTTTTCCTTAAATGAGAAGCTTATTGGGAACAGTCTGAAAGCTGAAAATAAAAAATGAAATAAATGGGGTCCTTGACGGTATATCTTGGAGTCAGTCAACTGGGCACACGTTTTATGATCTCTCACAGGCTCTGCAGAAACCTGGGTTTGGTGAGAATTTAATAACCTAAAGGACCTTTTCAATCATTTCAGTTCCACCACCTCTCCATGTTTCATTTCTTTTTTTTTGTTTTGTTTTTTATTGCAGTCTTCTCAACACATGAAAAATAAAAGTCTGCCAGCATAAATATAATCTTCCAGTTTGAATGATGAATACTTCAAAATAAAATATACCGTATCTGTCTAAATCTCTAAAAACAAACAAAAAGGTATTTAAATCACCACAGAAAATCATAAAAGTTTCCAAGACATCTGTATGAGCATCTAACTGTGTTGAGCAAACACATTGGTCTTTTAAAGTGCGTACGAAATTAATCCTGGGGCAAAAAAAAAAAAAAAAAGGATTTTCATGGGTTCAAATTGGGGGAGGAGTTATGATATGAGTCCTCCTATCCTCACAAGCTTCTCTGTCACACGTTCACACTATCGTGCTGAAGGCTATATCCTGCTCACACGGCTGTAGAAATAGCGTTGTATCGTATTCATTGACAACAAATTGCAGGAATTTAGGAAACATTCATAATAAGAGCAAAAATTAGTCTAAACATGAAGGAAGATATGTGGAGTAGGGGATATTTATAAAGAGTGGTCTAGTAGCTGCTTCAATAAAAGGAGAATAGAAATCTAGAAAATGTCAGCTCATGATCAACAACTGGACACATATCTCACACTAGAGTTGAGTTTGTTGGGGTTTTTTGAATATTGAAACTTGTGTTTCACAAAATTTTCCAGTTTTGGAAAAATGGCAAGTCGGGCATTTATTTGACTTAAAATTACAGCATAAAGATTCAAGTATGAAGATGCAATTCTGCACACTATGATTCCATTCATATTATCAACAACTACATCGCATAAACCTTGGCTCTGATTGGCTGACATAAATCAAACATTTCCTTCTGTCTGACTGCAGGAAAATTGCTATATTAAATACTGATGGTGAGCAGTCAAGAATCTTATACAATCACTTTCACATAAGGCTTGAGAAATGTTCTGATGGGTAATTTAAATAAAAAGAGGGCTCTTATGACACTGAATACATACATACATACCATCTGGGAAAAGGATCAAAAATTAACATTTGACCGGGAAACACAAACAAATACGTCAGCAATGAAAGGCAGGTGAAAGAATGAGCATGTGTGAAAGGCGCATTACAAACTTCCAGATTACTGTCCACGCTTGACTTCATGACTTTCAAAAGCTTCTCTTTGGCACACCATTCAACAACATCTCCATAACTTTGATCCGGATCATATTTTCCAGGTAAAAACTCTAAAATAAGCACAAGTGATCTGAAATGTCAGTCTGTTGTACTGATTCTTCAGTGTATTTAAATACAACTGGTGTCGAGTTTTGGTCGATAAGTCTGTAATTCTGGCCTTGTTAGCGCATGATGTCCAGGTAATGGAGATCTGGGTACAGCGAGTTGATGAGCAGGGACAAAAGGTGGTTGCTGTCACGTAGGCAGTGACCTGGATATTTAATGAACTGGCAGGCTTGGCTCAAGATCTCCTGCAGCTCCGAATACTGCTTATTGTTCGACATGGCTTCCAGCAACGTCACAGCCTGAGGAGGCAAAAATCTTCCCTGAGTTTTTAAGCTTCTCACATTTTACTCTCCAATGTTCATCAGTATAAAGAGCAGGTTGTTCTGATTTCTTTTCTACACATAGAAACACATATTCTCATTCACTGAGTATAATACAGTGGTACCTCAGCTTACAAAATTAATTCGTTCCAGAAGTGGTTTTGTAACCTGGATTTTTCATAAGTTGAGCTGCATTTTAAATGTAAAAGGCCTGATTTGTTCCACGGCCCTAAATATTACCCCTAAACCTTTAAAAATTATAAAAGCATACCTTTTAAGGCCTCCTTCTGCTTCAATATCGTACCGATGGTAAACGGGTTTGGCCATATTCCTTTGTGATATCACTCAACCACATGCCACAAGCCCGCTTCTTCTTTTCACTCGCACCGGGAATCACACGAGCATGTGTGTGTGTGTGAGAACGTGCACGTGTTGATCATGTCTTCTTAGCAGAGTTATAATCTTACAAATGTTTTGCAAGGTTAAAAGCCTGAGCCAAAAAACAAAGTTGCGATGAGCACACTAGAAAAAGTCACTCTGTCCTTTACACGAAAATCATGACGGGTATTATGGTAATGCAGCTCCATAATAGCCAATGGGAGAGAGTTGCGTCATCTCCTCCTAGCCAATGGGAGGCCAGCGGGGCGGAATGTTGGGAGATAGCCAATGGGAGGCCAGCGGGGCAGGATGTTGGGAGATAGCCAATGGGAGAGCAACTCGCACATTGTTTGGATTTTTGAGATGGCGCTTTCATAACATGAATTTGTTTCATATCCAAAGACAGAAATTTGAGGTAAATGCGTTTCAGTGACCTGAATTTTTCGTTTGTTGGGACTTTCATAAGGCGAGGTACCACTGTATTATGATTTTCTTCATATACTGTTTTATAAATTGAAAGATGGATAAAACTACATACATCAACAGTACTGAATGAAATTAAAATGTACTTTGTTCACTTTTCCTGTCCATCATTCTAACCCTGGGTTCAGACTGGGGGAAGAAAAAAAAAAAATGGAGTGCCATAATTTCTGAGAATGCATGGCAGACAATTGGGATGTACAAAGGAGGCAGAGAGCATCCAAGACATTAAACTCCTTGGAACTCATGGTTCCAAGTCCATCGTTATCCCCGATGATGGCCCATGAAGGTCTGTTAAGCTGTACTACGTTGTACTACGACTTCTACATTCAATGACGCAACACATCATTATAATTGTAGAAAAATTTCTGAAACACTTATGATGACATCACAAGGTACACTCAAGTACATCATTTGATCTCATGGACCCCCATGCTCATCACGATTCTTTCAAATAATGGATACCACAGCACCAGTGTAAACCCAAGATAACCTATGACATCCTACCTGTTGGGCCTTCACGGAGAGCTGCAGCTCTGTTCCTGTGTGAATGCGTAACTGACTTTCTGAAGGCACCTGGATGAGGAGGAACGCCGACATGCAACGAGCGACAACCCGAAATCTGTAACGGACATGAACCCAGTGAATCTCTAGAACTGACCATCAGATTTACTCACAGCTAGTTTAAACATGCTATTGGGTGTTAACAGCCAGATCACTCTAATAATCGTGTGATGTAATTCATTTTACTTCATTCCAAACTCCACAAAGCACTAAATCAGTCTCTCTCTCTTTCTTTCGTGAGGTTTATTTTTTTTTTTTTTTACTTATTTTTGAATCTTATCAGATTTTCTTCTTTTCAGAAGCCAACACAAACCCAATAGGAATACAGAAGCTAAAGCCTTTGTAACCTCTAGCAGTAATGGCGTAATGCTGCTATGTTACATGTCTACATATGCCAAAGCACATCTTGCCTGTTGGAGAGCGGTGACTTGCGTCCAAGGCCAATTACCCCTAGGATGCCCGAGTTGGTCCGTTCCTCTCCTAGCTCGGCAAGGTGGTTCTGAAAAGACATCAGGGAGAGCACCAGCATGTCCAGTCCACATGGGTCTCCCAGATCCACCTGAATGTGGAGCAGGTGCAAAGCTTTGTGCCACCACAGGAACACTTTGGCTTCATCAGCTGGACTACTGTAATAATATATATATATATATATATACACATGTTATAAACAAATAGAAATAGATTTACATCATTTGTAAGATGCTCTTATCCAAGGCAACTTACATTTTTATTTAATTTGTACAATTGAGCAGTTGTGGGTTAAGGGCTGTAACCAATTAGTACAGGGGCTTGAACCTCTGACCTTCTGATCAGTAACCTAAAGTCTTAACCATTGAGTCAACAATATCCCTCATATCATAGATACCCTTATTACATATATCGGTCATATTACTGTACACGTGCATGCAATACTAAAAAGGCGACAGAGATGTAGGTCGAGTTACTTGGGAAAAACTTGGTTGATCCAAGAGTTAAGCAGCATCAAAGTCTTTTTCTCATTCAGCAGAGTCTGCTCCATGTTTAGTTTTTGAAGAATGAAGACGTAGAGTGTGAGGTAGCTGCCAAGGGCCAGACTCTCCTGGATAAAGTCGTCTGCAGTCAGTTCAGGAACCTGAAGAGAAACCAGAATCGGACCCCAGCCAGAGTACTGATCCACACAGCCACCTGAGAGAAACAGAACAAACACAACTGAATAAATTAAAGACAAACAGAGGGGAACTCAAAGTCCAAGGCGCCTCCGCCAGACACCACAGCAAAATATAGCAAATAAGCTCTAAATGGGTACAGGGATTAATTACCCGTGTGCGCATGTTAGTCTGTTCATGCATGTGACCAAGTTTCCTGACTGAAGTTTCACAATATTGCTGGGGTCTGATCGTTCAAGGTTACTCAAGGTCAAAAGGAAATGTCTACCTTTAATGTCCCTTCCCCCATATAATAAATAAATAAATACATTTTTTATATTTTATATATATATATATATATATATATATATATATATATATATATATATATATATACACACACTCACACATACATACATACACACAGTGAACCCTAACTTTTCATGGTTAATGGGGACTGAGACCCTCCAAAAAACACCAAATTTCCGCGAAGTAGGATGGACCCCCTGACTGACATATGCGTATGTGTGTATATAATATCAATTAATACACATTCAATGCTATAAATGCTTATAATAACAATTGAACATACATACCGCCACACACACACACACACACACATATATATATACACAAGTATACCTCAATCTAAGTAATTTCAAGTTAAGTCGTTTTCGATTATACGTCGGTTTTCAAAAAATATATGGGAAAATTAAAAATAAATAAAGTTTATGGCATATAATTGCGCCCAACAATTTGAGAAGCACTGAATTCACGGCAGCCCTGGCAAATTATACACATGCATCATCACGACATTACTGGCACGTGATCTAAATTTAGCCAAAGGTTGAGAGCTTTTATTTTTCCCTCCTGCTGATTGGTTGCAGATGATGTGTACACCTTTTTTTTCCTCCTTCACGCACATGTCATCAACATGATTGCTTGAATTGTGAAGTTACTTTTTTGTGTTTTTAATGATTATTTAAGCGCTATGATGTCACTCAAACACCCTGCATCTTCTCTAGCTTCTGGTAAGGAGCCTAAGCACTTTATTTATTAATAAATATTATCACAGGACAAAATTAAAATGTTTTTACTTACTCATTAATACAGTAATAATGAAGTAAAATGTAGAAATGATTAAGACTGTCTATAGAATGTGTTTAACAAGCATATTTTAGTGCATGTAATATCATACATCGGGTTTTAAAACCGCATCAATAATTTGCAGATTTCCCCTATTGTTCCTTAGTTTCCTTATTTTTTAATTAAATGAATATTTATTTATTTTTTTAAAAAACACGATGCACTGAAGCTGCATGAATTGAAGTGTGAAGTAGTGAGGGATCCCTATGTGTCTGGGTGTGTGTGTGTGTATATATATTTCTATACATACATACCTATGTAGTACGCTGACGTAATGACGCTGCGTCCATTGTTTACAAAACACAGACTGAGTGCCCCTCCTTCCCAGTTCAGTTATAGTTTTTTATATATATATATATATATATATATATATATATATATATATATATATATACACACATATACACACACACACAGGTCCTTCTAAAAAAATTAGCATATTGTGATAAAGTTCATTCTTTTCTGGAATGTACTGATAAAAATTAAACTTTCATATATTTTAGATTCATTAAACACAATTGAAATACTTCAGGTCGTTTATTGTTTTAATACTGCTGATTTTGGCATACAGCTCATGAAAACCCAAAATTCCTATCTCAAAAAATTTGCATATCATCAAAAGGTAGTCTAAATGAGCTATTTGACCTAATCATCTGAATCAACCAATTAACTCTAAACACCTGCAAAAGATTCCTACGGCTTTTAAAAACTCCCAGCCTGGTTCATTACTCAAAACCGCAATCATGGGTAAGACTGCCGACCTGACTGCTGTCCAGAAGGACATCATTGACACCCTCAAGCAAAAGGGTAAGACACAGAAAGAAATCTCTGAGCGAATAGGCTGTTCCTAGAGTGCTGTATCAAGGCACCTCAGTGGGACGTCTGTGGGAAGGAAAAAGTGAAAGAAGGGCCAATTCCAGACCTTGGGGGAACTGTGGAAGCAGTGGACTGAATCTGGAGTAGAAACATCCAGAGCCACCATGCACAGGCGTGTGCAGGAAATGGGCTACAGGTGCCGCATTCCCCAGGTCAAGCCATTTTTGAACCAGAAACAGCGGCAGAAGCACCCGACCTGGGCTACAGAAAAGCAGCACTGGACTGTTGCTCAGTGGTCCAAAGTAAGACTGGGGAGAAGGAAATGCCAAAATGCCTGAAGTCCAGTGTCAAGTACCCACAGTCAGTGATGGTTTGGGGTGCCATGTCAACTGCTCGTGTTGGTCCACTGTGTTTCATCAAGGGCAGGGTCAATGCAGCTAGCTAGCAGGAGATTTTGGAGCACTTCATGCTTCCATCTGCTGAAAAGCTTTATGGAGATGAAGATTTTCATTTTCAGCACGACCTGGCACCTGCTCACAGTGCCAAAACCACTGGTAAATGGTTTACTGGCCATGGTATTACTGTGTTAAATTGGCCTGCCAACTCTCCTGACCTGAACCCCATAGAGAATCTGTGGGATATTGTGAAGAGAAAGTTGAGACACACCAGATCCAACACTGTGGATGAGCTTAAGGCTGCTATCGAAGCATCCTGGGCCTCCATAACAGCTCAGCAGTGCCACAGGATGATTGCCTCCATGCCACGCCGCATTGAAGCAGTCATTTCTGCAAAAGGATTCCTGACCAAGTATTGAGTGCATAACTGAAAATAATTATTTGAAGGTTGACTTTTTTGTATTAAAAACACTTTTATTGGTCGGATGAAATATGCTAATTTTTTGAGATAGGGATTTTTGGTTTTTCTTTACTTTATTTGCCAAAATTATCAATATTAAAACAAGAAGAGTCTAATGTTCATCAGTACATTACAGAAAATAATGAACTTTATCACAATATGCTAATTTTTTAGAGGGACCCGTGTGTATACAGTGGTATGAAAAAGTATCTGAATCTTTTGGAATTTCTCCCATTTCTGCATAAAATCACCATCAAATGTGATCTGATCTTTGTCAAAATCACAAAGATGAGAAAACAGTGTCTGCTTTAACTAAAACCACCAAAACATTTATAGGTTTTCATATTTAATGAGGATAGCATGCAAACAATGACAGAAGTGGGAGGAATAAGTAACTGAACCATCACATTTAATATTTTGTGGCCCCCCCTTTGGCAGCAATAACTTCAACCAGACGCTTCCTGTAGCTGCAGATCAGTCTGGCACATTAATCAGGACTAATCTTGGCCTATTCTTCTTTACAAAACTGCTGTAGTTCAGTCCGATTCCTGGGATATCCAGCATGAATCGCTGTCGAGGTCATGCCCCAGCATCTCAATGGGGTTCAAGTCTGGACTTTGACTTGGCCACTCCAGAACTTGTATTTTGTTCTTCTGAAACCATTCTGAAGTTGATTTACTTCAGTGTTTTGGATCATTGTCTTGTTGCAGCATCCATCCTCTTTTTAGCTTCAACTGTCTGACAGACGACCTCAGGTTTTCCTGCAAAACATCCTGATAAACTTTTGAATTCATTTTTCCATGAATGATTGCAAGTTGTCCAGGCCCCGAGGCAGCAAAACAGCCTCAAACCATGATGCACCCTCTACCATGCTTCACGGTGGGGATGAGGTGTTGATGTTGGTGAGCTGTTCCATTTTTCCTCCACACATGACGTTGTGTGTTCATCCCAAACAATTCAACTTTGGTTTCATCAGTCCAAAAATATTTTGCCAAAACTTCTGTGGAGTGTCCAAGTGCCTTTTTGCGAACATTAAACGAGCAACAATGTTTTTTTTAGACAGCAGTGGCTTCCTCCATGGAGTCCTCCCATGAACACCATTCTTGGCCATTTTACATATAGTTGATGTGTGTACAGAGATATTGGACTGTGCCAGTGATTTCTGTAAGTCTTTACCAGACACTCTATTGTTTTTTTTTTTTTTACCTCTCGAGTATTCTGCGCTGAACTCTTGGCGTCATCTTTGGTGGACGGCCACTCCTTGGGAGAGAAGCAACAGTGCCAAATTCTCTCCATTTGTAGACAACTTCTCGGACTGTCGATTGATGAACATCCAGACTTTTAGAGGTGGTTTTGTATCCTTTCCCAGCTTTATACAAATCAACAATTCTTGATCGCAGGTCTTCAGACAACTCTTTTGAGCGAGCCATGGTGCACATCAGACAATGCTTCTCATCAAGACAATTCTTACCAGGTGTGTGTTTTATAGTGGGTAGGGCAGCTTTAAGCCACTCATCAATGATTGGGCACACACCTGACTTAAATTGTTTGGTAAAAATTGGTTTCAATTGCTCTTTAAGTCTCCTTAGGCAGAGGGTTCAGTTACTTATTCCTCCCCCTTCTGTCATTGTTTGCATGCTATCCTCATTAAAATATGAAAACCTATAAATGTTTGGGTGGTTTTAGTTAAAGCATACACTGTTTTTTCATCTGTGTGATTTTTTTGACAAAGATCAGATCACATTTGATGGTGTTTTTATGCAGAAATTTGAGAAATTCCAAAAGTTTCAGATACTTTTTCATACCACTGTATATATGTGTGTGTGTCTGTGTGTATAGGAGAGAGGAAATAGGGAAATAAAGAATAGGGAAGAAAGTTCAGGAAAAATGCCACAAACACAAGGCCAATTATGCAAAAAAAAAAAAACCTAAAACAAACAAAACAACTCCAAAAGCTCATATCAAACTACTTACATTTTTGTGAGGTGCGCATTTGAGTGCTTGCACATGCATCTGCTTGCGTCTATATGTGTGTGTATTTATATTTTATTTACATCTTATGCATTATTTTTAATGTTTTTTATTATAAGCATTTATAGCATCGAATATGTATTTATTGATATTATATACACACACATGTCAGCCAGGGGAGGCATGATCTTGGTCCCAATTAACCACAGAAAGAGAGGGATCTATAAATATATATATATATATATATATATATATATATATATATATATATATATATATATATATATATATATATATACACACACATATACCATAAAACAACAGTTTTTGAACAAGTTTTTGTGAACAACAGTTTGGTTTCATGCCCAGAAAGAGCACCACAGATGCAGTGTTTGCCTTGAGGATGTTAATGGAGAAGTACAGAGAAGGTCAGACGGAGCTGCATTGTGCCTTTGTGGATCTGGAGAAAGCATATGACAGGGTGCCGAGAGAAGAACTGTGGTATTGCATGAGGAAGTCTGGAGTGGCAGAGAAGTATGTTAGAGTGGTGCAGGACATGTATGAGAGATGTAAGACAGTGGTGAGGTGTGCTGTCGGTGTGACAGAAGAGTTCAAGGTGGAGGTGGGACTGCATCAAGGGTCAGCTCTCAGCCCCTTCTTGTTCGCTATGGTGATGGACAGGCTGACAGACGAGGTTAGACAAGATTCCCCATGGACTATGATGTTTGCAGATGACATTGTAATCTGTAGTGAGAGCAGAGAACAAGTGCAGGAAAATCTAGAGAGGTGGAGGTATGCCCTGGAAAGGAGGGAATGAAGATTAGCCTCAGTAAGACAGAGTACATGTGCATGAATGCCAAGGACCAAAGAGGAACGGTGAGATTACAGGGAGCAGAGATAAGAAAGGTGGAGGATTTTAAGTACTTAGGCTCAACAATCCAGAGCAATGGCGAGTGTGGAAAAGAGGTCAAGAAGCGTGTGCAGGCAGGTTGGAATGGTTGGAAAAAAGTGTCCGTGTGATGTGTGATAGGAGGGTATCGGCAAAAATGAAAGGAAAAGTGTACAAAAGCGGTGTTGAGGCCAACGATGCTGTATGGGTTAGAAACAGTGGCCCTGGGGAAAAGACAGGAGGCAGAGTTGGAGGTAGCAGAGATGAAAATGTTGAGGTTCTCTTTGGGAGTAACGAGGATGGATAGGATTAGGAATGAGTACGTCAGAGGGACAGCACATGTAAGGCGTTTTGGAGACAAAGTCAGAGAGGCTAGATTGAGATGGTTTGGACATGTACAGAGGAGGGATAGTGAGTATATTGGTAATAGGATGCTGAGGCTGGAACTACCAGGCAAAAGGCCTAGAGGAAGACCAAAGAGACGATTCATGGATGTGGTAAAGGAGGACATGAAGGTCGTTGGTGTAAGAGAAGAAGATGCAAAGGATAGGGTGAGATGGAGACAGATGATTCGCTGTGGCGACCCCTGAAGGGAAAAGCCGAAAGGAAAAGAAGAAGACACACATATACCATAAAAGACATTTCTGAAAGTTGAGAGAAAATTACCATCGGTAAAGTAAGACAATATGCAGGCCTCAGTGGTTCGAGTCATATGGCGTACAGAGGCCAGACATCTGCAGGCAGCAGTTAGTAGAGGCAAGACTAGTGGACTCTGAGCCCTTTTCTCTACCCAGGAATGGAGCTTGGTGCCAAGTCGCTCTGCTGTTGAAACACTTGCACCATTCAGTAGAGTCAACATCTCAGCAAACAGACTACAGGTGGCCATGTGTCTCTGCTGAGGATCCGTTTCTGGTGGAATAAAATATTAATAATGCCATTAAGGGGGCATCAAAAGTCAATTCATTTGGTACAAAAAATATTAAAAGATTCTCAACACAGTAAACACAAACACTAAAATAGGGAACCTGATATATCCCTGAACCATTTTAAAATCTTACCAGGTGGGTTGAAAAGAACAATACATTCCAAAAGCCTTTCCATCTCAGTTTCTAGTGAAGCCAGACTGATGTTTCCATTCTGATCCAGAGAAGTCAGAAACTGTACCATCAAATTGAGGAACTCTTGGCACTTTAAAGTCATGTCCTAACAGAAAAAGTGAATAATGCAACCAGTTCACACCAACAGATAACAAGAACACTTGTATGCCTATGACTATATAATGTGTAATAACTAATGCTAACCTTGTGATGCAGTCCATCTAAGCTAGAGCCAAAGCCGGCAGTCATTTTGAGGAGTTTGACTACTAACTGTGATGAAGTCTCTTGGCTGAGCACAAGGGAGGCTTGGTAGTGTGTGCTCACATAACCTTTGACATTTTGGTACGATGAGATGTCTACTAGGTGCCAGGGCAGAGATGTTGATTGGCCAAGAAGACTTAAAAGAGGGGAATCCTGTGGAGAATATTTATTGAAAAAAGAACAATATAAAACATCGTGTTGAATACTTCAGTCAGTAAAAATAGTGGGTTGCTCTGGTTCTTCATATAGGAACGTGTTCAATAGACAGGGTAGTCTCCATATATTGTACACTACAAGAAGAATAAAAGTGAACACCCCATCATTATCCATCAACCTCTGAAATTTTTGCACAGGTCTTCATGATCTTGCTGAACCAAGCTTCCCACTACTTTTGATGCTCGGTGTCCTTCATCGCTGTAAGCGTGAATACACCAAAAGACCTCTCATTCTTCAGCAGGATCTACAACCCAATGCTATACAGTTATCCCCAGACACCCTCGCTGTTATGACTTTTTTTTTTTTTTTTAATTAAACTCTTTGGAAACAGGCTACAACAATTTGTTCATCCACACTCTATAACATGGACACAATCCGTCATGAGAAAGTCATTACCTCACTTCACTAGCAGAATTAAAGTGATTCATTAAATGAGCAAGTGTTGTCTTCTAATGTGACCGAAAACTGGTACAGGAACGTGAACACTCACAGGTTTGCTAATAAGATTGTCTTCTTTTGCCAGGAAGACCATCAGGTAAAGTAGATAGACCACCATATTGTGGGCAGTGGCACTAGGCTGCGGGCTCATGGCATCACTTAACGCGCTGATCCAGTTGACTTTACAAAGAACTTCACCCATGAACAGGAAAGAGCTCTTTGGGCTTCCTCTTTCCACCTGAAGGACACAAAATGAGATATAAGACAAGAATACAACACTATGGAAAATCATGTATGTATTTCAATAGCCAGTTCAGGTCAAGTCATGTTATTTAAAATACCACTTTAACAACAGTATTTACTGACCGAAGTCTTGCACAAACATCTTCAATCCATTTAACACACACACACACACACACACACACACACACACACACGAATACATATAAAATAAAAACCGGCTTCCAGAAAATTCGGGATACTATACAAATTGTAAATAAAAACGGAATGCAATGATGTGGAAGTGCCAAATTTCAATATTTTATTCCGAATTGAATATAGATGACAAAAGTTTAAACTGGGAAAATTTATTTAAATTTAAGGGAAACATAAGTTGACTTTAAATTTCACGATGTCAATACATTTCAGAAAAGTTGGGACAAGACCATTTTCACCACTGTGAGGCATCTCCTCTTCTTCTGGTCTACAGACGTATGGGGCCTGAGGAGACAAGTTTCTCAAGTTTAGAAATAGGAACGCTGCCCCATTCTTGTTTAATACAG
The DNA here is from genome assembly GCA_024760905.1 of Plotosus lineatus. NCBI lineage: Eukaryota > Metazoa > Chordata > Actinopteri > Siluriformes > Plotosidae > Plotosus > Plotosus lineatus. Next base: position 49,914,239 of record CM045734.1, read on the forward strand.
GCCTTGAACTGTTCAACTGTCTTGTCTTTGTTGCATCTTCCTCTTTATGATGCACCAAATGTTCTCTATAGGTGAAAAGATCTGGACTGCAGGCTGGCCATTTCAATACCCGAATCTTTTTCCTACGCAGCCATGTTTTAATTAATGCTGCATGTGGTCTGGCATTATCATGATGAAAAATGCAAGGTCTTCTCTGAAAGAGACGATGTCTGGATGGGAGCATAAGTTGTTCCAGAACCTGAATAAACCTTTCTGCATTGACGGTGCCTTTCCAGATGTGCAAGCTGCCCATGCCACAAATATTCATGCAACCCCATATCACAGATGCCGCTTCTGAACTGAGCGCTGATGACAACTTAGGTTGTCCTTGTCCTCTTTAGATCGGATGACATGGCATCCCAGTATTCCATAAAGAATTTCGCATCGTGATTCGTCTGACCACAGAACAGTTTTCCATTTGGTCACACTACATTTTAAATTACCCCTGGCCCAGAGAAAATGTCTGCGCTTCTGGGTCCTGTTTAGAAATGGCTTCTTTGTATTGTAGCGTTTCAGCTGGAAACGGCAAATGGCACGGTGGATTGTGTTCACCGACAATGGTTTCTGGAAGTATTGCTGAGCCCATTCTGTGATTTCCCATACAATAGCATTCCTGTTTGTGATGCAGTGCCGTTTAGTGGTCCGAAGATCACAGGCATCTAGTGTGTTTTTTCAGCCTTGACCCTTACGCAGAGGTTGGCTCCAGATTCTCCGAGTCTTTGGATGATGTTATGCACTGTAGATGATAACTTCAAACTCTTTGCAATTTTTTTTTCCATGGAAAACACCTTTCTGATATTGCTCCACTATTGTTCTGTGCAACACTGGGGAAATTGGTGATCCTCTACCCATCTTCACTTCTGAGAGACACTGCCACTCTGAGAAGCTCTTTGTATACTCAGTCATGTTGCCAATGGACCTCATTAGTGGTGACTGGGCTTCCAGGTGTTCATTATAAGTGCAATGGACTTTTCCAGCCTCTTATTACTACCTGTCCCAAATTTTTTGAGATTTGTTGACACCATGAAAATTAAAATCAACATATTTTCCCTTAAAATTATACATTTTCTCAGTTTAAACTTTTGACCGTCATCTATGTTCTATTCGGAATAAAATACAGTAGGCCCTTGACTATTCACGGTTTTGCACTCACGGTTTGAGTATTCACGGACTGCCGAGCAACTCGCATGTGATTCAAATTCAGCCAATGGCTGTCCTTCCTGCTGATTTGTTGAGGGGATGTAACGGCCCTTTCTCCTCATTCGCGCACAAGTTGGCAATGAGCCTTTTATTAATGTGTTTTAATTACCAGTTAAGTTCTATGATGTCACTCAAACGCCTGCTAACCACCAGAAAAAAAGTAATGAGGTTGGATGTCTCTTCTGAAGAAATAAGACCTTCTCCGGAAGAAATGAGTTTCCTCTGAAGTCACGTCATTGCTGAAGAGGAATAATCATCTGAACTATTGTAAAACAATCCACTATTAAAGTCTTTTTAAATTATTATTCCAGTACATGACCTAAGGTAATGTTTAAAATGTTTGGGTGTTATATTTTATTTACTGTGGTGTAGCACATTTCTCATTTTGTTTTGTTTATCCAATTTATTACATTTCTTGTTCTTTTGTGTCCTTTTTGTTATGGTCTGTGTTTTGGGGGACTTTGATTTTGGCACTGTGCCTCTAACTAACTGTTTACTTCCTGAGGGGCATGGCTGAGCTGCTCTGTAGCACACACCTGAATTCACTATTCTCATTTACTCCCAATAAACAAAAACACACTCACCTCTGCACCAGAGGATTCACTCACATCAACATCACCGCTTCTTTGGTTTGTAATGCCTCTTACTCCATCACTCTAAAACTCTGCTTTGTACTCGCGCCGGCTGGGAGGTGTGACTGAGGTGCCCCCGACTTAATGCAGTTAATACCTGAATTCAGTCATCTCATGCCGAATGCAATACGTTCCTCTAGTGGGCATTTTTGAAAACTACAGTGCTGTACGTTTATAAAGAGAATGCATTGAAAGGGTTTTTTATGCGTATGCTGTATAATGTTCATATTTTATCATCAATAAATATAACAGTAAAAATTGAAAAGTTTTTCTTAATCATTACTATATTTTACTACATTACTACTCTCTATAGAATGTGTTTAAGAAGCATATTTTAGCGCATGTAATAGATACATAGTATTTTACTTCCACTGCTCATTCGTGCATGTGACATAATACCTGTGGTTTTACTTCCGGGTACAGAACTTGCGGATTATCTCGATTCGCGGGAGGCCCCGAAACCGAACCCCCGCAAATGTCATGAGCCTACTGTATTGAAATTTGGTACTTCTGCATCATTGCAGTCAGTTTTTATTCACAATTTGTGTAGTGTGCCAACTTTTTTGGAATCCAGTTTGTAAAAGGCTTTAAACCAATATCTGATTTTTAATAAAATTATATCTCCTGAAATACTTAAACAGAAATAGATGCATCAATTATTAAAATCAACACATTACAAAAATGAAATTACATATTAGGTAAAATCCATAACATGAAAATATCATCAATAAGTAATAGGTATGATCCAAAGTATGTACAGTGTGTGCACGTGTGTGTATAGTGGGTGTGCAATATACATGCATGTGCGGTGTCTGCATAGTCTGCCCCTGTACACTGTAAGCAAGTGTTTGCAGCATGCACATGTGTGCAGAGTGCATTGAGGTGTATATGTGCGTATGTAGGAATGCCTCTTACCTTAAAAAACTGGTTCATCACGGTCTGTTCCGGATAAAGATCCTTCCAGGGCAGCTGGATGTACTCAGTGTGATAAGTATACAAAAGATATTCTGGCATTTTGGGAGAGGTGCAGCTCTTACAGTAGTGCATAAGATGATGCCACAGGACACCTTTTTGTCCTGGCAACAAACGATCTGATCAAATAGAACAGCAGGTTACTGATAGTGCTACTCCAGAGATCACTGTATGTGAGATATGCAGTATATTTTTATAATACATAAAATCAATCACCTTTGAATTTATCTTGCAGGGTTACAGTTAGCTTGGAGTACAGGCTGACCAGACTGACAGCTACTGTAGTATCAGATTCAAGCCAGGGAAAACAGCGCGGATTGCTGTGTTTGAAAATAAATTAAAATAATCAACAAAGTCAATGTCTTTTTCCGCCATGAACACTTATGTAACACTTTTAGTAAGCAAGAGTGGAATGTACCTAGCATCATCGGTGTCCAACACCAATATCCAGGGGCTAAAGAGTTTAGCCATCTTTGTATAGAGTTCCTCAACAGCTGCAATAAAAATTAAAAAAAAATTGCAGGGTACACATTTAAAGTGATACTTGACCATAACAGTGGAACAGCAGCAGGCAAAGAGACAGTTCATCCATTCGGCATTAAAAAGCCCATTAAACATGAACAGCTGTGCTATAAATGCACTCGGTCCTAACAGCACATTCCTGATCAGCTAACTGCATCACATCAGAGTTATCAGTGATAAACTATAAATGCTCAATTCTCAGATCTTTGCCTGAATGTACTCCTTGTTTCTTTCTAAAATAAGCACTTGTATTCGTTTCCCATGACATGACTGTACTTATGAGGGAGACTAGGAGTGGTTTGGATGTGGAGAGCGTACTCGTTTTGAGGACGAAAAATTTGAAATTTTGAGGAACCGCATTTAGTTACTGCAGTGATCGAGTACAATAAATAGAAGCAGAATATAATACACAGGAACAGTGTGTTCCGATTAGTCCATCAGCTCAGGATTAAAAAGAATTACTCCAAGTGGACAACGCTTGAATCAAAACTGCAATCACAATTTGTGACCCTCAATTAAAGCAGGAGCAGCACCATCACTACCTGGCTTTAAAAATAAAAAAAGCAAAGAAATAATCTCTAATTTCTTTTTGTTACATCAGGCTACTGAAATGTATTTTATGTCATGTTTATGTACTATATAATGACGCTGAATGTTACACAGAGCTGCTGGCTTGCAAGGGCGTAGGCTGGGGGGGGTGCACAGGGTGCACGTGCACTCCCCCCCCACAGCAGGAGTTGATTTCCTCTGGACAAGAAATGATGTGTATTAACAATCTTATAAATAAACTTAATGACTGCTATTGAAGAGAAAATCAGAGAGAAGTTCCGCATGACTACAGTCAGGAAGTAAACCGGAAGTTAACGTGTAACGGGCACTGCGCATTTGCAAGCCCGAGCTTACCAATCAACAAACATATCAGTAAGCAATAATAGCTGAACACTGTCAATCAAAGTGCAAGTGTGAGAATAAAGCACAGTTTCTTAGTCCCGCCTCCGGCTCCTGCATGTGTTAGAACACAAACATTGGCGCACAAAGAATGAATGGCTAAAATAATCATAAGCCATCCATCCAGCCTGTATCTGCAGCCTAATGGTCAGTGCTTTTATAAAATTAATAATGTCTTTGTGATGTAAATATGTATTAATATTTGTTTGTGCCTATAAATAGATAAGTAATTTTAGCTCAATTTGTAAACTTATTTAGCACAAGTACTTGCAGATGTAGTTTGAAATATATTTGAGAATGTTTTTGGTTGAACTATAATATTTGATTCGTCTTCTGAGAGTAATAGATGAATCGTCTTCTGCTGAAAAACTGTGCTTGTTAGCGTGAGATTTCATGTTGTTTATATCCTACAATATGCTGTGATATGCATGCACTATATTTTAAGTGGTACTTTGTACCAACCCAGTGACATCATGGTAACTTTGTGTAGGCAGGCACTTAGCAATGGCGGCTTTCGGGTCGATAACTTATACGACAAGCACATAAAACAAAACCGCTGTGTGTGTAATGGTTTATTTACGATATAAAATTTAAGCCACAATCGCTTCAATAAACTATACTTAAGCTACCGACAACTTATTTAGTCGGCGTTTCATTTCCCCTTTAAGGCTCAAGCCTATAGCCCCTGGGACTTGAGTTCCAGTCAACCGAGATGTGCACCCCCCACGGTCAGACCAGCTTACCTCCCTTGGCTTGAAGAGCGCAGAGCTCAACTGACCTGCCTCAGTCAGAGTAAAATAATAAACTACAGATTTTTTTCGTTTTGGTTTACTTTATGTTTACGCATAGCATATAGGGCAGTGGTGGTCTAGTGGTATAGGGCGCTGGATCGCTGATCCAAAGGTTGGGGGTTCGAGTCCCACTCTCCACAAGGTTGTCACTGCCCCCCCCAGTGCGGCTAACTGGGTTATCAAAGGCGGGCCATGTCTCTCACTGTCTATGGTGAGAGGCATGTAAAAGAACCATTGCTGACTTTCGTAAAGAGTAGGCTGCAAAGTCGTCAGCGTGTTTCTGTCCCTTGCTAAAAGGGTTGTGACAGGAAGGGCATCCGACGTAAAAACCTCTGCCAAATCAAACGTGCGAATCAGATGATTCGCTGTGGCGACTCCCGAGTAAAAGGGAAAAAGCCGAAAGGAAGACAGACAGACATACTCTAATTAGTGTTGAAAGCAACACCATTACATGGCACGTAGCCTGTGCACCAGCTCATGCGTGCACACTGTTCACCTTGTAAAATAATTCATAGTGAGGTTCTGGGTTTTTTTTTTTTTTTGGTTACGTTACTATGTAGTATACAGGGATCCCTCGCTACATCGCGCTTCAATTCATGCGGCTTCAGTGCACCACACGTTTTTCCAAAAAAAAAAAAAAAATTTAATCGAATTAAAAAAAATAAAGAAATTAAGGAAAAATAGGGGGAAAAGTTAAGGAAAATGCTGCAAAACATGGCCAATTTTGCAACAAAAAAACAAAACAAACAAAACGAACAACCGAAATCCCCCCATCAAAACGACTTGCACTCAGATGTGCACCTCACATAAAAATGTATGTACATGCATGTATCTGCATTTATATTTTATGTACATCTTATGCATTATTTTTGAATGTTTAATTTTTTTTATAAGAATTTATAGCATTGAAGATGTATTTGTTCATATTATATACAGTACACACATACATATACGTATACATCAGTCGGGGGTGGGAGTTGGGGGGTGGGGCGTGGGGAGTGTTGATCCTACTTTGCGGAATTCAGTGGTCGTGGGGGAATTTCAGTCCCAATTAACCGTGGAAAGTGAGGGATCCCTGTATACTTAAACAATTATGTACCTCTGGCTTGGTGGAGGTATACAGTGATAACCACCTCATTCTTAATGCATAATTGCTAATTATCATAATTGATGATAAAATTATTCTGGTTGAAAACTGATGTAAGCTTTATAAAAAAAATCTGCTATGAAATGTATTTATTGCATCCATATCTCCCAGAAAAAGCTTTATTCTAATATATTACAAAAAATGGTCCTGAACACATGCCAGACTCTGACAGATTTATTACTCTTATTAAATATACCTTTAACCAGTCGTTCACTCCCCACAGGCTCCTTGCTACAGTTGTTCAGCTCCAGGTCAATAAGGTATCTGATTAAATACTCCCAAAATGTCTCGACCTCCCCAATGTATGGTCTCCATTTGGAGAGAAGTCCAAAGCTGCGAATGTCTCCTTTAGACAGACGGAGTTTGAGAAAATAGTTTGAGAGCCAGTCAATAGTTTCGTTGACCTGAAAAGTAAAAGTACATGACAGGGATTAGGGCTTAGGTCGTGTTCATTAAGGTATTCCTTAATGTGCTTCAAATATAAACACTTATTTCATTTTACCTTGAGACTCTACACCATACTGCCAGAATTGTGAGAATAAACTTAAATATACATACATACACACACATATATATACATATATATACACATCTTCCTGCTAAAAGTGAATCTGGTAATGTTTGTAAATGAGTCTTCTTTTCCTTTCGGCTGTTCCCTTCAGGGGTCGTCACAACGAATCATCTGCCTCCATCTCACCATCTGCATCTTCTACTCTTACTCCAATTACCTTCATGTCCTCCTTCACCACATCCATACATCTTCTCTTTGGTCTTCCTCTAGACCTTCTGCCTGGTAGTTCCAACCTCAGCATTCTACAACCAATATACTCACTATCCCTCCTCTGTACATGGCCAAACCATCTCAATCTAGCCTCTCTGACTTTGTCTGCAAAACCTCTAACATGTGCTGTCCCTCTGATGTCCTAATTTCTGATCCTATCCATCCTCGTTACTCTCAAAGAGAACCTCACACATCACAGTGGACACTTTTCTCCAACCATTCCAACCTGCACTCTTCTTCATCTCTTTTCCACACTCTCCATTGCTCTGGATTGTTGAGCCTCAGAACTTAAAATCCTTCACCTTCTTTATCTCTGCTCCCTGTAACCTCACCCTTCCTCTTGGGTCCTTTTCGTTCACACACATGTATTCTGTTTTACTGAGGTTAACCTTCATTCCTGTCCTTTCCAGGGTATATCTCCACCTCTCTAGATTTTCCTCCACTTGGTCTCTGCTCTCACTACAGATCACAATGTCATCTGCAAACATCATAGTCCATGGAGATTCTTGTCTAACCTCGTCTGTCAGCCTGTTCATCACCATAGCAAACAAGAAGGGGCTCAGAGCTGACCCCTGATGCAGTCCCACCTCCACCTTGAACTCTTCTGTCACACCGACAGCACACCTCACCACGGTCTTAAATCTCTCATACATGTCCTGCACCACTCTAACATACTTCTCTGCCACTCCAGACTTCCTCATGCAATACCACAGTTCCTCTCTCGGCACCCTATCATATACAGTATATATGAGATGAAGCTATGACTTGGTGTTTAATAAATGTGAAGGCATTCAAGTACCTGTTGAGGGGAAAGACAGACAGAATGTGTCGAGCGTGCTTTGGACACTTTATTTTTGCAACTTGCTGAGCAACCAAGCACTCTCAGGGACACCCGCCAGCATTCTGCACTGAGAAGCTGCTCTGAACTACCTGTCATATAGGAAAGTCCAAGTTAATCCAAATACATGTAAACAGTCTTGTTATGTAATAAAAGTCCAGTTGCCTTTACAACCCATCTAGAGATGTACCAACTCTGGACTGTGTACACATTACTCACTCTGCGTGAAGAGTCTGAGAAAGTCACTGTAGTGGTCAGGAAACTGATAGACCAGCAGCTGCGTCCAGTGTTTACAGAAAAGGTTAAAGGGCATGAGGACCTCAGGCTCAGGCTCCAGGCCACAAGCCCTGAGTGCCGAATGGATAAGTTCTATCAGACGAGTGCGATCGGTGAACAGTGGCTGACTGACAGAGAGCCACTGTACCAGGTCAAACTAGAGGAGAGACAAAGGGGTTATAAACCTAACAGGCTAATAGGAAAAAATAATTAGGCATTTTGAGTTGTGCAATATGTTGTTAATTAAATGTTACAAGGGTTATTTCCACTCTGCTAATTTGGTTGGATGAGCAGTTTTCCAACAGCACTAATATTTTGATACAACCATTGGAATATTTAGTTGCTATGCTATAAAGCGAGGTGACTTCCCTGGGATCCATTTCTGCTCACGGACCAAAAACTAAACATTTGTCCACATCATATCTAAAATGTCCTTTACGTAATAAAATTTCTTTTTTATAAAATATTGTATAAAAGTATTATGGAGGGCAGTGGTGGTCTAGTGGTATAGGGCGCTGGATCGCTGATCCAAAGGTTGGGGGTTCGAGTCCCACTCTCCACAAGGTTGTCACTGTCCCCCCCAGTGCGGCTAACTGGGTTATCAAAGGCGGGCCATGTCTCTCACTGTCTATGGTGAAAGGCATGTAAAAGAACCATTGCTGACATTCGTAAAGAGTAGCTGCAAAGCCGTCAGCGTGTTTCTGTCCCTTGCTAAAAGGGTTGTGACAGGAAGGGCATCCGACGTAAAAACCTCTGCCAAATCAAAACGTGCGAATCAGATGATTCGCTGTGGCGACTCCCGAGTAAAAGGGAAAAAGCCGAAAGGAAGACAGACCTTGTATAAAAGTATTATCACATTCAAGACCATGTTGCTGTACCAAATATCATATTTGATATTTAAGGACACGAGGGCTCCCTCTCCTGTAATAGTGCTCCAGATAACTGCCTTCCTCTCAGAGCATGTTTTTGCCTCAAGCCAAGAAAATTGGATACTTTAAAAAAAAGGGTCCTTTCACTTTACTTTCATTAACACACCCAAATATTCTGAAAATGGAGACTATAGTTATTATGGTCGAGAAATATTCACAAAACTTGTACCTTTGTGAGGAGCATAAAGATTACATCTCCGTTGTCAGGATGCAGAGAATTCACTACATCATCATACAAAGAAACCAGTTCAGAAGGTGACGCGTTGGGGGTGAAATAGGGAGACAGTAGATTACACAGACGTCGTTTCTTCAGGATGGTCTTCAGCATGCGTTTACACTCTCCTTGAGAGTCACGAATGAAGACCTGAAACCAGGAAAATTTCCCTACTGTGTATTTGGTTCTTGGTACACAGAATATGTAACTTGGAAAGTGTAAATTTTTTTTGAGTAATCTGTAATTATGTGAAAACCATGAAGGCACAAATTACCATGAACCTGCATAGTAGTATGAGAGGTCATGTTTAGAAATACAAGAACATAAAAGAAAGGATTTGAATGTATGTATGCAATGTATATCCAGACCTACAGAGCTCTCCACAAATATGAAATCTCAAATAATAAGGGGGAAACCCAAAAATTGACTTAAAATATACTATATTATATATGACTTCACCTGCCCCAGGATCTCCACACAGGAGGTGAAAAATTGCCTTGTGGGTGGATGTCTCTGGGTGTCCTCACAAATTAAAGACACAGTCTGATAAAAGGCAGCAATGGCTACTCTCTGCATGGCAGGCGATGGGCGTGATTTATACGCATTAACTAGAGTCCTAAAGAAAAAATACAAAGAGGATTACTGTATGGGAAGGTTTTTTTTTAATGACAAGCTGTATACAATGATGTTGTGATGCATCAAAATTATACATGAAGATTCAATAGGAAAAAGAAATGTCTGAAAAGAAATAATGCAGTACTGACGTTATGAAGTTCTCTGTATGCACGGCGGCCTCGGCTAGGCTCTGAGGAAGAGGCTTTACGGCATCTGTCTGAAGCTGCCTGATGTCACTCTTTAGGGATTGGATCTGAGTCTGCACTGGTTCCACTTTGTGCATGCCTGCAAACTAGTTACCATTAAAGGCAGTAGATTAAACCGGGGAAAAATTAGAAGATAAATCCAAGAGTGCGAAAATTGAAGAAAGTGAAAACTGGGCAGAAGTTTATGTTCGCATACCTTAACAGTTATGTTTGCAGGGCCTTGGCATGGCAGCCCTCCTTTACCACTGCACTCCAGCTGCCTAAAGAGCTGCTCCTCACGGTTGGTATAGAGTTGAGGCAAAATCTCTAGAAGCTCATTGTCCAGTGCCACCTGCTGTGCTTCACGTACTGCTGCTAACCTAAGTGACATATAGCGCCTATTAGACTCATTACTAACATGAAGCAGAAAGTAAGTATTTAGAATCTCTATGATTATGCTTTTTTTACAGTACAAAAGAACTGCATTTTGAAAAGATATTATCATACATATACAGGGTGACCAGAAAACCCTTCCAAATGTCAAAGGTAAATTAAAAAGGGGGGGCTTAAAGATAAACTATTATTTGCACGGATAAAACTTCATTCAATACAGGTTCTGTGCATCATTATTTGACATGAAATTTAGTGGGGCAGGGTAGGTGAGCTCGGGTTTGATAGTACCCCAACTCCAACTTAAACACCTTGAGCTTGAAGAAATCAATGTATGGTTTCCGCTACAGCACACACAGCTTGAAAATCACTGGATGCGCGGACAGACATGTTTCCATTGATTTCGTTGGGTGGTAATGTTGGGTGGCTGGCCCATTCCCCTGACCTCTCCTTTCTGAGTTTTTTCGATACCTTAAGCTCCATTCTCAGTGCAGGAAGGAGCGCTACCGCAGGTCGTTCATTCCCATCGCTGTCAGACTGTACAACGGCACTTTGTAACTGTCTGTGAAAAAACGGTTATGTGCAATAAAAACCCCGTGTACTTTAATCAACCACATCTACCCCACTGACTGTGAACCATATCAACCCATCTACTCTGCCCTCAGATTCATGGACACTTGAATATAAGCCAGTCTACAAAGTTGTTCCCTTCTTTTCTTTTTTATTGTTATTAATTTATACTATTTATGTATCTATTTATTTATTTACTTATATAATATATATATATATATATATATATATATGTGTGTGTATGTTTGTATATGTATCTATTTTTGCACCCCCTACTGATGGTACCTCAAGAGCCTGTAACAGTGAATTTCTCCATTGTGAGATTAATAAAGCTCTATCATATCTTATCTTAAGGTTGTGAGTTAGCAGGAGATTTTAGCTTGTATTTTATGATTTTGATATACCGTATTAACCCAAAAAAGAAAATGTTTAGATAAAATGTTTCAGATTAAGCCATCCAAAAGTAAGCACGCACACGCACACACACGGGCTGCCTCACACGGCAGCAACTGTTGAGCAGTTTGAGGTGAACGTGCCTTGCTCAAGGACACTTCAGCCATGAATGTGGAGGAAGGAAAGGTGCAGCTCACTCCCCCTCTGCCACATTTTTCCTGCTGGTTTGGGAAACGAACCAGCAACCTTTTGGCCCCAAATTTGCTTCTCTAACCATTAAGTTACGGCTGCCCAAATAGGCACTGTTTCACTCAACATGACTCATTGGGCCTAATGAAATTACATATTACAGTGACGATGCTTTTCAGTACGATGGGTGAATTATTGCTTTTAGGTGAGGATTATGTTGTTTCTTTGATTGTTGAAGTGAAAATGTTAAATCAGGGCATGTATGGTTTATTTTATAAATATATTTAAGCTTTCCATAATCCTAAAATGTATAAGAAATGCGATCTAATTGTTAGAAGCATAAAAAGATACGACTTAAAACCAAGAAATTCACAAGATTCATTCAGTAACTAGTAGAAATTGTACTTCACAGACAAAGTTCGAATCTCCATCTTACTTGGCTTGGTGCTGTAACTTAGTGAGGTCTTCCTGGATGAGAGAAGTTGATATGTGGATATCAGACAGGCTATTAGTAGAGATATCAGGTACTGGGGCTTTCATAGGGACTAATACTAGCACACATTGGGGGGTATCATGTTTCTTCAGGTTAGTGAGGATACGCTCTCGTGCTGGAAGGAACAACAGAAAAATTTAGAGAAAGTAACACTTGGATAATGTAATCTGATTAAAAGAGTCAATAATACTAACCTTTAAATCATGCCCTGTGCTCACATTGGCCAGAACATTTATAGATTTTAACAAGTACTGTACTATAAACTTTAAAGGAGCAATAACATGAACAAACCAGCCTGAGGATCGATGAAGTCTGTGAAAATAGAGCCGCTGCTCCTCTGGGAGAATGAAGGCTCACTTTTGACTTTCACCCAGAGGTCAAGAACTTCGTTCAGCTCATGCTGAACTCGCTCAATGTCCATAAAATCCATCCATGGCTCCTACATGATGAAAATACTATGAGTTCATTCTATAATATTTACTGAACCTTTGCTATCCATATCTAAACTTTGTTGAACCCTAACTATACCAAATTTGGTTTGAAAACAGAAGTGCATGCCCATAAAAATCTATAAAGGTATACACACACACACACACACACACACACACAAACACACACACTAAATTTATTAGACCAACTGACAAATGAAAGCAGTACATTCATTCATAAAGCCGATATTTTACACTACGGTCATGAGGAGGCGGGAGCCTATCTCACTCAACTCTGGGTGATGGAAAGGTATATCAGTCCATCCCTACTTTTAAAAAGGGGACTACCAGACTGGTTTGCCGATTAAGAGGCAAGGTCCCCGATTACAATATCATATCATATGACATATTGTGTCAACCAAGACAGTCCTACAATATCCAGAGCCCTGAGATATTCAGGGCTGATCTCATCCACCCCAGAGCCGAGGAGCTTTTGGATGGCATCAGCAACCTCAGCACCAGTGATGGGCGGAAACTCACCCAAACTCCCAGGCTCTTTCTCCACCTTGGTGGGCGTGTAAGTGGGATTGAGGAGGTCTTCGAAGTATTCCTTATACCTAACAAAAACATTCCCATTTGAAATGAGTAGCTCCCCACTTCCACTGTGAACAATATTTGTAGAGGACTGGTTCCCCCTCCACAGGTGTCATATGATGGTCCAGAACCTTTTTGAGGAAAACCCAAAGTCGCTTTCTGAGCCCTCACAGAACTCCTCCCACACCCAAGATTTTGCATCGGCAACAACTCAGACTACAACACTTTTGGCCTGCGAGGACTTGTCTACTGCCTCAGGAGTCCCACAGGCCAAGAAGACCTGAGAGGCCTCCATTTTCAGCTGGATGGCCAACCCTCTCCTTACTAATAATTAATAACAGTAACTTACTTGTAATAATTAATACAAGTTAAAATACTTGTAAGCTTCCAAAACTCATAACACTAAGGAATAATTAAGCATACAATGTGAATCTCTGTTCCGGTCCTACCTGCTGGCCTTGCATAATTATGGCTAGCCGAGGAGCATCATACTGTTTTGGCAACGAAGGTAAGTACACTTCTTGCTTCTGTATGTTTTCATCATCCATCCATAACGCAAATGCAGTGAAAAGCCTTTCAAAACAAGAAAAAAAAAAAACACACCTCACATTTTTGTGTATAATGACATCTAATAATACATATGCTAACCCTAATAGTAAATTGCATTAAAGAAATTAATGAATAGAAATATTATACATACCACACATCAGTGACAGTAATTTATTAAAGAAACACCATTTTCTGAATAGAAACATTCATTTTCTTAAGGACAACATGGACAATCATGTGGACATACCGAACCAGCTCAACATGTAGCTCAGGAGAGGTCAAGGACTGAATTATAGGGGTTCCAGGCTTAGAGTCTCCTTCATTGTATGGGTCACTGGATGGGCTCAGTACTTTCAAGGCCTTTCCAGCTGCATGGTGGAAGTCACACACCTCCACCACCCTCTGCTTGAGCTCCTTTAGCAGAGCGAGGTGTCCGGCACTGTGGAAGTAGCGCTTCCCAATACAACCTTTAGCTTCCAGTCTAAAACAAACAAACAAACAAATAAATACAATTTTTAAATCACATAAAAATAATGTCATGTGCACTGATCTTTTAATACTGTAGTAAATGCTTTAACATTTTGAACAAATGCCCACCCAAACTCTGGACCAGGTTGATGAAGGAAGAGATGTAGGAATTTCTGCCAGATAAAGGGTAAAAGCGGGTGATCTGCTGATGTAACCAAGGCCTGCTGAGCCCATCTATATACCATCAGCCTCTGCAGGCAAGGCACCACATGAAGTTTAAGGCGCTGCTGGGCCTTCTACAAATGATAATAATAACAACATTTAATTCATGTAGATATACGAGTACAACATTTAATGAGATACTTACAAACGTCAACAAAGCACTTAGCCAAACAACCTGAAGGCAACCTTGTACTTAAATATGTACTTCCACGGTTCCTACACAAGGTCAATTGTCAAATTGTCTGTTCCCTGGCTATAATTGACTATAAAGCTAAATTTCCCAGACATAAAAGGAAGTGGGAAACAAGGAACAGTATTTTTAACCAATCCACAAGCTTTATTTACAACTTCACAGACATTAATACAAAGCTTCTTAAACTGCTTAAAAGCAAATTAAACCCAAACCTATTAAAAGCTTGCAAACAGTTTGTTTTAAAAAAGCCCAGTGTTTTAAAAACCTTTGTGTGTGAAAAAATAAGAACAAGAAGAATTATTCAAAAATTATCACATATGCTTTAAAATAGCAACCAAAACCTGAAAGATGTGGAAGAAAGTGAAAACTACCATTCGAATGATCGAAGAAGAGCCAAAATGGCAGAGGCTCAACAATTAGCTCCAGGAAGATCTAAGGAGGTCTAAAGTTACCTATGAATCCTGTTACAATTAGAAGACGTCACTGTGAAGCCAAGCTATTGGCAAGAAGCCCTCGCATAGTCACGCTGTTGGAAAAAGTACACACTGGAGAGGTTACAATTTACGATAGAACACAGTGACTGGCCAAAAGAGATATGGCACATTTTATGAACTGATAAAAGTAGTCCCAAAATGTAATTTTAGAAAAAAATTTCAACCAAATCTAAGAGGGGTCATAGGGGAGATTCCTTGAAAACTGCCAATTTCAAATGGATGGACCTTGCTGCGTTATGCTGAAGAGGAAATGCCCTGGAAATGGGTGTTCCAACAAGAACACGACCCCAAACACACCACTAAATAGGCAACATCCTGGTTTCAGATCAACAAGATTGACGTTATGGAGTGGCAGGCCTCATCCGGACCTTAATCCAATAGAAAACTTGTGGGGTGACATCAAGCATATAGTTTCTGAGGTAAAACTAAGAAAAACAGAACCACGTCCAATCATCCTGGGTTGGAAAACTTGTTCACAGGTATCAGAAGTTGGTTGACTCCACAACACAGATGTGCAGCAGTTCTCAGAAACCGTGTTTATACAACTAAATATTAGTTAATTGATTCAAAGGAAAACAAAATCTTACATTTTTCAGTTTATACAGTGAATGTTTGAGTTTGTGAAGAAGTAGAAACTGCATTTTGAACAGTCTAATGCAGGGATCCCTCGCTACGTCGTGCTTCAATTCATGCGGCTTCAGTGCATCGCGTTTTTTTTTTTTTAAATAAGGAAATTTAGGACGAATAGAGGAAAAAGTTAAGGAAAATGCCACAAAAACAAGGAAATTATGCAAAAAACCTCCTAAACAAACAAAACAAAAAACAACCCAAAATCTCCCATCAAAACTAGTTACATTGTTGCATGTGTGTGCACGCATATGTATGTGTGCCGTCTTCTTCTCATGCAATACCATCTGGATGTGTATTTATATTTACATGTTTTTTTATTTTTTTATTTTATTGTTATGATAAGAATTTATAGCATTGAATGTGTATTTACTGATATTATATACACATATACGTCAGTTGGGGGGCGGGGGGCGAGCCTACTTCGCGGATTTCGATGGTCGCGTGGGGATTTCTGTCCCAATTCAGCGCGGAAAGTGAGGGATCGCTGTGTTCACTTTTCTTCAATTTCTTGAAAGAAATAACGCATCTGGTATATTTTTTCTTGATGCTTTAATTTGTAATAGAATGTGTCGTGTTCCCAATGCATCTATGTTTATGGAAATAAAAACTATAAGGATTTTAAACTTGATTCATTTTTTGAAATGCACTGCCATTTGAACACAACTGTATGTTCGTGTATAACAGAATAGTTAGGACGGTTTGCCTTTCATTTTACTTTAGACAATATGAAATGCATCTATTTATGTATTTACTTATATAATATATATGTATGTGTGTATGTTTGTATACGTATCTATTTTTGCACCCCCTACTGATGGTACCTCAAGAGCCTGTAACAGTGAATTTCTCCATTGTGAGATTAATAAAGCTGTATCTTATCTTATCTTATGCCTAATAAAGACAATCCTGGGGAGGAAATTATCTTAAAAATTTTAATTTTAATAAATAGCAACTAAAATTTGCAGATTATACAAACAAATCGCTATAGGGCTATTTAAAAAGTCTGGAATGGTTTTTAAAAGCCTTATGGTCTTTCATACATTTCATGTACTGTAAGGTATCCCTATTTTTAAATGGCCGAGAGCAGAGGAAATAGAAAAAGCATATAAATGAACCTTGAGTGCCTGGTCCGGGGTGAGAGCAGGGTTGGAAACAAGCTCATGCTCCACACAGCGACGTAGCTGAGAGTCTTCCTCAAAGATGGACTCCATGTTTAAAACTGTCCAAGCAAACCACACCTACAGACAGAAGACATTGGCGATATAAACTGGAAGATAGCCTGTCAATCCATCATTAGAAATTTTACTCAGGTAGCATTTATTTATAGATTTTTAAATAAACAGACCTCGTCATTAAGAGCATTGCCCTCAATGAATGATGGGGTAATATTTCCTGTCACAATCCAACCCATCAGCGATGACAATAGACCTTTATCACCATGGTAACCTAGCGCGTTCTGCAGGGAGGTACACACTGTTTATAAATTGTCCTCGTATACTTTTCATTTCATTCTACAAACAGCCTGGAACTGCATGTTTTACTTTGTGCTGCTGGTAGAGCAGTTTATGAAGACAGTCCTCCTGCTGGTGGAGGAAAGCAGCACGGCACAAATGGTCTAGGAGATACAAAACCGTTTTGTCCCTGTGCCAGAAGTTCTGCTTGGTTAAAACCTGCAGCCAGAACTCCAGAACAGCAACAGCTCCGACTTTGCCAGGCTTGGAGCTCTCCAGGATGTGAGCCTGAAGCACAATCAAACGAGAAGTATACATACGCAGTGCATGTTGTTACATTTTCCCATGACTTTTAATTATTTGTTTTCCATATTCTCACAGAAGTCCCTGGGAAATGGGCCATCAACAATATTTTAACTTACCTGTATCATACTATTAAGTAACTTGATGTTCTCACAACTGGAGGTGCCGATGAGATGCTGGGCCACCTTCAGGGTCACCTGTTGGGTCACACCCAGGGGAGTCCCACTGTCTAGCTGCAAAAACAGCTGGATACAGTTCAGGAAGCTGTAAGACAGAAAGCAGTAGGAAAAATAACATGGCATATGTCTTATTTAATTATTATTGATAAATACTGTATTTAAAGCCACATTTAAGGAATTCAGAAAAAAATAACACTTTTTTAATGATAACATCCCATGATACATCTGGTCAAGATGTTTTACAACATGCTACTGGCTACTTTTTACCATCTGTAACTTTTTAATCACAAATAAGTGTGAAATACAGGGATCCCTCACTTTCCGCAGTTAATTGGGACCGAGATCCCCATGTAACCATCGAAATCCGCGAAGTAGAATCACCCCGGGATCACCTAATCCTTAACCCCCAGCCCCACTTGACATAAACATACATGTGTATATAATATCAATAAATACATAAATCAATGCTATAAATGCTTATAATAACAAACATTCAAAAATAATGCAGAAGATGTAAATAAAATATAAATACACATACAGACGTGCACCTCACAACAATGTAACTAGTTTCGATGGGAGATTTTGATTTGTCTTTTGTTTGTTTAGGGTTTTTTTTTCTTTTTTTGCATAATTGGCCTTGTTTTGCAGCATTTTCCTTAACTTTTTCCAGTATTCTTATTTTTTAATTCGATGAATATTTAAAAAAAAAATGTGATGCACTGAAACTGCATGAATTGAAGTGCCAAATAGTGAAGGACCCCTGTATTTCTAATACAATAACATGATTGCTTCCTAACTGTTCATTCTTGAGGAGGTAGAAGGGGCAGTGATAGGCCATGGGTAGAATATTCTCCAGCACATGGATCGCAGATTTGAGGTGGCGAGATTGAACCAAGGACTTCAGCAAGGGAATGCCTTCACTGCAGAAGTTCTCTAAACTACAGCAAGAGAAACAGATCATTGTACCCTACAATAAAAGAAAACATATACACACAGAATACTCAACAAACACAAACTGCAAGTCTAGGAAGTTAATTTTTAAACCTGTGCCCAATGGTGCTCATGTCCAGGGCTAGGAAACAGCCAATGGGGATGCCTGCTTTGACAGCTTTAAGCACTGGGTGCATGACTGGGGTATCAGTGATCTCCGGAACACGAGGCACATCGGAGGAAGCCAGTGGACACCAGGCGCCCTGGGGATGCCTTTCACTAGTGTGGAGCTTAAGCCGCAGTACCAAGTCCCAGGCCCACTGGTTAAAGGACATCTCTGGAGTCTGGCCCAGACGCATGATATTGGCTAGATAAGACATCTGAGCATAAAGTGAAAGAGTAAAACAATCATACAGTGTTTCTGCATCAGATAAGACAATACTAGTATTTAACATGTGAAATGGAATTCAAAAAACAGGTCACATTAGCACTCTCGCTTTTTCAAAACTGTGTGCCTACCTGCTTAAGGCCTTCTGAGATGATGCCAGCATATGGTTTATCTGTGAGATACTTCTGATAAGCCTCCACTACCACCAGTGCCACTTCACTGTGTAATGCTGGAGGCAGGGCAAGGCAACCACTCTAGAGATAAAATATATCAAAAGCATGTGTATAAAGAGCATATTCTAGTTCATTTTGATGTTCCAGTGAAAGTGATGTAAATTTATGAGAACAAGAATCTTCTTGCTTTCCTTTCGGCTTTTACCTTTTCAGGAGTCGCCACAGAGAATCATCTGATTTGCATGTTTGATTTGGCGTAGGTCTTTACGTTGGATGCCCTTCCTGACACAACCCTTTAACGAGGGGCAGAAACATGCTGACGGCTATGCAGCTACTTTTTATGAAAGCCAGCAATAGTTCTTTAACATGAACCTAACACCACAGACAGTGGGAGACATGGCCGGCCTTTGATAACCCAGTTCATTGCACTGGGGGGGGGGGGGGGGGGGGGGAACAGGACTCAAACCTCCAACCTTAGGATCAGCGATCCAGCGCCCTTTACCACCAGGCCACCACTTCCCCCTTTTGAGAACAAGAATGTGCTACCATAAAGGATTATAAAATCACTCATTTTCAACCTTAAACCACATAAAAATTGGTCCGACAAGAGTCGCCAGCGATGAAGGCGGAAGCTATAATATATAGGTTTAGGCACTGCCTCTCTTGATAGTTGTTCAAGCATTGGTTTTCTTTTTCACTGCTTTTCTGATTCCTATGTCCATTTGTATTTCCTGTCTTGTTAGTTGAAGTACTCTTTTGCCAAAATCATGTTCTGTCAACCTTCTAATTTTGCCATGAAATGTTTCCATGAATATTTTTTGCCTGAAAGCCTGCCTTGCCTATCGGTGTTAGATTGTGTTTTTTTTTTATTCTGCGCAAGTCTGAGCAGTCGTGCATGAGCCTCTTCTCTAGGGGTTCCAATTTTGTTAATAATAATAAATCTGTATTTTTTTTTAATGCTGCAGCTCACTGTGCAGATGAACAATACATACATAACAGCAAAAATCAGCAAGAATGGATGTGGCAACGTTATTTGGTTTCATGTGGTGTGCATCCACAAACACCAAACAGGACACAGGGCAACCATGCAAGCAAAGTTTCATGACTATGGTGCACTGCTCAAAAGCTGCAATATAGCAAAGAACAGATACTCATAAGGTATGAGAAGTACCAATTCTAAATTGACATATTTTGCTGAACAACTGCGTTTGTATCCTGTACATCTCAGTCTACGCAGAGTCAGTTATAATCATGACTGATTTCATTCTGTCAGTTACGATTATAAGAAACTTAACCTCGATCCACAAAATTTACCAAATATGCCTTTAATTTTAAAACAATTACCTGTAGATTTATAATATTCAGTTCAACAATTATTCATTACCCCTCAGTCACCAGACTGAGCAGATCACACTAAAATTTGCATGCATTTTTATTCTGATGTGCCAGAGTGCACACATAGGCTTGTCAGATTTTCTGTTGGCTAAGTTTCTTTGCTAGCAAAACTAATTTTATAGGGAGAGGCCCTACTTTTCCACAAGTCTTATCCTCTCAAAATACCACAAATAAATAAATAAACCCTGTTTGCACCACACGGCTCATGGAATGCTGGGAAAAGCAGATTAGGCGCTCACTCACAGGCTGGAATCCCCAGTTAAGACCCTCCAGGATAATGCAAGCCAGTTTATTTTCCACTGCAGAGAGACTGTAATCCAGCAGCCAACCACGAATTACTCCAACTTCATCTTCATTGGGGCTCCATAAGTGCAGCGGAAGCTCCTTAAATAGGTATAAAGCCACCTACAGACATTGGGGGAGGTAATTGGAGTGTTGGGTGAATATTAAAATAGTTATTTTATGATAAACCATGAAAACAAATAAACAAAACAAAAAAAAAAAGAACAGTCTTGCATGTATTTAAACCATGAACCACATACTTTCTGTCACGTTTATATTTGATGCAAGCCAAGGCTATAATATTTAAAAATAGTTTATTTTAAATAAACTGAAGGATTCAAGTTATTTGAAGTTACCCACCATGCCAACTTTGTCAACTGTCTCCTTCAGCCTGTTGAGAAGAATGGAAATGATGTCTGGGTGCGCAGCGGCTATTGCAGCAAGTAACTCTCTCCCCACTTTAGAAAAGATCTCCCGTGTGGCCACGCTGACATAAGACACCTGAGGAAGAATATCAAACATCCAGTATAAATAAATTAATTTTATTAAAGTTTTACAGCAGCAATAACTCAGGATTATATTTCTAACTAGAAAATTATTCAGAGCTCCAGTACAATAAACAAACATTATAGCACTCATTCATTCGCTGAACTGAACATGACTGGGGTCAAGCCGACTCTGGGAAAGAGGGAGAACACCATAAACAAATCACCAGAAGGTATCAGAGGCTCAACAGACACAACCAATCACTGACTCACCTAGGGGCAATTTTAACAACCATTTTGCCTAAGGTGCATGTCTTTGGACTGGGGTCGGAAGCGGGAGTACACAGAGAGAACCGATTCAAACACAAGGAAACCACACAAGCACCACACAGAAACTTCCTCGCAAAGCCCAGAACTCAAACCCGGGACCTACTTGCTGTGAGGTGGATATGCGAACAATTACTCTGCCACGCCATCCATGAACATTATGTGAATAAGAAGTCGATGATGGAACGGGATTCCTCAAACAATATCTTTTACAATATTCAAATATAAAAAGTTACAGTCGGCCCCTACTGACGAGACCCCCTGGGTACAAAAATTCCAGGTTACGAAAAACATTTTCCTAAGTTTTCGTCCCCGGGATACGAAAACAACCTCCTCTAACGAAAAGCGCCAAATGCGCCATTCAAAATTCAAACGCACCAATCAAAATTTCACACGATGCACGAGTTGCTCTCTCTCATTGGCTGTCTTCCAACATCCCGCCCCACTGGCCTCCCATTGGCCAGGAGGCAGCTATTACCGATACTTCCTGTACCCATGCAGGCTCCCCAATCATGGTTAAATTTCTTACATCTAAGGACAAGCGCGATATCTACAAGGCTTCACGTACTGATACAACGCAAGGATCACAACAGAAGCGTGTCACCGAAGACTTCCCCCTGAAAATACGAGAGGACAGACAGGCGCTCTCCCCCTGGTTTGTCAGGGCCCGAGATGCAGGACACAACCCGAAGATGCGTCAAAACAAGTTGATTGTGAAAGGCCAAGTGTTTGTGTACGATAGAGACTCCAAAAGTATTGCAAGAGAAAAAGTATCGCACATAGAACAGTCATCACTCAACATAAACATACCCACATGGGCCCGTTTGTTTGGACCCGGAAATGAAACTGACAAGCAAGGTCAAGGACAAGGAGAAACACACGGAGAGAGTAAACAAACTGGGGACTGAAGGTGCGGCCACAGCCCTACGTTTGACAACTTGACATGGAATATCGGCGGTCTACATAAACATGACAATGAATTTTCACAGGTGAAGCGTTTGAGCTGCAAATTTGATATTGTGTGTTTTTGTGAATCATTCATGCGAGCTCAAAATGAATTCTCAACATTAATGTCTGGTTTTCGATCACTTCATTCAGTCGAGGATAAAATAAAGCAGCTAGGTCGATACAGTGGAGGTGTGACCGTTTTTATAAAAGAGATGTGGATGCAGAATTATATTGTTGTCAGACTGTATGAATATTTTCAAAACACGGTTGTTTTATTGCTGAGATCCAAATATTTTGACTGGGATAAAGACACCATACTTGTAATTACCTATATTTCACCAGAGGGGTCCCCAGTTTATGACCGCAATGAGAGTGGTGATGATGGTATTGACACCCTAGTACATTATATTAACATTATAGTTGCTGATCACCCACATAAACAATTACTCTTAGCTGATGACCTAAATGCAAGGACTAAAGACTTTCTAGACTTTATTCCCGATGATAATATGGATTTTATCCAAAACGATATTGATGACTATCCTTTAGATAATTTTGAAATGCCTCGTTCAAGTCGAGATAATCTTAAACATAATAATTTTGGAAAAAAGTTAGTAGAATTGTGTTGTACTTTTGGAATCCATATCATGAATGGCAGGTTATTCAGGGATAAAGAGGGCCAGTTTACTTGTGTTACACATAACGGAGCAAGTTTAGTCGACTATATGCATCAACCTCGTTGTTTCCACGAGTTAAGGATTTTGGAGTTGGCACTTGTGATGTCTCTGACCATTTTCCTATGCATTGTTCCCTGAATATCGAGCAACTTGGTATGAATTGTACTGAACATGATACACCGGAACTATATTTCCCAACACATTCCCAATCTGGTCCCCACCCAACCAGAGAATGGACCAAATATATATGGGCTAAAGAGCAATGTGACTTATTTATTTCTAATTTTCATGGACTACTCAATCATTTTAGCAGCAAATTGTTTCAGTATATACACATGAATATCGAAGAGTCACTAAAGGTTTTTACAAAACTATACCACCAGGCTGCCAACCACAACAAAAGGATATTTTCAGGTTACTGTGACATTAATGTGAAATCACAGCCCCCATGGTGGGACCATGAACTCGATCACTTGAAGCATATAAAATATAAAGCACTCTGGGATCACAGAGATAATGGCTTAGATATAACAGTGTATAAATCATTACGTAAATCTTTCAAAACAAACTTTAATTCTAAACAAAGAGATTATTATACTGCACAGAAAGAAAAACTAGTGTCTACAAGAGATAACCCAAAGGAATTCTGGAAAACACTAAAGCACACTGGCTCTATTCGAATTCGTGACTTCTCTAAAGATATTAGTTGTGAAGACTGGTTTGCTCACTTTTCTCACCTCCTTAGAGAAAATTCTGATAATACATATATACATGATATGAACCCAGAGACTTTCCAACAGGATGAAGAGTTGGAAACCCTGAATAGTGACTTTACTGAAAATGAAGTTTTGTATCACATTGATAAACTTTCCAATAATAGGTCACCAGGACCAGATGGAATTGCAATTGAATTTATTAAGGCTTCAAAGAATTATGTCAGCAAATATTTAAAAGTGCTGTTCAATAAGATTTTCTATGCAGGCACTTTTCCAGTTTTATGGGGGGGGAAAGCATTATTTGTTCTTTTTATAAATCAGGTGTGAAAGGTAATCCCAGTAATTATAGAGGCATATCATCTCTCTTATTGAACGGATTTTACAGTTTGTAAGATTTTTACTTCTATTCTCAACAGCAGGTTAAAGGTTCGGTGTGAGAAGAAGAATATTATTGATGAATCCCAGGAAGGTTTTAGGGTTAACTACTCTACTATTGATCACATATTTTCACGCCAGGCCATGGTGCAGAAATATTCATGTAAGAAGAAAGGGAGGTTTTATTGTCTATAGATTTCTCCAAGGCCTTTGATACGGTTAACCATAACAGTTTATTGTGGAGTTTGCAGACAGTTGGTATTTGTGGCAGATTTTATAACATTCTCAAATCAATGTATAGTAATCTATCAGCTTGTGGTTAGAACCTCCCATGGTCTCTCTCAATATTTTGATTGTAGCACAGGCACAAGACAAGGGTGCATCCTTAGTCCCCAATTGTTCAGAATTTTTATAAATCAACTCATTGAGCGTATGGAACAGTTTGGTGGTCGAGGTTTATATATTTCTCCTGAGGTTAGTAATTTGTATGCTCTAATGTTTGCGGATGATGTGTCATCAGTCTCGGATAGTGCTCTCCAGCTGTAGAAGAAAATTTATGGTTTAGAAAAATTTTGTCAACTCACTGGAATGAAAGTGAATATTGCAAAGACAAAGGTTATGGTTTTTAGGAATAGTGGTCCTCTGAGATATTATGAAAAATGGTTTTTGTGTGGTCAGAGGCGAGAGGTTGTTTCTTATTATAGGTATTTGGGAATTGTGTTCACACCTCGGCTAGTTTGGACTAAGGCTCAGACTACTCTAGCCTCTCAAGCTAATAAAGCTCTTATGGCTATCCATAGATATCAAAAGAGAGCAGGGGTCTTTGCTTTTGTAGATCTTTTTAAAATATTTGATGCTATGGTTAAACCCGTATGTTATGGTTCAGAAATTTGGGGTACCACTTATTGTAAAATTATTGAGCAAATACAAATAAAAACTTGGAAATATTTCTTGAAAGTTGGCAAAAATTGTTGTAATAATATGGTTTTCGGTGAATGTGGCAGGTTCCCCCTACAAATTACTTATATGACAAGGGCCGTTCAATTTTGGTGTAGACTTTTAAGACTTCCAAGTTCTAGATTACCTCACCAGTTCTATTTAATGTTGAAGGCATTAGATGAGTCTGGACGCACAACATGGGCATCGTATATTAAAAATATTTTGTTTAGACTGGGGTTTGGTTTCACTTGGGTATCACAGGATATTGGTGATGTTGATATTTTTATTTCAGTTTTTAAGCAGAGGTTATCTGATAATCTCATCCAAAATTGGCATTCACCACGACAAAATACATCTAAGTCCTCTAGTTATTTACTGTTCAAGTCCCTTCTAAATTTTGAAACAGACATTAACTCAGATATAGCACTTTATTTGAGAATCTATTTAGCAAATTTTCGATGTGGTACTTTCAAACTTGGCACTGAGACTGGTAGATATAAAAATGTTCCTTATAATTTAAGATTTTGTCCTTTATGTGAGAAAAACAATATCTATGAAATTGAAGATGAAATCCATGTAATACTTTATTGCAAAGGCTACACAGGTATAAGAAATACATTCTTAAGTAAATATTTGAAGTACCCCTTATCACAACACAGTTTTATTAATATTATGTCATCAACTGATGTTAATGCAATCCGAAACCTATGCTTATTTCTTATCCATGTTAAGAATATCAGAAATTCAACCCGTCTACAACAATAGTTAATGCTTACATTTATTCATTTTGTCTGTATTTTGGGCTAATGACCTTTTATTGAATAAAATATCTGTCTGTCTGTCTGTCCTGTACCCATACTTCCTGTTTGTCACACGCGTGAAGGAGAGTTGACTGTTGGCTTGTATTGAGATTGATCAGGCAGCATTATATTTCGTTATCGCCGAAACCCCTCTACAGTCAGGACGATATTGAATCAGAAGGAGACCTTAAAGCGGAAATACAGTGACGGAGGTGATTATTTCGGCACAATATTAAAACAGAGTGCCCCGTGGGAGAAGACCTCCGATCTCGCAAGGAAGCAAGTTAATATTGAATGAGGACCTCTGATCTTTCAAACAGGTACTGTAATTCCGCTTTAAATGCAACATCCCGTCCATTTAAACATTTAAAGAGAATTGTTCCGTCAGCTGTACGTTGCATGTGGGCAGGGCCCAAGTTTTGTGAGAGAGAGAGTGTGTGTGTGTGCGCACGCGAGAGAGAAAAATATAGAGAGACTGTCTACAGAGTCAATCAGAGATAAAAGGAAGCTTAACTCTTTAAAGATTTACTGAATTAAACAACTTAAAAAACTAATAAATGTGGCACGTGAGCAAAACGCGGCTCATCCGGACCTCCGATCCCTCAAGGAATCAAGTTAAAGTTGAGTTTGGACCTCCGATCTGTCAAGCAGGGAATGCGCTTCGAATTCCACGTCTTAAAATGTTCTGGCGTCCTGCTTGTGGGTGGAGCCCGCAGCGCCACAATAAACATTTAATGTGTACTGTATTGTGTGTGTGAGAGAGAGCGAGAGAGAGAAAGGGGTGTGTGTGTGTTAATAAAAAATGTTTAATAATGGTTTAATTATTAAATGTTAATAAAATGGTTTAATATGTTAATAAAATATTTAAATGGTTTAATAAATAATTTTATTTTACTTTTAACACATATTTCATACAAAATTGGTGTACTGTTATCATTTTTAAAGGGTTTATGAGGTAGTCTTGGGAGCCTTGAAACGAATCAGGCGTTTTACATGTAAAATGCGCCCCTACTTACGAAAAGTCCCACGTTACAAAAAAAGGCTCTGGAACGGATTAATTTCATAAGTAGGGGGCCGACTGTATTTATCTCCCAAAATTAATAGGGCAGTGTTTGGCCTAATGGTATAGGGCACTGGATCCTAAGGTTGGGGGTTCGAGTCCCACTCTCCACAGGGTTGTCACTGCCCCCCCCAGTGCAGCTAACTGGGTTATCAAAGGCCGGCCATGTCTCTCACTGTCTATGGTGAGAGGTTCATGTAAAAAAAAAAAAAAAAAAAACATTGCTGACTTTCGTAAAGAGTAACTGCAAAGCCGTCAGAGTGTTTCTGTCCCTTGTTAAAAGGGTTGAGTCTGGAAGGGCATCCGACATAAAAACCTATGCCAATGTGCGAATCAAATGATTCACTGTGGCAACCCCTGAAAAAGGGGAAAAGCTGAGAGGAAACTACATTTATCTTCCATGAGGACTTTGTATTCCATCTTACTGTCAGTCACATAGAACAGAAAAAGTGACTATCGCAGGGCTGCCTAAACATGAACATTTGTTTTCCAATAAGTTACGCATAACCAAATATTAATAACCCTTTCCGGGACCTTCACAGAAAAAAAGTCAGGAAATAAATAATAATAATAATAAAAAAAAATAAATACGCTGGTGGCTATCAGTTGAGCAACCTGGAAACTGCGCGAACAGACTGGTGTACAAATGTATTCTCCTTAGCTAACAGTCCACTTTTTAGCTTTGAGAGTTTGTTTACTCGCATTTGGTCTTGCATGTGATCATACTTGTCTTTGTGACTGGATTCAGACTGTCGGCGCAGATTGCATTCTTTGAATATCGCTACTGTCTCTTGACAGATGATACAAACAACCTTTTCTTTGCATTGAACAAAAAAAAATAATCGTTTGTCCACTGCAGGTTAAATACCATGCATTCTGAATCAAATTTTCTCTTCCATAACATTTTCACCATTATTCCGTTCTATTTGACAGGGGAGAGTCTTGTATTTTTGTTTCGGGGGGGGGGGGGTCCCAGATAGGGGCACAGAAGGCAGAAGGGTGGGATAGGGTGTCATGTTCTAGCTGTGTATTAGTCTCGATTGCATGGCCAGACTAAAAAAGTAGTCAATGCATCTCTGGTACTGTTCAGGGGGCCGGGCCAAATGTGGAGGCGGGCCGTAGTTTGGGGACCACTGGCTTGAACCCACAGCCTTCTGATCAGTAAATCAGAGTCTTAAGCACTAAATCAACAATGCTGACAATCGCTGGCAAAAGTATACATTCTCCTGTTCAGTATAATAAGCTCATTATGTTCTGTTTAAGGTCTTGTGATAGGTTTCCCGGATTTATTTTGGAACTTGAGATTTTTGTGTCTTACATAAGACAAACATGACTGTGGTTATAAATTATTCCAGTATACATAGATTTCAATGAAGTGCATTCATATAAATAGAGTAAGCATGACAACAATATTGGTGGTACAGCATAGTGATTATCATGGCGTTCCTAGGTTTGAGTTACAAGTTTGGCGAAGGCGTTTCTGTGTAAATTTGCATATTCTCCCTGCGGTTGAATGGGCACCCTCTGGATACTCCAGCTTCCTCCCATGTTCAAAGGCATACACATCAGCCTGTTCCAAATTGCAAGTGGGCGTGGATGCAAGTGTGAATGTTTGTGCATGTGTTGTCCTGGAATGTGTGCTGTGTTGTGAGTGGTTCAGGGAGTACCTCGCCTTCACCCCGTGCTGACCGAGATAGGCTCTATTCTCCCTGTGACCCTAGTAGTAGGATTACAACCTGGATTAATGAGTATAACATGCAGAGTATCTTGTTGGACTGTTATTTGAAAACACTTCTCTAGACTTTGTTTTGTTTACAAACTGTGTACATCTCCATTAATGGTTTCAATTTTTTTTTCACTAATCTGTACTATAAAATCCTTCACAATGTAGTGTGTGTGTGTGTGTAAATGAATTCACCTTATATATCTCCAGTACAACAGTCCTGACAAACTCGGGATCTGCGTCAGTGCGTTTGGGTTGAGCCATGTGAGCAAACGCTGTCAACAGGCAAATTCCATCTGAACTATTTATCTCTGAGAGCCAGGCCTCAAACTTCTCCTGGTGAGCTGGATCTGAACAGATAAATACACAGCCATGAAACCACACACACACACCTTATTTTTTCCTCTTTTCTTTATCTCTTTCATACAAGTGTGACTTATTTCTTAAAGGCAGTGGCGGTAAGGCTCTGGCTTACTGATTAGCTCAGGGGTTCCAGCCCCCGTACCAACAAGCTGCCACTATCGGGCCCTTGCGCAAGGCCTTTAAAGCTCAATTACTTAGGTGTACAGTCATCCCTCGCTACTTTGTGCATCGCAGGTTTTTCAAAAATATTGAAAAATAAAATAAGAAAATTAAGGAAAAATAGGCAAAACGTTAAGGAAAATGCCACAAAACAAGGCCAATTATGCAAAAAAAAAAAAAAAAAAAAAAAAAAAAAAAAAAAAAAACCCCCTACCACAACAAAACTAGTACTTCATTTTTATGTGAGGTGCGCATCCGAGTGTGTGCGCGCACATCTGTATGCGTGTGTATTTATATGGTTTATAAGGTTTAATTGTTATTATAAGCATTTATCATGTTGAATATGTATTTATTGACATTATATACACAGATACATGTACGTATACATCAGTCAGGGTGGTCGATCCTACTTCGCGGAACTCGGCGGTGTCGGTCCCCATTAACCGTGGAAAGTGAGGGATCCCTGGATAACAAATGATATATGCAAGTTGTTCTGGATAAGGGTGTCTGCCAAATTCCATAAATATAAATGCTATATGACGTATAAGCACAAGTACCATTCCTACACTGTCCAAAGAGTTTACTGCCAGAAGACACTGACTGGTCAGATATATTTATAATCTGGTTTTAAGAATTCTGTTATGACAGCATGATCACCTTGGAGGTTTTGGATACAGCTTTCCACACTCTGACCACAGCCCAGACTATCCAAGCCCTCCATCTCAGCACACTGCATAATGTAGAAGATCTTCCAGAGCATCGTACTGGACAGAGTTCCATACGGCATCTCTGACATGAAGAGCCAGATGCCAAGTCTGAAAAATAAAGAGTGATGAAAGACACATAAGACTGATTAATATTTCAACTTCCCTGAAAAATAAAAGCAAGTATTTTAAGTTAAATGTTTACTCCGAGATGGCAGAGGGGTCTTCTAAATCGCACTTTGTCTGGACCTTCACCCAGGACCTGTTTGCCTTGGGTAACCCCACCAGGGGCATTATGCCCCCGACAACATAGCTCCTAGGATCATTAGGTCACGCAAACCCCTCCACCACGATAAGGTGGTGATTTAGGGCGGGGTATTTAGTGTTTAAGAGACATTAATGATTGCGCTATTCATAAAAGGAAACTCTTGACAGAAGCAGAAAGGCGAACGCAGAGGCACACAGGAGTGTAGTGCTGCGAGGGGTTGAGGGAGATTCAGGAAGGGGATTCAGTCATCGGTGCTTGTCGTGGCGGTAATCCCCGAACCAGGTGGTGGACACCTGCGGTGAAGGGGGCCGTCCAGCTGAAGGAGGCCTATTGGGTTTTATTAGCCTGTGGGACTCCCAAGGCAGCAAAAACTGGTACCGGCAGGCCAAACGTGCTGCAGCCGAGGCTGTCACAGATGCAAAATCTCAGGCATGGGAGGAGTTCGGTGAGGGCCTAGAGAGTGATTATCAGTTGGCCTCAAAAAGGTTCTGGACCACCAACCGACGCCTCAGGAGGGGGAAGAAGTTCTCCACAAACACAGTTTACAGTGGAGGTGGGGAGCTGCTTCCCTTGACTGGGGATGTTGTCGAGAGGTGGAGGGAATACTTTGAGGACCTCCTCAATCCCACCAACACGCCCTCTGTGGAAGAGGAAGACCCTGGGGGTTCGGGTGAGGGTCCGCCCATCACTGGAGTGGAGGTCACCGAGGTTGTCAAAAAGCTCCTCGGTGGTCGAGCTCCGGGGTTGGACGAGATCCGCCCGGAATATCTCAGGGCTCTGGATGTTGTAGGACTGTCTTGGTTGACACGTCTCTGCAACATCGCGTGGTCATCGGGGGCTGTGCCTCTGGATTGGCAAACTGGGGTGGTGGTCCCAATTTTTAAGAAAGAGGACCGGAGGGTGTGTTCCAATTATCGGGGAATTACACTCCTCAGCCTACCTGGGAAAGTCTATGCAGAGGTACTACAGAGGAGGATCCGACCGATAATCGAGCCTCGGATTCAGGAGGAACAGTGTGGTTTTCGTCCTGGCCGCAGCACTCTTGACCAACTCTATACGCTCCACAGGATTCTGGAGGGGGCATGGGAGTTTGCGCAATCTGTCCACATGTGCTTGTGGATTTGGAGAAGGCTTTAGACCGTGTCCCTTGAACGATCTTGTGGGGCGTGCTCCGAGAGTACGGCGTTCCGGACCCGTTGCTACGAGCTATTCGGTCGCTGTATCACCGGAGCCAGAGTTTGGTCCATATTGGTAAGAGCAGGTCGGATTCGTTTCCAGTGGGAGTTGGAGTCCGCCAAGGCTGTCCTTTGTCACCGGTTCTGTTCATAATTTTTATGGACAGAATTTCTATGCGCAGTCGAGGCGATGAGGGGTTCTGGTTTGGTGGCCATCGGATATCGTCTCTGCTTTTTGCGGATGATGTTGTCCTTTTGGCTTCATCAAGTCGGGACCTCCAGCTCTCATTGGAGCGATTCGCAGCCGAGTGCGAAATAACCGGGATGAAGATCAGTACCTCCAAATCCGAGGCCATGGTTCTCATTCGGACAATGGTGGAATGCACCCTCCAGGTGGGGAATGAGGTCCTGCCCCAAGTGGAGGAGTTTAAGTATCTTGGGGTCTTGTTTACGAGTGAGGGAAGGATGGAGCGAGAGATCGACAGACGGATCGCTGCAGCCTCTGCTGTTAAGCGGTGCCTGTACCAGTCCGTCGTGGTGAAAAAGGAGCTGAGCTGCAAGGCGAAGCTCTCAATTTACCAGTCGATCTACGTTCCAACCCTCACCTATGGTTACGAGCTTTGGGTAATGATCGAAAGAACAAGATCACGGATACAAGCGGCTGAAATGAGCTTCCTTCGCCGGGTGGCGGGATTCTCCCTTAGAGCTAAGGTGAGAAGCTCCACCATCCGGGGAGAGCTCGGAGTAGATCCGCTGCTCCTCCGCATTGAGAGGGGCCAGTTGAGGTGGCTCGGGCATCTGGTCAGAATGCCCCCCGGACGCCTCCCTGGTGTGGTGTTTCGGGCATGTCCAACCAGGAAGAGATCCCGGGGTCGACCTAGAACACGCTGGAGGGACTATGTCTCTCGGCTTGTCTGGGACCACCTCGGTGTCCCCCCAGGAGAGTTGGAGGAAGTGGCTCGGGAGAGGGATGTCTGGACCTCTTTGCTTAGGTTGCTGCCTCCGCGACCCGACCCTGGACTAAGCAGAAGATGATGATTTTAAGTTAAAGTTAAAACTGAGGAATTGTGCTACATTATATAAGCGCGTAAAGCTATACAGCTCTCAGAAACACTGGTACGCGGGATATGTATAAAGTCACACCACGCAATATGTTACATTAATATAGAAATTTTAGAACAACTCTCCAAATTAATTATTGTGCTGATAGTTTAAAAGTCTACGCCATGTTCTCCTGGTAGTGGCACCGTGGCAAAGTGACTGGAACTTCACAACAGGAAGGGCCTGGGGTCGAGTCTCGGGCTCGGATGTGTCTGTATAGAGTTGGCATGTTCTCTCTATTTGTGGATTTCCTCTGGGTCCTCCGGTTTCCTTTCATGGTCCAAAAGACATGCACATTAAACTAAGTGACCGTTCCAAATTGCCCCCAGATGCAATTGTGGGTGTAAATTGTTGTGCATGTGTTGTCCTGTGATGGTCCAGCAAGCTGTTCAGGGTGTATCCCGCCTTCACCCAGCGTGGGCCGAGAAAGCCACCAGCATCCCCATGACCATAATAAGATTAAGCAGTTTGGAAAATGAGTCAGCGAGTAAGTGAGTATTACTTTCAGTATTTTGTAAAGCTGGTTCTTATATTTTTCCAGTACCAATAGCCCCATTTCAGGGCACTCGGTGCCTGGTGGTAAAAGGTGCTGGGTCACAGATCCTAAGGTTGGGGGATCGAGCCCCACTCTACACAGGTTGTCACTGTTCCCTCCAGTGCAGCTAACTGGGTTACCAAAGGCCGGCCATGTCTCCCACTGTCTATGGTGAGAGGTTCATGTAAAAGACCCATTGCTGACTTTCGGAAAGAGTAGCTGCATAGCCGTCAGCGTGTTTCTGCCCTGTGATGGCCGGTGAGCTGTCCACGAGGGATTCTGCCCTCGCTAAGAGAGCACGGATACATGCAAGAATGATAATTCAATACAATAAATATACAATACTGATGCCAGAAGCATGACAACACACCAGTAACCAGTAATATTCCCATTTCTATTCATATTTAAACCTGTTTAATGAGTACAAGACATCCAAGTGCACAAAAATAAAGCAATTTCACCTTTTAGCATTTAGGACATGCAAGACTGCACGTAGAAACAGATGGTCGAACTCCACCTGCAGCTTCTCCATGGAGAATGACTGTTCCTGCATTGTGGTCCTGTTCACTCCCGATAAACTGACATACTGCGCCCAGTGATCGCTCACATAGCACAGAGTCATCCTGACCAATGCAAATGCAGACAGGAAATGTCAAGTCACCCTGACTGAATGAAATCTTGAGTTACAAAAATCAGAGAAATTAGAAGAACAAAGAAATAAAAAAAATTAGCTGACCTGATGATGTGACCAATCCTCTTCACAAACTGTCTGTAACATGCTCGGTTGTATGTTTGCAGACCGACAGCGAGCAGCTCAATAAGCGAAGAGGCGAAAGCAAATATCTTCATCATTTTCTGACTTGTGGTGGCTTGTGGTTGGTAATTACCTGAAGAATACATTATTCCTATTCAGACATTGGTGAATACACACCTAGGAGCTTGGAAGAAAAAAATCTCCTGTGACTATCAGTGTTATTTATCTTGAGCCAAATCGAATAATTTTATTTGTCAATAAAATTTGTGAAATCATTTCAATTCCAACATATTAAATGATTATCAGACTTCAGTGGTCACGGTAGGGCAGTGGGGGCTCATTGGTTAAGGCCTGGGACTACTGATCTAAAGGTCACGGCTTCACGCCTAAGTACCACTACTGTTGGGCCCCTAAGCAAGGCCCTTAACCCTCACTTGTTCCGTTGTTTAAATAAAAATAAAAAATAAAAAAAAAAGATAAT
Source organism: Plotosus lineatus (assembly GCA_024760905.1). Classification (NCBI taxonomy): domain Eukaryota; kingdom Metazoa; phylum Chordata; class Actinopteri; order Siluriformes; family Plotosidae; genus Plotosus; species Plotosus lineatus. The sequence goes on from CM045734.1 coordinate 49,948,632, forward strand.
TGTACATCGCTCTGAATACGAGAGTCCACCAAATGCCATAAATGTAAATGGTTAACACACAAGCAGAGTCCTGGGCACAAGTCCCAAGCTCTGGCTTTTCTCTATGGGGTTTGCATGTTCTCCTGTACTTGTGTGGGTTTCCTCCCACAGTCCAAAGAGATGCACATTAGGTTAATGGGCTGTTCCAAATTGCTCTAGGTGCGAGTAGGAATGGTTTGTGTGTGTGTGTGTGTGTGTGTGTCCCCTGCAACAGTCTGGTGAGCTGTTCGGGTAGTAACCCACCTTCACCAGTGTCCCTAGTATCCCGATATGATTAGGGGTTTGTGTGAGTAAGTGGGAGTGAGGCTGATGTCAGTGACTGACCTTGAGAGGATATTCCCAGTAAGTGTTTAAAAAGTTCATCAAATGGAAACTGAGAGAGAAGAGCGATAAGATCATCTTCCGATAACAACAGCCAGCTTGTCTCAGGGTCTTCATCCTGAAAGCAGAGGGGAGGGGAAAAAAAAATGATAAAGTGATAAAATACCAACTTGATTTTATCATCTACTAAATGGACAATTCCTCACTATTTATATGGATGCACAAAACATTTTTGTTTTATCATCATTTGAAATTACAGATGCTCCCCGACTTACGTTTTTAATTGGTTCCAGACGGCCGAACGCAAGTTGAAAGTAAATGCAAGTTGTTACAGTGATGTATGACACGCATACCGTACTGTCTGTCTGTCTTCTTTTCGGCTTTTTCCCTTTTACTCGGGAGTCGCCACAGCGAATCATCTGATTCGCATGTTTGATTTGGCAGAGGTTTTTACGTCGGATGCCCTTCCTGTCACAACCCTATACATCCATAAATACCATTACCGTATATTATTATAAACATAACATTGTAAAATAATATCAAATATATCGAATAATATCAACATTAATTTCAAATAAGTCACTTATTTATACTAAGTCACTATACAAGTGGGGCCGGTGGTGTAGTGGTTAGGGTGCTGCATTCATGATCAGGAGGTTGTGAGTTCGAATCCTACCGAGACCCTCACTGTGCTAAGACCCCTGGGCAAGGTCAACCACAAGTGTGCCTCTGCTCACCCAGCAGTATAAATGGGTATCAGTAAAATATACTGGGAAGGAAACCTGCTATGGACTAACGTCCCATCCAGGGGGAGTTGAACTTCTGGGCGCTTCACGCCACGGAAACCGGGGATAAGTACCGGCCTGATGAGCCACGAGGCTAAGCCACGAGGCTCAGGTGTAAAAACCCAACAGACTTACCTCACTATACATGAAGCTTAAAACAGCTAATCAACGCTTACAATATGTGAGGCGCTCAAAACCGAAAGTAGTGTACTTGCAAAAGTAGTGTACTTGCTGTGGGTTATACGGACTTCCGGTCTTTCAAGTGCACAAGGGCACTGTTTAACTCTTTTAGAACACAGCCTGCACTGATGACTGTTCTCTTTCCTGGATTGGGGTTTCATTTTACAACATTCTTTGCTTAACCGAGTATGCATGGTAAATTGTGCTGATCTAAGCAGATAGTTAATTCATCTCTGTGTATGAGACTTGCACCCATGGGCTTACGCTTCTGACCAACCATATTTGCTTAGGGTCACAAAAGTACGCAAAACAGTGTAAACACAAAGACGACATCTTAACACAAAGGTAACACGCTATATAACACACACATATATATATATATATATATATATATATATATATATATATATATATACACACACACAGTAAAACCTCCGCTGACGAACGCTTAAGCTCACGAACTTTTCGCCTCAAGAACATTAAATTTGCGAGCATATTGTCTCTGCTGACGAACTAGTTTTCGGCGGACGAATCAAACCACGCGGTCGAACAGCGCCACGGTGGCGGCCACGAGAAGCTGACGCACGCTCACGGCGTCACAGTTAGTCACCCCCTTTCTTTGAATGCGGAAGTGGTTTGTGTTTGCTAGACATTTTGGAGCATATCGAGTGTACTTTTGCTATTATGGGACCGAAAAAGACCCCACCACAGGCGGAGATCATTGAAAAACACGAACGAGGTGTGCGTTTGTGTGACTCAGCGTCCCAATACCAGTACGCTAAGTCTACCACCATCCTTAAGAACAAGGAAGCTATTAAGGGTGCGTGTGTGGCTAAGGGTGTTTCCAAACAGTAGGCGTTTCCAAACTCTCCTTCCAAACAGTAAGTCCCTCCCTCCCTCCTCCTCCCACTCCATTCCATCAAGCCATCAACTACCATCACAAAGGTAAATAAAACGACTTTATTATACAGTACAGTTTATTTCTTTAATTACAATACAATAGCACATTTATGATACATAAAACAAGGTATATTTTTGTGTAGTTTTAAGGCTTATTTAGTAGGAAATTATGTTTCATGGGGACCTGGGAACGGATTATTCTCATTTTAATGGTTTCTTATGGGAAATAAATGTTCGGAAGACGAACTTTTCGCCTCACACACACTTTCTGGGAACCAATTATGTTCGTGAGCTGAGGTATCACTGTATATATACTGAACAGGGAAGAAGGAGGGGCACGTTCAGTCTCGTTTGGAAACAATGGACGCAGCGTCATTACGTCAGCGTACTACGTAGGTACGTCTAAACTCAAAATTTGACTTTTTTTAAACACAAAATTGAAAAACGGATTGACGCAAGTCGGGGAGCGTCTGGATACATGAGAGTAATTTTACAATCAGGGAACAAAACTAATTTTTGACTGTTAACATCTAGATATTTTTCATAGAAATAATAAGAGCAATATCCATATTTAGAGCAGTTCTTGAACATCATATAACGCTATAGCACCATTGATTGTATGATTTCAAAGTTCTACCTCTTCCCTATGTACATACATTCATACATGTGTGCGTGTATGTATATATAGGTATGTGTATATACAGATAGTGTCTGACATACGACTGCATTTGGTTCTGACAAGCAAGTCGGGCCTGTACATGTACATATTACTACTAGTATATACACTGTACTTTTCTACGGGTTCATATCATACTTTTGTTTGCAATGCTGTTACCTTTCTTCAGACATTAATATATGGGGGAGGAGTAATATGCTTGTATTTTCAACCTAATGCATCTCTTTACCAAGGACGTGGGGGAAGAATCACTTCTCATGATTCAGTTCAGGTTCAAAGAATCAACAGTCGACTCCAGAGCATCAGAGTCATTGTTTTGGTTCTGCAAATCTCTAATCAATGGGATTTTCCATACTCGCAGTACATGAGTTGATATTCTAGTAGCCAATCACAGCATCAAGTTATATAACAAAAGCAAATAATACCTGTAACTTATCAGCTAAATCTCTGCATCACTGAATAACTGTACACAAACTTCACTTTTCTATTAATAGGTTATGTACTTCCTTTCCTATGTTTTCATTATGTTTAAACTCTAGACCAGTTTGCTATAATAACTGGAATTAATATCAGATGAGAGCAACGTCCACACCTATAAACATGCTACCAAACCCTTGCGCTCATGGCAAGCAGTGTTCTCACCATCCCAGCAGCAGTGCAGCAAGCGATAGATTTGTCTGCTGCCAGTGTTTCTAATTCAGAAACAGAAATCACAACTGAAGTAAGAGACGGTGAATGAGATTTTGTTTATGCACAGCAATCTCCGAATGAAATAACTCTCCTCCCAATGACAAAATAAAAGATTGCGTCTGGTTCGGTCTCCACTCTGAGAATGAGTCATCGGTAGAGTATTAAGCATTTTAAAAGAATGTTGAGCAGACTCCTTATTAAAATTAGTCTTCATATACTATAGTACCTTTCTGTGTTGTTGCCATTTTTGTAAATTTAATTTATAATAGAACAACATTAATATAATGAATAAAAAGAAAGAAAATCTCGCAAAGGGAGTGATGGTGGAGTCAGCTACCCAACCCGTTCACACATCTGACTGCATCCCGTCCCTTGCTTCATGGGATAGCTGTTCTTTTTCTTTATAAAAATAGAAGGATGACTCAACGAATTCATTCATTTTCTGTAACCGCTTAATCCTAATTAGGGTGGCACCCATCCCAGCTGACTCCGGGCAAGGACAGAGTACACCCTGGACAGCTCGCCAGGCCATTGTAGGGCAGAAACACACTGATGGCTATGCAGCTACTCTTGTCGAAATGGTTCTTTTACATGAACCTGTCACCATCGACAGTGAGAGACATGGCCAGCCTTTGAGAACCCAGTTCACTGCAATGGCGCGGGGGCAAGGGGGGGGGCAGTGACAACCCGTGGAGAGTGGGGCTTGAACCCCAACCTTGGGATCAGTAATCCAGCACCTTACCATCAGGCCATCACTGCCTCTGGATTCAAATAGACATTGGGAATTTTCATTTAAAGTAACTTTTTATTCAACGTCTTTTTTAATATAAATATTTTGTTGCAAGCAGAATTGTAATTTAATTGTCCCTGCAGTTGTTCAAACCAATGCAACACATTGTTTTTTTTTATTATTATATTAACATAAATGAAAAAAAGGGGGAAACATTATATGCAGTGTTATTTGATTTTAAATGTCAAAAAAAATTTGTGGCACCCAGTGTTTTCTTTACTGTGGAAAACGGGTTCAAATGGCTCTTTGAATGGCAAGGGTTGCCGACCCCTGGGCTCAGCGAAGGATAACAGAAAGTTCTACATTTATAATGTGCTTACTGCTATCAGAATAAAGTTGAATATTGTAATGTGTGTAGGTGAAGCATATTGTAGAAGGTTATGTCTCAGGTACACCCCTCACTCCTGAAGAAAAGGAAACTGAGAAATCTTTTACCACAGTGTCTCGCTCCAAATGTTGTGTAAATGATGACAGGAAACGAAATGCTTGTGAATAAAAGTGCTTGTGAAATCTGCTGCACTCAGCAAAAGTGCCTCTGGATAAAAACACCGTGTTATAATAACTATCAAAAGCCAACATGGGGTAAAAGAGGAAGTTACCGGGCACACTGTTAGCTCAAATGGGATTGAAGGGTTGTGCTACTTTTGGGCCCTTGGGCAAGTTCCTGGAACCTCTTCTCTCAATCTGATCACATCAACCACACAGAGAAATTCAATATGAAAGGAAGAAGAAAAAGAAGAAGCTCAAAACGGCTACTGACCTCTTCACCACCTTCATCTACAAGGGTCCAGATATTCGTTGGTAGTCCTGAATAGCTGTTGTTGCTTTTTACATTACTGGGTTTCATGTGGCACATCAAATCAGCCCGGTCCCTGAATATCACAAACATGATTGAGGTTTATAAAAAGGCAGAGCTTTGGAAAACACTGTAGCAACATCTAAACGAGAACTTTGGATAACAATTGGTAAATTGCTTGAGGACGTAAAGCAGAGTGAGAACACACTGCTTGATTGTTGAGGTTACACAGTGTACGGTTAGTTGACCTTTACCTTACTGGAGACATTACAACAGCTAGTGCTTGCATGAAGTGATAAACTCCAAATGGATTATCCAACACTTTAATCTAAAAACAGAAAAACAGATTTAATTACAAAAAAATAATTATAAACCACCATGCCCAGAAGTTTTCTTTTCTCACATGTTTGCCATCATCAACAGAACAACTATTATTTGTTTCTACATGTTCAACGTCCTACCTGCAGAAAGGGCACAGCCCAGTTTATGATTCCTGCAGGACAGCACAGCAGATGGTTCAAGATGTATAGATGGTCTCCTGCTGAGCCAACTCGATGAAGAACAGATACCTTCACACAAGCAACACATACATGATTAAGGATGACTGGGGTGGAGCGTTGATGAGCACTATACTATTTCACCTATTAATAGACACCACTTGCAAGTGTAGTAAAAACGTAAATGGATGTCGACTGGTAATTATCTCCTGTCATTATCACTGCAATATAAAAATTTCTATAATATATATGAACACGTGTATGGACAGACGCTCCTCGCTTTATGTTTAGTCACCTTAAGTTTTTTCGATTTCATCTTGTTTATTTAAAAAAAAAAATTAAGTCATTTTGAGTTTAGTGCGCTCTCCGTAGTACGAGACGTTCTTACATAGTATGCTACTTACACATGACGCTGCGTCCATTGTTTACATGGCGCTGCATCATTCATTGTTTACAAACGACAGACTGAACGTGCCCTGCTTCTTCCCAGTTCACCACGTGTTACCCTTGTCTTAAAACGTCATCTCCGTGATCTTTGTGTTTACACTGTTTTGCGTATTTGTAACCCTAAGCAAATATGGTTGGTCAGAAGCGTAAGCCTACTAGTGGTAATCAGAATCAGTGGTAATCAGTGAATTTGATTAAAATTTATTTATTTGAAATTATTTTGCTTGAATTTAATTTATTTGAAATTAATGTTGATATTATATTACAATATTATGTTTATAATAATTGATTTAGGTGTGTTTTATGAGATACGGTAATCGTATTTATGGCTGTATAGTACAGTATGAACGGTCATACGTCACTGGAACGTACAGTAACAACTTACGTTTTTTTTTTTCACCTTACGTTCGGAACATAACTGAAACGCAAGTGGAGGAGCGTCTGGATTACATACTAGTACATATATACAGGGATCCCTCACTTCCGAGGTGAATTGGGACCGAGATCCCCCAGCAACCGTCGAATTCCGCGAAGTAGGATCGACCCCCCCTGACTGACGTATACATACATGTATATATGTACTAGTATATATAATATCAATAAATACATATTCAACACTATGAATGTTATAATAACAATTAAACATTCAAACAAATAATGCATAATATGTAAATATAATATAAATACACTCAAATCTACACAGATGCTCGTGCACACACTCAGATGCGCACCTCACAAAAATATAAGTAGTTTTGATGGGGGGTTTTGGGTGGATTTTTTTTTTTGGGGGGGGGGTTGCATAATTGGCCTTGTTTTGTGGCATTTTTAACATTTTACCCCATTCTTTGTTAATTTCCATATTTTTTTAATTTGATGAATATTAAAAAAACCCTGATGCACTGAAGCAGCATGAATTGAAGCACGGAGTAGCAAAGGATCCCTGTATGCATATATATTATAAATATATATAGCATACCGGTACAGACACACACCCACGAAAAATTTAGGACATCTCATTAAATAATCAAGTATTTCATAAGAAATATTCATATAATGTCCAATCAAACACACAATTTTTTTTTTATTTGGATATACTGTATTAATCCCATAATGGAAATTATTTCCTTTGCATTTAACCCATCCAAAGTGAGCACACATGCTGGTATTATAAAACTGGTATTATCCAGTAAGTGTACTTCTGATAATGCGGTAATATAGCGTGCAAGATTTTGGACAATATTAAATGTTATGTTCCTTTTATTAAACTAACTGCAGGACATAGAAATTGAATACAGTATATTTATGATGTATTCATTATTGCTACATAAACAAATAAATCATGTGAACAGGAAATAACTTCAAGTCTGGACTTGTTTCTAGGGTCAGATGACTTTAGTTGATAATCTTATGCTGCTAAAAACAATCAATTTCATAAATGGTGCAAATGTGAGCAAGATAATTTTGTGGGCTACATAAATATTATGTATTAACTGAACAACTGTCAGCATCATGGGGAATCATCCACTGAATCTCCAAAAAAAAAAAAAAAAGCATTGAATATTTTAATTAATTTGATTAATGGGACATATCTCCCAAGTGGAGTAATAGGACTGTATTGTTTTTCTTGCATTTTTGCTAAATTGAGCGTCAACATTGTAACTAATCATGTGACTTGAACTACTGTTCCCGTTTTACTTCACCTGCAATATAAAGAACACTGTAGAAATTTCACTCACTTTAGATAAAAAAAAACAAAACAAACACAGATTTTCATGCTAGAAAATGCACTCAGAGAAATACAGCAGAAGAATTTCAGCAAGCTTGACTGAACCACACACCAGAGGTGCAACTGATGCATTCAGATCCAGTCACACAGTTGGAAATGGTTCTTGTTTGAAAAATCAAAATTTTCAAAAACCATGAATTGTTTAGCAGGACATCAAGTATAAGTCTACAAAGTTTTGCGTGATCCCAGTCAGAAGTAAAAGAGGAGGGTTTTCAAGTCTCACGAGAGAGTGACAAAAAAATTAAAACCTGAGCCCCTGCAGAATTGTTGGCATAATCACGTAGTATGATGTTGCTATCTTTCATTTTATTCTGTACATGTAATCTGGAACTGTTGAACTTTAGTTATGAAGTCATAACGTTCCTTTTTCAATTGTGAAAATCCAAAATTAGGCTATACACAATTATAGTTATTGTGCCAAGATACATGTGATTTTTATCATGAATGGATAATAGAGGAGTAGCACTTTTACAGCCAACTGTCATCTGCATTATTTTTGAATGTTTAATTGTTATTATAAGCATTTTGCACTGAATATGCATTTATTGATATTATATACACACATATACGTCAGTCAAAAGGTCGATCCTACGTCGCGGAAATCGGTGGTCTCGGTCCCCATTAACCGTGGAAAGTGATATAGAGATATATATTATATACATACATACGCATATACATACATACATACACATATACATACACATATATAGAAAAATGCAAGTAGTTCTAAGAAAGGCAGAGGTCTGAAAATCCATCAGACGAAGAGGGATTATCTGGTCGGGTGTCAATAGCTGCTGGCAGCACCAGGCCGGGGAGTACCACCGGAAGTCGCCGAAACCCATGCTCATAGAAGTAACCCAGCCTGGTCGGTGGCTGACGAGGACCAGAATCCCTATCAATCCGTGTCTGCCTTTGAGGAGACTGGGCCACCATGGGAGCATTAGGCTGGCCCAGGTAGGTTAGTTCAACTAACTTTATTATTCCTTGTATATATACACATACATATATATAAAATGTGTGTGTGTGTATATATATATACATACACACATTTTATATATATACATACACACATTTTTATATATATATATATATATATATATATATATACACACACACACATACACACACATATATATATATATATATAAATAGTGTGTATATATATATATATATATATATATATATATATACACTATTTATTTATATATATATACACACACACACACTATTTATATATACATATATATTATATATATATATATAAATAAATAGTGTGTATATATATATACACACACATATTACACTATTTATATATATATATATATATATATATATATATATATACACACACACATATAAATAAATAGTGTGTGTGTATATATATATATATATAAATAAATAGTGTGTGTGTGTATATATATACACACACTATTTATATATATATATATATATATATATATATATATATATATATATATATATACACACACATATATATATACACATCTGTTGGGTTTTTACACCCAAGCCTTTAGTGGCTTAGGTGCTTATCCCCGGTTTCCGTAGCGTGAAGCGACCAGGAGTTCAACTCCCCCTGGATGGGACGCTAGTCCATCACAGGTTACCTTCCCAGTGTATTTTACTGGTACCCATTTATACTGCTGGGTGAACAGAGGCACACTTGTGGTTGAGACCTTGCCTCAAGGGGTCTTAGCACAGTGAGGGTCTCAGTGGGATTCGAACTCACAACCTCCTGATCATGAGCGCAGCACCCTAACCACTACGCCACTGGCCCCACATACTTATACTATATTATACACACACACACACAGGGGTCCCTCAGTTTCAATCCCTGTGTCTGTATGTGTATCGTTTGTGCAGGATGTGTGTTATGCAGCAATTCATATAACCATGAGGAATCTTATTTTTGGAAGTGTGGTCACTCGTTTTTTTTTTTTTGTTTGGTTTTTTTTTTCCAAGCTTTTATATCTCTGAAAGCATTCACCCGATTTTTGACTATTTTACTCAATATACAGTATTAATGTATTGCATAACTGAAGCTGTTGAACATCAACCCTCGACTTTCAAATTCTGTTTTCTAGAGGTCTGCAAATTTCCTCCTGAAGGACATTTTGTTGATATTTATTTATTTTTAAAGCTCTTAAGCACCCAAGATTTGATATTTGATTGGAGCGACACATTCACAAGAATGGATATTCAGGGGAAAAAAAAGCTTTTTAAAAAGGTCTTAACTCAAGTAGTTTTCTCAACCTTGCAGTTTTAAAATGGCCTGCATGACACCAAGTGCTGCTAGGACAGTACTGGATGATATAACCGTTGTTGTTTATGCACTTTCATTGCAGTAGTTCTTTTGACAGTCACAATACTTGACCCATGTTCACACATTTTACCAAAACAATCCCTATTTTACTTTTCTCCCCAAAATCAAAGTTTGCACTCAAAGACACCCATTTCAAATCTATTTGAGCGGTGGAGAATTCAGATTATTCTGTTCAATTTTAAATGTGGAATACGACCAAGTTATGAAAGGCGGAAAGCTTACTACACCGCTCAGATCAGTGGAATACCAGAATGCAGCAGTGTGTAGTTGCTGAAGAATACATTTCAGGGAAACTTTTGTAAATCAACATGCTGTTTACCAATCTCTGCAACCACAGATGAATGTCTTCCTGAAACTGAGAGTTGTCCAGAACCCGGCGAGTGAAACTGAACAGCACACTGATGCTTTCCTTTAATGGCTTCAGAGAAGATGGCTGTGACTTTGGACCATCTAGAAAAGCCAAGCGGAAGAGTTCCATGTCAGAAATATCATTTGGCTTTGCCATTTCTACAAATTATACACTACACATCCCGGTATCATCTTGCCTGCGCCAGTCTTGTGAACAGCCACACTCCTGGTGATGGGGTTGGTGTTGAGCAGGTTGTACAGATAAGATTCCACCTGGAGCCGGGACAGGACAGCGGTGTATGAGTGCAGTGCTATTGTCTGATGCAGTAACTCAGCCTTGGTCTTAAACAGCTGCTTCAGTTCAGCAACTACTGCCTCATTCAGGACCACTTTCTGGAAGCGATGGAAGCCACACACTTTGACCTGGTCAGCACACAAACCCTGTAAGGTAAAAAAAATTAAAAAAAAACTTATTAGTGGAGGTACAATAAACTTATTATTTATTTCAAAGGTTTGTGATGTTTCAGGTACAAAATATTGTCCATTCCTTGGTTTCTTGCTCAAAATAATAAAGATGTTCGTCGTTCATTTTCTGTAACCACTTAATCCTAATTAGGGTCACGGGGAGGCTGACCCCCATCCCAGCCGACTTCTGGCAAGGGCAGAGAACACCCTGGGTAGCTCGCCAGGCCATCCATCGCAGTGCAGAAACACGCCTCACACCATAGACAGTGAGAGACATGGCCAGCCTTTGATAACACAGTTAGTTGCACTGGGGGAAGAGAGGGGAGGGCAGTGACAACTCATGGAAAGTGGGACTTGAACCCCAAACCTTCGGATCAGTGACAATCATTCAGAACATAAGACAAAATTGTGGATTTTGAGGTTGCCTAATACACTCGGAGGAACGCTATCCAACTCTTTTTGTGTGAATGAGCTCGCAGACACCCAGCAATTGGCTGCGAGTAATCTCCTGAGAGGGCGATATCCAGCTTGATTGTCATACACCTTATTGATGCACCACTCAGAAGCAGATATTTTAATTTACTCTATTAGATTTGCCAAACTGCTGAATCTGACTCGAGTCATATGAATGCTGAAGCCAACCTTAACATAAACACCCATTTACACTCACCTCGATGGGCGATTTGGAACAGCCAATTAGCCTAATGTGCAGTCTTGGGACTGTGGGAGGAAGCCGGTGTACCCCAAGGACACCCACACAAGCACGGGGGAAATGTGCAAACTCGGCACAGAAACAAGCTTGGCATTCCCGGGACTTGAAACAAAGAGCTTCTCGCTGTAAGCTTCCTTTTATAGCATTGTAAATCAAACCTTCTAACAAATCACAACTTCAGCAAAAAAAAAAAAAAAAAAAAAATTAACTTCACCAGGAAAATAAAGAACTTATATTTCAACCTGCAGTGTGAGCTGTTCATCCTTAAAGCTCCATAGTCGGTTCTGTGAGCTCTTGCTGTCCGAAATGGTTGCCTGCAACTCAGTCTGTGCCTGCACCAGCTGTTTCCGGCATCTCCAGTAATTCAGCAGAAGCTCATACAGCTCATGGCCTTCTTGGTGAACCAGGGCCTGAAACTCTAAGGCATGAAAGTCTACATTCTCCAACCAAGAACCTGGTTCCCAAACCCTGAGCTGCTCGCTGGTGAATGGCTGGACCAGCTGGCATGTTCGTGGCAGCTCTGGATACAGCCTTTCCTGGGGTCTTTCAACTTTACCAAGCTCCACTGGAACTAGACTGGGAGGGGAAGCCTCCTGATCAACCAGAGGAAGAATAGCTGGAGCTAGACTGGTTTGCTCAACTGTCTTTGTGTTTGCAGCTATAACCTCTAACGGCAGAAGACATGTCTGTTCTAGGTCAGGGGAAACAGAAGACAGATCAACCAAGAATTGGGGTTCCACGGACAAAACAGGGAGTGATGGATAACACGAAGGCACATCAAACTGATGGATTGTAGTGCTCGGGACTTTCAGGTTACAATGGCTCAGCTCAGATGATTGAGAGAACTGGCCTGCTCCAGTCAAAGGGTCTTGTGATAACAGTTTGGATGTTGAATCCTCAGCGCTGGAGGATCTCGTCACTGTATCAGATCTATCACACAAGAAGCCTTTATTTTCATCTTTCTCCTCATGTTTGATTCGGTCCCCTGTGGCTTGTGCTTTGGAAGGTTCTTGAGCAGAAGTGGGTTGCTCAGGGGGGAGACTGAGAGGAATATCTGTAAACTCGGCTGTGAGTTCAGACACAGAAGGGTTTACTATCACAGGTCCAGCAGCTTTTTTTAGGCTCCGAGTTTGCTTTTTCTCCTATGAAAGCAGAGAAATAGTTCATTTAGCTCATTTAATGATCTGACAACTTCACCAAAAGACCATCAAAATAATAAATTAAGACAAGAGGCATGTCTGCAAAAGGAGATAAACAGGTAAACAATATTATTTTGAATTAAATGGATAGAGATGTGCTTTACCTGTGATTTCACAGAAGATTTTGCCTTTGACTTCTTTGGTCTCACTGCTTCAGCCATATTTACAAGGATATCCTCAGGTCAGCTCAGATTTAGTACATCTATATATGTATACAGATAGACAGACACACACACGCGCGCGCGCGAACACGAACACACATGAATCTTTAACACCATTCATGAAACTCGTGTATGCTTGTGTGATACAGCTACCTGGCAATGCATAAATTTATTTTTAACTAAACTGATGAATAATGCACTGGACGCCACACCTGACAAAACACATGAAGGCCATATTTACCTTAAAATTAATCACCTCCTCTAACATTAATATTCAGTTTGCTATAAATTAAATCGGTTTAGATGGCGCATAAAAACAACCATAATAAAAAAAAAGTACACTCACCCTAACTGACACAAACGAAAGATATAATGAACAAGCTCCATAAGCTTCCGCGAACACGACCTGGTGTTTGTTTTGGTCTTAGCTTGTTTGTTTCCGGGAACTCTGTCGCAAGCTAAAAAAGAGGGTCATGTGACACCTCCGCCCTTGTACGGTAGCCGATTAGGGACAATTATAAAACAACGGCTTTTTTTAGGATTTTTTTGTTTGTTTGTTTGTTTGTTTGTCTGTTTTATTTTACCTCACAATGTCATTACGTTACAAAAATGCGTCATTACGTTACAAAACTGTGCGTGGGTGGAGCCATACTGGCACCTTATTGGCGCTTGAGTTATTGAACGCGTTTTCGTGTCACGTGATCAAAATTCTCTTGTTTTTGAGCGACAAACCAAAATAAAAGTCCAGTTGTTCTTGTGAGACTTCTTTTTAAAATTAATTTTATATTTTTATTGAATTGCCTGGAATCCTCTCTGTGTAGTGTCACAGCAGTGTGGTAGTCATAAGCAAGCATATTGCAGTAATGACCAAGAACTGTGGTCCAAACCCTTAGACTGCCCGCAAGTGTGTGTTTGCTCTCTGATGGTCGAATGAGCTGTACAGTGCCCATGTCTAGAGTCGGCTGAGATGGCTACCAGCCTCCCCACGACCCCAATTAAGATTAAGCGGCTGAGAAAATGAACGAATGGATCTATTACATGGTGGCCGAGTGGTAGGATGCTGGATTACTGATCCCAAAGTCAGCTAACTAGGTTATAAAAGTCCTTGTCTCTCACTGTCGATGGTGAGAGGCATGTCAAGGAACCATTGCTGACTTTTGTCAAAAGTAGGCTGCCAGAGTGTTTCCCAGAGTTGGCCAAGATGAGCACCAGTCTCCTTGTGACCCTAGTTAGGATTAAGTGGTTCATAAAATTAATGAATGGATCTATCAAAGTGTAAATATGTTTGTGGAAGTGTATCAAGCACAAAGGAGATAACGTGTACACAACTGAAGGCCTCTCTCCTATTGGAGAGTGTTAATGTTTATGAGTCCCTTTGTCAGAAACAACAATGGTGTGCACGGCCAGGTTGCAGCAAGAAGAACGCCAGCATGGAACACTGACTGCTGCTTGTCTGCAGTTTGAAAAAGATCACACAGGCAAGCCAGTAAGATATTGTGCGTGTTTTGAACAATCTGTGAAACATGATGGTGGTAGTAGTATTATGGTTTGGGCTGAATCTCAACTGTATCTCAAGAAAAAGTAGATCATTAACTAACACAATGATCCTAAGCATATAAGTCAGGGCAATGGTAGCTCAGTAGTTAATGCAATGAATTACTGATTTGAAGGTTTTGGGTTCAATCCCCACTACCACCACTGTTGGAGCCTTGAGCAAGGCCCTTAACCTTCAATTACTCAGGTGTATCTCAAGGGCAGCGGTGGTCTAGTGGATAGGACGCAGGATCGCTGATCCTAAGGTTGGGGGTTCGAGTCCCCACAGGGTTGTCACTGTCTCCCCAGTGCAGCTAAATGGGGTATCAAAGGCGGGTCATGTCTCTCACTGTCTATGGTGAGAGGTTCATGTAAAAGAACCATTGCTGACTTTTGTAAAGAGCAGGCATGCTGCAAAGCCGTCAGTATGTTTCTGTCCCTTGTTAAAAGGGTTGTGACAGGAAGGGCATCCGACATAAAAACCTCTGCCAAATCAAATGTGCAAATTAGATAATTCACTGTTGTGACTACCGAGAAAGGGAAAAACCCATAAGGAAAAGAAGACTCAGATGTATATCAAATAATAATTGTAAATTTCTCTGACTGAGCGCCCGTTAAATACTGTAAATGTTATTGTTCAACCAAAGAAGAATAAAGTTACTGTTTTGATATCGCCAACTCAAAGTTCTGACCAAAATTAATTTTTTTTCAATTGTTGAGGACCAGATGTTCATGTGAGAAAACCCCAACAACATCCCAGAGTTGGAGCTGTCCTTTATGCAGGGATGGGCTAAAATTCCTCCAAGCCGATGAGCAGGATTCATCAACGGTTACCAGAAAGGTTTAATTGCAATTATTATTGCAAAGAGGTCACAACAGATACTGAAATCAAAGGCAGGGTCACATACTTCATCTCATTTGAATCTTCTTCTTTCAGCTATTCCCTTTTTCTCAGGGGTCACCACAGCGAATCATCTCCCTCCATCTTCATGGAAGTCATATTAATGATTCGCACATTCAATTTGGCATAGGTTTCTACCTCGGATGCCCTTCCTGATACGACCCTTTAGCAAGGTGCAGAAACACGCTCGTGCCAAAGTTGACATATACAAGCATAGGCTTTTAATGCATTTATGCCATTTATTGACAGATTCGTGTCGGAGGTATGAAAAGATTAAGATAAAATCATTACCTGTGCAGTGAGAAACTAGAGACACACACATCAGGATGAATATATTTCAGCACAAAATACTGAAATACTAAAAGAAATGTTTGAAGTCATACTTCAACATGTTCACTCGGACCTCAACGACATCATTCTGAGACTCAGGCTTCAAATAACTGCCATAAAATCATTAAAGAAGGTATCAGCCTCAGATTTTGCAAAGGGAAAGAAATTAATCTTGAAATTTGAAGAAGCTTAAATTTTACCATGTGCTGTCTTCCCCTTTAAATAAACCACACAAAAAATATTTTATTTGGCCATTTATTTATCAACCTCAGATGAAATTAACTTTTCATCAAGTTCTGTTCTCCTTTAACTAATAACAACAACAAAGTCGTACTATGATCTCTTTATCCATTTTTCTTATGTAAAATTCTGACGATGTTTGAGAAACACAACAGTACATGTGTGTTAACAACAAGGACCCAAGAGGAACGGTGAGGTTACAGGGAGCAGAGATAAAGAAGGTGGAGGATTTTAAGTACTTCACCTCCACAATCCAGAGCAATGGAGAGTGTGGAAAAGAGGTGAAGAAGCGTGTGCAGGCAGGTTGGAATGGTTGGAGAAAAGTGTCCGGTGTGATGTGTGATAGGAAGGTATCGGCAAGAATGAAAGGAAAAGTGTACAAGACGGTGTTGAAGCCAGCGATGTTGTATGGTTTAGAAACAGTGGCGCTGAGGAAAAGACAGGAGGCAGAGCTGGAGGTAGCAGAGATGCAAATGTTGAATTTCTCTTTGGGACTAACGAGGATGGATAGAATCAGGAATGAATCCATCAGAGGGACAGCACATGTAAGAGGTTTTGGAGACAAAGTCAGAGAGGCTAGATTGAGATGGTTTGGACATGTACCAAGGAGGGATAGTGAGTATATTGGTAGTAGGATGCTGAGGCTGGAACTACCAGTCAGAAGGCCGAGAGGAAGACCAAAGAGAAGATTCATGGATGTGGTGAAGGAGGACATGAAGGTAGTTGGTGTAAGAGAAGAAAATGCAGAGGATAGGGTGAGATGGAGGCAGATGATTCGCTGTGGCAACTCCTGAAGGGAACAGCTGAAAGGAAAAGACTAGACCCCCATTAAAAAGTAGACAACTCATTTGCGCATGGAATTTGTAGCATAACTAGTTAATATAAATAATTTATAATTTATTGGAATGTAAAATTCAGAAATAAGAATAATATATTAGCATGTTTAATCAAATGAGTTCCACAAATAAGACTCTTATAAGAAGTGTATTTGTACCTTTGACAGTTTCTGTATTACTTATTTTTATATTGGTGAATGGTTATAAACTTTGCAACACTTACTGTTATGGGCATGTAAATATTTGTGTGAAGGTAAATATAAAAATAATGGATGTATAAAAATAAACTTTGAATGTAATTATGTTCAGCTAATATGCTGTGAAGAGAGTCACATGGTGCGACTCAGCTGTTTGGGTCTGGAATTTTCCATAAGGGGACCTAGTTGGGTCAGGTGATTGTGGAATTTTCCAGAGTGGAAATTTCCCAAACTTTAGGGAATCTATATTAAGGCCCTGTTGCCGACTGGCTACAGTCTCCTCCTGTCTCCAAGGGGACTCATCCAGGCGGATCAACTCATCCAAGGTGAACCATGGAACTCGCATCAACCAAGTATCGTTCGGGACTTCATGGTCAAAGTCCATCATCCACGTTCACACACAGCCTACGCGAGAATGGTCATCTTTTGTTTCTTTCGACACTTGGGATTGCAAGCCTTTCCCCCGCCAACACATGCACCATCTCTAAATTTATCCGGGTGCTTGGTGACGATGGGACCCTTTGTTAATTTGTATGGGGTTTAGCTCTTAAGATGTAAGTTATGAATTTTGCCTTTGTTCATATTATTAAATTGTATATAGTTTATGTCGTGGTTTGTCGTGCTTGGCTGGTTTCACGTGGCAATTTCCATCTAAAAATTTACCTATCCGTAACAAGTGGGGGCTCGTCCACGTAACACTTATGTATTTACAACAGTGCTTCTCAAATAGTGGGGGGCACGGTATGATGCAGGGGGGGGATGACCCTGGAGAACATGCTTTTCTGGAATAATGTACGAGAATTAAGTGTAATTGCACCTTCACGACAGTAGTTGGCAGTGGTGCTCTCATTGTCGCACAATGGTGTAGTGGTTTTTCGCACGAGCAAATGGTATGGAGCGCAGTAAAATACTCCACGAGAAAGAAACAACACTGAAAATGTTATAACAGGAACAAAGAGAAAGGTGGAGAAAGACAGAGATATTAAGACAAATAAATTGAATGAGTTTAAATAAGGATTTTTTTTAATTTCAGGCACATTGGGGAACTTTAAATCCTTTCAATTACAGATTAAAAAACATGTTAATAATGTTTTTCCTTATTGTAAGTTGAACTATATTTCTTTTTTGGTTTTAATTTTAATAAAGATACATTGTTATGCAGAGGTGTACTAATAATAAATTGATGAACAAATAATACTATTTATAGTTGCTCACGGGGCAGTGGTTGTGGTTGGGGGGCATGAAATGTTTTTTTCTTCCTGGAGGGTGCCACAGAAAATAATTGAGAAGCACTGGTTTACAAGCATGAATTAAATTATCGAAGGACTAAACATCAGAAATTGTACTTTGATCATAGTTGCTAAATTGAATTAATAGAAAAAAATTGTCACTGGCAGGTGGTTCCAACTAACTACAGAGAATTAGTATACATAGTACAAATATACAGTAGGAACTGTACAGAACCATAGTGCAAACAGTGTAACATACAGGACACATATATAATATAGTCATAGAGGTAGACTACATCTTGTGTAGGTGATGTAATTTGAAGGAAGTCAGTGACTGCAAAGTAGTAGCGGGTGAGAGTGTTGCCAAACAGCATAGGATGGTGGTGTGCAGGATGACGCTGATGGTGAGGAAGGTGAAGAAGGCAAAGGCAGAACAGAAGACAAAGTGGTGGAAGCTGAAAAAGGAAGAGTGTCGGGTTGTCTTCAAGGAGAAGTTGAAACAGCTTTGGGTGGTCAGGAAGTGCTTCCGGATGACTGGACAACTACAGCTAATGTGATCAGGGAGACAGGTAGGAGAATACTTGGTGTGTCATCTGGAAAGAGAGGAGACAAGGAGACTTGGTGGTGGAATGAGGAAGTGCAGGAGTGTGTACAAAAGAAGAGGCTAGCTAAGAAGAAGTGGGACATAGAGAGGACTGAACAGAGTAAACAGGAGTACAGGGAAACACAGCGTAAGGTGAAAAATAGCAGTGTCAAAGGCCGAACAGAGGGCGTATGATGACTTGCATGCGAGGTTGGACAGTAAGGAGGGAGAAAATGATTTATACAGGTTGGCACAACAGAGAAATAGAGAAGGGAAGGGACGTGCAGCAAGTTAGAGTGATAAAGGACAGAGTGGGAAACGTACTGACTGATGACAGAAGTGTGCTGCGAAGATGGAAAGAGTACTTTCAAGAGCTGATGAATGAGGAAAATGAGAGAGAGAGAAAAAAAAAGTAGAAGGGGTGACTGTTGAGGACCAGGAAGTAGCAAAGATTAGTAAGGGGGAAGTGAGGAGGCCATTGAAGAGGATGAAGAGTGGAAAGGCAGTTGGTCCTGATGACATACCGGTGGAGTTATGGAAGTGTCTAGGAGAGGTAGCAGTAGATTTTCTGACAAGAACATTCAACAAGGTACTAGAGAGTGAGAGGATGCCGGAGGAATGGAGGAGAAGTGTGCTTGTGTCCATTTTTAAGAACAAGGAAGATGTGCAGAGTTGTGGCAACCACAGAGGAATAAAGTTGATGAACCATACGATGAAATTATGGGAAAGAATAGTGGAAGCTAGACTAAGGGCAGAGATCAGTATTTGTGAACAACAGTTTGGTTTCATGCCAAGAAAGAGCACCACAGATGCAGTGTTTGCTTTGAGGCTGTTAATAGTGAAGTACAGAGAAGGTCAGAGGAAGCTGCATTGCACCTTTGTGGATCCGGAGAAAGCATATGACAGGGTGCCAAGAGAAGAACTGTGGTATTGCATGAGGAAGTCTGGAGTGGCAGAGAAGTATGTTAGAGTGGTGCAGGACATGTATGAGAGATGTAAGACAGTGGTGAGGTGTGCTGTTGGTGTGACACAAGAGTTCAAGGTGGAGGTGGGACTGCATCAAGGGTCAGCTCTGAGCCCCTTCTTGTTTGCTATGGTGCTGGACAGGCTGACAGACGAGGTTAGACAAGAAACTCCATGGACTATAATGTTTGCAGATGACATTGTGATCTGTAGTGAGAGCAGAGAACAAGTGCAGGAAAATCTAGAGGTGGAGGTATGCCCTGGAAAGAAGAGGAATGAAGGTTAGCCTCAGTAAAACAGAATGCATGTGTGTGAACGACAAGGACCCAAGAGGAACGGTGAGGTTACAGGGGGCAGAGATAAAGAAGGTGGAGGATTTTAAGTACTTGGGCTGAACAATCCAGAGCAATGGAGAGTGTGGAAAAGAGGTGGAGAAGCGTGTGCAGGCAAGTTGGAATGGTTGGAGAAAAGTATCCAGTGTGATAGGAAGGTATCAGCAAGAATGAAAGGAAAAGTGTACAAGACGGTGTTAAGGCCAGCGATGTTGTATGGTTTAGAAACAGTGGCCCTGGAGAAAAGACAGGAGGCAGAGCTGGAGGTAGCAGAGATGAAAATGTTGAGGTTCTCTTTGGGAGTAATGAGGATGGATAGGATCAGGAATGAGTACATCAGAGGGACAGCACATGTTAGAGGTTTTGGAGACAAAGTCAGAGAGGCTAGATTGACATGGTTTGGACATGTACAGAGGAGGGATAGTGAGTATATTGGTAGTAGGATGCTGAGGTTGGAACTACCAGACAGAAGGCCGAGAGGAAGACCAAAGAGAAGATTTACGGATGTGGTGAAGGAGAACATGAAGGTAGTTGGAGTAAGAGTAGAAGACACAGAGGATAGGGTGAGATGGAGGCAGATGTTTTGCTGTGGCGACCCCTGAAGGGAAAAGCCGAAATAACTGTCATAGCACAGCATTTCTACATTAAAAAAAAAACAAAAAAACAAAAACAAAAATGGCAACACTTACGTGATGAAATTTCCATGACTGGCGACCTACAAAATGTTTCATGCACTCGATTTACACAGCTTGACTTCACTATGTATTTTGGCAACCCTATTTTGCCAATCAATACAAGAACTCAGGACTGATTTGCCTCCTCCGTTAAGGCCATTTGCAGTCAGTGTGTGCTATGTCTATGTTGGTGATCAATTTGTAGGTCGTGACCCTGTGATGATGTTCCTGTGACATCACATGGAGTGTAGGTCATGCCATGTACACTGGCGAAGCATTGTGAAAAAGCAACGGGAGTACAAGCAGTCTGATCTAGATGTAGTTAGACTCAGGCTTTGAAACCACCCATTTTGAAAGAGGCTGGACTGTAGTCCATTCTGAAGTTGCTCTTAGGGAAAGGTGGCGAGCTGGCATGGACATCCTTGCTGCCCCCTTCTCATTGCCCACACGTTGGGGTTCTCCCCAGTTGACAAAAAGGTAGCTTCCATCCTCCACCTTCAGGTAGGGGGATGGGTCCTTACTGTGGTTTGTGCTTATGTACCAACTGACAGTTCAGAATACCCACCTCTTTGGATTCTAGGCAGTGCCATGGATGGAGAACGCTCCCCATCGAGACTCCCTCGTTGTCATGGGAGACTTCAAGGCCCATGTGGGCAATGACCGTTTGTGGAAGGGTGTGATAGGTAGGGTGTAGCTTGTCCAATCTGAACCCAAATGGTGTTTCGTTGTTAGACTTCTGTGCCCAACATGGCTTGTCCATCACAAACACCATGTCAGAACATAAGGATGTCCATAAGTGCACTTGGCACCAGGACACCCTAGGCTGCATTTCGATGACTGACTTTGTAGTTGCTCATCAACGGACTTGCAGCCGCATAATCTAGACCAGGGGTGCTCAATCCTGCTCCTGGAGATCTACCTTCCAGAAGACTTCATCTCCAACCCTAATGTGGCCCATGTGACATGTAAGATCCAATCAGGTCTCGATTAGATGATTAGATGGTTAGGTGGTCATGATTAGGGTTGGAGTGAATGTCTTCTGGAAGGTAGATCTCCAGGAGCAGGATTGAGCACCCCTGATCTAGACACTTGGGTAAAGAGAAAAGCTGAGCTGTCAATTGATCACCACCTGGTGGTGAGTTGGCTCAGATGATGGGGAGGCCGCCCTCCAGACCTGGCAGGCCCAAATGTGTAGTAGCTTTCATTAATGAAGTCTGGAAATAAATCTGGCTGATCATGAAAGAAACTCTGGATAAACTACTTTTTATTCTCACATCCAGCTTATTACATGCCGTTCAGGTAGGTCTTCAAGATCCAGTTTATACACAGTATACATATACACAGAAGTTCTTTAGCCTGAGATGTCACTGTGGCAAACCAGTCCGTTATTGTCTTTATCCCCAGAACTGGGCTGCTTCCAGGCTACCCTTAATGTTATTCAGGTTTTCTCTTTTCTCTTTGGTCACCAGGTTGGCTTCTCCTTTTTGTAGACGTCTCCTCTGGGCAGCTTTCTGCTGCTTAGTGAGCTGCCTCTTCACTTTCTGTCTGATCACCGACTGTAAAAGAAAAAGTTACAGAGCGTTAACCTGGTGAAGTTTTGCTTTTGTGAAATGCTCAACAACTTTCAGGGGTGTATGGTAATAAAGTATATTTACAGGTATCTGTACTTTACCTGAGTGTTATTTTTGACAAATTTTAACCCGTACTTTACACATTTTCACACCAGTATGTGTACTTTCTACTCACTACATTTTCAAAACAGAGGGATTACTCATCATCTCATACTCATCAAGCAAATTTCGATCTCAAATGACTCTTGAGTGAAGTTGGGGTGTTCTCAGAACTGCTCTCCAGACCATCGCAGCGCAACACCCCCCACACACACATACACACACACAAACACCTATGATTAACACAATGTGCATGGAAGAAAACGAAGCACCCAGAGGAACACCACACAAGCAGGTGTGGAAAATGTAAAAGTCGAGACAAATTTGTCTGAGCCCAGGATTTAAACCCAGGACCTTCTTGCTGTGAGGCAGACGTGCTGCCTAAACAGAAGCATAACTTTCATTGTAACGCATTGAAGGGCTATTAAATTTTTTTTAGTTCTTCTATAAATGCCAAACATTATGAGACTGATATTGATATACCATATTCAACATAATAAGCCCCCCCCTCAAAGTTTTTGATCTTACGTCTAATAACCAGCCATGTGTACTGGGAGCAAAATCGTACATCAAACTTAGCAATTTTATTCGATCGGTCTCTGTAACCATAAAATGAGGCGTTCACTGCCTGTAAAAGTGAGTTTACACAGTATTTCAAGACCCCCTGCCACAGGGGAATGTCTATAATGTTCATCAGTAACAACACAAATTGGTTCAATGTGCCATTGTGATAAAGTTGATATTCGTGCTGATTGGCTCGATTTTACCTCCGGGGAAATGTTAAAAGGAACAGCACCAAGAGGTTAAAGTTAGGGGTCTTTTTTTTTTTTTAATCATGCTGTTTCTGTTTATTTTCAGCTTTCATGTAAGTAATTTGGTTGATACCTCAAAATGAATAACACAAATATCAGTAAAATTCTTTTATTGTTCTGTTATTATTCATGTTTTCCACCTTGACGATAATAAGCACTTACCATTCCACTCCGCTGGTAAATATTTTAATAAGTGCCCACCCACTCCAATTTTTAAAGCGCCCTGGGTGCTTATCACGGCGATTACAGTATTTGAAAAGAGAATTGAATATGCTTCAAAATGAGGTATAATACATTATCACATGAAAATGGACTCACTTTGAGATTTCCTTTCGGCGTTTCCCATTTCTCAGGGGTCGCCACAGCGAATGATTCGCACGTCTGATTTGGCATAAGTTTTCATGTCAGATACCCTTTCTGACAACCCTTTAGCAAGGGACAGAAACATGCTGACGAAAATGGACTCACTTTGAATGCCGCTAATCAGGAAATGCTACTTTTGAGAAACGAGCAATAGCAGTTACAGAACTAGTTCTGAATGTCCCCGTCTGAAACTCGCCAACATCCAAACACCAAATGAATCCGACTCTCGACTAATCAGCACAATCTTCCTCGCGTCTTCCTACAACAGATGAGTTCTATTTAAAGCAAGTCATGTCTATTTTTATGATTCTCACTGGTTTAGCATTATATGACTGAGGAAATAATTCTGGGATTGTGTAAGAAGGGACAGTATTGTGCTAGTGAACACAGATCACAAGGATATACTCAGCACCACAAAATCGTACTCAAAATTACCAAAATAAGTGGATAATTCTGTCGTTTTACGGAACCTTTTCTTACACAACATTCTAGCATGGAGATATTGTGTTTATGGATATTTGAACTTGGTCATGTTGAAGATTTTGCTTTGGAGGATGTATTTTCGGCGACATTGCATTTTCATCCAGGTCAACCATTTTCAACTTCTAGTCGGCTCCCTACTTACGAAGACCCCTGGGTACGAAATCCCGGGTTACGAAGAACATTTTCCTAAGTTTCCGTCCCCGGGATACGAAAACAACCCCCTCTTACGAAAAGAAATTCAAAATTCAAACGCGCCAATCAAAATTTTACACGACGCGCGAGTTGCTCTCTCATTGGCTGTCTCTCAACATCCCACCCAGCGGGCCTCCCAGATAGAGACAGAAGGAAGTTTAACTTTTTAGTTTTTAGTTTCGTTTTTTAAATTGTTTAATTCAGTAAATGTTTAATAAATGTGGGCGCATTTGAGCTCATCTGGAATTCCGATCCCTCAAGGAATTAAGTTAAAGTTGAGTTTGTCAAGCAGGGAATGTGCTTTGAATTCCACATCTTGTGGGCGTGGCCCGCAGGGAGAGAGAGAGAGAGAGGGGGGGTGTTTGTGTGTGTGTTAATAAAAAATGTTAATAATGGTTTAATTAATATATATATATATATATATATATATATAATGGTTTAATATGTTAATAACATGTTTAAATGGTTTAATAAATAATTTTCTTTTACTTTAAACAAATATTTCATCCAAAATTGGTGTACTTTTATAATTTTTAAATGGTTAATGGGGTTTATCCAGTCCAAAGACTGGAGCCTTGGAACGAATTAGGCGTTTAACATGTAAAATGCGACCCCTACTGACGAAATCCCTGCATTATGAAAAAGGCTCTGGAACGGATTAATTTCGTAGGTAGGGGGCCGACTGTACTTTGCTTCTTATTCAAAACACCACCTTGCAACTTCACGTGTATTATGCCGGAGCGGCTCACCTCACAGCGAAGTGGGTATTAAGCCTGAAATTATTCATTCTGAGCTATTGGCAGCATTTTGTCAACGATATCCAAGCTTTAAAATGATACGTTTTTAAAATCATATTTGTCTAGTTTTGAAGGAAATGACCAAAACAGGACACGAATTTTCAGCTATTTTAAACATGCAACTCTGGAAAAAGGACAAAAAAAATTACAATTAAAACTTGAAAATGATATTTAATAATAATAAAATTTCTAATATGATACCCACTTTTTGTGATGGTCACATAGCTTCTATTTTAATGATTACAATTCTTTTTGACTGTCAACACTACTCACTGGAGGAATTGTGGATTGGCTGGCGATGCTTTCGATGGACACTTCACTGCTTGTTCTTTGCCTGTGCTCACTCACATGCAATAAGCTATCTGTATCTCTGTGAAAATCAGAACAAGGAAAAATAAATGGATAAATAAATAAATGCACCATAGATGCTTTGGTGAAGATCCTACTTCATAAATCGTATTCATAAATGTTACCTGAAAGGCTTGAATTCCTTGTTGTATGCTGAAAGATCGACCAAATCTGGACATTCATCTTCATCGCTCTCCAACCTTCTGGAATTGTCCGGTTGTAAATTATCAGCGCTGTCAGGACACACTTCCTCCTCTAAGCTATATTCTCCATATTCCTGCTCTGTGACTTTCTCTTCTGATGCAATTGCACCCCCAATCTTAAGGCCTTCAAGTTCCAGAATAGCATGATTATATTCCTCGATGTCTACAGATTCTTTACAAGCAGGTTCTGGTGCTTCAGGAGCAGTGTCTTCATCTCCACTGAGGTTTGCGTCACCCTCGGGACCAGCCGGGTGGAGAAGCTGGTCGTCTTGCTGCAGCTCTTTGGTGTAACCACTAGCTGAGATCTCCACATCAAGAGAGCAGGCTTTTCTGCAAATTAAGAATATCACAAGCTAAATCGTAGACTGAAATGTACGTTTTATTTAATACAGAACATCCAAAATAATTACCTGATATCTTTAAACGTCGGGAAGAGCTCACTTTCGTAGTGATACCGTTTAATGAAGAAATCCCGAACACACTTCACATCTCGGTCAAAATACCTGGCAGCGAAAAGACAAGAAGCTGAGGTGCAGCTCTGTGCTACTGAATTATACAGGCTAAACCTTCTTGAAGAAGAAGAAGAAGAAGAAGAAGACAGGCTAAATAGAATAATAAAAATTTCAAAAATCCTGCACCAAGTCTTTTTTTTAACTCAATTTCAGCATTAAGGAGAAACAAACTTACCATTGCGCGTTCGGATGAGAAGTGGACACCATTTGTGGGAAGTCGATGATGGTTACATGATCATTGTCGTCTAGCATCAGGTTAAACTCGTTAAAATCTCCATGAATAAGTCCATGATTAGCTAGTTTGACTATCAGCTCCATGATTTCACTGTACAGCAAGGCAGGGTCCTGAAGTTCCCGCACCTGACACCTGGTACACAAACACAATCATTTTAAATCACACTGTACAAACGGTTGAGACAGCAGTTATTCTCCAGGCCATAGTACAAAATAATATTTAAAATTAAGTCAAAAGGTTAAAGGTCAAGATCACTCTGAGCCTTTTATAGATTTTGATTGAATACAGGGATCCCTCGCTACTTCGTGCCTCAATGCATTTTAATATTCATCGAATTAAAAAATAAGGAAATTAAGGAAGAATAGGGGAAAAGTTAAGGGAAATGCCACAAAAATAATGCCAATTATGCAATCACAAGAAAAAATAAACCCTAAACAAACACAAAACAAAAAAACAACCCAAAATCTCCCATCAAAACTAGTTACATTGTTGTGAGGTGCCCATCTGAGTGCGTGCACGCGCGTGCGTCTGTATGTGTGTGTGTTTATATTTTATTTACATCTTATGCATTATTTTTGAATGTTTAATTGTTATTATAAGCATTTACAGCATCATCATCATCATAATCATCTTACGCTTGATCCAGAATCGGGTCGCGGGGGCAGAAACCTAAGCAAAGAGCTCCAGACATCCCTCTCCCCAGCCACCACCTCCAGCTCCTCCGGAAGAACACCAAGGCGTTTCCAGACAAGCCGAGAGACATAGTCCCTCCAGTGTGTTCTAGGTTGCCCCCGAGGTCTCCTCCCGGTTGGACATGCCAGAAACACCACATGAGGGAGGCGTTCGGGAAGCATTCTGACTAGATGGCCGAGCCACCTCAACTGGTCCCTCTCAATGCGGAGGAGCAGCGGATCTTCTCCGAGCTCTCCCGGAAGCCAAAAGGACAACATCATCTGCCAAAAGCAGAGATGAGATCCGATAGCCACCAAACCATAACCCCTCAACACCTCAGCTGCGCCTAGAAATTCTGTCCATAAAAATGATGAACAGAATTGGTGACAAAGGACAGCCTTTGGCGGACTCCCACCCTTAACGGAAACGAATTCGACCTGTTGTTACCAATACGGACCAAACTCTGGCTCCGGTGATACAGTGATCAAATGGCCCGTAACGCCATACTCCTGGAGCACGCCCCACAAGATAGTCTGAGGGACATGGTCGAAAGCCTTCTCCAAATCCACAAAACACATGTGGACAGATTGGGCAAACTCCCATGTCCCCTCCAAGATCCTGTGGAGCATACAGAGTTGGTCAATAGTGCTATGGCCAGCACGAAAACCACATTGTTTTTCTTGGATCCAAGGTTCAACTATCGGTCGGATCCTCCTCTCCAGTCCCCTGCATAGACTTTCTCGGGTAGGCTGAGGAGTGTGATTCCCCGATAATTCTTAAAAAGGGGGACTACCACCCCGGTTTGCCAATCCAGAGGTACGGGCCCCAATGACCACGTGATGTTGCAGATACGTGTAAACCAAGACAGTCCTACATCATCCAGAGCCCTGAGATAGTCTGGGCGGAGCTCATCCAACCCCAGAGCCTGACCACCGAGGAGCTTTTTGACTACTTCAGTGACCTCCACTCCAGTGATGGGCCGACCCCCCGCCCAAACCCCCAGGGTCTTCTTCCTCCACGAAGGGCGTGTTGGTGGGATTGAGGAGGTCCTCAAAGTATTCCCTCCACCTCTCGATGACATCCTCGACTGGGTCGGATGGTGGTCCAGAACCTTTTGGAGACCAACCGATAATCACTCTCCAGGCTCTCACCGAACTCCTCCCACGCCCGAGATTTTACTCGGCTGCAGCACTTTTGAACTGCCGGTACCTGTCTGCTGGACATCCCTCTTCACCACAGGTGTCCACCACTGGGTTCGGGGGTTACCGCCACGACAAGCACAGACGACCTTCCGGCCACAGCTATGGGCTGCCGCCTCAGCAATGGAGGCACGAAACATGGCCCATTCGGATTCCATGTGACAGGGTTAAAGGGCTCTCGGACAGGAGACTCTGCCAAACGTTCCCAGCAGACCCTGATTACACGCTTGGGCCTGCCAGATCTGGAAGGCAGCCTCCCCCTCCATCGAAGCCAGCTCAGCTCCCCTCTTCACCCGAGTGTCCAGAATATACGGCCTCAAGTCCGGTAACATGACTACAAAGTCGATCATCGAACTGCGACCTAGGGTGTCCTGGTGCCAAGTGCACTTATGGGCACCCTAATGTTCGAATATTGTGTTCGTGATAGACAAATTGTGACGAGCACAAAAGTCCAACAACAAAACACCATTTGGGTTCAGACTGGAGAGGCCGTACCCCACTGATCACACCCTTCCAGGTCACATCCTCATTGCCCACATGGAGTTGAAGTCTCCCGAGACAACGAGTGAGTCTCCCGAGGGAGTGTTCTCCAACACACCGCCGAAAGACCCGAAAAAGGGTGAAACTCTGAACTGTCATTTGGTGCATAAGCACAAATAACAATCAGGACCCGTCCCCTCACCCGAAGGCGAAGGGAAGCTACCCTTTCGTCGACCGGGGAGAACCCCAGCGTTTGGGCACAGAGACGGGGGGCAACAAGGATGCCCACACCGGCTCGCCGCCTCTCCCCATGAGCAACTCCAGAATGGAATTAAGGTCCAGCCTCTCTCGAGATGGGTGGTACCAGAGCACAAGCTATGCGTTGAGGTGAGCCCGACTATGTCTAGTCGGTATCTCTCCACCTCATGCACCAGCTCAGGTTCCTTCCCCGTCAGAGAGGTGACATTCCAGGTCCCAAGAGTCAGAGTCAGTAACCGAGGATCGGTCTGACACAATCCATCCCGTCGGCTACCACCCACCTCACATTGCACCTGGACCCCATGGCCCCTCCCACAGGTGGTGGGTCCATGGGAGGGCGGACCCATGTTTCCTTTTCAGGATGGGCCCAGGCTGGCTCCATGGGCAGAAGTCCGACCACCAGGCGCTCGCCTTTGAGCCCCTCCCCCAGGCCTGGCTCCAGGGAGGGGGCCCCCGGTGACCCACGTCCGGGCGAGGGAAACTGTGTCCTTGCTTTTTCCATCATCGAGGTCTTCTGAACCGCATTTTGTCTGTTTGCCTTGGGCGACCCTACCAAGGGCATTATGCCCCAAAAAAATAGCTCCTGGGATTATTTGGTCGTGCAAAGCCCTCCACCACGATAAAGGTGACATTTATAGTATTAAATATGTATTTATTGATATTAATGGAGGGATCCCTGTATTTGGTTTCAGGACAATAGTACGGCATATCTCGCTCCCTCTGGGGGCAATTTTTCTAATGTATAATAATTTGTTATAACTCATGAACAGGGCCTTGTATGATGAATTAAATATCGCTATCTATTGAAAAAAAGAATTAAGTCGTACTTTTAATTCATAAATCACAAAATAGTAAATTTTTTATATTGTTCGTGCCACTGGAGCAACACAGGGTACCATCCTCTCCCCTTTCCTCTTCACCCTCTTCACAACTGACTTCCGCTCCTGCACAACATTCTCTTGAGTTGCTTCAGAAGTTTTCTAATGACCCTGCTGTAGTTAGACGCATCAGTGGGGATGATGAGATGGAATATCGGGCCGCTGTGGATTCCTTCGTCACATGGTGTAAGCAGCATTATCTGCAGCTTAATGTGAGAAAGACCAAGGAACTGATTGTGGATTTTCGGAGAGACAAAACACCAGTGACCGGTTTCCATCCAGGGCAATAACGTTAAAATGGTGGAGGATTACAAATACCCCTGAGTTCATAATGACAATAAACTAGACAGGGTTAAGAACACTACCGCACTTTACAAGGACCAGAGCCGTCTCTATTTTTTGAGGCAGTTAAGGTCGTCTAACATCTGTTGGATTCTACTCAGGATGTCCTATGAGTCTCTTGTGGCCAGTGCTATCCTCTATGCCGTTGCATGCTGGGGCAGCAGGCTGAGGGTCGCAGACGCAAACAGACTGAATCTGTGGGATATTGTGAAGAGAAAGTTGAGAGACACCAGACCCAACACTGTGGATGAGCTTAAGGCCGCTATCGAAGCATCCTGGGCCTCCGTAACACCTTAGCAGTGCCACAGGCTGATTGCTTCCATGCCACGCCGCACTGAAGCAATCATTTCTGCAAAAGGATTCCCAACCGAGTATTGAGTGCATAACTGAACATAATTATTTGAAGGTTGACTTTTTTTTGTATTAAAAGCATTTTTTATTGGTCGGATGAAATATGCTAATTTTTTGAGATGGGGATTTTGGGTTTTCATGAGCTGTATGCCAAAATCATCAGTATTAAAACAATAAAAGACCTGAAATATTTCAGTTGGTGTACAATGAATCTAAAATATATGAAAGTTTAATTTTATCAGTACATTATAGAAAATGAACTTTATCATAATATGCTAATTTTTTGAGAAGGCGTGCATATATGTGTGTACACAGACTGACACAGAAAAAACACAATATGAAAGCTCTGCGCATGACATTGTGATCACGCTGTGCCAGATAAAATATCACCTTACAGAATGCAAAAAACACCATAAGTAACAATTTCATATTGAGTTTATACTTTCACTTCTTTTGAAGTCAAAACTAAAAATAAATTGATAATGATCTCACAGAGGATAGCCGTTGATGAGCTCCATAACAACCGCATGTCTATTGTAGTCCACAGGCTTTGGAACAGGAAATCCCCGGTCATAGAGAGCCTGTCAGGAAACAAAACACTATTCAATACATCAACATGAAATAACTGCCATACGTACAAACAAACAGATGGATTAGCCATAACATTAATACCACCTGACTGTTCTGCAGACTGGCAGCCTCATGCAGAGCAAATTGCAAAGCACTATTTTTCAATCTAGTTTCTATTATATCCAGTATTAACCATTTCAGTAGTTCTTCTGTGGGATCAGACCAGATGTTCTTGCCTTTGCCTCAATGAGCCTTGGGTGCCCATAACACTCTTACCAGTGAACTGAACCGTTTTGAAGATGAATAGTCCCAGTCATTAATCATCACAATGTTGTGAAAAAGTTACTCAGATCTTTACGCTAGCTAATTTTTCCCACTTCCAACACATTAACTTAGAAAATTGATATTTCTGTTTACTATATCTTGCTCATTGAAAGGTGCCGCTGTAACAATGTAATCAATGTTATTCTATCCATATTCACTGGACATGTGCAATTAAATCCTCTGATTGGCTAAACTACTATTAGGAGATCACCTCATGTACTAATACATGCTCTGAAACGGCAGTGTCTTCATTCTAATCTAATCACTAATGTCAGTCACTCGGCTCTTTCATTCTATCTGGACTTATTCCAAAAAAAAAAAAAAAAAAGCAACTTTTTTGGAACAATTATTCTTTCCCCAACAGTAAATAAAACAGTCTACAGTCCTTGTTGTCACATGATGCCAGTGACCAGGGGAGAGGCCAAAGGGAACTCATTGATTCCCTTTACGTGTCAGTGATCATGTTTTTAATGTACTGGCTGATCAGTATATATTACACACTTTAAATCCTTGGCTCATTTTAATTCGTAAACCTTTTCAGGAAGCTGAGATCAAAGACATACTTTCATGTAGGCGTATTCCTTCATGGCGGACAGCCGGGACAGGTAGAGCCAGGACATCTTGTGTCTGTGTTTGTGGTAATCACGTTTGTTCTTCAGGTTCCGGAACGATGTTCTTCCGAGTCTGTGGAGCTTCAGAGCAAACTGTTCCCCTTCTTCATTGGCTACGATGTAAATATCTGCCATGGGGAGAAAGAAAAAAGAGCTGTGCTTCTCATTTCATTATGATTAAACTAGTGCATGTGTTCTCTTTGGATATCAATTTAGCTTCACTGATGATCCCGTACTCCACATCATATTGATATCGGGTCGATATTTTAATCAATCAAGTTCGAAATATCCACAGAAAATATGACAGCAAGTATTTAAACCGCTGAACCGCGCATGGTCAAGGGCCTACTGTGCATGTGTGTGTATGTATATTATATCTATCTATATATATATATATATATATATATATATATTGGTATTGGTAGGCCTCCATCAGTCCCGAAGGACTATGGCTGCGCTCTGGCTGGTACCCCAGCTGGTGATACCCCCCAGTGCGCAGAGCCTGGGTAGGGAGTAATGAGGGACAGGCTGTTACCCAAGCAGCAAGTCCCCCCCTGTCTCGGCGCCACCGGAAGGATCCAATGGAAGGGCAAATGCCGATACGACTGGGTTCCAGTGCCGCTGCAGGATATATATCTATCAATATATCTATATATATATATATATATATATATATATATATATATATATATATATATATACACAGTAAAACCTCCGCTGACGAACGCTTAAGCTCACGAACTTTTCGCCTCAAGAACATTAAATTTGCGAGCATATTGTCTCTGCTGACGAACTAGTTTTCGGCGGACGAATCAAACCACGCGGTCGAACAGCGCCACGGTGGCGGCCACGAGAAGCTGACACACGCTCACGGCGTCACAGTTCGTCACACCCCTTTCTTTGAATGCGGAAGTGGTTTGTGTTTGATAGACATTTTGGACCATATTGAGTGTACTTTTGCTATTATGGGACCGAAAAAGACCCCACCACAGGCGGAGATCATTGAAAAACACGAACGAGGTGTGCGTTTGTGACTCAGCGTCCCAGTACCAGTACGCTAAGTCTACCACCATCCTTAAGAACAAGGAAGCTATTAAGGGTGCGTGTGTGGCTATGCGTGTTTCCAAACACTCCTTCCAAACAGTAAGTCCCTCCCTTCCTCCTCCTCCCACTCCCTCCTCCCACTCAATTCCATTAAGCCATCAACTACCATCACAAAGGTAAATAAAACGACTTTATTATACAGTACAGTTTATTTCTTTAATTACAATACAATAGCACATTTATTATACATAAAATAAGGTATATTTTTGTGTAGTTTTAAGGCTTATTTAGTAGAAAATGATGTTTTATGGGGACCTGGGAACGGATTATTCTCATTTTAATGGTTTCTTATGGGAAATAAATGTTCGGAAGACGAACTTTTCGCCTCACAAACACTTTCTGGGAACCAATTATGTTCGTGAGCTGAGGTATCACTGTATATATATATATATATATATATATATATATACATATACATACACAAGCCTCGAAAATTCAGGCGACCGATCGTTCGGTCGGCAGACCGGTCGGTACTTTATTAAAACACCCGAACAAAAACACGGTCACGTAGGAAGTTCATATCAGAGTTCACAACAAACAAACTTGGACAACTTGGAACACTCATTTTCTAGTAAAATAGAAAAAAAAAAAAAACGTGTGGACGTTCGCAGTCAGCACAAATTGTAGACTTCTCCAGGAAATATGAAAACTATAATAAAACTTCAATAGTTTGCACATATAAAGCATGCGGTCCTTGTCGTGTCGTCATGAACGGAACGTTTAGTTTCGGCAGAAGCCGGAGTTCATTTATGTACGGAACCGGAAGTATTTTATAAAAGCGAGTGGTCTTGAAACCGAAGTTGTGTGTGTGTGAGTCTTCACGTGTTAGAGCAGTTATAGAAGCCGTATTAATAGCAAACAGAGGGTTTACAGTCCTGGCATGTCGTAAACTGGTCATGCTGCAAATGGCCAGATTGCCGTAAATCGTCTCCGACTCTACTCACTTAGTAAGTTTGCCTAGTAACGTTAGCGTTAAAAATGTCTGAATCGGAAAGAGTGGTTCATGAAAAGACATTTAAAAAATATCCTTTTAAAGATGATTTCAAAATACTCGATATCAGTTCAGATTCTGAGCCCGAGCAAGATATGGAGTCCGATTCAACTGATGATGATGGTGATGTCACCATGGCGGACTCTTGAATGTTCATACAAGCAGAACAGATAGTCATTATAGTTTAGCTACTTTTAATCTCTCTTCATAGGAGTATTTTTATAATACTCCATTATGACAGTGTCCAAAAATACCTACATTTTAAATTGGTTACACAGTCATCACAGATTGGTGCTATAGTTGTTAAAATGTTTTCGTGTTTTTATAGTATTAGATTAAGGTGCTATTTCTATTTTTGTTGTACTTGAGTTTTTTCTCAGATCTATTTGATCTGCATTGTTTGCAATAGTAAGTTGAATTAGACATTGCAATATTATATTTTGTATTAGTAGTATTATATTTTATATCTAGTCTGTCTTCCTTTGGGCTTTTTCCCTTTTACTCGGGAGTCGCCACAGCGAATCATGATTTTACATCGGATGCCCTTCCTGTCACAACCCTATTAGCAAGGGACAGAAACACGCTGACGACTTTGCGGCCTACTCTTTACGAAAGTCAGCAATGGTTCTTTTACATGCCTCTCACCATAGACAGTGAGAGACATGGCCCGCCTTTGATAACCCAGTTAGCTGCACTGGGGGGGGGACAGTGACAACCTTGTGGAGAGTGGGACTTGAACCCCCAACCTTTGGATCAGCAATCCAGTGCCCTATTCCACTATTCCATCTAGTGAGTAGTTGATATGCAGAATGCTATCAGGAATAGACTGACTTGGATTGTATTAATATTTGCGGTTTTTGCTTTCAATATTATTAAACTTAAAGTTCTTTAAATAAGTCAAATTCAGTAAAATTGTTTTATTTTATGTATGACATTGAATTTGTAATTTTTAACTTCATTAAAGATTTTTCATAGTTGCTAACTTACCACTATTTTGTTCCTCATTTCCAGTTACATGTAATAGTGTCTCTCTCTGTGAAAAATCCAAATGTTCGATTCTTTTAGAAGTTGAAATTTCAGGCAACCATTTTGCATAACCGATGGGTTATGCAAATTACTATAGGTGAACGAACTATAGGTTACCAGAACCATTTACCTGTGAACAAAAAATAGGTTGTGCAAACTTTCGAAAAATTCGAGGCCTGTGTATAATATATATATTACTTACATACACACACAGACACACAAATATACAGTAATCCCCCGCCACTTCGCGTTTCCTACATCGCGTCCCCACGATATCGTGGAATCTTCCATGGGGAAATTAAAAAATTAAAGAAACTTCAAAATTCATGTACACAATAGCATTACATGTACACTCACTACGCTACCCAACATGCACTGTTCTCCTTCTTGACTTGAATGTTCTCTGATTACCTCGGGCCGTGAATCCAGCAAGCTGATTGGTCGAGATTATATTTCCCAACATCGAACACATGGGACTTCCTGTCTTTGTGTTCTAACCGCATTGTTCATTCATCTGCACAACATACCAGCAGTTCTCTAGCCAAGTGCTTAAATTTTTCTGTGTTTGTGCTCATAAGTAGTTTTGTGCCTTGAAAATAGCCCCAAAACGCCCAGGAGAGTCATCTAGTGAGCCGAAAACGAAAAGAAAAATGATGACAGTTAGTGAGAAAATTAAGCTTCTCTATTTATTAAAAGAAGGGCAAAGTTTCGCGTCTGTGGCTCGCCATTACGGCATTAACGAGTCGACTGTGCGCTTCATGAAGAAGGAGGAAGAGAAAATATGCAAAACAGCCACAATAACCTTTTCAAAGGAAGTGAATCGTGTCGTGAAAAAGGCCATTATGAAAATAGAAAATTCATTATCTTTGTGGATTACGGACTACCGTAAAAAGAATTTGAGATTGTCCACAAACATGATACACATGGAAGCAAAGGCTCTTTATGAGACCTTTGCTCCTGAAGAGTTGGACCACAATGATGGAGGCTCTGACGAGCCCCAACCAAGCACCAATGCCGCCAGTGATTCTTCAACTCAACATGGCCGTGGATTTGTAGCCATCAACGGCTGGGTTGACTGTTTTCTGAAACGGTTTGGGCTGAAGAGCATGTCCTTATATGGTGAGGCTGCATCCGCAGACGAGCCAGCTGCACGTCGTTACGTCGAGGAGTTTCCTCGTCTAATTCGGGAGGGTGGCTACGCCCCTGAGCAGGTCTTCAATATGGACGAAACAGGGCTGTTTTGGAAGAGGATGCCCTCCAGGACATTCCTCTTCAAGGACGAAGTTAAACGGCCAGGGTTTCAGGTCCACAGGGATCGTGTAACTTTAATTATGTGCAGCAATGCGGCCGGTCTCATGCTGAAGCCCGGTCTCATTTATAAATCCAAGAACCCAAGAGCCCTGACAAATAAGAACAAGACCCTGCTGCCCATCTATTGGATGAGCAACCCAAAGGCATGGACAACTAAGGCCCTTACACTGGACTGGTTCCTCAATCGTTTCATCCCCCAAGTGAAACTTTACCTAGTGGAGAAGGGCCTTCCTTTTAAAGTCCTCCTTCTGATGGACCGTGCTGGAGAAAATGCCACGGACCTCCACAACAACGGTGCTCAGATCGAGTTCCTGCCCCCTAACACGACGTCCTTGATTCAGTCCATGGATCAAGGCGTCATTCGGGCCTTTACGGCGTTGTATACGCGCACCACTATGGAGGGCCTCATCTCCGTCATCGACGAAGAGGACGAGAGCTTCAGTGCAAAGAACTTCTGGAGGACGTACAGCATCACAACATGCCTCTCCAATATCCAGAAGGCCCTCGAAGACATGACAGGGCAGATGCTGAACTCGGCATAGAAGAAACTGTGGCCTCAAATCGTCCATGACTATGCGGGCTTCACGCCTTCAGAAGTTCATAACTCCGCCGTAGAGAAGGCTGTGAAGCTGGCGCAGATGCTGGCAACAGAAGGATTCTCCAACATGACTTCGGAGGACGTCGATGAACTCAGACTGCCATTCACAACCTCTGACGGACAAGGAGCTTATTGAACTCATGAAGTCTGCCAGTGAGGAAGAAGAGGAGCAAGCAGCCAACGACGACGACGATGAACCTCAGCGTGGTCTTACCCTGGAGAACCTCCAGGATTTGTTAAATGCTGCAAGGGCCGTGCAACAGAAGGCCCAGGAATACGACAACAACATGCTAAGGGCAAACGAGTTCTGTAATTGCATCGATGGGGTCATGGACCTGTATAAGGGTATTTTGACCCAAAAGAAGAAAGAAAGGTCACAACTGCCCATAACGATGTTACTTGTCCAGCAGAGCCTCCAGCAGAATATTAATAGAGGAGAATACAGTAGTACTGTAGCAGAATGTACATGTAGATGTGCCAGTTAGTTATAAATTTCTAAATTTTTCTTTATTATGTTCTTTATGTTTTTATGTCCTTTCCTACCTGATTTTATTATACTGTAATTAATACTTTAATAAGTGTTGTATACTAATACATTTACTATTGCATAATAATAATATTGTATTACGTATTTTATTTGCTTAATATGTACACATAGTTACTTACTTATCTACTTACGAAACCCCCTGGGTACGAAAATTCCGGGTTACGAAAAACATTTTCCTAAGTTTTCGTCCCTGGGATACGAAAACAACCCCCTCTTACGAAAAGCGCCATACAAAATTCAAACGCGCCAATCAAAAATTCACACGATGCGCGAGTTGCGCTCTCATTGGCTGTCTCCAAACATCCCGCCTGCTGGCCTCCCATTGGCTAGGAGGGATGACGCAGCTGAACGTTACACAAACTTCCTGTTTGTCACTCGCACGAAGGAGAGTTGACTGTTGGCTTGTTTTGAGATTGATCATGCAGCGTTATATTTTGTTATCGCCAAAACCCCTCTACAATCAGGACGATATTGAAGCAGAAGATCTTAAAGCGAAAATACAGTGACAGAGGCGATTATTTTGGCACGATATTGAAGCAGAAGAAGCATGGAAACAGAGTGCTCCGTGAAACAAGACCTCTGATCTCGCAAGGAAGAAAGTTAATATTGAATGAGGACCTTTGATCTTTCAAACAGATGCTGTAATTCCGCTTTAAACACAACATCCCATCCATTTAAACGGAATTGTTCTGTCAGCTGTGCATTGCATGTGTGTGTGTGAGCGTGTGCGCATGTGTGTGTGTGTGAGAGAGAGAGAGAGAAAGAGAGCGAGAGAAAGAGAGAGACAGAAGGAGGCTTAACTCTTTAGTTTTTAGTTTAGTTTTTTAAGTTGTTTAATTCTGTAAATGTTTAATAAATGTGGCGCATCTGGACCTTCGATCCCTCAAGGAATCAAGTTAAAGTTGAGTTTGGACCTCCAATCTGTGAAACAAGGAATGCGCTTTGAAATCCTGCTTGTGGGCGTGGCCCGCAGTGCCACAATAAACAGTTTATGTGTATACAATACACATTTAATGTGTACTGTATTGTGTGTCTCTGTGTGTGTGTGTGTGTGTGTGTGTGTGTGTGTGTGAGAGAGAGAGGGAGAGAGAGAGACAGGTGTATGTTTGTGTGTGTGTGTGTGTGTGTGTTAATAAAAAATGTTTAATAATGGTTTAATGAATAAATATGTGAATAAAATGGTTTAATATGTTAATAAAAATGTTTAAATGGTTTAATAAATAATTTTATTTTACTTTTAACACATATTTCATACAAAATTGATGTACTTTTATCATTTTTAAAGGGTTTATGGGGTAGTCTTGGGAGCCTTGGAACGAATCAGGCGTTTTACATGTAAAGTGTGCCTCTACTTACGAAAACTCCACGTTACGAAAAGGGTTCTGGAACGTATTAATTTCGTAAGTACCCCAACTTTATGCCAACTGCATATAATGCAGTTATAACATTATAAAGTGTATAATTCATTAATATGTTAATACACATTGCCTATATGACATTAACATGCATCTAACACTTTAAAATTAAGTTCTATATAAATTTTATGTAATAGAAAGGTGGGTGGGCACCCTTAAGAAGTGGCAGAAGTCATTTCGCGGTTTTTCGCATATCGCGGGGGGTATGGGGGGGGGGGGGGGAACCAAGCACCGGAGACTCTGAGAACTCCACCTGGGCTTATTGTTAGCCGGGGTCCATTGAGCTACCATAGCATATTAGCTCAGGATAGGAGTTCAGCGTGCTCGGTTGTACACGCCCGAAGACTCCGCTCTCATAGCTGTAGTAGGGTCGACCAGTGATAGACGAGCATAGTGCAAAACATGAACAAACAAAACAACAAATAAAACAAATTAAAACGAACAAAGAGACAGTTTGACTCTGAGAACTCCGCGACGTCACCCTCTAGGCAGTGCCATTTTGGAGACGTCACGTTTGATGCAAAAGGACATGAAGCGTAATAAAGTTTATCCTTTTGGTATCGTTTGTTAAACATGCAACAGAACATAAAATCTCACACACAATCATTAACTTTGATACTGTACTGGAATAATAATTGAAAAAGGCTTTAATACAACTGTTCAGATGATTATTCCTCTTCAGGCACTTCAGAGGAAACTATCGTTTCTTCAGGAGAAAGTCTTATTTATTCAGAAGAGACATTTTCTATCGTTTAGCCAGAGAAGACGCACAGCGTTTGAATGGCATCATAGAGCTTAACTGGTAATTAAAACACTAAAAAAGAGGCTCATTGACAACTTGTGCGCGAATGAGGAAAAAGGGGCGTTACATCACCTCAACCAATCAGTAAGAAGAAGGACTGCCAACAGTTGGCTGAATTTGAGTGACGTGTCAGTTGCTTGGCAGTCCGCGAACACTCAAACCGTGAATGCAAAACTGTGAATAGTCAAGGGCCTACTGTATATATATATATATATACACACATACATACAAGTGTAACTTCATTACAGACTGATTATCTACATGTGTGAACGCATTTGGTTTCAATCATATCAGTGTTCAACCCAATAACATGAAATCAACAAGGACTCTGACAGCCACCAAGTCCATATTTCCCCAGCCCTCCAAGTACCCCCTGTTCTGTGGTCCCCACAGAACCTCTGTGTGTTACAGAAGTGAGAAACACTCAGCTATGTATCACGAGGGGTCACTCAGGACTATGGATGAGAGAATACTCTGCGATAATTCAATTGCAAATAGTAATGCTGACCTGACTCTTTGCCGACACCCATTTGGTTTCCCACAGACAAAATGACATTTCGGGATGACAGAGCCTTCAAAGCCAAATAATCGTAACCGCCATAGTTCAGGCGATATCCCTGCACAGCTGCAAAAAACAAATAATAATAAACCAACAGCATGGACATGTGTCAAATTAAATACAATTCATGAATAGACAACAAAGTAAACAAGTGGAATCTCCAAGCAGGAAGAGTCAGACAGGTGAGCTTTACTTTTGGTGTGCTCGTAGGCCAGCAGTTTGTGTTTGACGAGTTCTCTCAGCACTTTATTGCAACCTCCATGTCTCAGGCTCGCAATGGATGCAATCAGGCTGACTGGTACGATCTCATGATTCTTCATTCCCATTTCCACCTGGTCAGAGAAGACAATAACATCTTAAACTTATGATTCCTTAGGGGTATGTGTGTGTCATATATATATATATATATATATATATATATATATATATATATATATATATATATACACACACACACACACACACACACACACACACACATTTCGCTTTAAGAATTATATTTTATGAAATAATAATCCACAGATTCTTGGCCCTGATACTGGTTTAATCCCGGTCTTGAATATTTAAAATCTTTCTCCTTCCCTCAGCAAGGGCATTTCTATGTGATTTTTTTCTGTGTGCTTGCAAGGGTTTCCTCAGGGTAATCCAGTTTCCGTCCACAGTCCAAAGACTTGCACATCTGGCTAATTGGTTGTTACAACTTGCCCCTAGGTGTGAGTATGAATGCTTCTGTGCATTGCCTGCGATGGTCTGGCAAGCAGAACAGTATTTACTTCCCCTTCATGCAACAATAGCGGAGTCATGCTCCAACCACCCTTCAGCCCTGGCCAGAGTAAGCAGCTGGGAAAAGGTATGAATGAGATTCTTAACTTGTCCTTTATATTTGAATGACTTCCCTTCACTAAATAAATAGTCACCACAATGGTGTAGCGGTTAGCACGTCCGCCTCTCAAAAAGATCCTGGGTTCAAGCCCCAACTCTGGCATTTTTGTGGGTAGTTTGCAGGTTCTCCATGTGCTTGTGTGGGATTCCTCCAGGCACTCCAGTTTCTTCCCACAGTCCAAAGTCAGGCATATCAAACTAATTGGTTGTGAGCTCCTGAGTGGCGCATCAACAAGGCAAGTTTGAATCCAGGTTAATGCCACAAACATCCGGGAGTCCATGAGAGCGAATTGGTGGAGCTCTCAGGGATAGAGAGGGATGGCAAAAGCTATTCCCTGTCACTCACAGCAATCACCACCAGCCAATCATGCACAACAGTTTGAAAAGAGGCAGAGTAGCTGGCATTGCATGTCCCAGAGGGGGCGTGTGTGTGCTGACAACTGGTGGATGTGTGATAGGGAAGGTGATAATTCTCAACCTTTGGTAAGTAGAAATTGAGTAAAAAATAAATTAGGGAGGAAATGTGGTGGAGGAGGCGGAGGAAACCCCAATTAACTAGTTACTCCAAATTGCATCTTAGGGGGGATGTGTTTGTGTACCCCACCTTTGCCCAATGTCCCCACGACCCCAGGAGTTGACGCAGCAAATGACTGAGTGAATAATCAGAGAATGAAAAGCACTTCCGGGTTTGAAATGTAGACCATGGAGTAATCCATGGTAAGTTCTAGGTTGGGAAACTATAAAATATCCAGCATCGTTATGGATCACGCCAGGTCCAAAAAGGGGTTTCACATAAATTCAGATTAAAAACCCATCTCACAATGTCCCGGCCCGTCATATTCATATGACATAGTGTTATACCCTCACTCAGGTTTCCCATGTTCTTGTTATTCATCAAAACGTGAGAGAGAAAAAAATACTCACAGCCGTCAGCACCCGAAAATCATCTCGAGACAGATATTTGAGTACAACAACGTTTAATTTACCCATCGTGTTCAACACAAACGTCTGGGTTAGTACCGAGAAAACAAAATAGCTTTATTAAGATTACATGTGTCCACCAAATCAGAAAAGAAAGCACATGAGGAACCCGGAAGAAATAAACAAGCTGTTTACTTCCGTGTTGGGGTCATAAGTTTTTTTTATTGAGTTAGGTCACCCCCTGGTGGGCTGGAGAGTATTTCAGACAAATACTGTACTGTGACTCAATATAGCAGAAATTCGATTTTTTTTTTTCTTTAAGAAGATTAATTCATGATAATTAAAATTGATTACAATTATAATTCAAGTTGCAAATCATAAAAAAATAACGTCTTCCCACTCCTTTTCTAAACATTAAATAAAACAAGTCAGTCCCTGTTACTGAGTTCAAGGTGGAGGTGGGACTGCATCAAGGGTCAGCGCTGAGCCCCTTCTTGTTTGCTATGGTGATGGACAGGCTGACAGACGAGGTGAGACAAGAATCTCCATGGACTATGATGCAGATGACATTGTGATCTGTAGTGAGAGCAGAGAACAAGTGCAGGGAAATCTAGAGAGGTGGAGGTATGCCCTGGAAAGGAGAGGAATGAAGGTTAGCCTCAGAAAATCAGAATACATGTGTGTGAATGAGAAGGACCCAGGAGGAACGGTGATGTTACAGGGAGCAGAGATAACGAAGGTGGAGGATTTTAAGTACTTAGGCTCAACAATCCAGAGCAATGGAGAGTGTGGAAAAGAGGTGAAGAAGCGTGTGCAGGCAGGCTGGAATGGTTGGAGAAAAGTGTCCGGTGTGATGTGTGATAGGAGAGTGTCAGCAAGAATGAAGGGAAAAGTGTACAAGACGGTGGTGAGGCCAGCAATGTTGTATGGCTTAGAAACAGCGGCGCTGAGGAAAAGGCAGGAGGCAGAGCTGGAGGTAGCGGAGATGAAAATGTTGAGGTTCTCTCTGGGAGTAACGAGGATGGATAGGATCAGAAATGAGTACATCAGAGGGACAGCACACGTAAGATGTTTTGGAGACAAAGTCAGAGAGGCTAGATTGAGATGGTTTGGACATGTACAGAGGAGGGATAGTGAGTATATTGGCAGTAAGATGCTGAGGTTGGAACTACCAGGCAGAAGGCCCAGAGGAAGACCAAAGAAGAGATTTATGGATGTGGTGAAGGAGGACATGAAGGTCGTTGGAGTCAGAAAAGAAGATGCAAAGGACAGGGTGAGATGGAGGCGGATGATTCGCTGTGGCGACCCCTGAAGGGAACAGCCAAAAGTAAAGGAAGAAGAAGAAGAAGTCCCTGTTACTGAACAGGGTTCTGTGTAGTACTACAGTCCACATTGTTTTTTCTCATTTTAACAACTAAACAGTTCAAATTAATTTTAAGTGTAATATAGAATGGATGCTAATTTATACATTTAAAAATATTTTGCACTGGCAGAGTGATTTTAGCACTTGCATCAAGCAGACACTGGGTTTGAACCAGCCAAGCCCAGCTTATGGTTGAGTTGTTGAACCAGTGTCCCTGCTCGGCCAGCAGAACCTATTTGTGTTGAGTTGGGTGTATGTTTGAGTTGTGTTTTGTTTTTGTTTGTTTAACACTCTTTTCCTTGTACACGCCAAACATACCGGATGTGCGCTTGAACGTGGCCCGTCTCCCTACATTTGGCCTGCGACACACTACCTGTCCAGGGTGTGTGTGGTTCCCCCCCCACTCAATATCAGGTGGGATTGATTCCAGCTCTCCCACAATCCTGAATAAATAAATAAATCTTCTTCTTTTCCTTTCGGCTTTTCCCTTCAGGGGTCGCCACAGCGAATCATCTGCCTCCATCTCACCCTATCCTTTGCATCTTCTTCTCTTACACCAACGACCTTCATGTCCTCCTTCACCACATCCATGAATCGTCTCTTTGGTCTTCCTCTGGGCCTTCTGCCTGGTAGTTCCAGCCTCAGCATCCTATTACCAATATACTCACTATCCCTCCTCTGTACATGTCCAAACCATCTCAATCTAGCCTCTCTGACTTTATCTCCAAAACATCTAACATGTGCTGTCCCTCTGATGTGCTCATTCCTGATCCTATCCATCCTCGTTACTCCCAAAGAGAACCTCAACATTTTCATCTCTGCTACCTCCAACTTTGCCTCCTGTCTTTTCCCCAGGGCCACTGTCTCTAAACCACACAACATCGCTGG
The DNA here is from genome assembly GCA_024760905.1 of Plotosus lineatus. Lineage (NCBI taxonomy): Eukaryota > Metazoa > Chordata > Actinopteri > Siluriformes > Plotosidae > Plotosus > Plotosus lineatus. Next base: position 49,993,290 of record CM045734.1, read on the forward strand.
CCTCAACACCGTTTTGTACACTTTTCCCTTCATTTCATTTCATTTTCCTTTTTTTTTCGTATGTGTGTGACTGTAAATACTATTTTTATGGATTTATTTATCTGAATAAATAAATAAATATATCCATAAAAATAGTATTTACAGTCACACACACACACACACACACACACAAAAAATGCCATCCATGGAATTTTTTTTCCTCAGATTTAACCAAGCAAATATTTCATGCTCTATAAAGTTAAACTCCTTTTTTTAATGTTGTTGTTGTTGTTGTTGTTGTTATTGTTGTTAAATCTGTGCCCTATTTTTTAATTCTACTTCACTCAGATTCTTTACCAGGGACAAAAATTAATTAAATGAGTTCAGTATTGAGTTGACACTACAACCAGCAACCATACAACAGGCGTAACCTGTAACGCAGTGCGGAAGACAGTCAGGTGGCTTATAATGTTTTTATAAGTGTTGCCATGGAAATACGTTTCTGAGCAAACTCTGATTTCATCAGTTTTTATATGGAAAGGTGTTGATGGAAGTCAGAACGAAACGGACACTCATTCAAAAACTCAACAAGAATTTTTCAGTTGTAAAATTATGTTGACTGAGAGAAAGGCAGCACGGTGATGCAGTGGTTAGCGTACTCGCATCACAGCAAGAAGGTCCTGGGTTCGATTCCCAGTCATTTGCGTGGGTTTCCTCCCACGTCCAAGACATGTACATTAGGCGAACTGTATGTTCGAATCTGACCCAAGCAATCGCATGCTTCGAAAACACAGAGACTCAGATCAAGACAGAAGCAATGACCTGGATTGTGGAAGGCTGAATTGAATCCGTCAAGAAGAAACATCGGGCGGCACGATGGCGTCGTGGTTAACACGTCCACCTCACTGCAAGAAGTCCTGGGTTCGAGTCCCAGCTTGGGCGTTCCTGTGTGGAGTTTGAATGTTCTTCACATACAAGAACAGCGAGAACATGCAAACTCCATGCAGAAACGGCCGCGCTGGGAATCGACCCCAGGACCTTCTCGCTGTGATGCACATATGCTAATATCACCGTGTTGCCTTTCTCTCACTCCGCACAATTTTATAACGGAAAAATTCTTGTTGCTTTTTTGAATGAGTGTCGGTTGCGTTCTTACCTCCATCAACACCTTTCCGGATAAAAAATGGTGAAATCACCGAGTTTGCTCAGAAACGTATTTCCCATGTAGACACTTATAAAAACATGGCATTGCGTTACAGGTGACATGACCTGTATGGGTTTCCTCCGGCTGCTTTGGTCTCCTCCCACAGTCCAAAAACATGCACAGTAGGTTAATTGGCTGTACCAAATGTCCCCTCGGTGTGAATGGTTGTGTGAGTGTTGGCCCTGCGACGGCCTGGACGGCTGTCCAGGGTGGACCCTGACCTTGCCTGGAGTTGGCCGAGATGGGCACCAGTTTCCCTACAACTTTAATTAGCATTAGGTGGTTCAGAAAGTGAATGAAGAAACATCTACTTTTATAGAATTTGAGAGACACGCCTACTCAGAGAGCATTTTCGTTTTTATGCAGCTGAGCAAGTGAGGGTGAAGCTGGCAGGGTTGAACTCAACCTTCAGCTCGGTAGGCCACAGCCAGTTATAACAGAAAACCACATTTATATTTTTTGTGACCCACCACAATTATTCTCACACACACACACACACACACCTCCCTTTCACTGCGGCTGAAGTTATTATAGATTCGGGCTGACTTCAGGGGGACACTGTGCCAGAGAAGTCAAAGCAAGGTGGTCCTGGGCTCGTGCGTTTCCATTTCTGTGTGGAGTTCACCTGTTGTCCCCTTGCTTACACACACATTATTTATACAGTATTAGCTGTTCTAAATTGCCCCTGGATGGGCGTGTGGTCACATGTGTGCTTGCTTTGCAATGGTACAGCAACCTGTTCAGGGTGTTCCCCACTTTCTCCCAGTGTCAGCTGAGATAAGTGGTCCAGGCCTCCCCACAACCGTAATCATGAGACTAAAAGTAATGTCCGTTGAGCTTTTTTTACACTTGAGCCCAGCGGCTCATCGGACCGGTGCTTATTCGCGGTTTCCATAGCGTGAAGCGACCAGGAGTTCAACTCCTCCTGGATGGGACGCTAGTCCATTGCAGGTTACCTTCCCAGTATATTGTTACTGGTACCCATTTACACTGCTGGGTGAACAGGGACACACTTGTGGTTGAGACCATGCCCCAGTGTCTTAGCATAGTGGGGGGGGGGGGGGGTGTCTAAATGGGATTCGAACTCACAACCTCCTGATCATGAGCCCAGAACCCTAACCACTACACCACCAGCCCCACAATAATGAGATTAAGCGGTTCAGCAAATGAGTGAGCAATATTTCATAATAAAAGTCTCTCCCATCCATCACAATGTTCACGAAAAACACAACAGTGCTGCATGATCAAAGACAGTCTACAGCATTGTCTTTATTAACATAATTACAAACGCCACTGATAGAAGACATACCTCAGAGTTTTAGAGCAGAACATTATATATGCCTTTTTTTTTTTTAAGATCAATGAGACATGAAGGAGAAAAAGCAAGAGAATGGGGTTTCATAAAGAAAAAAAAAAGGAGTTTTAGTTTACAAAACATTTCACACGTACGCTAATCGTCTCACTTCAAATTCTAGAGCTTAGAAAATCCTTTCTGGTTTCCTTTGGACTTGAAAGCCACTCGAAATGCCTTCTGTTGAAAAATCTCAACGTTAATGATGTGACTCGTGTTTGCTGTTACAGTTCTTAGATGCAGGCAGTATTTCACTCAGCAAAAGGATGCAAGATACATTTTTTTAATTGGTGCTTTTATGATCAATTTGAGATGAAGCCACTTTGTCAAAATAATCAAAGAAAATAAAGGCGGGGTGGGGGCGGGGTTTGGTTAAACTCACGCTAAACGCTAAACCAAGAGTCAACTCCTTATGCCACATATCCAGTTTCAAGTTCAGTGTAAAAGGGAAAAAAAAAAAAAAAAAAAGTTCTATCCACAAGCAGAGGAATGCTTCAGAAAAAAACGCGGATAAGTCTGACATTAGTGCCAGTTTTACAATTAAGGTTCAATCACGTGTTTGCTTGTGCAGTGCATTTTTTTTTTTTTCTTTTTACAGATCAAACAATATTCACAGAGGACAAAAAGAGGACATGAGAATAAACACAAATCATAAGGCAACAGAAACTAGAACTGAAAATATATATATATATATATATAATTTGATATGCTGTGTAATTACACGTTTATAACAAACTACCGAGCGTTTCATTTCCTTGACAAGGTTCGATAGTGCTGGTTTGCTTATTACATTATGAATGCAAAGACTTCTCTACGTTCTTTTTTTATTTTTGGTAATTGGGACTGTTGAGCATCAAGGCCCAACAAATGGTGAACTCTCAGGTCGACCGGACGCTTTGCAGGATGACTGATGATGTAAGAGGAATCCGATAAAACAAGCTCGAGGCCCAATGAAAACAAGCGACAAAGTGCAAAACAAACTGCTTTGACAAAATCAACACATGTCCTGTTGAATATATTACTCTTAACCTTCTAGATCTTAAAACATCTCGTATCTAAAGCCCCTCCCCCGACCTAGACTTTTTACAATGGCGTTTTCATTTATCGATATTTACCTGTATAGTTTTATATTATAACAACATTATGTCTTGAGTAGGTACAAACATGATAAACATGTGGTGACTGGTTACTTGCATTAGTTCTAATTAAAAGAGAAGAGTTAAGTTTGTTGGCCTTTTTTTTTTTTTTTAACAAAATGTACAATAAGAGGTTAATCATGCATCTTCTCTTACGTACATCCTAAAATCAGATTCTGCCTAAACGTGAACGTCATTTCCACTCGAACGAGAATAACGCATATCAAAATTTCATCGGATTTAAATTACCCCACTATTTAAACAGCTCCTGTACACAAGATGTCTCATTTACAGATATGCACATCAACCCGTCTGCTGATAAATTCAGTACTTATTTACCCCCGTCTACATTAGTGTTCGCTGGAGGACTTGTCCTCCTGTGAAGGTCTGCCGAGTGCACTGGGACATTTATGTTATGAACAGATAAAATGACAGAGAGAGAGAGAGAAACAGAGAAAGAGAGAGAAAGAGAGTGAGCGAGAGAGGGAGGAAGGAAGGAAGGAGGGAGGGAGGGAGGAAGGGATGGGATGGCAGAATTTAACTAGTGCTTGCCCTCCATCTTTCAGAGCTGCCCAGACCCAACCCCTAAATCTCATGGCCAATTAGAATGGGAAGAGCGTACAGATCACACAGAGACTGAGACACAAAGAGGAAGGGGAAGGGGTTTGTGGTATGAGTCTGGGGGGGTGGGGTGGGGGGGCGACAGAGACAGAAAGAAAGTCTCCATGGTCATTAACAGCTGCAACCCTCTTTCTGAGGCTGTGTGTCGCTGGAGAGCCGCCCGCCTTGTGGAGCATTGGGCTTGTGCTGGACTCCTGACTCAGCAGCGTTCAGGTCCAGGCTACCATCTTGAATGTTCTGGTAGATCTTCTTAGCTGCCTCCAGAAACGCATCTTCAACATTCTCACCTCTGCATGAGCCACAAATACGCTTGGATGAGACATAAATATAACAGAGCTGAACACTAAATTAATGTTCCAGGCCTTGCCGTTATTATCGCTCAAGGCGAATAACATTAAAATGCAACACACGGTTGAATTAATTAAAGGACTACACACAAGTTTTTACTTAATTGCTATATAAACATTTGAATCCACTATAAAAGTGTAAGTGTGTTTGTATGCGCACGCACACACACGCACACACACACACACACACTCAATACTGTTTACTGATTAAAGAGAGAAGCTTACGTTTTGGCACTTGCCTCCAGAAACAACAGACCTATTACAGAGCAAAATTACAATTAAAATGATGAAATGACTGGAAGGCAAAATGTATTGAATAAAATCTTTTCCACTTCATTACAACCGATTTCCTACCGTTTTCTTCAGCAAACTGCTTCGCCTCCTCATACGTAACATCTCGCTGGGCTTCGAGGTCGGCTTTGTTACCAATTAGAATAATCACCTGGGGAGAAAAACGTACAAAATTACTCAGGATCAGAGTCAACAGTCAACCACAAGGGTCCAGATGCTTCTGCCAAGAGGACCGTTTCATAATACAGGAATCCCTCGCTACTTCGCGCTTCAATTCATGCGGCTTCAGTGCATCATGGTTTTTTAAAAAAAATATTCATTGAATTAAAAAAAAAAAAAAAAAGGAAATTAAGGAAGAAGAGGGGGTGAAAAGTAAAAAAAAAAAAAAAAAGACAAAAAAACAAGCCAATTATGCAGAAAAAAAAAAAGACCCCGAAACAAACACAATAAAAAACAACCCAAAATCTCCATCAAAACTACTTACATTTATGTGAGGTGCGCATCTGAGTGCATGTATGCGCATCTGTATGTGTGTGTACGTATTTATCTTATGCATTATTTTTGAATGTTTAATTTTAATTATCAGCATTTATAGAGTTAAATATGTATTTATTGATATTATATACACATATACGTCAGTGTGGGGGGTGATCCTACTTTGTGAAATTTGGTGGTGGGGGAGGGGGGGGTCCTCAGTCCCAATTAACCATGGAAAGTGAGGGATCCCTGTATAACAATATAGAACAAGCGTTGCAAGTCCCGGCTTCAGCACGTGGGAAGTAAATGTTTGGAAGCCGAATATACAGGTTTTGCCCCATGACCATGAAAAGTAGGTCAAGGTCACTCACAGCGATCTTCAGCCAATCATGGGTGTCTTTGAGCTCGTTCGTACGAGGGGGCGGATACTGCTTTCCCTCTGAGTGGGTTAGACCGCCCCCAAAAATACACATGCTCCTCAGGTTGATAAAAATAATAATAATAATAATAATGTGATTATCCTTCACATTTAAAGTATGGGTGGGTTTGTTTGGGTGCCCTGTATTAATACGCGTGCACGTCACTGACTGGAGGCGTGGTTAACTGCAGTTCTTATAATGCACAGCTTCCGAACAGTCCTCCTTTTCTCTTCTGCACAGTTAAACGACCGTCCAGTAACAGAGACCGATATCAATCTGGCTGAAAGCAAACATCCTCGACAGCAGGTGGATTATTCTAACTTTGCATGCATGCAAAACACAGAAAGTGACACGAAAACTGATTTGCCTGCAATATTAAATCTCAACAATAACACAGAACACATGAGCAGTGTGACTGTAAGGCACAAGTTTATCAAAGCACTCGTTTATTTGAAAAAAAATAAAAATGCCGGTTCAAGTCACATTAGCTTAAAGCAGTGGTTCTTCACCTTGTTGGAGGTACCGAACCCCACCAGTTTCATATGCACATTCACCGAACCCTTCATCAGTGAAAAATAAAAATATGACTTGTTACAAATTCAAGACATAGGTACTTTTTTTTTTTACTGGTGCACAAAATTAACGGTGCATGAACATCACCATGTTCAAAGAACAAAACCAACACAGTGCATGAACTCACAAAAAATTACAGACCTGCAAAATCAGTGGGACTTCTGCTGTTGCCTTTGAGAGACCAGTTCAGATATGCGTGGCTTCACCTTGGCTAGTGCCACTATCATGTCATTTTCTCAGCAAAGTCTGTTTCTTTTCTTCGTTTTTATGTCCAGCATCCTCGAAAAGGATTGCTCGCAAAGATATGTTGTATCAAATGGTACAAAGAAAAATCTAGTGCATTCTTAGCAACAACTGGATACTTTTCCATTTGTCGACACCCAAACGTTGAGAGCGTCGTTATTCTGAAGAGTTGTTGTTGAACCTGGCTCTGCTGAATTTCAATGATTTCGTCAAGGTATTCATCATTGACATTTGCTGTCCCAACAGCAAACGTGAACGGCTGTCTCACCCATGCTGGATATGACTCCCTTGTAGGAACGTATCCGTCGAGAGACTTTGCAAGCTCATCTAAGTGCGTGGCGATTGCTTGCTTCAGTTCCATGGGTACAGAAATGTCTCCGATTCCAGACACATCTTCGATTTTACTCACACAGTCGTCCAGAAGGGGAAAGTTTGCGAAGTTATTGTTCTCTGTCCGTTCGCTTTTTTGAAAAGCCTTCAGGTTTTCTTCTGCTTCCATGATGTTGACTCGACCGCCCTGCATCTGCTGATTGAGATGATTGAGAGCTGCGAATATATCAGCCATGTATGCAAAAATGAGAAATGCAGCCATGAGGCGGGGGGGGCACTAACCAGTGTCTCTCCCCCTTATGCCGGTCCCAAGCCCGGATAAATGCAGAGGGTTGCGACAGGAAGGGCATCCGGCGTAAAACTTCTGCCACATTTAAAAATGCAAATGATCAAAACAAAATTCATACCGGATCGGTCGAGGCCCGGGTTAACAACGACCGCCATCAGTGCTGTCAACCAACAGGGTGCTGATGGAAATTGGACTACTGTTGGTCGAAGACGTCGAAGAAGGAGAGGCGGGAGGCGTGTCCGTAGGCAGAGAGAGAAGAGGAAATGCGTGAGCCTCGGACTGAGAGTAGGGACTTTGAATGTTGGAACTATGCAAGGAAAAGATAGGGAGCTGGCTGACATGATGCAGAGGAGGAAGGTGGACATACTGTGTGTTCAGGAGACAAGGTGGAAAGGTAGAAAGGCTAAAAGCTTAGGAGCAGGGTTTAAACTGTTTTATAATGGTGTGGATGGGAAGAGAAATGGAGTAGGAGTCATCTTGAAGGAGGGGTTTGTCAGGAATGTTCTAGAAGTGAAAAGAGTGTCAGACAGAGTGATGAGTCTCAAGTTAGAAATTGAAGGCGTGATAGTCAATGTTGTTAGTGCTTATGCCCCACAGGCAGGATGTAAGCTAGAAGAGAAGGAGAGATTCTGGAGTGAGTTAGATGAAGTGATGCAGAGTACCCCAGAGGTGAAAGAGTGGTCATTGGAGCAGACTTCAATGGACATGTTGGTGCAGGCAACAGAGGGGACGAGGAAGTGATGGGCAGGTTTGGTATCCAGGACAGGAACACAGAAGGACAGATGTTGATCGATTTTGCAAAAAGGATGGAAATGGCTGTGGTGAATACTTTCTTCCAGAAGAAACAGAAGCATAGGGTGACTTATGAAAGCGGAGGTAAGAGCACACAGGTAGACTACATCTTGTGTAGGCGATGTAATTTGAAGGAAGTCAGTGACTGCAAAGTAGTAGTGGGTGAGAGTGTTGCCAAACAGCATAGGATGGTGGTGTGCAGGATGACACTGATGGTGAGAAAGGTGAAAAAGGCAAAGGTAGAGCAGAAGACAAAGTGGTGGAAGCTGAAAAAGGAAGAGTGTCGTGGTGTCTTCAAGGAGGAGTTGAAACAGGCTTTGGGTAGTCAGGAAGTGCTTCCAGAGGACTGGACAACCACAGCCAATGTGATCAGGGAGACCGGTAGGAGAGTATTTGGTGTGTCCTCTGGAAGGAAAGTAGATAAGGAAACTTGGTGGTGGAATGAGGAAGTGCAGGAGTGTGTACAAAAGAAGAGGTTAGCCAAGAAGAAGTGGGACATTGAGAGGACCGAAGAGAGTAAACAGGAGTACAGGGAGACACAGCGTAAGGCGAAGGTAGCAGTGTCAAAGGCCAAACAGAGGGCGATGATGACTTGTATGATAGGTTGAACAGTAAGGAGGGAGAAAATGATCTATACAGGTTAGCACAGCAGAGAAATAGAGATGGGAAAGACGTGCAGCAAGTTAGAGTGATAAAGGACAGAGAGGGAAATGTATTGACTGATGACAGAAGTGTGCTGGGAAGATGGAAAGAGTACTTTGAAGAGCTGATGAATGAGGAAAATGAGAGAGAAAAAGAGTAGAAGGGGTGACCGTTGAGGAGCAGGAAGTAGCAAAGATTAGTAAGGAGAAGTGAGGAGGGCATTGAAGAGGATGAAGAGTGGAAAGGCAGTTGGCCTCTGATGACATACCAGTTGAGGTATGGAAGTGTCTAGGGGAGGTAGCAGTAGATTTTCTGACAAGAATATTCAACAAGGTCTTAGAAAGTGAGCAGATGCCAGAGGAATGGAGGAGAAGTGTGCTTGTGCCCATTTTTAAGAACAAGGGCGATGTACAGAGTTGTGGCAACTACAGAGGGATAAAGTTGATGAGCCATACAATGAAGCTATGGGAAAGAATAGTGGAAGCAAGACTAAGGGCAGAGGTCAGCATTTGTGAACAACAGTTTGGTTTCATGCCAAGAAAGAGCACCACAGATGCAGTGTTTGCTTTGAGGATGTTAATAGAGAAGTACAGAGAAGGTCAGAAGGAGCTGCATTGTGCCTTTGTGGATCTGGAGAAAGCATATGACAGGGTGCCGAGAGAAGAACTGTGGTATTGTATGAGGAAGTCTGGAGTGACAGAGAAGTATGTTAGAGTGGTGCAGGACATGTATGAGAGATGTAAGACAGTGGTGAGGTGTGCTGTCGGTGTGACAGAAGAGTTCAAGGTGGAGGTGGGACTACATCAAGGGTCAGCTCTCAGCCCCTTCTTGTTTGCTATGGTGATGGACAGGCTAACAGATGAGGTTAGACAAGAATCTCCATGGACTATGATGTTTGCAGATGACATTGTGATCTGTAGTGAGAGCAGAGACCAAGTGGAGGAAAATCTAGAGAGGTGGAGGTATGCCCTGGAAAGGAGGGGATTGAAGGTTAGTCTTAGTAAGACAGAATACATGTGTGTGAACGACAAGGACCCAAGAGGAACTTTGAGGTTACAGGGGCAGAGATAAAGAAGGTGGAGGATTTTAAGTACTTAGGCTCAACAATCCAGAGCAATGGAGAGTGTGGAAAAGAGGTGAAGAAGCGCGTGCAGGCAGGTTGGAATGGATGGAGAAAAGTGTCCGTGTGATGGGTGATAGGAGAGTATCGGCAAGAATGAAGGGAAAAGTGTACAAGACGGTGATGAGGCCAGCAATGTTGTATGGTTTAGAGACAGTGGCCCTGGGGAAAAGACAGGAGTCAGAGTTGGAGGTAGCAGAGATGAAAATGTTGAGGTTCTCTTTGGGAGTAACGAGGATGGATAGGATCAGAAATGAGTACATCAGAGGGACAGCACATGTTAGATGTTTTGGAGACAAAGTCAGAGAGGCTAGATTGAGATGGTTTGGACATGTACAGAGGAGGGATAGTGAGTATATTGGTCGTAGGATGCTGAGGTTGGAACTACCAGGCAAAAGGCCCAGAGGAAGACCAAAGAGAAGATTTATGGATGCAGTGAAGGCGGACATGAAAGTCGTTGGAGTAGGAGTAGAAGATGCAGAGGATAGGGAGAGATGGAGGCAGATCATTTGCTGTGGCGACCCCTGAAGGGAACAGCCGAAAGGAAAAGAAGAAGAAGAAGAAGAAGTATGCTAAAATGAGAATGAACTCAGAGTTTTTGAAGCAATCTGCATGAGAATGTTGGTGCTCTTGTAAAAACAGAGCTAATTCCACACGGAGGGCAAAAACACGATTCAGCACCTGTCCCCGGGATAACCACCGAATATTAGAATGATACAGAAGTACCTCGAATTCAGAGCCCATTTCTTTCCACAGCTCACTGAAGATGCGGTGCCTCAGAGCACTATTTCAAACATAGTTCACACATTCCACTACAGTTTGTAATACTTCTGCCATTTTTGGAGGCAAGGTTTTTGTTGCCAACGCATGACTGTGCAGAATACAATGCGTAAGGATGATGTGTGGTGCATCGGCTTTTACGAGCGCACAAAAACCCGACTTTCTTCCCAGCATGACTGGAGCTCCGTCCGTACAAACTGCAGAAACCATATCCCATGAAAGATTGTTGTCTCTGAAGAAGTCATCCACAAGCTTCTTCACATCGGCTGCCTTAGTTGTTGTTGTAAGAGGCTTACAAAATAAAAATTCTTCTTTGATCATGTCGTCTTTCAAATAGCGCACAAAAACAGCAAGCTGACTTAGACTAGAAACGTCTGTGGTCTCGTCGAGTTGAAGGCTGAATTTTGCCGGGCTTGAGATCAGATATGTGACTACTTGAGCCAAGATGTCCTCTATTCTGTTGCTGATGGTGTCATTTGAAAGAGGAATTTGGGATCATTTACCTTCAGCCGCTGTTCCGAGTATCAGATTCGCCATCTTTAACGCAGCTGGCTTTGTGAGAGTTTCACCAATGGGCTGTGGCTTGCCTTGGTTTGCGATCAGGTCAGCAACCTCGTACGATGTGAGTATCGGTTTGTTAATGGGTACAAATCCAAGAGCAGGCAGAGTGGCCTTTTCTCCGAATCTGGCTCTCTTCACCTTGAATTCAGCAAGCGTTGGGTTCTTGTATTCCCCATCTCCATGCAGTTTCACGAAGTGTTCCTTTAGTTTTGCCGGTACGAGACTAGAGTTGCTCAACTTGACATTGCAAATCATGCAGATAGGACGCTGAGTCCCATCACGTTCCGTGATGCATGTGAATCCATGTTGTACATATTCGTCCGACTACTTTCTTTTTTTTGCTCGACATAGTTAGTATGGATTAAAATATTCCGAAAAAAATCTCACGACGTCACACATTGACTACTGAGCACGCTAAATTCCCCATGGCACTGATTGGCCAAGCAATTTAATTTGATCATCTGCAGCCAAGCGAGGCGTCTCATCACTAATTGACATGATGAGTGGGGCGTGTTTTGACCTCCATGGCAGAGGCTCTGCCGAACTCCTGAGACTGACTCACCGAACCCCTAGGGTTCGATCGAACCCAGGTTAAGAACCACTGGCTTAAAGGGTACAAGTGATGAATTTGCATTACTAGCCCTTTAAAATGATCATATCAGCGAATCCATCAGTAACATCACTCCTAGCTTCGTGTCAAGTATGCGCTAGTTTTTATTTACTACTATTAAGTGACTACGCGGCATGTGCTGCGATAGGCTGCCTTCTCCATTGGCTGTTCCAGCCCTGGTGGTGATGAGAACTCAGTTTTGTTCAGTTGGCTGGGCTGCGTGCCGCAGAAACCAGTCTACAATAACACATTATTGCTCGGTGCCATCAGAAAAATGGCTGAGTGCATAGTATACGGCTGCACAAATCACGCAAAACATATCATGACATCACAGGCTGTACTCTGAAAACGGTTCCTTTGAGACGCAGTCTGGTAGTCTGTGAAGACCACTTCAAGTCAACCTTCTATCGGCGCAACCTCCAGACAGAACGTTCAATCGACTAAATTCGCATCTCGGCTCGCGCACGGCATCATGGGATCGCGACTACCTTACCAACTACCAATATGGTGGAAATAAACTTGATGTGGATGAGAACTGCAGTATCGATACGTTCAATTTATGGAAAGTTCCCAACCTTCGAGCGTATTGTATACATAGGGGTCTTCCCAGTTGTTCTCGCAAGCGTAAAGATGAACTTGTTGCGCTTACATTTGCGGCGACGTTACAAAAGGAATCTAAACAAATCCAACGTGACTATGCCAGCTTGTTGACATTTGAAGTGGATGAGGACAGCATGACAATTCCCGACCCCTTGGGACTTGAAGACGACTGGGAGTCAGAAAATGACACCTTATCGAAGTGGCCGCCGTGTATGCACGCTGACATAGCGGATTTTTTGTGAATGAAGGACCAGGCACCCCTACTAGCGCAACTTCGTAATGACTACGAAGAAGGTAAATACAAGTTTGACAGCTGCACCGAGTGATCTGACAGCTCTTGTTTGTCTATTTTACAAATTAACATAACAGTAATTTTCAAGATCTAAGTCTATGATATTTAATGATTACAGCATCGCCGATTTTTATGGTAATTGAACAGGTAAATAAAAGGTAATATAGTCTATAATAGTGTCTATGAATTCGAATAAAGAACACTTTAATAATAAACGTACTAATTTAATCCAACGTTCGCGTCCCTCCGGATCCTTCAGCTTGGTAGGGAAGGTATATAATGTGAACGGCGGCAGACATGTACACCCGTTAGTAGGCGTGTATACTGCAAATTTCCTTTTTCCGACGCTCGCGATGATAAATGTCGTTCCCACAGTTCACTACGGCACAAGTGCACCTGGCATATCGATACACGTAATTTAAGGCTTAAGGCAGGCTTTAAGTGGCAGTTGTTAGGATGTGTTTACATACAAAAGCAAGTGGCTACAAGAAAGATTGGTAGCAGTGACGCTTGGATCAGAGGTTGGGTTACGTTCCCCGCATATGCGTAGTTGTAATGCGAATTTAGTCTATTGGTCACCACAGGCTTGGTGGATGTCACTGAATCGAACAGTCTCGAAGCATTATGTGAGTATGTCAGCAACATCCCCATCACCTTTGTTGACTTACTGTTACCATTTACATGAGCGACGCTAACCACTTTCTGAAACGCTGATTTTTGTTCCACAGGAAATTGTGTTTTTGTCTGTGCACTCAATCCTTTGGCGTGAGCTCTATTGTTCATGTTATTAAAAGACATTTGCGAGCTTATGGAAATTGTACAAAAGTCATGATGTGATACTCAATTCCATTTACATAGACAGGAACTTTCCAACAGGCCATTAGAACATCGACTTCATCTTCAAGTTACAGAGTGTTCGTACAGCTGAAGACTTGGAAGAAGTGTTTTAAAATTGGAATTTCTCCAATAATAAGTATGACAGCAGTAGCGTTATTAGTAGCATTAACGTAAACACGTCATTCAGGTAACGTAACATTAGGCTCTATTATACAACAACAAGGATCTGACATGATATATGCCAGTCGGTGCAATGCAAAAGGTAAGTGGAAGTGAACAGGTGTGCAGTGATCCCTCGCTATTTCATGCTTCAGTTTCTGCGGCTTCAGGGCATCACAGGTTTTTAAAAAATATTCAGCGAAAAATTCCACAAAACAAAGCCAATCATGCAAAAAAAAAAAAAAAAAAAACCCAAACTCCACGACAAAACTACTTACATTTTTATGTGAGGTGCGCGCGTCTATGTGTGTATTTATATTTTATTTATAATATCTATATTTTTGAATGTTTGATTGTTATCAGCAGCATTTATAGCGTTGAATATGTATTTAGTGATATTATATACACATATACATACGTCAGTCAGGAGTGGTCGATTCTACTTTGTGGAAATCGGTGGTCGCGCGCGCGCGGGGGGGTGGGGGGTGGGGGGTGGTATCTCGGTCCCCATTAACCGCGGAAAGTGAGGGATCCCTGTATTTGCCCCAGCAGTCATTAAACCTAAAGCTGTACAGTAGTGCGTCCATTTATACAACTTTATACACACTGCTTATCACCCAGGTGCCCACAGCGATTCTCAGTAATCCAGGATTAGTGGATATGTAGTGCTGGTACACAGTCAGTTTTTCACACTCACTGTATTGGGGTTGGTGAGATTCCTCGCATCAGTTAGCCAGCTGCTCAGGTGGTTGTACGTGCTTCGCCTGCAGAGAAAAAAAAACACACACTTTAAGCTTAAAACGCTTATGAATTCCAGCTCCTGATCCAGCCTCCAAAGACAAGATATTCCCAACTCCAGACAAGAATCCATTCTACCTGGTAATGTCGTACACCATGAGCGCGCCGGCGGCTCCTCTGTAGTAGCTGCGAGTGACTGCGCGGAATCGCTCCTGCCCTGCCGTGTCCCAAATCTGCAGCTTCACCTTCTGCCCACTCACTTCGATTATCCGTGTCCCAAACTCCACGCCGATCGTGTGAGGGCAGTCTGCCATGACTAATACGAACAAGCGACAAACAAACAAAGAAAGGGTCGTACACTCCCCATGACACTGGACACTCCATCCCCTCTCTAATATCTCATTAAAACACACACACACACTAAAAGACAACGTTTCTGTCTGTGCACACACAGTTCACTGCTGCTACAGCATTATAAAGACTCACTTTTCTCGAGTTAATGCATCCCAAGGCTCTTAATGTTCGTTACGCGGGATGACATTTTAAACACTGGCTGTTTATTAGTGGAACTCGACACCTGCGCTTACACTTCCATTACAAGAGATTTTTGAGATAATGGACTCTCTGTTCCTTTTCAGTCGAAGGGAATGTCTTGTCTGACATTTCCAACGTGCTACAGATGTGATAGACAGATTCGCCTGATTTTTAACATTCATATCGGCAAAGCTGATGATTTATTCATTTTAATACAGGCTTCAGCACTGGCAATCAAACAGTGAGGTCTGTGGAAGGGGCTGTACGGAGGAAGCAGTGAAAAATATGAAAAATAAAACTTTAAATAATCACAACCTCACACTTTGTGTAGGAGCTCTTCACGCTCTCCATTTTAAACGGACAACAGAAAAAAAACATACAGCAGTTATTTCTCCCTCCCTAATAAAAACAGCACTGAGGAGCCAATCAATGTCCGAAAGCAACATGATTGACAGATGCATAGACAGACATGTGGAGTAGTCTGTATGGTGTTTATGTCAACACAAAGTCTATAAAGTTGTGTCTAGACTAACGTTCATTAAATATGTAGGTATATACAGTTCCATCCAGCTGAAACTAAATGGGTCGGTGCATCCACAATTTTATCACTACTGGCTATTGAGTTCAGTCCAATATACTTTATACCAATTATAATGACTTCTTATAAAATTCACGTGTTCCATATGACTGCAAATGACAATTGTTACTAGAATACTATAAAAATTATATGCCCAAACTTATCCACATCTTTTCTCAGGAATTAATGGCCAAGTATATGTGGACCATTACGGCACTCAAGCAATTCTGTCTTTTTCTATCCTCACTTTATCTCTCTGAACATTATAATAAACCATACACTCAAAAATACATCAAATATACGTAGATAACACCGTTTTTGCTGATGTGATATTCATGATTTCAGAAACGATATTGCACACAACCCAGCAACACTATTGTATGCACTCGGAACAACCCGATTCACCTGTATATCGGCCGTGCTGTGATGTCATCAAAATTCTACTGGTAGATTCGGCTCGGTGAACAACACGGCTCGCGGATGAGCTCAATGTTATTTTGATTGATGGCGCAAATCAATCAATTCAAATTTTATCATTTCCCTTCTTTGCATTCACAGTATTTTGCAGATGCTTTCATCAAGAGTGACTTACAATTATTTATTTTTTTTTATACAACTTGAGCAATTGAGGGTTAAGGGCATCACTCAACGGCCCAACAGCGGCGAGAGTGGGGATTGAACTTCTGACCTTCGGATTAATAACCCATTGTATTAACCACCAAGCCACCGCTGCTCTTGTTCTACCACACTAGCAAAAAGAAAAATACATTTGAAATTATTGTTAAAAAAAAAAAAAAATATATATATATATATATATATATATATATATATATATATATATATATATATATATATTATATATATATATATACACACACACACACACACAACTGCCTCAAGGTGAAAAGGTCTGATCCTTTCATAACTGCTTAATCCTAATTAGGGTCCCGGAGAGGCTGGCACCCATCCCAGCCAACTCCAAGTGAGGGCAGAGTACACCCTGGACAGCTCATCAGGCCATCGCAGGGCAGAAACACGCTGACGGCTATGCAGCTACTCTTGTCGAAAGTCATGAATGGTTCTTTTACATGAACCTCACACCATAGACAGTGAGAGACATAGATGGCCTTTGATAACCCAGTTAGCTGCACTGGGGGGGGGGGGGGGGGGAGAGAGACAGTGACAACCGATTGAGAGTGGGGCTTGAACCCCCAACCTTAGGATCAGTGATCCAGCACCTTCACCACCAGGCCACCATTGGCCTCTGATACTTAAAGAATGTGCAAGTCAATTCAAAAGGTCTGGTAGAAATGATCAGCGCCTTCGTGATGGCAGTGATCGCTTCTGGACAATAGTTACATGGCTCAGTGTTTCTGATCCAAAACACAGAGAAACTGTTGGGCCATCGAGCAAAACGCTCAACCCTGAAACGCTCAGATGTATGGGGAGGGCGACACCCTGGCTAGGGGCATCTGCCAAATGCCAAAAAAAACAATAATGAGAGCTCAGTGACGAATGATGTTGAAGAATTATGTGAATCAAATGTGAAGCTTGGATTTGTCTAATAGATACTGAGGGGAACTGAAGCCTGGAAGAGTTTTAAAAGTTTTTCTTTCATGCATCACCTGGCCTGTAAAGGCGGATCAATAGGTAGCACAACTTACATTTCTTTTCTGTAAACTGGTGGAGCAAACAAGACTTTCCAACCCCCATATCACCTGAAACCAATAAAACATACCATAATAAACAGAGGGGCTGGAAATACCTGAAAGTAAACCACACACCAAAAAACAGCAACAATTATCAGTATTATAATCAGTGTCATTAACAGGAGGTCACATACCAATAATGATATATTTAAAGATATAGGAATAGTTATAGGGTGCAGTCGTCATTTTGAGTCTAGAACAGAGAGAAAATAAATCACAATGATGTTCATCATGAAGAAATAAACACACAATGCATAAAAAGTGATAATTTTTACTGATGTTTCATAGAAAAGGCTAGTCAGCTGACCAACCATTGTCTTGGTATTAACCTGGCTAACGACTAGCTGCTAACATGCTAAAAACACCTCAACAGATTAATATGATTATGGACTCAGTCATACCCTGAAAGAGGAGTCGTGTGTCCCAGGAAATCCTGCAAGTTTGTCTGTTCAGTCTAATGACATCTGATGAATGAGTCGTGCACGTAAACAAATCACTATGCTAGGTGGCTAACAGAAGGATGCAGGCCGGTGCTGCGATGGAATTAAATAGCCGTTAGTTAGCTATTAGCTAGTTAGCCTAGCATCCACATCAACCTATCTGGCTATTAACGGATTACAGTACAAACAGTTCGTTATGACAAGAGCAGAGTGAGCTGCATCACAGATTTATGCAATGTTTTACCTCAAAATCAAGCTGTAATATCTGCTTTATCCGTCTAATATAATAAACAACGGCTAGCTCGGATTTTTCTAACGTCTTGGTTTAGCTCAGCTTCCTTAGCCTATGAGCACACAGAGATCAGGGAAAACACGGAAATGTAAGACGTAAACGCTCTCTAGAATAACACCCCAAGAGCAATTTAAAATGTATTTTTACAATTAGATGTTTCTTGACAAACAGAACGTTAAGAAACTTTACCTAAAATATAAATTCAAGCCGGCTCCTGTAGACCTGAGCAGATTTGCGCACTGATGGCGTCCACCTTCTTCCTGCACGTCGATCAAAACAGTGACTGCGGTGCCCTCTAGAGGACACACTGGGAAGTACTGAGGCCAAATCCGGAAGTCAGCCAGTTTTTGTTTGTTTGTTTGTTTTTATTAATAAAGCCTAATGTTCACTCTTTCATCCATTCACTCACTCCTTTATTTATTTATTTAGGATTTCCTCCCCATTTTCTCCCTTATTTACTTCTATCCAACTCCCACTCATCAAGTATTGCCTTCCCTATCACATGATCATCGCCATTCAGGCAGGGGTGAAAGCATCATTCACTCATTTACATTCGTTTACTCATTCATTTCATCCTACGAGGGTAACGAGGAGGCTGGAGCCCATCTCAGCCAACATGTAGGAAAGGAGAGGAACACCCTGAACAGCTCACTAGTCCATCACAGGGCCAATACACACACAACCACCCATACTCCCGTTCATGTAGTGATGATCTTGAACAGGAAACAAGCGAATGTGCGTGTCTTTGGTCTGTAGAAAGAGACCGGAGTACTTGGAGGAAACCCACACAAGCACAGAGAAAAAACATCCACAAAGAAACACCTTCACAGAGTCCGGGACTCGAACCCAGCACCTCTTTCTGTGGGGTAGACGTACTAAACACGATGCCACAGTTTCACTCCTCACATTTTCAAATTATGTGATTTTGCATTACTTTGAATGAGTCAGCAGTTTCCATTTCACTGTGTGTGTGTGTGTGTGTGTGTGTGTGTGTGTGTGTGTGTGTGTGTGTGAGTGTGTGATTGTATTCCTTATTTCATTATGCACATTTTTTTTGGAATTGTAACCAAACCTACAAAATCTACAAATTGTGGAAAAGTTTCAAGAAGAATGTTCATCAATGTAAAATTGCAAGGACACTGAATATCTCATTCAGTACATCATATCATCAAAGATTTCTGAGAAACTGAAACTGAAGTCACAAGGCTAAGAAAACAATATGGAATGGCCATTATCTCCAGTCCTGCAGTAAAAACAGGCCTGATTCTCTAATGGTGGCGGCATGATGCCATTGTGGTTACCACGGCAACCTCACAGCAAGGAGGTCCTGGATACACTGTATTATATCCCAAGCACAGGTGTTCCTGTATGCTATTTACATGTTCTCCCTGTGCTTGCGTGGGTTTCCTCTGAATACGCCATTTTTATCCCAGAGTCCAAAGACATGCACATTAGGCTGATTGGCTGCTGCAAATTGCCCCTAGGTGTGAGTGCGCATGGTGGCACTAAGACACTCTGCCAAGTTGTTCAGGGTGTACGATCAGCGTCAGCTAAGATAGGCACCAGCCTCACTGTGACCCTGGTAGGGTGCACGGACATTTGCTCACAGGACAAATGCTCACAGGACAAGTGTTCACAACCTTAATGAAAAAAGCAGACATTTGCTCACAACATTTTTTTTCTTTGTTCTAATAAATGCATAATACAGAACGATCACAATGTGTTATAAAAATTCTTTATTCTTATAAATACATAATGCTAAATTAACTCATTATACGTGCTAGCAGTGGTGGTCTAGTGGATAGGGCGCAGGATCGCTGATCCGAAGGTTGGGGGTTCGAGTCCCCACAGGGTTGTCACTGTCCCCTAAGTGCAGCTAACTGGGTTATCAAAGGCGGGCCATGTCTCTCACTGTCTATGGTGAGAGGTTCATGTAAAAGAACCATTGGCTGACTTTCGTAAAGAATAGCTGCAAAGCCGTCAGCATGTTTCTGGGGACAAGTAGCAAGCGTTCCCGCATCCCGGTTAATCTTCTCCGAAAGAGACCAATTGCTACACTACCCTACGGGGACAAGATATGATGATGAACTCATTGTACATTAGGGTTAGGGTTAAAATTGAACAAAATTTTTTTATGTTGTGAGCAAATGTCTATTTTTTTCATTTAGGTTGTGAGCATTTGTCTTCCCCAGTGCAGCTAACTGGGTTATCAAAGGCGGGCCATGTCTCTCACTGTCTATGGTGAGAGGTTCATGTAAAAGAACCATTGCTGACTTTCGTAAAGAGTAGCTGCAAAGCCGTCAGCGTGTTTCTGTCCCCTGGGTTGTATCAGGAAGGGCATCCGACATATAAACCTTTTGCCAAATCAAAAGTGCGAATCATATGATTCGCTGTGGCGACTCCCGAGAAGGGGAAAAAGCCGAAAGGACGAAAGAAAGTTGTGAGCATTTGTCTTGTGAGCAAATGTCATAGAATCCCCTGGTAGAATTAAGCAGTTCGGCAAACTATTGAATGAGTCATGAATTCAGTCATGGAAATCAGTGCATAGGCGTCGGAACACTTCCAGAAATTACTGTCTGTCATATACTAGCAATTAGCTGAATTTTTTTTCCTTTTTTTTTTTTGATTGCTTGGTTGGTTTGGAAATATTGACCAAAGCATAGAACCCTATGTGTTTAGCTTGCTAGCTAGATAGATAGATGTAATGGCTCTGTTATTTCTCCTCGCCTGCGCTGAGTATTTTTGTATAGTGAGAGACAGTTCGCGCTGGCTGATCCCCGCTCTCTCGGCCTAGGTCCCTTCCACCGTGGCTCAGCTGGCCTAGACGGCTGTGGTGGTTCCTAGCCTGACAGAAACACGCTGACGGCTTTGCAGCTACTCTTTTTACCAAAGTCAGCAATGGTTGTTTTACATGAACCTCTCACCATAGACAGTGAGAGACATGGCCCGCCTTTGATAACCCAGTTAGCTGCACTGGGGGGAGACAGTGACAACCTATTGAGAGTGGGGCTTGAACCCCCAACCTTAGGATCAGTGATCCAGCACCTTCACCACCAGGCCACCATTGGCCTCTGATACTTAAAGAATGTGCAAGTCAATTCAAAAGGTCTGGTAGAAATTATCAGCGCCTTCGTGATGGCAGTGATCGCTTCCTGACAATAGTTACATGGCTCAGTGTTTCTGATCCAAAACACAGAGAAACTGTTGGGCCGTCCAGCAAAGCGCTCAACCCTGAAACGCTCAGATGTATGGGGAGGGAGTGACAACCTATTGAGAGTGGGGCTTGAACCCCCAACCTTAGGATCAGTGATCCAGCACCTTCACCACTAGACCACCCTAGATTTGATGGATGGATGGATGGATGGATGGATGGATGGATGGATGGATGGATGGATGGATGGATGGATGGATGGATGGATGGATGGATGGATGGATGGATGGATGGATGGATGGATGGATGGATGGATAGATAGATAGATAGATAGATAGATAGATAGATAGATAGATAGATAGATAGATAGATAGATAGATAGATAGATAGATAGATAGATAGATAGATAGATAGATAGATAGATAGATAGATAGATAGATAGATAGATGGATGGATGGATGGATGGATGGATGGATGGATGGATAGATACATAGATAGATAGATACACAATTATTTGTGGCATGAAATGGCCGATTAATTAAATAGAGTTTCTACATGTACACTGTGTAACATCATAAAAGTTACTAGAGAGTCTGAGTAATTTACAAAGCTGCAATATAATACTTCGCTGTGGAAAAAGAGTATGAAGGGTGTGGTCTGTGAGGGATAAAGAACACCTGTGTTGGGTAGGAGTGCCTGCTGTCCTTTTCTCCCACAGCAAATCCGCAAGTCATCTCTAATGCATGGTGGACATCCGACTTCAGCAGGTACGTTAATTAAAGTGTTATAACTACTGTATATGTAAAACCAACGTGGGCAAATAATTACAAATAGAAGAGCAAAACTGATGCTTTTATTAATGCAAAAGGGGTCAAACATGATGGATTTAGATTGAAGAATACTGGTATCAGATGTCTGATTGCCTAAAAGTCGATTTATTGCCTTGAAGCATGGTTTATCATCCTGAGTTTAAGAAGGCTGGAGAGAAGCCTGGGCTGCAGGTCTGGAGAATCGAAAAACTGGACTTGGTGGCAGTTCCTGAGAATCTCTATGGGAGCTTCTATACAGGAGATGCCTATATTGTCCTCAGTACCATCAAGCAACGTTTCGGAAGTCTTCAATATGACCTTCATTTTTGGCAAGGTGAGAGCATGATCTAATTAATACATGTCACTCGATGTACTCTTTTTACTTGGTGTGTTCTAGTCAGCGTACTCATTTCCTTTTGTTGTTCAGGTAATGCATGCACTATCGATGAAAGTGCTGCGGCAGCCATTTTTGCTGTCCAAATGGATGACCATCTTGGGGGAACACCTGTTCAATATCGAGAAGTCCAGAGCCATGAATCTAAAACCTTTGTAGGTTACTTCAAATCAGGGCTTAAGTACATGGTAAGTAGGACAGTACAGGGATCCCTCACTTTCCGCAGTTAATTGGGACCGAGACCGCCGAATTCCGCGAAGTAGGATCAACCCCCCCCATGACTGACGTATACGTACATGTATATGTGTATATAATATCAATAAATACATATTCAATGCTATAAATGCTTAAAATAACAATTAAACGTTAAAATATAATGCTTAAGATGTAAATAAAATATAAATACACACACATACAGACGCGCGCGCAGATGCGCGTGCACGCACTTAGAAGCAATGCATATATAAATGTAAATAATTTTGATGGGGGTTTTGGGTTGTTTTTTGTTTTTGTTTGTTTTTTTTATTTTGCATAATTGGCATTGTTCTGCCACATTTTCCTTAACGTCCTTAATTTCTTTATTTTTTAATTCAATGAATATTTAAAAAAAAAAAAAGCCACGATGCACTGAAGTCGCATGAATTGAAGCGCTAAGTAGCGAGGGATCCGTGTACTATTAAACATGACGACCAATGATGCATCACTTGGACTGTTTATGAATTACAGGGTTTTGTTTTAACACTTCAGCAAGGTGGCGTGGCATCAGGGTTTAGACATGTGGCCTGCAATGCACCAGGAATGCATCGAGTCCTTCGTGTTACAGGCAGACGAACAGTAAGAGCTATTGAGGTTCCTGTGAGCTGGGACAGCTTCAACCAAGGAGACTGTTTCATTCTAGACTTTGGAAAAGTAAACAAACTGGGAATATTGTCATATTTTATACACTGTTATAGAATGAATACTTAATAAGCATTTTTATTTGTCCATGACGTACACCAGGAAATCTACCAATGGTGTGGCACAAAGAGCAATCACTTTGAAAGGCTGAAGGCCACCAATGTCTCGAAAGGCATCCGTGATAATGAGCGAGCTGGAAGAGCAAAATTGTACATATGTGAAGAAGGGCTGGAACCTGGCAAGATATTGACGGTACGTTTCTCTAGCGTATCATCTGCATCGATTAAAAGGATGTTCACTGGCTTGAATTTGTCCATACAGGCATGATTAAGCACATGAAAACCACTAAATCGCTCAATTGCTGACCCGCTTAATCCTATAAGGCTGGTGCCTATCACAGCTGACACTGGGCAAAGGTGGGCTACAACCTGAACGGCTCACTGGACCATTGCAGGGTAACACAAACACACACACACACACACACACATTTCTCACATCAACACCTTTGGGCAATTTGGAACAGTCAATGAACCTACTGTGCATGTGTCTGGACTGTGGGAGGAAACCGGCATGTCCAGAGGAAGCCCACACAAGCACAGGGAGAGTATGCAAATTCCACACAAAAATTCCCGAGGTGGGGGAATCAAGCCCAGGACGTTCTTGCTGCGAGGTGGACGTGCTAATCACTACAGTACCATGCCAGCCACATGAAAAATACTGTAGTTCAACTCAATTTGAATCTATAGTCATGCCCCGATATGTTGTCTCCATGCATTCCCGCTTCCTGTTCTTTAAAACAAACGTCTATAAATGCATTGTTAAGATTCTTGGACCAAAGCCTGAGCTTCCTGATTCAGCCGGTAAAGACTCTGAGACTGATTCCTCCAATAGAAAGCTGGCCACATTATACAAGGTAGGCGAAGACATAACTAATCTTATTTCTTTATCTGATTGATATTGACTGAAATCTCACTGACAGTGTATTAAAATGTATTAAAATCCAACACTAAGGTGTCCGATGCCAGTGGCGATATGTCTATCACGCTAGTCAGTGCGGAGAATCCGTTCTCTCAGACTGCGCTGAAATCGACTGATTGTTTCATCTTGGACCATGGTTGTAATGGCAAGATCTTTATCTGGAAAGGTCTGAAAAGACTTATATATTATTTAAAAGTTGTAGAGTTTAACACTTGTACAACAGTTTATAATGTATTGTGCACCTTCTGTTGATTTATGACCCATTAGTAAACACACCCTACAGATTAAGAATTAATGAACCAATTACAGGTAAAGAGGCTAGTCTGGAGGAAAGGCGAGCGGGAATGAAGGCTGCAGAAGAGTTCATTCAGAGAATGGGGTACCCAAAACAAACCCAAGTTCAGATTCTCCCTGAACATGGAGAGACCCCACTTTTCAAACAGTTCTTTAAACCCTGGCATGATGTGGAGCAGACGAAAGGGATGGGAAAGGGCTATGTGTCCAACCAGATAGCCAATATCATGAGAGTACCCTTTGATGTATCTACTCTCCATGTCTCGAGTGCTATGGCTGCTCAGTATGGGATGATTGACGCAGGAGATGGAGAGAAAAAGGTAAAACATAAAAAGGAAGAAAACACTCTCACTCTCATTCATTTGCCGAACCATTTAATCCTACCCAAGTAACACAAAACGTTTTGGTAATGTTCCCCTGTAGTTACATTTCGGTTTTGTTATGTAATACGGGTTCTTGCAACGTTCTCAGAACGTTCAACTGGAACTTTGTGTTCTAACCTGTAGGAAACCTTCCGTCATAACATTAGGAGAATGTTTTCCGAACTTTAAACTGTAAGTTGTGTTCTAACCTGTAGAAAACCTTCCTTCATAACGTACGAAAAACATTTTCCGAACGTTATGACTGTAAGTTGTGTTCTAACCTGTAGAAAACCTTCCGTCATAACGTACGGAAAACGTTTTCTGAACGTTATGAGTGTAAGTTGTGTTCTAACCTGTAGAAAACCTTCCGTCATAACGTACGGAAAACGTTTTCCTAACGTTATGACTAAGTTGTGTTCTAACCTGTAGAAAACCTTCCGTCATAACGTACGGAAAACGTTTTCTGAACGTTATGACTGTAAGTTGTGTTCTAACCTGCAGAAAACCTTCCGTCATAAAGTTAGGAAAATGTTTTCCGAATGTTAAACTGTAAGTCTTCTAACTTGTAGAAAACCTTCCGTCACTTCTAGTACTCACAAGTATTCAACGTGCACTTGATCACTTGAAAGATCGGAAGTCCAGATAAGTTGCGCTTCGAAGCTCCGTGTGTCACTTGAGATGGAACGCATCAGGTCTCGGGGAGGCTGTAGCCTTTCTCAGTCAACACTGAATAAAGGCAGGGTGCAGTCTGAATATCTCGCTAGATCATCTCAGGGACAACACACACAAAAATTCACATTTTCATCCACACTTAGGGACAAAAGTCAGTTAGCTTTATTTGCATGTCTTTGGATGGTGGGAGGAAACTGGAGTACACGGAGGAAACCCACACAAGCATGAGGAGAACATAAGCACCTGAGCTGATGACTTGTACCCAGGACCTTCTGGCTTTGAGGCAAACGTGCTAACCATCATGCCACCAAGTGACAGATAAATAATAATTCAGTCAATGAAGGTATGGGAGATGCTACAGAATGTGTTCTCCCAGCATTAGACATCATTTACCAGCCATTTGATTAGGAAGGCTATATGCCTGGCGTATTCCTACAGTTCTCCACTGACCCAGTCATGTAGCACCAGCACAATGCATAGAATTGGGCTAAAAAAAGTTAAAGACCAGATCAGGTTCCATTACTGTCAACCATGAATCTGAGACTATAGTGGGCATGGTTTCATCGAAACGGGGCAGTTGAACATTGAAATAAAACCATAGTGATCCGCCTACTTCCTACATGTTTGATGTAAAGCTCTTGACCAGTTTTCTGCTGCGGCGTAATTAGCTGAATAGATATTTGTATAAATGGAGCATGGGTCTTGTTAAAAAGTACAGTACCTATGGCTGTGTATGTAATATACAGTTAGTGAAATTAGCTATTTAGAAGATATTTATGAATGCAATATTCAGTTGTCTTCTTTATATGAAGATTTGGCGCACTGAAGGATCAGATAAGGTGGCCGTTGATCCCTCAAACTATGGTCAGTTCTACGGAGGAGACAGTTACATCATCTTGTACCACTACCACCACAGGGAACGTCGAGGACAGATAATCTACATTTGGTGAGAAAAAGACAACCAACACCATCCTTCTAGTGATGTGAAGTTAATTTTTAATGACCCGCTTTGCGTGTGAGCCAGATGCTTTCTTTGTCTCTTCATGTTACAAGTAACAGTATCCAAGACGGTCAACTAACCATATTACTTACTATAATTTGGATCCCTTGTATGACATGGAAGATTTCAATTGTTGGCAATAGATTTTTTTCTCCAGGCAGGGTGAGGATTCCAGCCAAAATGAGAAAGGCACTTCCTCCATCTTGGCTGCACAGTTGGATGAGGACCTGGGTGGAGGAGCTGTACAAGTTAGTGATGACTGGTTGATCATTCAATTTATTTTTTATTTTTGTTATACTGTATTAATTCTGCAAGGAAAATTATTGCCTCTGCATTTAAACCATACAAAGTGATCTCTCTCACACACACACACATACACACACACACACACACACACACACACACACACACACACACACACACACGGAGAAACCAGAGAGCAGTTGGGGGTTAGCTGTTTAGGGTGTAGCTCACTGCCCCACCGTCACACATTTCTCCTGCTGGTGTGGGAATTGAACCAGTGAATTTTTGGTCCCAAAGCCGCTTCTCTAACCTTTGGGCTACAATTCCCCCATATCACTTACTGTCTCAATGGATTTTAACCGACATCATCATCATCATCATCATCATCATCATCATCATCTTCCGCTTCTTCTGGGGTCGGGTCATGGGGCAGCAACCTAAGCAAAGAGGTCCAGATATCCCTCTCCCCAGACACTTACTCCAGTTCTTCCAGGGGGGGACACCGAGGCGTTCCCAGACAAGCCGTGAAACATAGTCCCTCCAGCGTGTTCTAGTCAACCCCAGGGTCTCTTCCCAGTTGGACATGCCCAAAACACCACATCAGGGAGGCATTCAGGAGGCATTCTGGCCAGATGCCTGAACCACCTCAACTGGCCCCTCTCAATGCGGAGGAGCAGCGGTTCTACTCTGAGCTCTCCCCAGATGGTAGAGTTTCTCACCTTATCTCTAAGGGAGAGCTCTGCCACCCAGCGAAGGAAGCTCATTTCAGCCGCTTGTATCCGTGATCTTGTTCTTTTGGTCACTACCCAAAGCTCGTGACCATAGGTGAGGGTTGGAAGGTAGATTGACTGGTAAATTGAGAGCTTTGCCTTGCAACTCAACTCCCTATTCATGATGACGGACCAGTACAGGTTCCACTTTACAGCAGAGGCTGCAGCAATCTTTCTGTTGACCTCCCACTCCATCCTTCCCTCACTCGTGAACAAGACCCCAAGATAATTAAACTCCTTTAGTTGGGGCAGGACCTCATTCCCAACCCAGAGGGTGCATTCCACCCTTGTCCGACTGAGAACCATGGCCTCTGACTCTCATCCCGGCCGCTTCGCACTCAAAGTGATAATTAGTGATGTCGCTTGACATCACTAATAAGTGTTAAATAGAACCTTGGTTAGTTTAAGACTTGAATAGGTTTTATAATGTCATTGTTTCTGCAGTGAAGTTGGTCATGTGAACCATTGCCAAGCAAAGCACACATCAAACCATGCCTTCTCAGAGTAAATCACCTGTGTAAACCTTTTTAGATCCAGCAGAAATTGTGCGTCCCTGCAAAACAAGTTCTACAGAAGTTATATATATATATATATATATATATATATATATACACCCTGATTTCAAGAGAACATGTAGTCTGTCTACAAGAAATTACAGGGATTTTTTGGTCATGATGGTATCGGCAAGAATGAAGGGAAAAGTGTACAAGATGGTGTTGAGGCCAGCGATGTTGTATGATTAAAAACAGTGGCCCTGGGGAAAAGACAGGAGGCAGAGCTGGAGGTAGCACAGATGAAAATGTTGAGGTTCTCTTTGGGAGTATCGAGGATGGATAGGATCAGGAATGAGTACATCAGAGGGACAGCACATGTTAGAGGTTTTGGAGACAAAGTCAGAGAGGCTAGATTGAGATGGTTTGGACATGTACAGAGGAGGGATAGTGAGTATATTGGTAGTAGGATGCTGAGGTTGGAACTACCAGGCAGAAGGCCCAGAGGAAGACCAAAGGGAAGATTTATGGATGTGGTAAAGGTGGACATGAAGGTAGTTGGAGTAAGAGTAGAAGATGCAGAAGATAGGGTGAGATGGAGGCAGATCATTTGCTGTGGCAACCCCTGAAGGGAACAGCCGAATGAAAAGGAAGATGATGTTCTTTTTCACCAGGATGTCTGGAACAGGCATAATGCTGGATTAACCTCCTAAGACCCAAACTATAAATGTTGTGATTCTTCCCATATCGCCACATTGCATCTGTCTCTTATCACCTGATGTACAGTTGTGTTCAATATAATATCAGTCAGAAATTACTGACCTGTTCAGTCAGTGTTTTTGGTCAAAACGATATTTCTACATGGCGAATAATTTACCATCAGGTGTAGTAGAGTAATAGAATCCAACAGACTCAACAGTCATGACATGCATGCTGCTGATTCTGTGTAATTGAATCACTAATTGAAACGAGCATGTTCAAAATAATAGTGGTGTGGAGTTCAATTAATGATGTCATTCATTCTTTTAAAAACAGGTGCCAATTATTGTCCTTAATTAAGGAAGGCAGAAAATGTTGTACCTGCTGGTTATAGAACATTTCACGCTGAAATTCTGAGGAAAATGGGTCATTCCAGACATCGTTCAGAAGAATAGCGTACCTTAATTAAAAAGTTGATTGGAGGGGAAAACATATGTAAAGAGGTTCAGAAAATATGAGGCTGCTCAGCTAAACTGATCACATATGCTTTAAAATAGCAACCAAAACCTGAGAGACATGGAAGAAAGTGGAATAACTACCATTCGAATGATCGAAGAAGAGCCAAAATGGCAAGGACTCAACAATTAGCTCCAGGAAAATCTAAGAAGGTCTAAAGTTACCTGTGAGTCCTGTTACAACTAGAAGATGCTTATGTGAAGTCGAGCTCTGAGCAAGAAAAGTCCAACTGATGAAAAAAAAAAATATGCTGAAGAGGTTCCAATTTGCCAAAGAGCACATCGACTGGCCTAAAGAGAAACAGTGCAGCATTTTTTGGACTGATGAAAGTAAGATATTCTTTTTGGGTCTAGTGGTTCCCCCATAGATGATCGACAGTGAAGCCTGGTGGTGCAAGCCGCAAACATCATTATATGGGGATGTTTCTCATACTACTGTGTGGGGCATCCCGGGTATCATGGCTCACTTTGAATACATCAGAACACTTGCAGAGGTCGTGCTGCCTTTTGCTGAAGAGAAAATACACATGAAATGGGTTCCAACAGGACAACGACCCCAATTGCACCAATAAAAGGGCAACATCTCAGTTCCAGACCAACAAAACTGGCATTATGGCACGGTAGCCTGATCCCTGGACCTTAATCCAATAGAAAAATTGTGGGGTGACATCAAAAATTCTTGTCAAAAATCAGCAATGTTTTTTTTTACAGCCTCTCACTATAGACAGTGACATACATGGCCGGCTTTTGATAACCCAGTTACCTGCCCCAGTGGGGTTGGCGGGTCAGTGACAGTCTGTGGAGAGTGGGTTTTGAACCCCCAACCTTAGGATCAGTGATCCAGCACCTTTGAACCTGATCAACAATTTTAAATACAGTGGTACCTCACCTTACGATAGTCCCAACAAACGAAAAATCCAGATTACGAAAAACATTTTCCTAAAATTTTTGTCTCCGGATACAAAACAAGTTCACGTTATGAAAGCACCATCTCAAAAATTCAAACAATGCACAAGTTGCTCTCCTCTCTTGCTCTCACGAGTTGATCCCACCCCACTGGCCTCCCATTGGCTATCTCCTAACATCCTGCCCCACTGGCCTCCCATTGGCTATCTCCTAACATCCTGCCCCACTGGCCTCCCATTGGCTATCTCCTAACATCCTGTCTCGCTGACCTCCCATTGGCTAGGAGGGATGACGCAGCTCCCTCCCATTGGCTATTATAGAGCTGTATCTCCATAATACCCATGATGCTTTTCATGTAAAGGACAGAGTTACTGTTGTTTCATGAGTTTTTCGAGTGTGCTCATTGCAACTTTATTTTTTGGCTCAGGCTTTTAACCTTACATAAACATTTGTAAGATTATAACTCTGCTAAGAAGACATGTCAACATGAAGTAAGTACCTTAAAAGGTATGCTTTTATAATTTTTAAAGGGTTTAGGGGTAGTATTAGGGGCCTTGGAATGAATCACGCATTTTACATGTATAATGTGGTTCTACTTACGAAAAATCCAGGTTATGAGACCCCCTCTGGAACGGATTAATTTCGGAAGGTGAGGTACCAGTGTATGAAGAAGTCTGGCAAAATGGTATCACCCCACTGTGTTTAAATGTAGAACTTATAAGGAAATATATACAGTGTAGTTGAGAGAAAATATGAGGTCTTATAACTGGAGGAAACGTGCAAAAGCACAGGGAGAACATGCAAACTCCACACAGAAATGCTCCAACCTGGGAATTGAACCCAGCGCTTCTTGGTGTGAGGCAGATGTGCTAACCTCTATGCAAAAGTGCTGCCTGTCCATTTATTAGTTATTTGGTACATGTTTCTGAAATGGAACATTTCTCTTGGATAGTTTTACTTGTTGGGGCAGTGGAGGTCTAGTGGTTAGGGCGCAGGATCGCTGATCCTAAGGTTGGGGGTTCGAGTCCCCCAAATGTAGCTAACTGGGTTATCAAAGGCAGGCCATGTCTCTCACTGTCTATGGTGAGAGGCATGTAAAAGAACCATTTCTGACTTTCGTAAAGAGTAGGCTGCAAAGCCGTCAGCATGTTTCTACGACCTGGAGAGGGATGAGGCCAGGCCAAATCAGCCCAAGTTTCACCATGAAGGTGCCCCAACGACATCCTCGGATGTTAAGGGAAGTGAAGAAGAAGAAGAAGTTTTACTTACAAATACTTCACTCACAGAATGCTGCATGCTAGAAAGCTACTTTTCAGAATATGCTGGGGCAGCTTTGCAACTTTCAGCTATAAAAATCCAGACATCCTAAAATATCAAGCAGTAACCATTTATTAATCCACTCATTCATTCATAAAATCATATTGTTCTAGCAGGGTCGCACAGAGGCTGGGGTCTATTTCAGTCGACTCTGTGCAGGGTCTACGGCATGGTACATTCTGAAAAGCTTGCTAGTGTATTGCAGGCCCAGTTTAATAACCCTTTATCTCTAATTTACTCAAGTTGTTAAAAGACTCAAATGGGTAAAATACACTTATGTGGTAATATTCTTACCTCAGGTTCGGGTGATTCAAGGCAAGGAGCCTGTCCACCTCATGAGTCTTTTTGTAACCAAACCAATGGTGGTTTACAAAGGTGGGACTTCCAGAGAAGGTGGTCAATCAAAAGCATCAACAGTTCGCCTTTTTCAAGTTCGGTCCAATGCTGCTGGGAACACACGGGCAGTTGAGGTAATTTGATCAAATGGCTTGAAGAATTTGTACTTGTAGGTACATTCTGTCCATTTATTGATTTTTTTCTTCACTGAAGGTTGATCCAGTTGCTTCTAACCTCAACTCCAATGACGCGTTCCTTTTACTGAACCCATCAGAATCGGTTCTATGGGTCGGTCAAGGTGCCAGTGATGTTGAGAAACACGGTGCCAAACAGCTCAGAGAGATTTTAGGAGGGCATATTTCTGAAGTGAGAGAAGGTGAAGAAGGAGGTATGGAACATGATTGATTACTTCTACTTTTCCAGTTATAGTATAGTTGCCCTGTTTATTTTTATGGCCATTTCATATCTTTGAAGAATACTTTTGGGAAGCGCTCGGAGGGAAAAAAGAATATCGCACATCTGAAAGACTGAAGAGCAAAATGGATACTCATCCTCCCCGCCTGTTTTCTTGCTCGAACAAAACAGGACAGTTCTGCGTAAGTGGCCTGTGAACCTTTTTGTTTCTGTGAGGTGAAAATAGCCAGCCATGGAACGCATCCATCACGAAATATATTATTTACTGCCAGTAAAATAAGTCTCTTCTCATCAGATTGAGGAAGTTCCAGGAGAGATGACTCAAGAGGATCTGGCTCCAGATGACGTGATGATCCTGGATGCTTGGGATGAGGTGCAGTATCATGATGCAAAACCAAGTCACATGCTGCTATGACCAGTGTACTGTAATGAGGTGTCTGTTTACTTCCAAGGTCTTTGTTTGGATTGGAAAACAGGCCAACGAAGAAGAAAAAACTGAAGCCATAGCATCAGGTAAAGTTTTTATTTCTTAAGTTTTTGAGAAATAAAGTTTATAAAAGCTGTGTTGTAGACTTTCAACTGTTCAGGCCATACTTGCATTTTACACTTTATGTAGTGATCAACCATCACATTAAAAACATTAAGATCACTGACACCAATCCATCCATTCATTTGCCAAACAGCTTAAACAACAGAAGGGATGTCCAATTTTATCTGCAAAGGGACAGTACGGGTGCAGGTTTTCACTTTAATCAAACAGCATCCTCACTTTCCACTTGTTTCAAACACTGATCCTTAAATAAATGACTCGATTGCACATTAGGGTTTAAATTTTGAATCCGGGTGGCAGCCATCTTGGAAAGACCACTTTACTATTGAAAGTTATACTCACGATAGGTGCCAGCCTCCTTGAATTAGGATTATGTGCTAAAAAATCTTCTTCTTTCCTCTTCTTTTTCATTCGGCTTTTCCCTTCAGGGGTCGCCACAGCGAACCAGCCGCCTTCATCTCACCCCATCCTCTGCATCTTCTACTCTTACTCCAACTACCTTCATGTCCTCCTCCACCACATCCATAAATCTTCTCTTTGGTCTTCCTCTAGGCCTTCTGCCTGGTAGTTCCAACCTCAGCA
The DNA here is from genome assembly GCA_024760905.1 of Plotosus lineatus. Lineage (NCBI taxonomy): Eukaryota > Metazoa > Chordata > Actinopteri > Siluriformes > Plotosidae > Plotosus > Plotosus lineatus. Next base: position 50,026,613 of record CM045734.1, read on the forward strand.
TCCTACTACCAATATACTCACTATCCCTCCTCTGTACTTGTCCAAACCATCTCAATCTAGCCTCTCTGACTTTGTGTCCAAAACCTCTAACATGTGCTGACCCTCTGATGTATTCATTTAAGCGATTTAAAAAAATGAATGAATGAATTATACTCAGATAGCTTGTAAAGATGAGGGAACGGAAAATTAGATCCAAGATCTAGTACATTTCATTCATTCATTCATTCATTTTCTAAATCCTAATTAGGATTGAAAGGAGTCGGGAGCCCATCTCAGCTGACTCTGGATGAGTGCAGAATACACCCTGTATAGCTTGCCAAACCATTGCAGCCAAGATGTACATTTCTTTTCAAAACATTTTTACTTTTTTTTTTTTTCTTCCCAATTTGTGTTGGCTTTCAGCTCCATTTTGAGATCCGACTTTAAAATTGAAACACGACTGTGCAATCTAGTCTATTTTGTTGTGGTTCTTGTTGAGGTCAGTGACTGAAACAGATGAAAGGCCTGGCTACTGATTGGTTGAAATGAAAACCTACACCTACATGGGCCCCTTGTGGATAAGATAGGACATCCCTGACTTAAACCTGCTAGGGTCGCAGGGAAGCTGGAGCCTATCTCAGTGGACACAGGGAGAAAGTAGGGTAGACTCGGTACAGTTCATGAATCCATCGCAAGGTTGATCACCGATCGGTGAATTAAATAATAGTGACACCCATCAAGGAATAGGAAATATTAGGCAGAAAGTGAAAAGTGACTTCTTGAAGTTGATGTGTTGTAAGCAGGGAAGATTAGCACATTTAAGGATTGGGGATTTTGTGAGGGGCCACATTATGGACATCTGGTGAACTGGTGAGTGGATCATGAGCGCAGTAATACAGACGGGAAGAAAAGGCTCATATGTCTGGTCGAATCCCACAGACAAGTGATTGCAGCACAAACTGTTGTAACTCTTAACACTGGCTATCATAGAAAGTTGTCAGGGTGCACAGCAGCTTGCTGTGTTTGGTGCTGCCAAACCCCAGACCGGTCATGGTGTTAATGTTACAACTGATCGGTGTACTGTATATGTTGTTTTTACACGAGTGTGACTGTAATTTTCACTTGCGTTAGTTGTTTATATATACAGAGGGCATGAAGAACACTTTAATAACTCATTTACTCAATTCTGATAATGTAGGTCAAACATTTTAGCATTTACTCACACTTGGATGTATGATTGGCATGTTTTAGATTGAGATGGTTTGGACATGTACAGAGGAGGGATAGTGAATATAGTATTGGTAGTAGGATGCTGAGGCTGGAACTACCAGGCAGAAGGCCTAGAGGAAGACCAAAGAGAAGATTTATGGATGTGGTGAAGGAGGACATGAAGGTGGTTGGTGTAATAGAAGAAGATGCAGAGGATAGGGTGAGATAGAGACAGATTTTCCGCTGTGGCGACCCCTGAAGAGAACAGCCGAAAGGAAAAGAAGATGTAGTATAATCCTTAAAATCTCATTCACCATCACTTACATTATTTCCATATGTTTGTGATTACTTGGCTAATATTAATCACACTGTCCACTTTCTCCGAAGCTGCCAGATACCTCGAAACCCATCCTGCCGTCAGAGACAAGAGGACTCCCGTCGTGAAGATAAAGCAGGGCTTTGAGCCTCCCACGTTCATAGGGTGGTTCCAAGGATGGGATTACGACTTCTGGAGCTCAGCTTCACCGGAAAAGGATATGGCTGCTCTGATGCACTAAATCTACAACTATTGAATGTGGCAGATAAAAAAATAAAAATAATATTGACAAATAACATCAAATTATCTTTAAAAAGGGAGACCACCAGCACAATAGATTTTATATATATATATATATATATATATATATATATATATATATATATAAACACAGACAAAAGACAAACACTGTAGCCAATACTGAGTCAAATACAAGCATTCAAATCCTAAATCAAAGAGAAGCTTATTTCATTCATTGATTCATTTTCTGAACCACTTAATCCTAATGAGGGTTGCGTGGAAGCTGGCGCTCATCACAGCCAACTCTGGGCGAGGGCAGAGTACACCCCTGGACAGTTTGCCAGGCCGTCGCAGGGTGGAAACACGCTGACAGCTATGCAGCTACAGAGGTTCATTGGCTTAGGAGTGTCCTTTATATCGAATTTTCTATGATACAAGCTTCAATCCCACCAAAAATCTGCCCCATTCAACAAGCAAAATTTTGATTTACGAGCTCTGCTGGGAAAATGGCTTTTTCGGGCCGATTAGCCTCATATTCTTCCGCATGTAGTCCTCAGCATTCCGAGAACATCTTGTACAGTCCTTCTTAATTATTTTCTGTGACGCCCCCCTTTTTCTTCTTTTCCTTTCGGCTGTTCCCTTCAGGGGTCGCCACAGCGAATCATCTGCCTCCATCTCACCCTATCCTCCGCATCTTCTACTCTTACACCAACTACCTTTATGTCCTCCTTCATCACATCCATAAATCTCCTCTTTGGTCTTCCTCTAGGCCTTCTGCCTGGTAGTTCCAACCACAGCATCCTACTACCAATATACTCACTATCCCTCCTCTGTACATGTCCAAACCATCTCAATCTAGCCTCTCTGACTTTGTCTCCAAAACGTCTTACATGTGTTGTCCCTCTGATGTACTCATTCCTGATCCTATCCATCCTCGTTACTCCCAAAGAGAACCTCAACATTTTCACCTCTGCTACCTCCAGCTCTGCCTCCTGTCTTTTCCTCAGCGCCGCTATTTCTAAACCATACAACATCGCTGGCCCCAACACCGTCTTGTACACTTTTCCTTTCATTCTTGCCGATACCTTCCTATCACACCGGACACTTTTCTCCAACCATTCCAACGTGCCTGCACACGCTTCCTCACCTCTTTTCCACGCTCTCCATTGCTCTGGATTGTTGAGCCGAAGTACTTAAAATACTCCACCTTCTTTATCTCTGCTCCCTGTAACCTCATTGTTCCTCTTGGGTCCTTAAAACATTTCACACACACCCAGCACCCCGTGCGCGACTATAGTGTTTACTGTACTTCATATCGTTTGCTCGGTGCTTTCTTCCTACACCGACAATGAGCTGACAATGAGCGTCACTGCCAACTACTATAGTGGATGCACAACTAAACTTAATTCTAGTACAGTATGGCAAAAAAGGCATGTTCCCCGGGGTCATACGCACCCCGTGGCATCACACCGTGCCCCACTATTTGAGAAGCACTGGCCTTGTGGGAGCTCACCACAAGCCTTTCCTCACTGGCATTCGTAGAGTGCACATGCACAAAATTCTCCTCCTCCTCTTTTGTTATGCACCACCTCCTGCCTGCCCATGTGATATCTTCGCCGCGATCAATGATCCGAAAGATTAGTTGACTATTTGTTTATTAAATGTTAACATACATGTATTATTATTATATATATGTATTATTATTATTATTATGAAATATTTCTTGTTTTTACATGTTTATCTTTAATATATTAGGTCAAATATTTATTTGTGTTTGTGGCAGGTTATATAAGTTTGGGAGGGAGTTGGAACGGATTAATTGGTTTTCTGTTATTTCTTATGGGAATCATTGTTACATCTAACGAACTTTCGGCTTACGAACTCACCCTTTGAACGGATTAAATTCGTAAGTCAAGGTACCACTGTACTCTTGTTGAAAGTCAGCAATGGTTCCTTAACGTGCTTCACACCATAAATGGTGAGAGACATGACCGGCCTTTGATAACCCAGTTAGCTGCACTGGGGGGACAGTCACAACCCGTTGAGAGTGGGGCTTGAACCTCCAACATTGGGATCAGCGATCCAGCACCTTACCGCCAGGCCAATACTGCCCTGAGAGAAGCTTATTTAATGTTATTAATTACAATTTGATAAGAAATTAACTGTGTGGGACAGACACATACTTTTTGGTCAACAAGTTGCACATTTAAAAGAACTTTAATATCCAAGGTACCTATACGGAGCAGTTAAATCTGGAATATACAAACTCATTCAAATATAAACAGTAAAAACATCAATTTCTACCATGCAGAAATGATAATTATCTGTAAAATCTAACATAGACTTGATTACAAACTATGCTTTAAGGTACTCATCCTTTTTGTCTTTAAAAAAATACTTTACACGCAGCTTCCTCAATGAGTGTCTTTTTCATTGCTTTCTGTCTTATTGTCCTCCTCCTCCTCCTCCTCCTCCTCCTCATCATTATCATCGTCATCTTCATTCTCATTAATGTCCTGGAAGATGTCTGAAAGGACATAGCTCTCTTCATTTTCGTTCTGCTGCGTCTCATTCAATTCATGGCAGGGCGTCAACTTCTGCTGAAGCTTTGGTAAAGTGAACTCATGCAGAAAGTCGACGACATCTGGTGAAGTTGTGATAAACAGGACGTGTAAGAGACTCAATGTGATGTGCTTTCTTCATAGACATTTATGCTTCATGGTTTTATTTTAATGGATGATTACACGATTAAAACAAAAAAAGAGAGAGAGAGAAAAGGGGGAGGACACATTCCCTGCCCAGAACGTGTTAGAAAATACGAAGAGCAGAACTCCCAATACAGAGATCCCTCGCTACTTCATGCTTCAATTAATGCGGCTTCAGTGCATCGCGGCCTTAAAAAATAAATAAATAAATAAATATTCATTGAATTAAAAAATAAGGAAAATGTCACAAAAACAAGGCCAATTATGCAAAAAAAAAAAAAAAAAAAAAACCCCAACCCTAAACCAACACAAAACAACAAACAACCCAAAATTTCCCATCAAAACTGGATACATTGTTGCATCTGTGTGCGTGCAGACGTCTGCGCAGCCACGCCCCCCCTCTGCCGGAGCCTAGTATTAAGTGTACCTCAAGATAATGTTTAATCATATTTTATACTTATATTTATGATCTATCTTTCTGTAGATTTTATTCCATTTCTATTTCTACTTGTTCTTTAATTTTAATTTCACTTTCGACCTTGGACATGTTGGTATCTCTGGATGTTTGCAAAACAAATGTTGGTCAGTTGGAGAGTGTCGGTATTTATATTTTATTTACATTGTTATTTTTTTCAATGTTTAATTGTTATTATAAGCATTTATAGCATTGAATATGTATTTATTGATATTATATACACATATACATGCACGTATAATACGTCAGTCGGGGGTGGGGATGGGGTGATCCTACTTTGCAGATTTTGATGGTCGCGTGGGGATCTCGGTCCCAATTAACCGCGGAAAGTGAGGGATCCCTTTATTGTATATCAAAAGGCACCACTACATGACCCAGTAGAAGTACAGGCCAAGTTGGTTAAAGAAATCCCAACTGGTTTTCAAATTGACTCAGAACTGAAATAGTTACAGGCAGACAGACAGATGGACAGACACAGTGATGACTATATCTCCCTGTATTATATTCAAATGGGGGGAAAATGAAATACAATAGAGTTTCTATCCCCCACTTGATCTTACCATCTTGAAAAAATTGTTCAACATAAAATCTGCATGTGAACACTACACAAGCATATCAGGGCCACTTATAGGGCCTCCCCCCACAAACACACGAGACAGGGGTAGTGTATATTTTTTAAGAAACGTTCAGTTACTGAATTTGAAGGTAGACTGTCTGAGAAAAGCTTAGCTTTAGCGCTTTAGCTTAGCTTACATACATACATACATACATCCTCTTCTGCTTCGTTTAGGAGGTTATACCTATAAGTCGATCTGTGGGTTGTCTGTTTGATACTCTAAATCGTATTTGTCTCTGGAGGTGGTATATGGCGTTAGTGATTAGATAGCTTTAGTGCTTTAGCGATAACTTTAGTACTGTACCAACAACTTCCGGAGTTCCCCAGGACAGCTTTATTAGGGTGATGCATAAAGCAGCGGCCTGACGAGCTACTAGGCTTGGGTGTAAAAGCCCAAACAGACCTGACATAGTATCAACATCTTCCGGACTTCCCCAGAACATACATAGTGTCAACAACTTCCGGAAGTCGTGCACTTTTCCTCCCTCTTGGTCTCGTCTTTTTCTCGCACATTTCTCGAGTTCGACTTCCGGTTTTTGTTCGGTTTCCCGGACGGAAGAACTCACAGATGCTTTATGTTCGGATTCCGATTTGTTTGAACTCTAGATTGTAGATATGTATTCGAGCGTCATTTTTCTAATTTTAATCGGAAAAAAGTTTCCTACCAAGAATTCGCCAATCTATTTGTTCTGTATTTGTTCATAGAATTTTGTACGGATTGGCCAATCTGTGTGGTGAGTATAATCCAATCTTGTGCGGGGTCACTTATGACCCGAGGAAGATCTATGAGATTTTTGACATTATAGCTTCAGATGGTATTGATGATTCTTCATTCTGACAGTTACATGTTTCAGATAGTTCAGCCATATAATTATTATTTCTATTACCATATCTAAATTATCCTACCACATTGTAATACATATTTTATGCAAAGTAACTTTACTTTTTATGATTTCTTTTCATTTTTGATGCAAAGGGGGGAAAAATGCAAAATAATTAAAGGTAACATACAACATACAATCTAGCATGCATACTCAGTTAAGCAAAGAGAGTTGTAAAATATGAAAACCCGAAATCCAGGAGAGAGAGAACTCTCTGCTCTGCTGGTGATTCAGAGTGTAGACTGAGTACTAAACGAGTTCAACGAAACGAAGCCCTTGCTCACTTGAAAGCCGGAAGTCCGCATAACCCGTGCTTTGTTTCAAGCAAGTAAACTACTTTCAGCAAGTGCACTACTTTCGGTATCGAGCGCCTCACATATTGTAAGCATTGATTGGCTGTTTTAAGCTTCACGTAAAGTGAGTCGGCTCAGCTTCATGTAACGTGATTCAGCTCAGCTTCATGTCATGTGACCATCCGTCGACCATCGGAACCATTTACAAGCAGAAAGATCGCATCATAGAGAATGTTAAAGGTTATATTTGATACTGTATTTGATATTTGATGAGTGAATTTGATTAAAATTTATCAATTAGAAATTATTGTGCTTGAATTTCATTTTTTTGAAATTAATGTTGATATTATTTGATATATTTGATATTATTTTACAATGTTATGTTTATAATAATTGATTTAGGGGTGTTTTATGAGATACGGTAATGGTATTTATGGATGTATAGTACAGTATGAGCGTCATACGTCACAGGTCACTGTAACAACTTACGTTCACTTTTAACTTGCATTCGGCCGTCCGGAACCAATTAAAATTGTAAGTCGGGGAGCGTCTGTATATAATTATTTTGGAATAGTTTAATCATTAAATAATTAATACACCAAAACCTTACCTCCAAAACACTTTTTTTGCCATTCAGGCACATGATTCGCTTTCAGCTTCCTCCATTTTCTTTGCAGGTAATCTGGAGGTACATTCCTATGAGGAAAGAACCCATCACTTAAAATTTCACTGAAATCTCTGAAACTGGTAACATAAAGTGTGATACTGTGGTGAAAAATTCACAATCCCCAAATTTCAGTGTATTCTTACTTATTTGCATTGACTGTATATTGACGATAAATTCATGAACCATGGTTACAAAGACAGTGAGAGAACTACTTCATGCACATAACTGTACTTTAATCAGTCACAGAAATAAATCTGGATGGACACAAAATTCATCTTCAAATTTTTTCATGTATGTACATAAATTCATCCCAAAAATGAATGGAAGGAATTCATGTCCATACCTGAAAGAATTTGAAGATGAATTTTGTGTCCAACAATATTTACTCAATTGTACAGTGAATGTTGTAATATGGAAATTCAACTCCAATAGAAAAAAAATGCATTTAATTGTCCATGTATATATGGAATTGGTGTACGCAGAAACATAAATTAATGTTTGATTCCCAGTCCACAAAGTCTGACATGTTGTACATGTCGGTGTGGATTGGTCTTTTAGATTTGGTAAAATATTAGGTTCAAAATGTCGATCATTCAATTTGAGCCAATTTCCAAGAAGCGGTTATTATCAAATTAATGAAAAATCACCAACCCAGCTGGATTACAAATAGTAAAGAAGAATGTCCTAAATTCTTATACTGTCCAGTGTTCCCTCTCTACTTCGTGCTTCAGTTTCTGCGGCTTCAGTGCATCGCAGGTTTTTAACAAATATTTATCCAAAAATTAAAAAATAAGAAAATTAAGAAAAAATAGGGAAAAAGTTAAGGGAAATGCCACAAAACAAGGCCAATTATGCACAAAAAAACAACAACCCTCAAACAAACAAAAACCCAACCTAAAACCCACCAACAAAACTCCAGTGGTACCTCTCCTTACCATAGTCCCAGAAACGAAAAATCCAGTTTACGAAAACCATTTTCCTAAATTTGTTGTCTCTGTATACGAAACAAGTTCTCCTTACGAAACGTGCCATTCAAACATGCCATTCAAACAATGCGCGAGTTGCTCTCCCATTGGCTGTCTCCCAACATCCCGCCCCGCTGGCCTCCCATTGGCCAAGAGGGATGACGCAGCTCCCTCCCATTGGCTGTCTCCCAACATCCCGCCCCGCTGGCCTCCCATTGGCTAGGAGGGATGACGCAGCTCCCTTGAGCAGCAGCTTGTTTCATGAGTTTTTCGAGTGTGCTCATTGCAACTCTATTTTTTGGCTCAGGCTTTTAACCTCGCCTAAACATTTGTAAGACTATAACTCTGCTAAGAAGACATGGTCAACATGAAGTAAATACCTTAAACGGTATGATTTTATCATTTTTAAAGGGTCGTATTGGGGGCCTTAGAATGAATCACACGTTTTACATGTAAAATGCTGTTCGACTTACGAAAAATTCAGGTTACGAAAAAGGCTCTGGAAAGGATTAATTTCGTAAGGTGAGGTACCACTGTACTTACATTTTTATGTGAGGTGCGCATCTGAGTGTGCGCGCGCTTGTCTGTGTGCGCACACGCGTCTGTATGTGTGTATTTATATTTTATTTTTATCTTATGCATTATTTTTGAATGTTTAATTGTTATTATAAGCATTTATAGCGTTGAATATGTATTTATTGATATTATATCCACATATACATGTACATATATGTCAGTCAGGGGGGGGGGGGGCAATCCTACTTCGCGGACATCAGTGGTCGCAGGGGAGTCCCGGTCCCCATTAACCGCGGAAAGTGAGGGATCTCAGTATATGTCAGATGTAAAGGAAGACACTGAGGTAAATCTGAGAGGAAAAATGTTTCAATACATTTACAATATTTTCTGCATGAAAATATGAAAATCTATAAAATAACGGCCAAAGCAATAAATATTTTACAACAATTACAACTTTTCCTACATCTAATTTAAAAATGCAGTGCATGATAACTAAAAAAATGCAGTGAAAATGTAAACCTTATTCATTCTTGTTTTTTAGATATTCATTAATTCATATTCTAAGCCGTTTAATCCTAATTACGGTTAC